>JAJJWW010008294.1:0-1200000 GCA_023531295.1 Papaver armeniacum | reverse complement strand
TTACCGTTATGAAAAAATTAATGTATTTGTCTGACAGTTTGTTTGGTTCATCTTTGCCATTGCCTTGAAAATCCATCAAGAAATCCCAGTAATCCTTGTCCTCTTTGTCATTGCGCCAATCAGTATCCCTGCTCTTTCGCTCCTTTGCAAACTCATCAATAATATTTAGAAATGCATCGTGTGCCTTCTTCATTCTCCTGGACAAATTCTGTGGGTCTAATTTGCGTAACCATGGAAACACATCAGCTACATTAGGCTTTGAAGTTACCACTACAATCTCCCCGAGGAGTTGATAGAGTTTACTCCCAGAGGCAGATTTAAGATCTATAACATCTTTAGAAAAGAAGAGATTTCCAAGTAAATTAGTCAAGGCAACTAAAGTCAAGTGTTTTATTTCAACACTTCTACCTTCCTTCTCTTCTTCAGATATCCATTGTATCAACTGATCTACAAATTGTCTCCGTTTACCTAAAGTGCTATTCATCGTCGTCCGAGAGAAAAAAGTTGCATATAGTCTCCTGTTGATTCGCCAGATTGGTCCATATGGAGCCCATGGAGTCACCTGATAGTTATCATCATCTGGTAGTTGTAGCGTCTGGATTGGATTACGACTGAAAAAAGTTTGATCATGAGTTTTGAACATCTCCATAGCAGCAACATCGGAACCAATGACCACCATATTCTGCCAACCTACACGTATCATGAAAATCGCTCCATACTTTTTTTGAATTTCTACATAACTTTTGTGTAGAGACTCATAGTCCCAGCTTATATCAAAGATGTTTCCGATCAATGGCCAACCTGGAGGACCCGGTGGTAAACGCCTTGAGTTGGTTTTACTTTTCCGGCTAAGAAATCTGTGGAGTAGGAGTAAGAGCGGAGCTGCCACTGCAAAGGAAATGGCTGTCCAGCCGAACACATTATTTGTTGACATGGGAGATCTTTTTTGTTAAAGGGTTTGGTTTCTGTTTGGGCTAATAATGCTTAGTACTTTGCTTTCCAGGCACAAATATATATATATATATATATAGGACATGACCAGTTTTTCTAAAATAAATCGATCGATGAGTCGTGCTGTCACGGGGATGAATATATATATTTGTGTCTTCACGTTATAAAATCATATCTATATAAAAGATACGACAGCAAAGAACTTTGAGGGATTAAAATCTTTGAAGATACGCAAATGTGCTGTTGTCTACCTAGCATCTGAATAATATAATTATAGAATGCTCACTAATCTTCTAGGGAGCGAGCACGAGATTTACACAGTTAGGTTTTTGATACAGATGTTTGACTTCCTAATATTTTGTGCAACGGATATTCACCAACACCTTGAATGGGACGTTATGGTTTCGGCAACGGTTCTTTTGCCGTTGCACGCAGAATCATAGGGGCTGGTGGCAGTGATTGGCATATAACAGGAAATAATGGCATGTTTTCATCAAAGTTTCGTAACGGATATAAGCATTGCTAAAGGTTGACAAATGTAATTTTATGTTTTTCTAGTAGAAACTAATAGTTGACAAATTAATTATATATTTTTTAAATAAATTATGGTTTAGTCCTATAATAAAATGATGTGTTAGTTTGGTTCTGTTGACTTTAGTCCAACCACTACACCATTTTTCCCGATTAGCAACAAAATTTTGCAACAGCTCTTACGCAGTTGCGAATTTTTGAGCCGTGTTGCAATTCGCAACGGCTGACCATACCACATGTGTTTCCTGCTTGTGTGCAAGGTAACACTAGAATTCCACATGTGCGAGGAGTTTGAATGGATGGCAACACCATCTTCTGCGGTTAAGATATGCTCTAAAATATTTGGACAGTTTGATCAAATATCTCACCTCAACCCTATATTTATCCCAAAGTAGAAAACACTTCGCCTTTATCACTCTCGTCTATCTTTCTCCTTCTTCCTCGCCTTCACTCCATTTCAGTGTATGCTTAAAAAAAATAATCATGACTCTCACTTCTGCTATCGTCAAAACACCACCACCATGAGTAAACCAGTTAAACAAAAAACCATTTTCTCTACAATT
The DNA here is from genome assembly GCA_023531295.1 of Papaver armeniacum. Taxonomy (NCBI): domain Eukaryota; kingdom Viridiplantae; phylum Streptophyta; class Magnoliopsida; order Ranunculales; family Papaveraceae; genus Papaver; species Papaver armeniacum. The sequence goes on along the minus strand of JAJJWW010008294.1, from coordinate 1,197,955 downwards.
TTTCTCTTAAAACCATTTTGTCTTCAATCTTTCTCTTGTAAACCCTACCATCATTACACCTTCGGGAGAAATCTTTCCCCTGATTATATTGTTCTTCAATCCTTCTTTTGAAAACCCACCAATGTTTTCTCTTCAATATTCCTCGTGGTTGATTTTCTACAGGAAAAGTTAGGGTTTGCAATTATTTTGGGGGATTCGTTTTGAAGATCATGTTGTTTGTAGTTTCTAATGTTTTTTTAGGTGATTCCACATGAAATCATGTTTAGTTATTCTCGGAATTTTATGATTTTGGTTTTGATTTGTACTAAATTCAGTGAAATTTGAGGATTGATTAGGTTGTTCATGATTTATTTATTTTTGGGCATTTTTGATGAATCTGAGGATTGATTTGCATTTACTTTGTGTTGATGTTGATTTGAGTTGTGGGTTTTGTTTTGGTTTTGAATTTTGATTGGGGTTCAATTTTGGGTTTGGAGTTTTGGTTTTTTCTTTTGTGTGAAGTGTATGGTTAATAATAGACTTACCCAGGTATGAACCAACACCAGAACATGTTGGTTCATGGTTATTGTTGACACATGGTTGTATCACATCTCTACTTCAATACTGTATGATTCGTTTTATTCTATACCATTTCATTGTGTATGAACCTTTCTTTCTTCTGGATGCAACAAAATTGTTACATAGTTACGACATCTGATAGTAATTTGAAGCGAAGAATTCACAAGGTATACAAACACATTTATTGATATATGCTACAACAACATATTGGCTCTTTACTATTGTTACTAATGATTCAGATACTTCCTTCCTCTATTTTTCAACTTGTAATAAATGTAATAAAAGATGAATTACTATCTGTACTTTCATTTTGCAAGAAGGTGATATCGCCTCATTTAGCACATTTTCTTATTGTCATGTTTTTCACCCCTCTGTGTACTGTTCACTTACAATCTTGTTTGTTTCAATTTCTAAAGGTTCTGAAGAATAATTCTAATGGTGCCGAAACTGGTTCATTACCGTATTTGATGAACGAAGCAACTATGGATACATAACTTAGAGTTCTTGAGTGTCTCTGGATCCACACTCTTGATAGAGGTGATCTTGTCTTGACTCCATCCTTGAAATTATTGATATGGGTTTTGGAGATTTTAATGTTGGGTTCTGTTTAGCTAAAGTTCTTCTCATTACTTCAGTGTAGATTTCACAGAATTTACATCCGTTGAAGTACGAGATCTGAAGTTAATGTAGTTTTTTTTGCAATTGCCTTGAAATATGATGTTAATCTAACCTTTATCTTGATTTTGATTTTGATGCTAGGTGAAACAATTATATAGTTGGCACGATATGTCCAGAAGGAGCTGAAAGCTTGCCGTCCATTCCATGAAGACTTCAAGACAAGTAGTAGAGAGTGAATCTAAGATTGCTCAAGTATTTTTGGAGGTGCAGTGTGGTGATGATACGAGAACAAGTGAGAGTAAGGAAGATTTGCAATGTTTAATTTAGAAATCATGAAAGTAATCTAAACATAGAAGTTGAACTTATACAATGTTTAATTTGGATCTGATGAAAGCTTACCAAAATATAGGTATCTAGAATAATTGAATTGTCCATGCTCTGATATGTTGTATAATCTTAGTAGGACTAGTTTTTCCATTCTTGTATATGTAAGATTTTGTTTATATATGTTTTCAGTGTTTTGGCCTGAAAATATGTTGCAGGGAACTGTTGACTAGGTCAGCAGAAGACGGACTTGACTTTTTTTTTTCTGTTGCAAAAACTTTAGCAATGGCTTCGAAACGTTACTAAATTTAGAACCAGAATAATAAAACTCGGTCCAGCTAAATGGAGCCGTTCTAAGTTTTATTTTGGTTCTAAATTTGCAACTGCTACATAGTTGTTGCGAATTTTCGATTTCCTAACTAGTTGAAGCTGTTGCGACAACAATATAGCAACAGCTCGCTGCTGTTGCTAAACCTATTCGCAATAGCTTAAATAGTTGCAAAGTCAAGGAAAAAACAGTTGGCTGAACCGAAAACCGTTATGAATTTTTTTGCAACGGCTTTAGAGCTATTGCGAAACAAATGCAACGCCACATTTCACAACGGCTGGCTGCTGTTGCAAGTCCCTTTTGCAACTGCATGCGCCTGTTGCTAATCCCCACAAATGGTGTGGTGCGCTAAAGTCATTTTTTAAAATTACATTATCAATTTGGTCCAAAAATTGCTATTTGGTCTAAGGGCGAACGTTACCCACGCAAAATGCCGTCATCATTTTTCAGCAGCATTATCTTTTTCTCTCTCTTCTTAAATATATAAAAAAATAATTAAAAATAACATATTTCTTAAACTACTAGTTGTAATTTAACAAATTTTATATATTTGAAATGCTCTCTATATAATGAATAATAATTTCACAATTTTCCGAAGCTTTAATTTTCATATTATCGTTTAGCTAAAAATCAACTATATAATGAACTAACATATGAGTTCAACTGGATGTTTTACTTCCTTCAATTTTTTGAAATTCACATTGTACATATAGAACTGGATAACATGGTCACATCGTTTTTTGTTGTAAATCCACCAATATTGGTTCACTTTTTGTGAAAATATAAAATATTGATAGCAGTAAAAGCAACATGATAATGTAACTCTCTTGTAAGTACGAACTCAATAGTTTCATGCACTTTGAGTGGTGGAAATGTAGAGATAAAGCTCTTCGCCTCTGAATGGAGTCGATAAGATAAAAGTAGAAGATAAATAAGATATAATTTTATCAAGAGCTACCTAAGATTCTTCCCTCCAATGGAAGTTTTGCTGCTAGAGAAGTAAGTTAAACAGTAGTATGCACTTGTCTGATAGTCTTGAAATAAACCTGTTCAGTGCTGCCAAACCTTTTTGTTAACTGTCTATTTCTTTTTCTTGTAGGTACGAGGTTTCATTTCCAGAATTGCTCTGATATTCAATGGATCAACTTATATTCCATATCAAGTGATCATGATGCCCAGGAATTTTCCTATCTGAACTCCAAAAAAACATTTTGATGGATTAATCTCCATGTTAGATTTTCTCAGCACAACAAAAGTTTTGAGCAAGTCATCCTCGTGATCCGCTGGTTCTTTAAACATCATGTAGACCAATCTTTGATAGGTTGATCATGTATTTTTATACCAAATGACATTTCTTTAAAACATTACAGATCATTGTTAGTTATGAATGCAGTATGATCTTCACGTTTTGGATGCATAGGTATCTGATTATACCCAGAATATCCATCCATGAAGGATAATCTTTCATACCCAAGGACATCTTTCACTGTTCCCTCCTTATTTAGCAGAGGATAGTTGTCTTAACAATGTTTGAAATCCAATCTGGATATTTGCATTCTCATATTATTATTTTTCACTGGCTTGAAGTGAGGATTGACTTTTAACGAGTGACAAGCAATGCTTGGATCTATTCCCACCATATCTGACATTTTCCAAGCAAAGAGGTCAACATTCTTTTAAAAGTTGGTATAAACCTCTTTCTTCACCGATCGTGAGATCTTTGCTCAGGAAGGTTATTTTTGGATCTTCTTCAGAATCCAGATTTACACCTTCAAGTATTTCAACTACTTCTTTTTAAAATTCTTTGTCTTGTAGGTTAACTGGATCCTCTTGTGCTTCAGGTTTCACAATTAAGACCTGTTGACCGTATTTTTGTTTGTCTGTCATGTAACTGAGTTAGCTTCAACTTTCAAGAGATTTGATATTTTTCCTAGCAGCTTTAATTGCCATATCCTCTCAAACCTTCATATTGGTCTTCCCGCTGGGTGAGTGATAGTATAAGTTATTCCTTGGACATAACTTGGTTACCTTTGATAACATATTTACATAGGTTCGTCATAAACTTGAGATTATGTTGATGGCCCAACTTTCATTGCATGAATCCAGTTCCATCCCAAAATCACATTGTATGGTAATTTGGTGTAAAGAACTAAAAATGTCATATTATATTTGTTTTATTGGGTCAGCTTCAACTGTTAAAGTTACTTCTCCCATGGGGTAAGTTTTTGATTCGTTAAAGCTCATTATAGATGAACCATTACTTATGTGAGCTCATTCTCGAGTAATATTCATTTGCTCAATTTTCTTGAGGTAGATGATGTCGCAGGTCAACTCTTGATTAATTAGTATTTTTCGACAATCTCATCCATCTATGATCAGATCTACTACGAGCCCATTTAAATGTGAAAAGTTACTCTAGCTAAAAAAAATTTAGTGATCTGATGTAATTAGGTGGTAATAATAAACCTTCGCATCTAGGATGAAGACCTTTTATATTCATTTCCAGGTACTTTCACTTCTTGTTAGGTTAATCGGATGGTAGGTTTGTCTCAACTTTGGGTGCTGAATATATCATATTGATACAATATTTTTATATGCATTAGAATAACTTCTGTGAGATAACCGGCATTTGAACAACTCTCTAAAAATACTACCTAGACATATTTGATCACATTATAAATTATGTCTGTGACTCAAGAATAAAGTCTTTAAGTGTTATATGAAAATGATTAATCTTATATAGTTCGTCTGCCTAGTTTCGGCTAACCTTTCATGAACAACGCTTTGTACACGGTTCGGTTACGGTTCATCCTAAACAGAGTATATATTTTGTTGTGTTAATATCAAATCAATGATTTCATCAAACGTTGGATATTGATTGTTTGATTCCAAATTTATCTTAGCTTAAATCCAAAGCAACCTTTGATTTCTAAAGTCTATATAAAGAGAACCTCAAGCAACTGGGATCTTTGAATCCCCGACACTTTTCTTGTGTGTCCTAGTTTTAAATTACAGTCTTCCTCTCCTTCAAACCCTTCCATGGTTTAGCGACTAAAAAGACTTTGCTTAAGGATTTGTGAAGTCAGGACCGACTATCTTTATCTTGATAGTTCATGTATCCTGATCTTGCTACTGATTATTGAGTCTCACTCCGATCAGGTAAGATAGATAGAAATCACAAGGTTTCTTCGTGTCAGACTTTTTGATTTTGAAAAAGTGGGGGTACAACAACCTCACCCAATAATTCGCTTAGCAATTTGTATGGACTAACTCCAATATACTTTTAAGAGAATCAACTAGACAGTCAGACTCAATCTTAATAAAAAGTATATCAAGGAGTTATATCTCAATTTCTCGATTCAATCCCAACTCAAACAAATAGAAATCTGGGAGTCTAATTGAATACAAGAGAAATAAAGTTGAAAGGTATCAAAGACCAATGTTCAAGGATCAATGAATTTCAATCAATAACCAAAGGTTGGATTTACCAATTGATCGATACAAACGCACAACCTGTGACATTTCTATTATATAATGCGAAAAATAAATAACACAGACACCAGAAGTTTTGTTAACGAGGAAACCGAAAATGCAGAAAACCCCGGGACCTAGTCCAGATTGAACACCACACTGTATTAAGCCGCTACAGACACTAGCCTACTACAAACTAACTTCGGTCTGGACTATAGTTGAACCCCAGTCAATCTCACACTGATCCAAGGTACAGTTACGCTCCTTACATATCTGATCCCAGCAGGATACTACGCACTTGATTCCCTTATCTGATCTCACCCACAACTAAGAGTTGTTACGACCCAAAATCGAAGACTTTAATAAAGAAATATGTCTCACATAGAAAAGTCAACAAGAATAGATAAATCCGTCTCCCACGGAAATACCTACGAGTTTTTGTTCCGTATTTTGATAAATCAAGGTGAACAGAAACCAATCGACAACCCGGACTTATATTCCCGAAGAACAGCCTAGAATTATCAATCATCTCACAATAATCTTAATCGACTAGCGAAACAAGATATTGTGGAATAACAAATGATGAGACGAAGATTTTTGTGATTAATTTTATATCTTGCCTATTGGAGTAATTAATCTCAAGCCAATTTTACAATTGTACTCAATACGATAGAAACAACAAGATCAGATCACGCAACTACGGAGAAAATAGTTGGGTCTGGCTTCACAATCCCAATGAAGTCTTGAAGTCGTTAACCTACAGGGTCTCGGTAGAAACCTAAGGTTAAAGGAGAATCGACTCTAGCTTATACAACTATTATCACACATGAGGTGTGGGGATTAGGTTTTCCCAGTTGCTAGAGTTCTCCTTTATATAGTCTCCAAAATCAGGGTTTGCAATCTAAGTTACCTTGGTAACAAAGCATTCAATATTCACCGTTAGATGAAAACCTGATTAGATTCAAGCTAATATCTTTCAACTGTTAGATCGAACTTAGCTTCTTATACACAAATGAAATGTACGTCATTTAGGTTTGTGTAACCGTACCTAAACGTGTACAAGTCATTGGTTTAACATTAGTTAACCAAATGGTTAGCCATATGAGCACTTTCATATCAACCTTATTCATCTTCACCATAACTAGTTCAAATGACTCAAATGAACTAGTTCAAGAGTTGTTCAATTGCTTAGATCTCATAGAAGCATACAAGACACAATTGAAGCAAAATTGGTTTTGACACACTCAAATCGATTCATGAACTTTATAGCCACGGTTTGCAAATATGCATTCCTTAGTTTATATAAATTTAAGTTCACGAATAAACCAATTTTAGAAACTAACACACTTAAGTATGTGTATGGGTATGCAACTTAAGTAACCAGATTTGAGTTTGTATTGGTTTCCAAACTCAGCAGAAATTCACGGACGTGAACTTTCCGTCAGTGCGTACATGTACGCATACTTAGGTAATCGGATTGAGTTGGTTTTGATTTCCAAACTCAGCAGAAATTCACGGACGTGTATAATCAAAGTCTATATAGCAATACGACTTTTGTCTCAAGATAGGAGATAGAGTAGATAAACTTTTTGGGTGATAGATAAGTTCAAGTCTCCACATACCTTTTAGTCGATGAAGTTCCACCAGTTCCTTGAGTAGTTCTTCGTCTTTGTATGATGAACGCCGTGGAGTCTAGAGCTAAACTACACTTTCTATCCTATTCCGAAACTTAGCTATAAGTATACTAGAAATCAACATGTATAGTTTTGGAAACTAAACTTGACAACAAGCTTGAGATAGCAACGCTTGCGAGTTCGACCGAGTAGTGCTCTAACAATCTCCCCCTTTGTCAATTTTAGTGACAAAAAATATCAATACATATGGAATACAAAAAAATAAACTTTGCAGCTTCTCTTCCACATGCATGATCTCCTTGGTTCTTCAACATTACTCGAAATCTTCGTCACTTCGAAGTACTCCAATGATTCCAAAGGTTGTCAGTTCAGCATCATCGTTTTTGAAAATCCGTAGCCATAACAATGAGAAAACAAAAGCTCTCATTCATTGTTACACAGTGTCATATTATTATTACACATCATCAAAGTTCAATTATATCACAACTTTGACAATAATACTATGGTGATATGTATCACTCCCTCTTAGTCAATACTCTATCTCACATGGAAACTACTCCTCCTTACATAATGATCCGAAAACCATATGTATTTATAGTGTGAAATACACATTAACTCTCCCCCCTTTTTGGTCAATAAAATTGGCAAAGGTAAGAAAACTAGTGGGATCCTAATGAAATTTCCATAGAGACATTTCATGACCAAAAGAAAGCACATATCAACTTTTTAGATGCAATCATATAGCCGAAACTAAATGCATTCATCAAGGAGTTTATAAAGATACAAGATAACCCCTATAATATTCCACAACCGCACTCCCCACAAAGATTTGGAAATAAAGCACAAGTTTCAAATAAGAACTCTCCCCTATATAATATCATTCCCGAAAGAACAACAAGAGCACCTTACTTTCACGAGAAAAGAAGGATTTCTTTGGACCACAACAACTCATATAAGAATATGAATTTTTATCCAAAATACTCAATTGAATAATTAACCACAAGTAAACCGATGATTAATTCAACTGGAATAATCAACTAAATTAACCACAAGAGAATTCATGATTAATCTAATTGGAATTGCTCACATAAGAAAACTTTACGTAGCCGCACATTATATACATAAAAATATGGATCCGGGAAGATCAATACTTGGAATAAACAAAAATTCATTCTATTTCTCATCACTATTTGCACAATGACATATAATAGACTTAATCTTTGTAAACAAAAGTTCATCCTATCTTCCATCAATCTTTTATCAATACTTGCATACTGACATATGAAAGGCTTAACTTTTGACCACGTATGGGACAGTCAAGGTTCACGGATGTAAACAACATATGCCATAACAATTTGCAATATATAAAACCATAAAGATTAATACTGCAAAAATCAATCTTTGCCCTTATAAGGTAGAATCAATCTTTTTCGCACGGATTTGTACCAAGAATGGATACCAAAGGCTATAAAAAGATTTTCTTAACAAATAAGAACACACAAAGTCATTAACGACCATGCACCATAGTTCACATAAGATGATTTTGAACATTCAAGAATCCCATAGAAATGCGTACTACTGCCAATTCTTGAACTTCCTTCTTTGTGATTCACCAAAAACATTCTTGTAAAAGCTACAAATGAGCTTAAATGATCAGTACTCCAAGAATCCAAGTTCCCAATTCGAAGAGAAGTGGAATAAGTGCGACAGAAGGGAATAAAACACTCAAAAACAAGAGACAGGACAAAGAACAACCTTAACTCATCCGAATTCAGTAATTCCCATCTCAATTTTCAATATAATTCAAAGAGAAAGAGAATGCAAAAATAATGAGGTAATTCCGAGTTCGGACGAAGAAGTTACGGACAAAACAAGTTTACCGAATATCGACGTCGTCTACAGTCAAGTATGCATACGGGTTTGCAAACGAATTTTCATGACCTGGAGCAGTATGCAAATGGGTATGCGTACTAAAACACCTGGATTTTGATTTTAAATGATGGTATGCATACCTGGTATGTGTACCATGAAGTCCAAACATCCCGAACTACTATTTTCTAACCTAAATATTTAAAAACCTTAAACACATATCAAGTTAGGTAGAAATGAACGATAAAAAAGGTACATGGATCATTATAAGTACTCTAAGCAAATGACAAAAACACAAATCTTGCTCAAGTTTATAGACATACCTTTTAGAAGGATCCTGTCGTGAATCCTACGACATTACCAAATATTCAATATCATACCTAACACAATATGTGCACCCCAATTCTCGTGCTTCCCTCACCTTATACATAGCAGGGCATTCCTTGGTGAGGATGCACTTACAACACAATCAAGTTTTGTTGAGGTGAACAATGTCTTGCTCACCACAAGTGACTTTTGGATTAAAGAGATCGCTTTTAGAACCTTTCACATCCAAATCCATCTTTCCAAAGAACTTTTTAAGTTCCAACATCATGGATACTGCCTTCTCCATAGTCATGGAATTTTCTGGGAGATCATTCCTTTTCACACTCAAAGTATCATAGGCTTTCTTTGCTACCCACTTCTCAGTGCGTTTAGAAACAACCAGAACTTCTTCCCATTACTCTTTTCAAGATTTCTCGAAAGAGAATTTGATTGACTATTCTTTTGCAAGTTATTCTTTCTCCAATTTGGAGCATCGTATCTTGTTTTTGTCTTTACGAAGTTATCCTTTTAATAAACATTACGATTGTGAAAAGGCTTCGTATGACGTTTATAGGAAAATGTAGGTTTATCACAGCAATGATTCCTTTGCCTAAAGGTTGTAAAGTTACAACCTCTAATGTTAAAGGGATTAGCCTTATCATATGATCTTGGTTTCACAACTTATTGTGATGCCTAACCAAGAACATCATGAAGTTTCTCATTCCTTATACGAAAACGACATCTCCTTTCCAGGTGACCTTTATTTCCGCAATAGTGGCAAACATAAGGAATTTTCTTACCTCGATCTGTATGTGGTGACTTTGGAGGTTGATATACATTGCTCTTTCGAAATTTAACTGCCGGTGAAGGTATTTAAAATTTTCCATCAGTGAAAATCTTTTGTTGAGAAGAATCACTAGCTTTGACAAATTTTACCTCTTTTCTAATACTTGGAGCATCTATTCCCTTATAGCCCAATCCTCGTGTATCACGATGATTTTTACTTGCTCCTAGCATAATGGTTAATTTGCTTGAACTAGTATTGAAAATTTTCAAGTCATCTTCGAACATCTTGATTTTATCAAGAGCAGCAGCTAAATCTGCCTCAAGGCGTTTTTCTCGAACGAGACAAGCACTTTCTATGTCATCAAAACTTGTTTGCTGGGGGTTAATCCTTGATTCAGATTCTGCAAGTTTCTCTTCCAACAAAAAATACTTTTGATAAAGATTATCACATTAAAGTGATTTTATACGTAGGTTTTCCTCAAAATCCTTGAGGATCGATTCGTTAGAACGTTTCGAAACATAAACACCCGTGTAACATCTTTTCAATTTCTTGTTTTCTCGACAGAGAGGAGTCAAAAGGCATGTGACATGAGCAGTTGTCATCTTCTTGTTTTTCAACGAATCCAATAGATGAACATAATCTGAGACTTCCTTATCAACATCTCTATCAATATCTGAGTTACCTTCATCAGAAAGTTCATCCAACTGTTCTTCTAGGCGCGTTTCCCAGATATCAAAAATTTCTACATCACGAGGATGTTTAGATATTGACCTAGATGTGACAGTTCTCTTAGGTGAATTTAAGCTTTGAAAAACATCTGGTAATTTCTGAACTGGTACGTTATTAGACATAGACTCGTCCATAATCAGATCGCTACAAACACATACTTATAAGGTCTTAGATGTGTTTGCCTATCTCTGATACCAATTGAAGAGTGGGGGGTACAACAACCCCACCCAATAATTCGCTTAGAAATCTGTATGGACTAACTCCAATATACTTTTAAGAGAATCAACTAGACAGTCAGACTCAATCTTAATAAAAAGTATATCAAGGAGTCATATCTCAATTTCTCGATTCAATCCCAACTCAAACAAATAGAAATCTGCGAGTCTGATTGTATACAAGAGAAATAAACTTGAACGGTATCAAAGACCAATTTTCAAGGATCAATCAATTTCAATCAACAACCAAAGGTTGGATTTACCAATTGATCAATACAAACGCACAACCTGTGATATTTCTATTATATAACAAAATATAATGAGGAAAAAAATAACACATATACTAAAAGTTTTGTTAACAAGGAAACCAGAAATGCAGAAAAACCCCGGGACCTAGTCCAGATTGAACACCACATTGTATTAAGCCGCTATAGACACTAGCCTACTACAAACTAGCTTCGGTATGGACTGTAGTTGAACCCCAATCAATCTCATACTGATCCAACATACAGTTACGCTCCTTACATCTCCGATCCCAGCAGGATACTATGCACTTGATTCCCTTAGCTGATCTCACCCACAACTAAGAGTTACTACGACCCAAAGTCGAAGACTTTAATAAACAAATCTGTCTCACAGAAAAAAGTCTACAAGAATAGATAAATCTGTCTCCCACAATAATACCTACGAGTTTTTGTTCTGTCTTTTGATAAACCAAGGTGAATAGCAACCAATCTATAACCCGGACTTATATTCCCGAAGAACATCCTAGAATTATCAATCACCTCACAATAATCTTAATCGACTAGAGAAACAAGATATTGTGGAATCACAAACGATGAGACGAAGATGTTTGTGATTACTTTTCTATCTTGCCTTTCGGAGAAATTAATCTGGAGCCAATTTTACAATTGTACACAATACGATAAAAACAACAAGATCAAATCACGCAACTACAGAGAAAATAGTTGGGTCTTGCTTCATAATCCCAATGAAGTCTTCAAGTCATTAACCTTCAGGGTATCGGCAGAAACCTAAGGTTAAAGGAGAATCGACTCTAGCTTATACAACTAGTATCACACAGGAGGTGTGGGGATTAGGTTTCCCAGTTGCTAGAGTTCTCCTTTATATAGTCTCCAAAATCAGGGTTTGCAATCTAAGTTACCTTGGTAACAAAGCATTCAATATTCACCGTTAGATGAAAACCTGATTAAATTCAAGCTAATATCTTTCAACCGTTAGATCGAACTTAGCTTGTTATACACAAATGAAATATACGTCATTTAGGTTTTTGTAACCGTACCTAAACGTGTACAAGTCGTTGTTTCAACAGTAGTTTACCAAATGGTTAGCCATATGATCACTTTCATATCAACCTTATTCATCTTTACCATAAATAGTTCAAATGACTCAAATGAACTAGTTTAATAGTTGTCATTTTCTTAGAACTCATAAAAGTATACAAAACACAATTGAAGAAAAATCAGTTTTGATTCACTCGAATCGATTCATGAACTTTATATCCACGGTTTGTAAATATGCATTCCGTAGTTTATATGAATTTAAGTTCACGAATAAACCAATTTTAGAAAGTAACACACTTAAGTATGCTTACGGGTATGCGTACTTAAGTAACCGGATTTGAGTTTGTTTTGCTTTCCAAACTCAGCAGAAATTCACGAACGTGAAATTTCTAGGTAACCGGATTAAGTTGGTTTTGATTTCCAAACTCAGCAGAAATTCACAGACGTGAACTTCCGCCAGTATGCGCACATGTACGCATACTTACCCAGTCTCCATCAACCATTTAGTATACACACATGTATGCATACACTTGGTTCCCGGTTTTGGACTTATACACTAATGCGCGAACACATTATATGCTTATATCCAAAGAAGGTTACATGTTCTAAAATCTTTATTTCAATCATTAAAACATTCTTAGAGGATGTTAAATAGAGGTTATTCGCAAACTATTTTTCATCAAAGCGAACATTCTTAGAGGATGTTAAATAATCAACATGACTTTCGTCACTTGTAAGGATGAACTTGTTCAAAGCGAAAGCTTACCAACACATATTTCGAGAAAAAGATAAGCGAGATAAACTTGGCTCAAAATAAGAAATGTGTATAATCGAAGTCTATATAGCAATACGACTTTTGTGTCAAGATAGGAGATAGAGTAGATAGACATTTTTAGTGATAGATAAGTTCAAGTCTCCACATAACTTTTAGTTGATGAAGTTTCACCAGTTCCTTGAGTAGTTCTTCGTCTTTGTATGATGAACAACGTGGAGTCTAGAGCTCAACTACACTTTCTATCCTATTCCGAGACTTAGCTATAAGTAGACTAGAAATCAAGACTTATAGTTTTGGCAATTAAACTTGACAACAAGCTTGAGATAGCAACGCTTGATAGCTCGACCGAGCAGTGCTCTAACAGATTCCACCGGTATATTCCTTTAAAACGATTCTTAATTGAAATCAAAGTAGGTTTTACTGGTGAGGTGAATAATAATTTAGGATGCTCTTGGAGTTGTAAGTTCCGGATTTTGTGGTTTGCTCTACTTTGTCTATTGAAATCAATTTACTATTTCACCTTGATCTTTGATCATAAGGGAAATTACATATAGGCGTATCTATGGGACACGGATCGGTTTAAAGTCTTCAATTGAGTTGAGCAAGTCTTAGGCTGTAAAGGACGTCATCTAAGGTAGTCAATTTCGCAAAGTCTTTCGGGATTCAAGAGACGTAAGGAGCGCGACTATAACTGAATTGCTATTTGGGTTTAATTCGATCTCAACTACATTCCAATCCGAAGTATTGATAGTAGGCTAGACTCTGTAGCCGCTTAAATACAGTTTGGTGTTCCAATCTGAACTAGGTCCCGGGATTTTTCTGCACTTGCGGTTTCCTCGTCAATTTTTTTTAGTGTCTGAGTTATTTATTTTTGGGCATTATATTTTTTATCTTTATAATTAAAATATAACAGGTTGTAGGTAAATCAATCAAAGTAGATACTTTCATCATATAAATTGGATACGACTTGATTGATCTTGGATATTGATCTTTGGTATCGTCCAAGTACTCTCACACATAATCATGTTCACAGACTTGTATATGTTTATATATTGATTGTGAGGAAAAGAGATATAAACTCTACATATAATTCCTGATTGAGATTAATTAAGTTGTAACTCTCGGAATTGTATTTGAGTTTAGTCCATTCAGGTTGCCTAAGAAAAAGTTGGTGGTGTATTTTGGAACCTCTGTATTTTCAAAGTCAGCAGCCTTTGCCCAGTCAGCAACACAACGCCATGTTATCTTCATTCATCGGCCACGTCATTAATCCAATGATATGTCTGTATAATTTGCACTTTCATCACTACCATGTCTTCGACAATACGCTCGGTTCGTGAAAATCTTGTTTCGTCAATAACTTCTTCGTTACTTGTCCGATTTGAGCCATTCTTGGATCGTCAGATTCATATTTCAAAGATATACAAGGTTGAAACGAGAATTTCTATGATCGAGTTTGAATTTCATGGATGGATGAGTTAGAAGTTCGTGGATGATCAAGTTCAAAGTTCGTTGGTATTTTTTCCTCGACAACGTGGTCTATTGATATTGCAGATGAGGATTTCTTAGACTCTTCAGTGTTTAGCCTTGCATTACATCGCAAGAACCTAAAGCCTCACTATGCAGGTGAGCACTTAAGTCTTGGTTTTATCTCAAGCATAAAATCTCGCCTTGCACGCGAGTATAAAGACTTGCATCTATGCAAGAACAAAGTCTCGTCTTAACCATCAGTCGAGCATCTTATGTTGGTCTAAAGACTCATACTCAACCAACGAAACATGTCTGCGTTCTCTATCAGCGAGCGTTATAGCCTTGTTATGTTGGTAGCAAAAAGCCTTGACACATCCTCAAGTGGATTATAATATTCCACTCAAATCTCGACTAGCTCTCGAGCATCACAAGTCCACTACTTGGAAAAAAGTCTCGCCTAACACGCGAGTAAATTTGTTGTAGGTTATCACATTTGGGCGCGTCTTTATAATATTTCCGCAGACAACGGGGAGAGGTACGTTTAATACAACAATAATAACTCACGCTTGGGGGAGAGTTAAGCCAATGGTGGTCGATGCATAAAAAAAACGAACTTCTTAACCCCCTAACGGGGTGAATTTTTATCCTTTATAAATTAGCGTAAAGGCCGCAAAGATAGCCTATCCCGAAAGAAGGTTCCAGATATCTTGTTTCCCAAGTTACTTGCATATGAAGTTTATTTCCGAATTAGGGGTCTAATATAAATTATATATACATGGGATTTAGACCCTAAGGAGATATGCTTTGAGATGTTAGCTAACCTAGAGAAGAATTATTGTAGTACATATATCAATGAAACATCTCTTCCCAAGGGGATCCATCCGTGCATGTAGGCATAACCAAAGTAGTCGAATTCGTTCCTCGGTCTTACTCGGTTGGGGGCTTGGAGAGAGAACCAATAAGTTCTGACTTGGAAATCGCCAAAACTCGGTCTAAAAATCGGAATCTATTTATTAGAGACTTATATATTGTTGCTCATAAGTCATGATTTATACCTAATTAAAATTAAAATTTTAACATTATCATATAATTAAGTGTGTCATATGATGTTGTTATATTGAACGTATTTATCATGTATTTAGAGGTTTTTCTATTTGATAACTCTCATCTGAGGGGTTACGAAATTTTTCTTTTGTGATTTTAGTGCATGCAAGGCCAACTCAGAAAAATCGTTAACTCGTTTTGCTCAAAAATCAGTCCAAATTGGCAAAATCATCCGCCTTAATCGCTATAAATCGGAAATGCTTGGAATCCGAAATCTCCCCGGTCATATACTTGTAGCGATTACTCGGCGAGTAATCAGCCTTGAAGAGCGAATTTGACTACATTGGACATAACTCGCCAAACCACGTTAAATTCTTATATCTTTCATTTATTTTTAATTCGCTTTCGTACCATAGTATACATTATCACCATCTGATCAATTGTGTTTTGTGCCTAGAAGCAAGTTTAGGAAAAAACATATATATTTGTTGATACTTAACCTTTTTTTTTTTCTCACTGATGTAAGTCGGGAAAAGGTAAAAGATGAAATGCACCGTGATTGACGTGGCGAAAATGGGCATCAAAATCCGCAACCAAGATACTCCATGAAAATGCTCCATGAGATTTAACGGCTATTGAATACTACAATAGGACGTGGTGCAGTTTTTTTTTTGGTAAGAAGACGTGATGCAGCAGTTGAAGTGCTACAATAGTCCACGATCAATTGTGGGCCCATTGAATATTATTTAAACTATATTATATACTAGTCTTGTAATATGAAAGTTATTGTGTGAACTGGAGAATTAGGCGGCGGTTTTGCATGAAGATCTTCTATTCTAAAATATTAGTTTTGATGCACGATCTCATTCGGGCAGTAAGTCAAAGATAGAGTACGTAGGCATTATTGATTGAGTAATAAAGATCAATAACGATCTCGGAAATGAATTAATGTGAGCAAGTTGAAGATATTAAAAAAAAGAAGAAAAATATTAGTTTTGATGAAGATATTAAAGAAGGAAGAAAAAAATATTATGTTTTGATGCAAGCATAACGATCTCCGAAATGAATTAATATGAGCAAGTTGCAAAAAAAAAAAAAAAAAAAAAAAAAAAAAAAAGATGAAAAATATTAGTTTTGATGCACGATCTCATTCGGGCAGTAAGTCAAAGATAGAGTACGTAGGCATTATTGATTGAGTAATAAAGATCAATAACGATCTCGGAAATGAATTAATGTGAGCAAGTTGAAGATATTAAAAAAAAAAAAGAAGAAAAATATTAGTTTTGATGAAGATATTAAAGAAGGAAGAAAAAAAAATATTAGTTTTGATGCAAGATCTCAATTGGGTAATAAGCCCTAGACAGAGTACGTAAGCATTATTGACAGAGTAGTAAGCATTATTGAATCGGATACAATATACAAATAGTTCAACCATGTGGTGGTATATTTAAGATTATCAGACATTATGTCCCTTCCAATTTTAGTTGTTGACTCGATTGTCATTGGACCGCATTTTGAGTTGTCAACTTAGTGTCATGTAATAATTAATCAATTTCTCAAATTTGAATAATGATTTAATTTAAATAATTTGTCTACTTTGGCAACTCAAGAATGACCTTTTCTGTTATTAACAAAATGAATCATAATTTGCTAATGTCTCTTGGCATCGGCGATCTCATGAAATAATTCATTTATTAAGTGTTGGATTATAAATTTAGTCAAATTGATCCATTCATGTATCTTTGAGAATATATGATGGATCATGTAATAATAATTTCATAAGTGTTAATGATAATTTGAGTTTTATGCTTATTTTTTGTTCATCCAATTGTGTTTAACATATAGAAATGTTAATACGATTACACGATCAAAGAAAACAACCAACGGAGAAAAGGAATTTGAAACGGTTTTAGTATTAGGTTATTTATTGAATTAAATTTTATCCATTGAATTAAATGTAAAATATCTAAGAAAGTTGAATTAATTATATTTTTTATATTTTAATTTTAATTATTGCCAAAAAAATGTAATAAATAGTGTTTGTATCGTCTATAAAATAGGCGGAGAGCCCGTCTAGCATGTGAAAGAAGATTCTAGAAGTCTTGTTGTCCAAGTTGCTTGCAAATAAAGTTTGTATCAGAATTAGGGTATACATAACTATATAAATACATGTATCCTAAACCCTAAGAGGATATGGAATTTTAAGTTAGCTAACCCAGAGAAAACTATTGTATCATACAATCAATAGAATATCTCATATTCCTCAGTGGATGTAGGTATTACTTGTCGAACTACGTAAGTTCTTTGTCTCTTCTCTCTATTTTCAACTCGTTTTCTAACCCTAATTTCACATCAAATCATCAAATCAATCGTGTGTTGAGCCTAAAAGTAATTTTGGGTACAAACATTGGCGCCGAGTAAAGGGATTCACTACACCAAAATTCCCAATTCACCATGTTTATTTTCGTTTCTATGAATTTAAGCAACGCTTATGTATATTGCTTATACGGCGTGACAAATTCTAGGCAACATCTACAAACGTTGCTTAAATAAAAAAAGCAACGTTTTATTCGTTGCCTCATCCGTTGCTTACAAGAATTTAAGCAACGTATGTAAATGTTGCTTAAATTAATTATGGGATTCAGACCCTAAGAAGATATGCTTTGAGATGATAGCTAACCTAGAGAAGAATTATTGTAATATGTACATCAATAAAACATCTCTTCCCATGAGGATCCATCCGTGGATGTAGGTATCACTTGCAAAACCATTTTAAATTCTTGTCTCTTTCATTCATCTTTAATTCGCTTTCTTACCATATTTTACGTTATCATCATCCGTCAGTTTCCCCCCTTCAAAAAAAAAAATAAAAAAAATCATCTGATCAATTATGTAATGTGCCTAGAAATAATTTTAGGCAAAATTAGATATATTTGTTGATAACTAACCCTTTTTTCTATCACTGATGTAAGTCAAGGAAAAGGTAAAAGATGAAATTCCTCATGATTCACGTGGTGATAATGGACATCAAAAACAACAACCAAAATATTCCATGTAAATGCTCCATGAGATTTGACTGCGCGATTGAATAATACGATAGACGTGGTGCAGTTGAAGTGCTACAATCGTCAACAATCAATTGCGTGCCCGGGGAACATTATTTAAACTCTATTATATACTAGTCTGGTAATAAGAAAATTATTTTATGAGTAGAAAAATTAGGTGGCGGTTTTGCATGAAGATCTTTCTAGATCAATAACGATCTAGAAGAAGAAAAGAAATATGAATTATTGATTTCTAGATCAATAAACGAATTAATATGAGCAAGTTGCAAATATTAAAAATAAAAATAAATAAAAATAAAAATAAAATATTAGTTTTGATGCAAGATATTGTGAGGGTAAAATACCCGATGGCCACGTGTCAACATCCCAAGGGGTGGTCTCATGGTAAGATGATGAGATGGAAACATCGAATCATACTCTATAAAGCTGATCTCGTCTAAAACGAGACGACTCCTACGAACGTTACATGAATAACGCGTGTGAGGAGTGGTCTAATCGATTTAGTCGGTCAAGTCTAAAAAGAAGGACTGCATTTAATGAAGGATCAGAAGAGGCGTAACCCAAAGGTGAAGCAGCACGAGGTTCCCCAAGGAAGAACAACGCGATGACGTACAAGACAAGATAACTCGGAGAGGGAACCAAGCAGACTACCACGAGGGATAGTATAGAGTTCGTCCGAAGTATCGAGGAGGTGTACGACAGCTCCACCATCTCGGCGAGGACATGCCTTCACGAGTCTACTTTGATTATAAATACCAGTCCATGTAGTAGGAGATGGACAAGATAAATGATGTATTATTAGATGGTCTTTCTACAGAGAATTCCTGAGAGAGATCTAGAGAGAGAGAGAGAGTTAAAGATATAAGTGATATTTGTAGCTCTTTCAAGGGTAAGACCTTATAGAATCAATAAACAAAACATCTTCTTTCCCGTGGACGTAGGTCTTCATGGCCGAACCACATTATATGCTTGTGTCAATCTTTACTTTCATGTTCTTTACATCTTGTTTATCCTTGAATCTTGAATGTTTAGGTAGTTTATAGCCTTTAGATTCATTTGGGTGTAGTCATCAGAAAAGATGCAACCACAGATATCAATCGGGCAATAAGTCCATGATAGAGTACGAAGGCATTATTGATAGAGTAGTAAGAATTATTGAATCGGATAATATATTTAAGATTACATGATTTTATGTCCCTTTCGATTTTAGTTACTGATTCGATTGGATCTCATTTGAATATCATGTTATAGTTGATCAATTTCTCAACCAATTTCTCAACCGTTGAATAATGATTTAATTTAAATAATTTGTCTATATATATTTTGTTTTTTGGGCTAAACAATGACTTTTTCTATTATTAACAAAATGAATTAAAATTTACTAATGTATCTTAACATCGGGAATCTCATGAAATAATCCATTTCTTAAGTGTTTTTTTCTTTTATCGGTAAAAAAAAGATTGTTGATAAAAAAAAAAGGAAAGGGTACAAAGAAAGAACAGAAAAAAAAAAGAAAACAGATAAAGAAGCAATAAAGCTTCCCTCCTTAGAGTCGATCAAAGTACATTTTCGGGCCAACAAGCCATAATCCCCATAACATCTCCAAAACTTGAAGTTTCTAGATTTTTGAAAACCAGGCGCCAAGTGAAAAATCAAGTACTTGATCCTATGTTGAATAGCAACATCATTACTCTCCTCGTTGTTAAAAACTTTTTCATTTCTTTCAAACCAAATACTCCAAATAATTTCCACTGAAAACGAATTCCAGATCTGGTACCGTTGCTTTGTAGGCATAATTATGTTCCAAGAAAAAAAAATTAGTGAGAAAATCATCTGGCATAGTGAAAAAAATGTAGGAAATATCATTTAGTCCTAGGAAATATATTAGAGTTCATTTGGTCCAGTAGACCTAGTCAAGTGTTTGTTTAGTCCATTTTTAAAATATATATTATTGTTTGGTCCTAGAAATTATAGTTTGGTCCTAAAATATGTAATTGTCATCTTGTAGTGGCATAAATACCCTTTTGGGACTACATATATACAAAATATCAGTAGAAAATATCTTATCCTCAGATTTCCTTTCCCTTTCCTCTTTATTTTCAGACCTAGTTTTCTTCTCTCCATTTTTTTTTGTTTTTCTTTCTGCTGATGATATTTGCAGACGATGAAGATGATGATTACTTTGAGATGTGCTGCTGTTGAAGAAACTGATTGATTTTGAAGATTTTATAAAGATTGTTGCTGTTGAAGACGATGAATATGATAAAGACGATGATGAACGGCGAAGTTTTTAGGGTTTTTCTTCTCTAATGGTGTTGTTGTTGTTGATGATGATGTTGAAGACGATCAAGATGATGAAGTTTTTGCATTTTTTTCTTCGTGTTTGTTGTTTGTTGTTGCTGTTAAAGATGATGAAGACGATAAATATGATGAAGACGATGAATATGATGAAAAACGATGTTGATGTCGCTGTTGAAGATGACGATGCTGCTGTTGTTGTTGAAGACAAGGAAGCTGATAAAGATGATGATGCTGATGTTCATTTTTACGAATGAACTCTTTTTTTTATTCGTAATAGTGGAATTTTTGTTGTGGAATGAACTCTATTTTCATATAGGTTTTATTAGGTGTTCATTTGAAAAAAGAACTCTATTTTCATATAGGTTTTAGGTGTTCATTTTAAAGAATGAACTCTTTTTTTTTATTCATAATAGTGGAGTTTTTGTTGTATGTTGATTTGAAAGAATGAACTCTGTTTTCATATAGGTTTAATTAGGTGGTTTTCATATAGGTTTTATTAGGTGTTCATTTGAAGTAATGAACTTTGTTTTCATATAAGTTTAATTAGGTGTTTATTTGAAAGAATGAACTCGATTTTCATATAGGTTTAATTAGGTGTTCATTTGAAAGAATGAACTCAGTTTCGATATATGTTTTAGTTTAGTTTTATTAGGTATTCATTTGAAAGAATGAACTCTGATAGTTTAATGAACTCATGTACAAAAATAAATAGGTAGTTTAGTGTTCATCAGAGAGCATGAACTCAAATAATTATGGAATAGAAGAGTTACATATATTAATGCTGAAATAGTACGGAAGAGTGTTTTTGTTTATTTGATATTTTTAAATAATTATGGACCAAACAGAACGTAACGTTTTCCCAAAAGACCAGTCAGACTTGGGACCACCTAAAAAGGGACCAAATGATTATTTCCCCCCAAAAAAATAGCGTCGGTCATGTGGTAATAATTTCATAAGTGTTAATGATAATTTGAGTTGTATTCTTATTTTTTGTTTATCTAATTATGTGTAAGATTTAGGAATGATAATACAATTACGCGATCAAAGAAAACAACCAATAATGAGGGGAGAAAAGGAATTTGCAACGGTTTGAATATTCGGTTATCTATTGAATTGTATAGAAGTTGAATTAATTAAATTTTTTATATATTAATTTTAAATATTGCCAAAAAATAATATGTAATAAATGGTCCTTAAGATTCATTATGGTTTGCCTGTGTTTATGTTCTTCTGATGAAGATCACGCATCTCTGTAACCTAATGGGTTTAAGCTGTAGTAGTAGTGCACCACGATCCACGTTGGGAAATTCTATGTCAAGGAGTTTTAAGAAAATGCAAGAACGTGCATTTCTGATACCTTGAAAGTACTTGTCTTTCACATCCCCAATCAAAAGATGATATAAGGTCGGGAAACATACAGTGGGTCTCGTGTTCAATGGAGTTAAGTAGGCTATTAGATCAACAAGTTTTGTTCTGTCCATGAGTTTTTAACTACCAAGTACCAACTTGTTAGAAAAGAACAGACCAGTTTGCAGTCCATGTTATTAAAATCCTAGTTACCAAACTGAAAAACATTAATGGCACAATCTATATAAGGAGCCTTTTTTTTTTTTTTTTTGATGGAATGAGGAGCATAAGAGCCCAACCTCGCTGATAATAAAATATATATAATCACATAAAAGAAGATATGATGCTTCCATAGAAGAAGTAATATGCCAAAATTTCACATCGAATTCGGTAATCTTTGGTCATTATGTCCATAGATGATTTAATTAAAGATTGAACTAAATCGAAGGCCTTTCGGGAGGTAAAATAAACTATAACGACACAAACTTGCCATACAGATCATAAATAAAAACATACTATACAATAATAATTGCTATAATGCAATTTATTTTATTTAAATATATATATATATATATATATATATATTACATAGGTAATTCTACCGAGACCTTAAACTAAATTAAAAATGCGGGCGGAAAATGAGGTGATGGTTAAAAAATTCAATGGGGAAGATGAAGATTACTACCTATGGATGGATATAACTACTCTTTGAAGAAGATAACTATTTATGTTAAAAGATAAATTTGCAGAGTAAAATAAGGAGAGATAATCTATAGAATTTGAGGAGGCTTTTTATATGATGAGCTTTTGCAAATTTTCAGTAATATGGTGTAATATATTTGACCACGGTTTCTGTTTGTAAAGAAGAAAAAAATTAATTTCTTTTTCGATCTTCAAAAAATTTTATTCAATCGAATCGGGTAAAATTTAATTCGAACGGATTGGTTGACTGCAAGGAGGCCTCCGTATGATGAGTTTTTGCATCTTTCCGGTAACTGGTTTCATATTATCTAAAAAAAATTAATTCGATCAAATTGGAAGCCAATTGTTCATTTTTTTCTAGGAATTTAGTTAGTAAGCAGACATCTACACTCCCCAATTACATTTATGCTCCTTAAATTCGATCAAAGAACTTCTACTTGCTCTTCAAATGATTCAAATGAAAATAATCGAAAAATTGTGGTTTACTCATTTTTCTTTTTCAATAACAACCAATTCAATTGAATTAGATCATTTTCTCTTCCAAAATTGATTTTTTAATCATAATTGTTCAGAGCGAAATTATAGTTCAAGTCAGATCGATTTTGTCTTCACTTTCTTCAAATTAAAATTGAGAACAACATTTTTCAGCAACGTTTATATTTGTTGCTAATATTTATAACCGTCTCCAAATGTTTAACAAATTTGAATTTTTGGTCAGCCCCGGTCTTCTAGTTTGACTAATCTACAGTCGATCTTCTGTATGGTGACTTAGTTTTTGTTCACGCTTTGGCCACGGTTTTTATTTTAAATTTCAGTTTCATCCCAATTCAATCATGATCATTCTTTCTCAAAATTGATACGACAATTAACTATTGCAGTAACTCAAGTGGCTCAACAGAACTTCAATTACACGCCGTATACGGTTTGAATATGGGACTCAAGAAATCACAACTTCGAGATACATACGCAATTGAGAATTTAAATTATCCTACTATTATACTATATATTATTTCCACAATATTTTATTTATCACAACTTGAAGATATTAAACCTTATAAAACTGATTGATTTAGAACTTCCAGCCACCGACTAGCTGGACAAAATAGCAAACCACGTGATTTAGCATTGACGTATATTTGGTGTCTTTTTAGTCGGTTTGTGTTATATATTTGCTGATATAGAACCCAGACCCTGTACAAACGATATGTTTTTCTGGATAGCCCTTTACCTTGCATTTGCAGCTCCGCTCCTACTCCTCCACAATTGTCTTAGCACGAGAAATAAAAGCAAGTCAAGACGGTTACCACCGGGTCCTCCAGGTTGGCCAATTATCGGAAACCTTTTAGATTTAGGCTATCACTATAAGGCGCCACACAAAAGATTGGTTGAACTTCGAAAGAAATATGGGCCAATTTTTATGATACGGATGGGCGTGGTGAATACACTAGTTATTGCTTCCGCAGATGCTGCTATGGAGTTATTTAAAAGCCATGATCAAGCCTTTTCCAATCGTTATCTAGGAGAAGTGCTAAAATCAACAGGTGATGAGTACGGCCCAACTCCATTGTTGTCTCCACATGGACCAATCTGGCGAATGAATAGGCGACTATATGCAACCATCTTTTCTCGTACGACAATAGAGAATACTGTGGGAAGACGAAGACAGTTTGTAGATCAGATAATGCAATGGGTATCAGTTGAAGAAAAGGAAGGTCGAAGTGTTGAAATAAGACACTTAACTTTTGTTGCCTTGACCAATCTATTTGGAAATCTCTTCTTTTCTAAAGATTTTATGGATCTAAAATCGGCATCTGGAAATGAACTCTATCAAGTGATTAAGGAGATTGGAGCATTATCTACAAAGCCTAATGTAGCTGATTTCTTTCCGTGGTTGCGCAAGTTAGATCCACAGAATTTGGCAAACAAAACGAAGAAGGCAGTGGATTCATTTCAAAATATTATTGATGAGTTTGCAAAGGAGCGAAAGAGCAGGGATATTGTTTTACATAATCACCACAAGGAGAAGGATTTTCTGGATTTCTTGATGGACTTCGAAGGAAGTGGTAAAGATGAACCAAGGAAAATGTCAGACAGACACATTAATGCGTTTATAATGGTGAGTAAATTCATATATTGGAACAAACTTGCAGAATTGGATGCTATATAATCTGAAACGAATTTACTATTGCACTCTTCTTGTAATTAATTAATTATTCAAGAATGCACAAAATACTTATAAAGATAATTTTGTACAGGAAGCAATTAGCGGTGGAACCGACACAACCGTGTCTACCGTAGAATGGGTAATGACAGAAGTTGTTCGCAATCCAGAGGTAATGAGGAAGGCCAAAGATGAGATTGACAAAGTTGTTGGTTATAATAGAAAGATCGAAGAAAGTGATATTGAAAGTTTACCTTATCTAGGTGCGGTGATTAAAGAAGCAATGAGATTAAATCCAGTGGCTCCTTTACTGATTCCGCGAACTACTGTTAAAGACACTGAATTCATGGGGTATATTATACCTAAGGGCACGGCAGTGTTGGTTAATACTTGGGGCATTGCAAGGGAATCAGCTTCATGGGATGATCCATTCTCGTTCAATCCGGATCGTTTCTTAGGAAATACTACTGATTACCGTGGAAGACATTCTCGGTTCTTACCGTTTGGAGCTGGAAGACGTATCTGCCCCGGCATCCCAATGGTCCACCAAATTCTTCCCATCTTGGTTGGATCATTGCTCCAATCTTTCGATTGGACCCTTGAAAATGGCGTCACTCCTGAATCCATAGATATGAATGGAAAAATAGAGATGTCATTGAAGAAGTCCACTCCTCTAAGAATAATACCAAAAGCATCGCCTCTTGCAGTGTGACATCTGATAAAATTATGATGGCGACCTTTTTGTTTATTTTCATTGTTATCCTACAAATATGATGCAATTATGATAAAATTATGAATTCGACAAGTATCCTACAATTTAGGATCTGTTTTAAAGAGGTGTAAACTGGGATTATGCCAACATGTTTATGGCATATCACCACATGCTAAACTTCGGTTGGGGCTACCAAGCACATGTCCAATCTGAATGACAGTCGTGTTAAGGGGAATCAAATGGACGGTTGAGATTACATCCATTTGAAATTGGCCACGCCTATTAACCGTTGCAAGTGGTTGTTTAGGAACTGGTGCGTTTCTTTAATTAGTGACAGTTTATTAGAAAATGTTGCGAAATGACTGTTGGGAACAATTACGCTCATTTGATTTGGTGACAGTTCGTTATCGGTGCGGCTACGATGTGGTCGCGCCACATACTTCTAAATGCTTAAACGTTGTATAAAGTAGGAAAAAATTTGTAAAACAGTTTTACTAACCAGGTAACTAACTATTTATCTTTTTTTTATTTTTTTCACTTCCTACTTCAAAAAAAAAAATTGAACAATTATGGGGATTTACAGGGGACGGGTTTTTCAGTTAAATATGTGTCAGAAAATAAAGAGAGGCCATATATAAAATAGGGGTAGGATTCGTTGACATAGTAATATTGACATAATTTTCACATTTTAGCGCCATTTTTTATACTGAGCCCAACCGACAATGAATTTGAAGTTAATTTTTTGGTGACATGTTCTTATTATAAGTCTATCCATTCCAACAAAAAATGAGAGCATTCCAAGATGTATAAAAACACCATCTACGATTTTGAATATCAACCGTTGAAGATTAACAGCTGAACTTAAAATTTATGGATGGTGAAGTTTCGTATTTCGGAACACTCTTATTTTTGGTAGGAACATAGAGTTTTATACGAGGAACATGTCACCAAAATATCAGCTTCAAATTCATCGTCTTTTAGATTTTATAGAAAAAAAGGTACCGCCATGTGAAGATTATGTCATTATAATCATGTCAACGGATCCTACCCCTATAAAATATGTGTTGCCCGACCGCATCGTAGCCGGGGGGTTCGTTATAAGTGTTGCAAGATGACTGTCGGGAACGATCAAAACCTCTGAATAGAAACGAGTTGTAACAGCTGCAACTGTTACCAACCATCACCAAAGGTGCTGTTTCAAAATCTATTTAAAATCTTCTTGTTGAGTAGTCGTTTCCCTCCGAAATGCGTTGAGGCGTAGCAGTCGACTAGACATCTAAGGGTAAAACATTGTTTCAGTGCGGGATGTGAGGTACAAAAAATTGGTTTATTCCATTTGATATTTTGAGAGTTTGTAAAAGAGAGCTAGAGCTACATTAGTCTGCGTTGGTTGTTTGGCGTCCATTGAAGTGTTGTTAAAGAACACCAAAATTATTGTTAAATGCTGGAGACATATGCCATAATATGTATCAGTATTTAGGGAAAGGCATTAAATGTCTTAAGTAAAGAGATTACTCGCCCAACACAGTTTGAATGTTTAATTGCTTGTTCAACTATTCTTCTCCTCCTCCTCTCCTTTTAATTTTGTTTTAAAGATTATTTTTACAAGTTTGAACTTTGCTTTACTAATAATGATTTGGAATCAGTGATCTGGTAATGTGATAATATGATTTGTACCGCATTTGGTGAATCGGTAACAAGATTTTCAACAATCTTAAGACATTTAAATCGTTATAATCTTGTTTACTGATCGGGTTGTTCTGTGTCGCAAAAACTGTTATTGGTTAACATACTTGCAGAAGACTTCTAGCGACTACAACAAACTTTTGCCGTTGTTAGCTTTGTAACAGTCAATCCGCAACTCTTATAAACGTGGCGATTGAACTTTTTTATTCTTTTTGAATCTTTTCACCTTGGTAAACACTTTTTGAGCAATGGGAAAATATTTTGAGCGTGTTTTTGACATGAGGAGCTAAACCAAACACCGAGATGATGGGTAAAGCCATATTTCATGCATGTGGTAGTTAAATTTAATTCTTTATTGACTTTTTGCATTGATTAATAATCGTTTTATGATTTTTATTGAATGCTTGTGATTTCAATTGATGAGTGATGCTTAGGTTAAGTCTTTTGATGATTCATGATTTTGATTTACAATCATTACTTTCAAAATGTACCTTTGGCAAAGAATTAGAGTTCATATTTGAGTTATAATTGTGTACAATTACTATATGAATCGCATGAACGAATTTTACGGTGGAATCCTAAGTCTCAGTATCTCTTGATATTGCTACAATCTTTTGTATATATTTTCTATTATTAAGTCTGAAATTGAATCTTCACAAGTCCAAGTTGAATGAAACTTTACTACCACTTTCTTCAACTTGTTAACATCACATCAATTTTTGGCGCCACCGACGCGGACTTGTGTTTAGATTTGTTTTAGGTTTTAATTTAATTTAATTTTTTTTTACGCGTTTGGTATTTCTATGTACTTTCAGATTTGGAGCTGAGCTTAAGAAAAAGTAGAAAAAGTGATGTTTACTTTCATAGGTCATAAATGTAATTATATTTTTAACTTTTGAGTATTCGCAATCTTGCAATACGTTAAATGAATCATCCATTGGATTCAAGGCTTCATCCATTGGTATTTATGGGTACTTTGAACAGTTGGTTTAGGCTTGCTGAATTTAAAGTTGCAATTGATGGTGGTAATGGAGAGCGTCCCAGCCAATATGTTGTTGGAGATGCTGCAATAAGATATCAAGATTTTACTCACAATGAGGACATACTGAGATCTGTATGTGTTGTTAAAATATGGGCATCCAATTAAAAAACAATTGGAAATGAGTGGAGAGGCTCTAAGGATTTTAAACCGCAAGTTCATAGATAACCCAGACAATGAGGGACTAATAATCTCAAACACCCCCTCACGTGTAGCCTCATTGGGTCTAACACGTGGACGATAAATCGAGTGACGCAGAGTAAAGGTGCAGGTCAAATGACTCAACATGGATAGCCTTCTATGATACCATGTTAGAATATGGGCATCCAACTAAAACCAATCGGCCGAGTTGAGATTCTCAAAGGATTATAAACCACAGGATCTTAAATAACCCATAAAATGTGGGACTAATAATCTCCACATGTGCGATAACATCTGTAACACCCCATGTTTTTATCATGGCGCATGCTCAAAGATGCGCTATGTCCTGAGATGAAGCTTCATCCAAAGCTTCCGTTGGTTGGTAAGAGGTAGATTGGCTTAAGGCCAATACCGCACCAAAATGCCGCATTGTGTTTCGAATTTTTCCAAGAGTCAAATATCGCATCAAATGATGCATTAGCCCAGTTGGGTAGGTGGCCTTGAGCTTGCAGCATAATCATTACGCATTCTGAAAGTTATTGGCCTATAGCCGATATCGCACAATCATTGTCCATCAGGCCAGAGAGGGCTGGTCGAACGAGTGTTATGCAATCATTGTACGCAATCACTGCGAGGTAAAGCAATCATTGCGTAGTAAAGCGATCATTGCGAATGAACACAATCATTGCGAATGAACACAATCATTGTGTAGGAACGCAATCATTGTGAATGAACAGTGAAGCAGGCATGTCAAATTGGTCCCCTTTCCATACTTGTAGAAATTCCATTAAGACATATATAGGGAGGGGTAGTTGGTTGAAGGTGCATATGCGGACTATGTACCAAGTAAGCTTCATAGCTTAGCCGGAAGAGTATGAATGATGCCTAAGGCTCATTTATAGTTTTGTAGCCTTTCGAAGAGGACACTTGGTGCTTAGGCATCATTATGCCATGTCGCGGACCCGATGATGCATAATCATTATGCATCTTGGCGAAATGGCCTGTATGGACTAGGCCATTACCATTTTTGCTAGGCCATATCCTTAAAAACTATTTGGTTTAAGTTTTTGTCCCTTCGAGGATAAACTACGATCTATGCTTGATCCCTTTAGAGTAGTGAAGGGTACGTAGGCATCCGCAATGAGTTGCAGCATTGCCGGTCTAGCACGTTGGCCCCTCATATATATCATCTAAGCTCGGTAGCTCGATGTAAGAGATGATTGCGGCCAAACTTGATGAGGCTTAGTTGCATGCCAAAAAAGGGATGCTCATACTTCCTATCAAGCTACACATAGTTGGCAAGAGAATCCAGTGATGCATGCAAGATTCATCGGCCACGGCCTTATGGCCTTATACCCTTTTGCGGACAAGGGTAAGTTTGGAACGGTGTGGAAGCTAAGTTAGCTTCACCATGCTCCCCGAGCATGCTTGCAAGGGAAAATGAACGTGTGTTTTCCTAGCTTTAAGGCCCGGATCGTAGCATCATCATGGCGCATTGGGGAAGTTACGGCCTGCGCGCCCAGGCGTAATTTTCCGGTTTGTCACAGTTGGTATCATATCAAGTTCCGAGATAACTCTAGGGACTGTGCGGAGTGGACTAGTCAACGAGTAATTTTCCTTCAAAAAGGAAATAAAGTTGGAGAGTAGGACAAATTTTGCGCAGAAAGGAGTTTGTAAATGTTGTACCAGTTACTATAAGAATCGAGTTGAGCTTGTTTAAGTATTGTGAGCAGGGGCGGAGCCAGGTTTTAAGAATTGGGTGGGCAAGTTATAAATGGATGGACATTTAAGGGGGTGCAAAATGGGTAAAAATGGATATATTGGGCTAAAAAATGAAAAATTGGGCTTGGAAACCATATGGGATGGGTGGGAAAGTGCACACCCACCCTTCCATGTGACTCCGCCCTTGAATGTGAGTTTGCCTAGCTTAAGTGGCACCCCACTTACGAGTGGATATCCGTAAGACCGTCTGGGATGGTGGGAAGACAATGGGACTGATCATCCCCACACGTTGGCAACTGGCCAATGGTGTTCGTTGTCAGGCTCGGCTAGCATCCCACTTATGAGTGGCAACCTGGATGACCGTCAGGGATGGTGGGCAACTGGATTATGTTCCACACAGTACTGCACTAGGATCTTGTCATTTCGATGAAATCTCACATCAAATGTTGCATTAGGCCAAGAGTCAAATCTCACATAAAATGTTGCATTAGGCAAGTTGGTAGGTGGCCTTGAGCTTGCAGCGTAATCATTGTGCATCAGGACAGAGAGGGCTGTTCGAACGAGTGTTGTGCAATCATAATACGCAATCATTGCGACGTAAAGCAATCATTGTGCATCAGGCCAGAGAGGGATGGTCGAACGAGTGTTGTGCAATCATAATACGCAATCATTGCGACGTAAAGTAATCATTGCGAAGTAAAGCAATCATTACGTAGTAAAGTGATCATGGCGAATGAATATAATCATACTTCGCAATGATTGCGTAGTAAAGTGATTATTACGAATGAACAGTGAAGCAGTCATGTAAATTTGGTCCCCTTTACATACTTTTAGAAATTCCATTAAGACATATATAGGGAGGGGTAGTTGGTTGAAGGTGCATATATGTACCAAATAAGCTTCATAGATTAGCCGGAAGAGTATAAATGATGCCTAGGGATCATTTATAGTTGTGTAGCCTTTCGAAGAGGGCATTTGGTACTTAGGAATCATTATGCCATTTCGAGGACCCGATGATGCAAAATCATTATGCATCTTGTCGGAATGGCCTATACGGACTAGGTCATTACCATTTTTGCTAAGCCACAGCCTTGCAAACGATTTGGTTTAAGTTTCTGTCACTTTGAGGATGAACTACGGTCCGTGCTTGATCCCTTTAGAGTAGGGAAGGGTACGTACGAAGCCGCAATGAGTTGCAGCATTGTCGGTCTAGCACGTTGGCCCCTCATATCATCTAAGCTCGGTAGCTCGATCCAAGAGATGATTGCGGCCAAGCTTGATGAGGCATAGTTGCATGCCAACAAAGGGATGCTCATACTTCCTATCAAGCTACACGAGTTGGTAAGAGAAGCCAGTGATGCATGCAAGATGCATCGGCCTCGGCCTTATGGCCTTATATGCTTTTGCGGAAAAGGGTAAGTTTGGAACGGTGTGGAAGCTGAGTTAGCTGCACCATGCTCCCCGAGCATGCTTGAAAAGGAAAATGAACGTGCGTTTTCCTAGCTTTAAGGCCCGGATCGTAGCATCATCATGGCGCTATTTTAGATATGAAGCTTTGATGAGATTGCGATTCCTTTTTGGTTTAATGAGCATTCTTAAGAAACTAGTAGAAACAAAAGTTGCGGCTCATTTTGTGATGTTTTCATTTCAGTGTTTCACAACATACGTCTTTAGTTGCTTTTTGGTTTTGTTTTATTTTCTTTCGGTATCAATTGATTTTTCAGTTCCCTGCATTTGTATAAGCCATCGTCAAACTAAAATGAATTACTTCTCTTAACATTTCATTTTGTCAAACAAATACGTATGATTCATACTACGAACTGCAATGTGTACAAGTGATACATGCATGAAGTTCGTAATAATCTAGTATGTTAAAAGTTTCACAAATTGTAGTACAATTTTCCTAATAACTAGCAGCTTATAATATCTAATTAGCTACATAAGAGTAGTTAACTAAAAATACTGCTTTTATTTAATAGAAAATGATTAAACAACACTTGGACGTTACAGAATGGCTTTGTTTGAGGCTGTGATGGATCGGAAAAGTTTGCGGTAGTAGCGTCTTGCTTCTTCTCCATCTATTATAAACGGATGCAGCAACATCCGCAATATGCATATCTGACTGAAATGAGATCATCCACGCATGGGGAAACGCCCAGTTTGAGGCCTACTGGGCATGCAGTTTGACAGTGATTATCACAGTACTGTGGGTGCAGTTGATTAGCATCCGAGCATGAAACTCCTGGAGGTAGGTCGACTCTCACTATTGCTTCACCACCGCATTTAATTCCTAGAGCTGATACCTCCATCTCAAGACCTAGAGCTGATACCATCTCTGCGTACAAATATACACAACAATAGGCTTAGAGATATTTTATGAAAGGGTCGGAGTTTAAGGTCTAATTATAAAACGCAATGTAGTACGACTCGGGGATCGACCCCGGCTCGGTGGGTGAGCGATCCCCGATCCCAGCCGAGTTACTCACCGAGTCAGCCGAGTTACTCGCTGGGTCAATTAATATGACTTCTTTAGTTTCCTTCCTAATTAATATGCATTTTATTTATGCCTCCTAATTTATCTCATAATGTTCACATAATTGATATACCTTCCTTATTTCTTGTTCCTAAATTCTAGTCGTAGTTAGTTTTTTTCCTTAATTCTCAATCCTAAAATGTTGCCAGTTATTCTATGTAAAAATCATAATTTAATAGTTATAAATGCGTAAATTAATTAATTATGGTAGTAACTTCCTTTCCTAAATTAGGTTTATCTACCATCATAACTTCATAAGTATTTTTACCTATGATTAAGTCCTCCTTCACCGTGTTCAAGATATTTATGGTGAAAAAGACATGCAGAAGAAGAATGGAAGTCTGCCGAATAACTCGGTCCAGTCACGACTAACTCGGCGAGTATATAGAGAATAGAGAATACCCTGCTCGGCCGAGTTTTTGAGGATCGTATCGGCCAAACACCGATACCCGGGTTACTCGCGAGTAACTTGGCTGACTCGGCCGAGGCGTACTACATTTAGAAAACGGTCAGTGGACTTTTAAAATATTGGGAAGCACCCTGATCATTAGTTTGGATATTCTCATAACTTAACTCTCTCCCCCTCTTCTATCTTCTCATACGCTCTTCTGTTGGGAAACTTTAATCTTTCATCTTTTCTCGTAACTTCTTCCGGTTAGTATCCTAGAAGGTTACTAGGGCGTTTGGATACAAATCTGTTTCTAACTTCAAGCCAGAAGCTAAACTATTTTGCTTTTCAAAAAACTGATTTTTCTGTTTCCAAAAATCGTTCTGAAATATTGTCACCAAACTGACTTCTGACTTTTTGACTTCCAAAAGTGGAAAAATAACTTCTGAATGTGCATCAAAACGCGCTAAACTAGCAAACATGGAATAACCTAATAAGAACTTGGGAGCCAATCAGACAGCTAAATCAGGGGAAAGGAACACCTAAGATCACTTTACCCTAAGTTTTCTCGAATCTCGACAAAGAATACAAATACATAAACCGAATGCTAATTTATTGCTACTATATCCACACTCCAATTATGTACAAACCCAATTAGCTTTTATCCGTTGATGCACAATCTTCCTCACCTCTTGTAATTCTAGTTCAAGATTACTGTGAGCTTTTCTTTTTTGTTCTTTTATGCTTGGTGAGTGAAATTTCTAAATCTAAATGAGATGCAGAAGAGTGAATTGTTAGTTTCACGTTGAAAAAAAAAGGTAATTTTTATCGATTAAGTGGTTGACTGGGTTAAGATACTGGATGACCGTTGACACCGTGGAGGCCGGCCGAAAATTCAAACGATCGCCGTTGCAAGAAAAAAAAAGTTCAATTCCATTTTATGACGGTTAAACAAATCGCAACAAATACAAGCGTGACAAATGCATGTTTTAATTTAATTTTTACGCCACAATTTTTAGTTTGGATTTAACATCAATTGATTTTGATCGAATTGAGATTTTAACATCAATTGGGGACTTACATTCTTTGATTATTAAATCAATTCCGGAAAAAAAAAGTTCGGTTTCGATCAAATTGGCTGAAATTGAAAAAAGGGTGATTACACCACGGTTTTTGAGTTATTTTAATTTCAATGAATTAATGATCAGATCGATATGTTTTTATCGAATTGATTTTGCTTCACAAGAATTGGGAACTGTAAATCTATGATGCCATTTCGAGGGCATTTGGTACTTAGGAATCATTATGCCATTTCGAGGACCCGATGATGCAAAATCATTATGCATCTTGTCGGAATGGCCTATACGGACTAGGTCATTACCATTTTTGCTAAGCCACAGCCTTGCAAACGATTTGGTTTAAGTTTCTGTCACTTTGAGGATGAACTACGGTCCGTGCTTGATCCCTTTAGAGTAGGGAAGGGTACGTACGAAGCCGCAATGAGTTGCAGCATTGTCGGTCTAGCACGTTGGCCCCTCATATCATCTAAGCTCGGTAGCTCGATCCAAGAGATGATTGCGGCCAAGCTTGATGAGGCATAGTTGCATGCCAACAAAGGGATGCTCATACTTCCTATCAAGCTACACAGAGTTGGTAAGAGAAGCCAGTGATGCATGCAAGATGCATCGGCCTCGGCCTTATGGCCTTATATGCTTTTGCGGAAAAGGGTAAGTTTGGAACGGTGTGGAAGCTGAGTTAGCTGCACCATGCTCCCCGAGCATGCTTGAAAAGGAAAATGAACGTGCGTTTTCCTAGCTTTAAGGCCCGGATCGTAGCATCATCATGGCGCTATTTTAGATATGAAGCTTTGATGAGATTGCGATTCCTTTTTGGTTTAATGAGCATTCTTAAGAAACTAGTAGAAACAAAAGTTGCGGCTCATTTTGTGATGTTTTCATTTCAGTGTTTCACAACATACGTCTTTAGTTGCTTTTTGGTTTTGTTTTATTTTCTTTCGGTATCAATTGATTTTTCAGTTCCCTGCATTTGTATAAGCCATCGTCAAACTAAAATGAATTACTTCTCTTAACATTTCATTTTGTCAAACAAATACGTATGATTCATACTACGAACTGCAATGTGTACAAGTGATACATGCATGAAGTTCGTAATAATCTAGTATGTTAAAAGTTTCACAAATTGTAGTACAATTTTCCTAATAACTAGCAGCTTATAATATCTAATTAGCTACATAAGAGTAGTTAACTAAAAATACTGCTTTTATTTAATAGAAAATGATTAAACAACACTTGGACGTTACAGAATGGCTTTGTTTGAGGCTGTGATGGATCGGAAAAGTTTGCGGTAGTAGCGTCTTGCTTCTTCTCCATCTATTATAAACGGATGCAGCAACATCCGCAATATGCATATCTGACTGAAATGAGATCATCCACGCATGGGGAAACGCCCAGTTTGAGGCCTACTGGGCATGCAGTTTGACAGTGATTATCACAGTACTGTGGGTGCAGTTGATTAGCATCCGAGCATGAAACTCCTGGAGGTAGGTCGACTCTCACTATTGCTTCACCACCGCATTTAATTCCTAGAGCTGATACCTCCATCTCAAGACCTAGAGCTGATACCATCTCTGCGTACAAATATACACAACAATAGGCTTAGAGATATTTTATGAAAGGGTCGGAGTTTAAGGTCTAATTATAAAACGCAATGTAGTACGACTCGGGGATCGACCCCGGCTCGGTGGGTGAGCGATCCCCGATCCCAGCCGAGTTACTCGCTGAGTCGGCCGAGTTACTCGCTGGGTCAATTAATATGACTTCTTTAGTTTCCTTCCTAATTAATATGCATTTTATTTATGCCTCCTAATTTATCTCATAATGTTCACATAATTGATATACCTTCCTTATTTCTTGTTCCTAAATTCTAGTCGTAGTTAGTTTTTTTCCTTAATTCTCAATCCTAAAATGTTGCCAGTTATTCTATGTAAAAATCATAATTTAATAGTTATAAATGCGTAAATTAATTAATTATGGTAGTAACTTCCTTTCCTAAATTAGGTTTATCTACCATCATAACTTCATAAGTATTTTTACCTATGATTAAGTCCTCCTTCACCGTGTTCAAGATATTTATGGTGAAAAAGACATGCAGAAGAAGAATGGAAGTCTGCCGAATAACTCGGTCCGAGTCACGACTAACTCGGCGAGTATATAGAGAATAGAGAATACCCTGCTCGGCCGAGTTTTTGAGGATCGTATCGGCCAAACACCGATACCCGGGTTACTCGCGAGTAACTTGGCTGACTCGGCCGAGGCGTACTACATTTAGAAAACGGTCAGTGGACTTTTAAAATATTGGGAAGCACCCTGATCATTAGTTTGGATATTCTCATAACTTAACTCTCTCCCCCTCTTCTATCTTCTCATACGCTCTTCTGTTGGGAAACTTTAATCTTTCATCTTTTCTCGTAACTTCTTCCGGTTAGTATCCTAGAAGGTTACTAGGGCGTTTGGATACAAATCTGTTTCTAACTTCAAGCCAGAAGCAAAATTATTTTGCTTTTCAAAAAAACTGATTTTTCTGTTTCCAAAAATCGTTCTGAAATATTGTCACCAAACTGACTTCTGACTTTTTGACTTCCAAAAGTGGAAAAATAACTTCTGAATGTGCATCAAAACGCGCTAAACTAGCAAACATGGAATAACCTAATAAGAACTTGGGAGCCAATCAGACAGCTAAATCAGGGGAAAGGAACACCTAAGATCACTTTACCCTAAGTTTTCTCGAATCTCGACAAAGAATACAAATACATAAACCGAATGCTAATTTATTGCTACTATATCCACACTCCAATTATGTACAAACCCAATTAGCTTTTATCCGTTGATGCACAATCTTCCTCACCTCTTGTAATTCTAGTTCAAGATTACTGTGAGCTTTTCTTTTTTTGTTCTTTTATGCTTGGTGAGTGAAATTTCTAAATCTAAATGAGATGCAGAAGAGTGAATTGTTAGTTTCACGTTGAAAAAAAAAGGTAATTTTTATCGATTAAGTGGTTGACTGGGTTAAGATACTGGATGACCGTTGACACCGTGGAGGCCGGCCGAAAATTCAAACGATCGCCGTTGCAAGAAAAAAGTTTCAATTCCATTTTATGACGGTTAAACAAATCGCAACAAATACAAGCGTGACAAATGCATGTTTTAATTTAATTTTTACGCCACAATTTTTAGTTTGGATTTAACATCAATTGATTTTGATCGAATTGAGATTTTAACATCAATTGGGGACTTACATTCTTTGATTATTAAATCAATTCCGGAAAAAAAAGTTCGGTTTCGATCAAATTGGCTGAAATTGAAAAAAGGGTGATTACACCACGGTTTTTGAGTTATTTTAATTTCAATGAATTAATGATCAGATCGATATGTTTTTATCGAATTGATTTTGCTTCACAAGAATTGGGAACTGTAAATCTATGATGAACAAAAGAATTTTGATAAATAACAATTAATTGTCTTCCAATTTGATCAAATTGTGAAGAAAAAAAATATTTAAAAATGTAAACTAAATTAAACAAAATTGTGACGGACAATTAACAAATAAGTGATCCTATTGAAGGCCTCATTACAGTCGGCCAATAGTGTCATTTCATTATTATTTCATACGGTCATTTTCGTAAATAAACTAGACGGTCAAAGACAATCTACGATTTTATTACACCTACAACATCTTTCACGACCTAGATCCTAACTAGACTTTAAATTTCATACCGAATCATTTATCGTTTATATAGAAATGACTATTACTACTGCAAAATATTAATGCGCGGTATTAGAGTAACACTTTATATGAAAACGTATAAGAGGATAAAAAGAACTCGCAGGATCCCCAAATCAACACAAAAAAATAACAATAACAACAACCATATATAGCAAATTCATAGAGAACTTAATAGTGTATACTTACGCAGATTTGCTGAAATAGCCATTAAGGCAAAGAGAAAGAGCACCAATGAAGTCTTACTAGCAGCCATTACGATGGATACTGAGCAAGGTTTTGCTAATGCTTGAAATTGTTGTGGATGAAGATTAATAGCCAACACTACCTTCTATTTATAGCATGCTAGCTTCATTGGGTTAAACCTAAGATAATAATTGTTTATGTTAGAGGATGTAACCAGCCTTAAAATATAATATCGATCCGTTGATGGTGATCATTAAACACTAATATATGTTAAATTGGCAATTAACAAGAGTGTTTAGAAATCATGCCAGGATATAAATTGCTTAAACCGGTAACTAAATTCTAAACAATCTCAACTTATTTCTTAATTTCCGTTAAAAAGTCAAATTGGAGAGCCAATAGCTTCCAAAAAAAATCCGGGATCCTCTACACCTCTGTCCCTATTTTATAATAAATGGCTGTCATGTGTTCGCATTCAGCTGCCAAAATCAATTTATGCTCAACTGAATTGGAATATAAAACACAGTTGTCTTTATTGTTGAAGAGATTTTCTTTTAGACATCCAATCTTCATCTATTCTAATTTATCATCTCAAGACGTGCATCGTGAGATAAAGTAGTAGTAGTAGGTTTTCAATAGTGGCTCATCCATGATTTTAAGTTTTTTTTTTAGCACTTACCAGTAAACACGTCGTAGTTCCGACCGTAGTACGATGAGCTAGCTGTTAGCCAGTTAGGTAATACATTCCCACCAATAGATTTTGGGCGCACAGTTTATAGGCAACACAGTCATGAACGTCTCCACCTCTTCTCCTCTCAGTCTTAGCCAATTTGTGTCTGAAATCTCCCGACTCAAGAGAACAAAAACACACTCATCTCAGTCCATCTAGAATACATGGCGCAGTTTGGATAATTTTACCTATATAAAGATTGGTCAGGATTTGTCTTTGACAAAGATAAATTTATGGATGTAATCATTTGTCTTAACTGATGGTTATGATTAGAATTAGAAATGCATCTAATGGATAAAATTTACCATGTCACTAATGTTCCATTAACTCTTCATAATAAATATTTATTAATTTGCCATGATAAATATCGAATTAAAAATGATAATAAATAAATTATTCTATTAATGATGGCAATAAATATATTTTTATTAACTAATACTTAGGATCAATTTGGTATTACCGTGAGTTTTACGAAAGTGCTTTTCCGATGTGTGTTACTGTGCTAAGCTATGTAAAAAAGTAATTGAACGTTCGCAAAATATAAACTAGAGCTAAAACTGATTTAAAAAGCCATCAAATTGTGTTTGAGAAAATATAAGGTTCAACTATCGTTGTAGCAAATGACAAAAACAGACATATCTCTGAAAATTATTTTATTCTATTTTACCGTGTTTAAAAATAAGTAATTTTTTTACTATTAAACATATATGTAATATTAAATTTACTAATAGTATTATTATTAGAAGGTATTATTTTTCTTAACCACTTTTTATTATTTAATATTTATTGTTGATAAATTAAAGAATCTTTCACTGAAATTGTATAATATAAAATATGGTTTGAAAATAAATTACAAAGCTTTGGTTGGTAACCTAGCAACAAGCTGGGCTCCAACTCCCTTTTGAATAGCAATACCTAATCTATGATAAATAAAACTACCAAAACCACTACTAGCGTTGTTACTAACTAAACAATTCTTGAGGCGCTTGAAAAAACACAAAGTATCTTCACCAAGTTCCCTAATGTCGAGAAAGCTATAACTCCCAGCATCGAAACCATGTGATTCACACTTGGCCAGGTATTTAGTGCGTTTACGTGAAACAGCACTAGAAATAGCTTTGCCTAGGACGAAAGAGCGAGCGCCATCACCAGTGAAGGGAGAGACAACTGTGACATCCATACAAACATCTTTCCCATTTTCCCAGTTAAGAACAAGGATATATGCAGGCCTTAAATCTTTGCCATCCTCAGAAAGAAACCCAAGAGAGACTTCCTTACGCGCTGGCACACTAGCTTTGTAACAAATGTCGGTGATTACATCCCGTACATGGTCATGTCGAAACATACTCCCAACATCCTTAGCACAATGAAGCGCGTGGTCTCCAAAGATATCCATAGCTCTGTTACAACTAGAGCATAGACCATTCTCAGCAAAAAGTGGGATACCAAGACGATAACAAAGAACAACTCTGAATTGTCGTGGCCCAAGGCACTGATTAAGTCCACTAATTGGTACAGCCAACAAATAATCCTGTGCATGTTTCACACGATTGCATTTCCATAATATGGAATCTCTTGCAGACATAGAAAATTGGTCTGGGATTTTCTTCTTAACAGCATCAAAATAAGTGACTACCAGGGAGTGCATGGAAGGGGGGGCAGTGTCATCGACGCGATAAGAAGAAGGTAATCCACATACTTGGATAAAGTTCTGAAGAGCCAACCGATAGGCAGGGCCTTTGTGTGTAGGAAATAAGCTGCCAAGAATCACCTTTTGTACCGAAGTAGTCTGACTTTGAGAAGCGAGATAACAATAGGCACTGGTATCTGCCATGGTGCAAATGCCAAGGCCACCATCTTTGATGGGTAAGGTAGCTAATCTCTGCTGTAAAGGGCCAAATCCCGCCCCATCACCGGTGACTAGGAGTCTCAAATACTTGAGCAAATGATCATTGAAAAGATCAGTGGCAGGTTGAAGGGCTGCAGGATTGGTCGTACGCATTGCAAAATATAATCTCGACACGCCAGTGCAATTGCGAAGTAATAGCATCTCACTTTGAGGGTCCTTGAGTTTCTTGATGGCCGACATTAATTGAACAGTCTTGTTCACCATGCTCAACATCATATCACTAATAAAATTCAAATCCAAACTCACAGGACCACCCAAAAGTTTAACCCCATTAGATGGTGTACCAATATCAGGAGGGAAAACACCATCAGCAGTACTTCTCGGGTCCAAAGAAGGCCAAAAGACTTCAGTTTTCTTTATATTTAGATGTAAACCCCTACCTGGCCCTTCAGTCTCTATTATGCGCAAGGCCTTGGCCACCTCAAGTGTATCACCAACAATTGTACCATCATCAAGTTACCAGGCGTGCAAATCAAGTTTGCAACTGGAAGCGATAATCTTCACCCCGGGGTGAAGTGTCAAGGCAAACAACAAGGGACCGAGAGGGTCACCCTGCTGGACTCCGAGAGCAGAAGACAAAATATAATGGTCGTAGTATAGTTTAGCAGGTCGCAAGTAACAAAATTCTACCCAGCGAGAAATACCTGGACAATGAAGACGAACTTCCTTGATGAGTTGATCTCTACTCACCATGTTGAAAGCATTAGAAAAGTCAATGAGCAGCATTGACATCTTGTCCGAGTGACCTTTCAACTCCAGTAGACCATTTACAGCATGTAAAATACTTTCCCCGCCAGCAGGCACACCAACACCGAATTGGTAATCACCTAAATACGAAGTCATGTCCTTTCCGACAGAAAAAACAGCCACTTTAGAGACCAATCTACGCCAAACCGTGCCAACTGCAATTGGCATAAGCCCACCTCCAAGTTTAAGTAACGGTGTCAAGGGTGCACTGGCAACAAATTCGCCTAAATCCATCGGGCATTTTCCAGCCAACCAAAGGTTGACAACCCCTGTAATTGAAGATAATAAGTCGTCCGCAATAGCAGCTGCTGCCCCACTCATAACATCAACTAAGTGTTGCGCCCGTAAACCATCACGGCCACACGAAGTGCCTTTTGGGAAGCTCTTGATAGCTCCCAAAACAGCCCTACACTCCACAGTTATTGGGTCCACCGCAACATCTTCAAAAGGAACATCAGGAGGTGGTGCGGCTGGGTGCTTACCTTGCAACTCAGAATAAGTGTCTTCATTACATGGAGCTAATCCATTAGAAGACAACACCCTGATAGCGGCAGAAAAGTGTCCACAACTCATTTTCCTACGACATGCTGTCAAGTTAGCTGTCCCCTGTTTCTTCGAGTCTGCTTGCTTAGCCCCATTGTGAACAGGCAGCTGCAATAGTTTATTTGCAAATATGAAACACCCATTAGGTTCCTTCCAAACCGCAAGATTTTAAAGTATTGCTGCAACCTGTAAGCGCTTACGATTCCCAGATTTAGCTTCGGCAGAATTTTTCGGCCTGTACAAAGATAAAGTACAAACAGGAAGGAGTATGAGCTGAAGCCAAGCAGACAGATTGGCTGGATTCATAATGACCCTGTCCAAGCAGGCCTTTAAAGACCTCGAAAAAGAGAGCCGACACTTATGAGGTATGCATGTTACTGTGGTGAATTGACTTTGAAACACAACGTTAAGTAACTCAGTAGAAAGTGAACAACCATCTACAGCATCACTACCAGCATCCTCCACGGAATCACCACAGTCAGCAACACAAATAGTTGAGCATACAACGCCTTCCTCAACAGGCTTAGATATACCATGGAGAAGAAAGTCTGGAACCGCACCATCCATAGGACCTGCAACTACATCACCATGAACAACTCCTTCGCGACCTCTGCAAGGCTTCTTCCAAGCGTGTAGATGCATACATCTACAGCATAACCACATTCTTAAGCATTGGAGCACCTTCTCCCAGGCGAGATAAATGTGTAAGCTGTTGGCGATTAACTCCCTGCAGCTGGATTTATTCTCTTCAGAAAAGAGATGTCTGTCATGTAAGTGTTTCAAGAACGACCCTCTGGCATACCCTCTACCATTAATCCCGTCTGTACATCTATCATGTCTCTTGAAAGGACAATGACAAAAACCATTGTCAGGCGTAGCTTCTTCAGCTGTGGAGGAAGGCTGTGGAGAGTTGAGTGCAAAATGACCTGAGAGGAGAGAGTTGAACTCAGCAGATTACGTGATGTAAAAGTCCTAGTTGGTCTACCCATAAGAACTGCAGGAAAAACCCTAAAAAAGAAAAGAAGAGCACAAACCCTAAAAACGTAACAGCGACAAAAAAACAGACGAAAAGAAAACAAAAATCGTGAAAACGTGGAAGGGAAATCAAACAAAAGAGAAAATCAAAAAGAAATGAACCAGAAACCATGGTGAATCCGAGATAAAAATCTGGTTTTCAATCACCAGACAAATCGCCGGAGGTGAAACCATGGTGAACCCCTATCAATTAATACTTTATTAACTTATAGATAAATTTCATATATCAAATAAGTAGTTTCTATACAAAAAATACCATATCATTTTGAAGGACTGCAAAATGTTTGAAAATGAAAAATAATTATCTTTACAGAATAAATTATAACAAATAAAAATTAGTAATATACGTATAGATTTAGGGATAAATTTTGTCAGTTACAAAAAAGAGTTGGGATGGAAAAGAAAAACAAATTTGAAATTAGGGTTGGACTATATCTTTTGCAAGCTCCTTCTGCCCAACTTTTATAAGTTGATAGAGTTTAGAAGTGTTTTGCATAAAAAGCACTTTACAATATTTTTACCAAATACTCGGATGAAAATATATTGCTATAAATATGTTTTCAAAGTACTTTTCTTGAAAGAAAAAAAGCAAAGACCAAACTCA
Source organism: Papaver armeniacum (assembly GCA_023531295.1). Taxonomy (NCBI): domain Eukaryota; kingdom Viridiplantae; phylum Streptophyta; class Magnoliopsida; order Ranunculales; family Papaveraceae; genus Papaver; species Papaver armeniacum. Next base: position 1,154,172 of record JAJJWW010008294.1, on the reverse strand, counting down.
ATCAGATCAAGCTAACAATTATATTAGTGGACCGTGGAGATGGTGGCAAATATTAGTGCCCAGTGAGTAATTTCACATCGTCTCACGAATTTCTTAATGAATGATTTTACGTTATTTTTATTCAATGACGATGGATAACATTGTTTATTATAATTAGAATATATTGTTATTAGGTTAAGTAGTTAACCATTTGACTTACCAACTAATATCATGATTTCATTATTTTTATGCAACGAATAACCTCACATTTGGAAGGTTAATGTCTTAGAAGGCAATGGCCTGACACTTTGTCCTTTGGCCATTGTGGTTTGTCATTTGGCCATTGTGGTTATCTGACAGTGTGGGGTTTCCATGGTCGTTGTTGCGGTCATCCAGAGGCAGCTTCCCAGGAGGTCACCAATCTCAAGATTACTCTCTCCCGAGCATGCTTAACTATATAACTTTTTGCCACCTCTGAAGTCAAATATGCTTAAATGGTCTTGGTGTTAGGAAAGAAAAAACCATTACCTATATTTTATTCGACGAATCCTACATGCCGAGTCGGAGTACTATAATACCAACACCTTAATTGGAGCCGTCCTCGGCCCTGGGATATGTTCAATCCTAGACTTTGGCGTTCTTTGTCACTCATGAGACCCTTACCTGACACAATGTACCCGTACAACATACTCTTTCACCCTCGACAGGTAACCCATGGTCGGCTTTGATACCATTTGTAATGACCTGATCCTCCGCCAATACTGTCCCTACTTAGCCACTGCGGTTATCTGACAGTGTTGGGTTTTCAACTGACTCTGATGCTGTCATCCATCAACAGTTTCCGGGGAAGTAACCCATCCATAGATTACTCTCGCCCGAGAATGCATACATATAGAGATTTTTGCCTACTCTCGATCCAACTATGCTGAAAACGCCTTAATGTTAGGAAATGGCAAACCATTACCTATATTTTGTTCGGTGAACCATACCCGCCGAATTGGATTATGTACGTAGACTATCTAGGTATTTTGAAGAACTAGAACTACATCTTATACGAGTAGAATGGTTTCCATCAGAAATGGCTTAACGTTTTAAAATATAGTAGCTTAAGTGAATGCATTAGCTTTTCTTTATGTTATTCAAATAGTAAGAACATACAATGTGATATGTAGTTATAGTCAATTCTGAGTTTTACTCTTTTCAGACTATTCTTAAAGGGGACAAAATCAACACGGATACGAATACTGTTAATATCTACATAATTATTCTCGAGACGTATGAGTTCAGGTGCTGTAATTTTGTTACATCCTACATAGCTTAATAAGGGATACGTAGAAGGGTAGTACCATTTAAAATGATTGATAAGATATTTTTGTAAACTAAAAAGCATATCAAATAATATCTTATTTTATTTTGGGAAAAAGTATGAAAAATTAATACCGATATAGTTCTACGGATGGATTGAGGATACAACTCGGGAAAGGAGGGGTATAGTTTGGGAGAACGTCAAGGCAGGAAATGCTAGAAATAAATCATATATGAGTACATATATAAGAAAAGATTTGCGGACTTGAAAATAGAAATATTTATCTGTTTTTCCTTCACCTTTATCATGATCAGAAGGGCAAACTTGATAATTAATAAATATTATATTTAATATCCACGCATAAAAAAATGCATAACCAAATAAAAACTATTCCCGTGCCGTCCCTAGTCAAGAATATAAAGCACAGTTTGGACAAGTAAGGCAATATAAAGAGAGATCCAGTTTGTCTAGGAGGAGATAAATCAATGGATGATAGGTGTAGAATACACCTAATTTACTATCTAGTAGTTTATGCTTTCTTTGCTATTTTTCTTGTAAATTATGTATTTTACGTGTGTTTTTGAGTTATTAGGTACTCTGGAGTCGCACAGAGGAAAAGAAGAAGAAAGCACCCAAATTGAACAAAAAGGGCAAACTTGTCATTTTATCAAGGGTGAAGACTATTTGGAGCCCATCCAAGGTTAAGGGGCAACACTCTTTTGGTGGAGTACTAAAGCCAGGCCCAGTCAAGGCTAAGGGGGTTGTCATTAGGGTACCCCTTATCATTTATGAGTAGGGTGTTTATACCCTATCCCTGGGGTGTCCCTTAGCCTATACAGTGGGGTACCATTATCCATTCCCTATTCCTACAACCCTAGAATTGAGAATTGTTCGATTATTACCTCTCATTCAATCATTTCACATCTGAAGTCGAGAAGAGAAGCGACCATGGTCAGCAGATTAATTTGTTCAAGAAATTGAGAAATCGAGAACACGAGAGAATACAGATGAAGAGGAGCTCAGAGAGAGTAGATCGAGAGATGGAAATGGGTGTCGCAGATGAAGAATTAGGGTTCGATTTGTGGAAGATGGGTTGGTGGTGGATTGATAGAAAGGTAGAGATTGAGTTTGAATGGGAAGCAAGTATGGGTTCGCCGCTGTGGTTCGATTGAAAGGGAGAACAAACCGAGAATCGAGAGAAGATGAAATGGGTCTGCGATGGATGAATTTGCCGGGTTCTCATTGTGAAGCTCAGGGAGATGCTGAACCAAGAGAACAGATCGGAAAATAGACAGGGAGAAGAAGATGATAGTATCTGAGTTGTGTTCTGTCACGGTGAAGACAATTTATGAAGATGAATTAGATCTAAAATTGTTCGAGGTTGTTTCTGAATCGAAGAATAAAAGGGGTTTTGTTTGAATCTAAGAACTATTGAAGATGAAGGTGGTTCGGTTGAAATCGGAGAGAGGGGTAGTAGTCTGAGGTGTTGTGGAGATTAGAGATGGGTCTGTGGTTGAGCTTGTTCGAATCAGAGAGAAGCAGAGGGGTCTGTGAATCAACAGAACTATGTATGGGAGTGCTGCTATGGGTTTGTGGATGAAGAACGAGACCTCACTGCTACTGTTGGAAATTGATGAAGCAGAGAAGGAGTGAATGACATTGAATGGTGTTAGATGTATGTTAGGTTTCTTAGCAGGATTGGAGCTGAAAAGAATGGCCTAAATTTGGCCGGGAAAGTCCTGTAATTGAACAGAACTCGGCCAAATTTCCCCGCTGGCGAGTTGACTCGGTAGACGGCGGTGACCGATCCGAGCGAATCCGATGACCGCTCCAGTACTTGACTCATTTGAGTTAGACCGAGTAAGATCATTCAGCTGACTCGTTACTGACTATAGTGGCTGACTCCCACTTCCCTTGACCCGATTGACTGACGGTTTGACCTTTGACCGTTAGTCCTAACGGAGGACTGACGGAATATTCCGTCGAATATTCCCTCGACGGACAGAAATTTTCAGGTGGCCGGTGGCAACAATTCCGGCCGGATTCCGGCCACAATCCCAGTTTTCCGGCGAGCAAAAATTCCAGAATTTTCTATGGACTTCTCTCATGGGTGTGAAGACTTGGACTAGGAATTGGATGGAGAATTTGGCTCAAATTTGGAAAGAGAAGATGGAAGAAGAGAAAGACTTGAATTTGGAAGTTGAATTGCTAAAGGAAAAGGATTCTAATCCTTGGAAGAGTTGGAGAATATTGAAGCCTATAAATAGAGAAGTTTTCTACATCTTTTACACACCTCTCTACATACACTACACTTGTGTTTGCTTTTGATTCTTCTTCTTAATTATTTGTGTGAACTTGAAAATTCTTCTTTTAAATAATTATTTGTGTGAATTTCAAAAGCATGAGTAGCTAATTTTCTTATTGATTGAGGATGAATTCCTAGTTCTTAATACATGATTTGAGTTTTGTTTCAATTCTATCTTGAGATTTTTCACATGATTATCGATTGTTTTTACTAATAGGAATGTTTATTCATTCATGATTGATTGATAGATTGTTTGGAGTGCACGCTAAATTAATTTGTTAATTGATCTATATCTAGTATAAGTTAGGGAATACGTAATCGTTCTCGACACTTTACATAAGTAGAAAACACAAGACCTTGCGGAGGGATTCCGTGGAGCAATTGTGTGTAGAAACAACGCTAGAAAGTGAACCAAGCGAACCGAGTTTAACTACTAGTAGTAAACCTAAATTCATAAATCTTAATGCATTCAGGGAATTACATCTTGTAAGCGGACCTCAAGGTGGTTCTTTTGAATAGAATCTGATAACTAAGCGGACTTGTTACTCAGTGAAATAAGGGATTTTGGGGCTAGCTAAGCGGGCCTGCTATCCTACGGTTGGTGATAATCTGTGACTAATAACAAGTAGAAAAGAACATAACTTTAATCATTGTTTTGCAACGAAGAAGGATTCCTTGATCTTATCTCTCTTATTGATTTCAACTTTAACTTTTAATTGCTTTATTTACTTTCTTTTGCTTTATACATCCCCCTTTTTCGTGACAATTTTACAACTAGAATCTCTTGCTCCTCGTGGGAACGAACTTGACTACACTATATTACTTGTTAATTAGGTGGAAAAATCTTGAATTAATTTGTTGTGGTACGACACGCATCAAATTTTGGCGCCGCTGCCGGGGAGCAACGGGCGATTTTTAGTTGTTTTTGTTTTTTCTTTTTGCTTTATTCTTGCTTTGTTAGATTCTATACCGTATCTAACTTAGTTTTCGAGAATCTTATTTCAGGTGCTATACCTTTGGTGAATGCTTAACGAGGGCAGACCGAGTCCAATACGTCTTCGATCCGGCACTCAACTAAAGGATTTCATTCGAGCGGTTAACACTCCACTTCCTCCTTCTTCATCAAGTGAATTCACAGATTCGGACAAAGAGGAAGAAACAATGGCTGATCGTACACTCAAGGACCTAGCTTCTCACAAGCTTGACACACAACAATGGTGTATCCAAACTAACTCAACTTCCGAGATCAAGCCGGGGTTGATTAGAGAGTTACCAAAGTTCCATGGCATGGTGAATGAGGACCCAAACAAACATCTTATGGACTTTTATACCATAGTTATGGCCATGCTTCCACCGGCGACCAATGCGGATGGAGCAATGTTGAAAGCTTTCCCGTTTTCTTTGGCGGGTAATGCTAAGGAATGGTTATATTATTTGCCTTCCGGAAGTATCACAACATGGAATGGTATGAAGAAACTTTTCCTCGAGAGATATTTTCCGGCATCCAAAGCTACTCAAATTCGCAAGGAGATTTGTGGATTGAAACAACAAGTGGGAGAGTCACTTTATGAATGTTGGGAGCGATACAAGAGGTTGGTGGCAAGCTGTCCACACCATCAATTTAGTGATGTTATGATACTCCAATACTTCTATGAAGCACTCCACTCAAGTGATTGATCTCTTCTTGACGCCGCGGGTGGTGGTGCACTAATGAACAAGACTTTGACCGAAGCTAGAGAGTTGATTGAAAGTATGGCTGCAAACTCGCAACAATTCTACACAAGAGATGAACCAATGGTTAGGCGAGTGCATGAAGTTAGTGATTCATCTTCACATCTTGATCAAAGGATGAGTAACATGGAGACAATGATGCAAAGGATGGCCGCGGTAATTATTCCGGATGGTGAGACCGAACAAGTTAATGCTTTATATCCAAACCAAAGGCCAAGGTACGATCCATATTCCAATACGTACAATCCCGGGTGGAAGGATCATCCTAACTTTAGCTATGCGAACAAGCAAGCGGCGGCTCCTAATCCATATGCACAACATGGTGGTTTCCAACAATCACGTTTCCAACCTCAACAACAATTCCAACCACAACAAGTCAAGGAACAAGGATCTTCGATAGATGATAAGCTTAATGCATTGATGCAAGGTATGCAAGGTATTACCACTTTGATTCAACAACAACAACAAAAGACCGATTCGGCAATCAAGGATTTACAAACTCAAATGGGACAATTGGCAACCGATGTGAACTTATTGAAATCTCAAGCTTCTACAACGCTTCCTTCGCAACCATTTGTTAATCCAAGAGAGAATGTTAATGCGGTTACTTTAAGAAGTGGAAGACAAGTGGAGGGGCCAAGTCGTCATGAAGAAGCTAGTGAAGAGGTAGTCAAAGATAAGGAGGGAGCCGCACCAAAGGAGAATTCAACACCAACCGACCCATCCAAGGAACCGGTTCCTACTTTTACTACTCCACCTCCTTTTCCTAGTCGTTTTGCTAAATCCAAGAAAGAAGCTCAAGACAAGGCACTCATGGATATTTTCAAGAAGGTTGAAATCAACATCCCTTTCATCGAGGCCATCAAGTCAATGCCACGGTATGCGAAGTTCATGAAGGAATTATGCACAAAGAAGGATAGGTTGCTTGATAATGAAATTACTAAAGTTGGTGAGAGTGCGTCGGCTATGCTATTGAAGAAGATGCCTACAAAGTGCACGGATCCCGGTGGTTTCACGGTGCCAATTACTATTGGTAAGCAAAGGTTTGAACATGCTTTACTTGACTTGGGTGCTTCCATTAGTGTGATGTCGGCCGATATATATGACTCCTTGAATCTTGGACCTTTGAAAGAGACGAGAGTTATTATCCAATTGGCAAACAAGTCGAACATATATCCAAAGGGACTTGTAGAGGACGTACTAGTGCAAGTAAATGAGCTTATTTTTCCGGTGGACTTCTTTGTGGTGGATATGGACAACAATGAGAACCGAGCATCTACTTCTTTACTTCTTGGGAGGCCATTCATGAAGACCGCGAAGACGAAGATTGATGTTGATATGGGTACACTCACTATGGAATTCGACAAGGAGATAATACACTTTAATATATTTGAAGCCATGCGTTACCCAAGTGATGTGCATTCCGTTTACTCCATGGATGTGGTTGATTCATTAGCGAAACAAATGGTGGAATTGAATCGAGAGGATGCACTTGATGTGGTGTTGCAAAAGAGCATTGAATTGGACGTCCACGTCTTGTCTAACTTGGATGTTGAAATCTCCAATGAATTGGTGGAGATGTGTGGTGCCTTGGAGACATCACAAGAAGCTAAAAAGGGTAATGTTTCGTATATTTCTTTACCCGTGAATGATGAAGTACTTGTACCATCTATTGTGAAGGCGCCCAAACTAGAATTGAAGCCGCTTCCGGACCATTTGAAGTATGCTTTCTTGGGAGATGGAGATGAGCTTCCGGTGATTATTTCAAAGAACCTCACACCGGTACAAGAAGACCGTTTGCTTAGAGTCTTGAGAGAGCACAAAACGGCTATTGGGTGGACAATTGCGGATATCAAGGGCATTAGTCCATCCATGTGCATGCATAGGATTCTAATGGAAGAAAACGTGAAGCCGGTACGTGATGCTCAACGTAGGCTTAATCCTCCCATGATGGAGGTTGTGAAGAAAGAGATACTCAAATTGCTAAGTGTGGGGGTAATCTACCCAATTTCCGATAGCAAGTGGGTTAGCCCGGTTCAAGTGGTACCAAAGAAATCCGGAGTCACGGTTGTACGAAATCAAGACGATGAACTTGTTCCTACAAGAGTTCAAACCGGTTGGAGAGTGTGTATTGATTATAGAAAGCTTAATTCCGCAACCCGAAAGGATCACTTTCCTTTACCTTTCATTGATCAAATGTTGGAGCGGCTAGCGGGGCATTCTTATTATTGCTTCTTGGATGGTTATTCGGGATACAATCAAATTGTTATTGCACCGGAGGACCAAGAGAAGACCACTTTCACTTGTCCGTTTGGAACGTTTGCATATAGACGGATGCCGTTCGGCCTTTGCAATGCGCCGGCTACTTTTCAAAGATGCATGGTGAGTATATTCTCGGATTATGTGGAGCGCATCATCGAGGTATTTATGGATGACTTTAGTGTTTACGGAAATTCTTTTGATGGATGTTTAAACAACCTTGAACTAGTTCTTAAACGATGCATAGACACAAACCTTGTCCTTAATTGGGAGAAATGTCACTTTATGGTAAACCACGGCATAGTACTTGGTCACATTGTGTCCTCTCGAGGGCTCGAAGTGGACAAGTCAAAGATAGATTTAATAAGAAACTTACAATATCCCACTTCGGTGAGGAGATCCGTTCTTTTCTTGGTCATGCAGGTTTCTATAGGCGGTTTATCAAGGATTTCTCCAAAATCTCCATGCCGATGTGCAAGTTATTACAAAAGGAGGTACCTTTCGACTTCAACAAGGAATGCAATGATGCTTTTGACAAATTAAAGGAGATGTTGACAAGTGCGCCAATTATCAAATCACCGGATTGGAATCTTCCATTTGAATTAATGTGTGATGCTAGTGATTATGCGGTTGGAGCCGTTTTGGGTCAAAGAGTGGACAAGTTGCCCCATGTTATCTATTATGCATCTAGGACCCTTAATGATGCACAAATCAATTATTCTACCACGGAAAAGGAGTTATTGGCTATAGTTTTTGCTTTGGAAAAATTTCGATCATACTTGGTGGGTACAAAGGTTATTGTGTATTCCGATCATGCCGCAATAAGACACTTAATAAAGAAGAAAGAAGCTAAGCCAAGATTAATCCGGTGGATCCTATTGTTACAAGAGTTCGACATAGAAATTCGTGATAAGAGGGGTGTGGAGAATACCGTTGCGGATCATCTTAGTAGACTTGTTATGTCTCAAGAAGAACTTCCATTACATGACCGCTTTCCGGACGAACAACTTTTCTCCATGGAAGAATCAACACCTTGGTATGCGGATATAGTGAATTACTTGGTGACAAGGAAGGTACCTAGTACAATGTCTAATTTCCAAAAGATGAAACTTAAGAAGGTAGCTAAACAATATGTGTGGGATGAACCATACTTATGGAAATATGGCGTTGATCAAATAATGCGAAGGTGCGTACCTAACTCCGAATTTCAATCCATCCTCTCCTTTTGCCACAATTTTGCATGTGGTGGCCACTTTGGTTCTAAACGTACCGCTCTCAAAGTTCTCGATAGTGGATTTTATTGGCCCACCTTGTTTGAAGATTCATATATTTTTGTAAATCGTGTGATAGATGTCAACGAACGGGCAATCTAGGTGCTCGAAATCAAATGCCACTCACACCAATTCTCGCCGTTGAGATTTTTGATGTGTGGGGTATTGATTTTATGGGCCCTTTTGTCAATTCGAATGGAAACTTTTATATACTTCTTGCCGTTGATTATGTTTCGAAATGGGTGGAGGCTAGAGCCACCAAAACTAATGACTCTCAAGTTGTTTGTGATTTTGTAAGGGAAAACATTTTCAATAGGCATGGTACACCAAGAGTGGTGATAAGCGATGGAGGCTCACATTTCAAGAAGACTTTCCACGCTCTCCTCAAGAAGTACAACATAACACACAAAATTGGTACGCCTTATCATCCACAAACTAGTGGACAAGCGGAAATTTCAAATCGTGAGATCAAGTCCATTCTTGAGAAAACGGTGAATACCACAAGGAAAGATTGGAGCTTTAAGCTTAATGATGCACTTTGGGTGTATAGAACGGCGTATAAGACACCGATTGGTATGTCTCCATATAGGTTGGTTTATGGTAAGGCTTGTCATCTTCCGGTTGAACTTGAACACAAGGCTTATTGGGCGATAAAGAAATTCAACATGGAGTATGATGAAGCGGGAAACAAAGGAAGTTACAACTACATGAGTTAGAGGAGATACGTAATGATGCTTACGAGAGTGCTCGGATTTACAAGGAAAAGACTAAGCTTTTTCATGACAAGATGATTTCATGGAAAAGTTTTGTTGTGGGGCAAAAAGTTCTTTTATTTAATACTCGTTTACGTTTATTTCCGGTAAGCTTAAGTCCCGTTGGGTGGGACCATTTGTTGTTACTAATGTTTATGATCATGGTGCAGTTGAAATTGTTAGTGACAAAACAGGACAACATTTGAAAGTCAACGGCCATAGGTTAAAGCCATATTATGAAAACTTTCCAACGGAGCATGTGGATGTGATTGGATTTCAAGATTCACTCCCTCTGGAGGAGTAATGTGCAGCAAGAGCTAAGTCGGGCCGTCGACTTTAAAACAAGCGCTTAATGGGAGGCAACCCATCGGTTTTGTATTTCTTATCTTTTTGCTTTTTGTTATTTCTTTTTCTTGTTTCATATCATGTTAAAATTTCCCACCTTGACTTTACTAGGAGGATTCAATTACATTGAGGACAATGTAAGGTTTAAGTGTGGGGGAGTGGTTAAGCATGTATTTTTAAAAAAAAATTACAAAAAAATTAAAAAAATTAAAAAAAAAAAAAAGTTTTACTTAAAAACTCCATCTTGTAGAGATTTTAGAGTCACTAGCATACTTCTAGGTATGTTTACATAGAGATTTTGACCGACATAATGGAACTTGGAAATATTAGAGAACTACATTCGGATTTCTTACTTGTTAGAGTGTTAAATAATGGATTTAATCATGCCGGTGATGCGAATTTGGTGCAGGGAGAAGGGCATTATTAGAGTTGCTGATCAATCATTAGTGGAGACTACCCGTATTCATATCATGAGAGGCACCGACCAGAAATTCTTCCATTTACTAAAGAGCTTCTTTTGAGTGTGTGTCACCATACGTCAATTCCGGGTAGAATGGTGAGCTACCCAACCTCCCACCAATAGAAGCACTACTCTTAGATCTCTTGAGTGCTAATTTTGTCAATCATAAGGGTGACGTCTATAGATGAAAGCCACCTTCTTGTAGTTCGATTTGCAGTTAGCACCATTCTCTCTCTCGACAACAACGGATCCATAGAAACACTCTCATCATCAACAAGGAGCGACATCAAAATCTACAAGGAAAGTTGGAAAAAGTTTAAGGTTTACAAGCAACGGAACGGGAAAAAGAGCAAATTTCAAATACAAAGTAAAGCAACATACAAAGGGAAGATTTCACATATATGTTGAAGACTTACAATACAATGAGGTAATTTTATATCCAAGTATGAAGACTTATTCATGAAAGCGAAGAAAATTAAAAGGTGAGAATTTTTGAAGTTTATGATTTTAAGACGATACAAGTTGTGAAGAATCAAGCGGTAAAATACTTCTCCCACGGCCATGGTTTATTTTTTGTATTTTATTTCTCTTTATTCAAAAAAAAAAAAAAAAAAAATTCATAAAAAAAAAAAAGAGAGAGAGAGAAATATTTGTTTTGTTTTTATTTAATAAGCCGTGGGGAAGAAAAATTTATAAGAAAGTTTCAAACGACAAGGTTTTAAGGAAAAAGAGTTACAAATTGTCAAGGAATTACGAAGATCAAGAGTTTATCATCAATAGTTGAAACCGAAGACGAAGACCAAGAAGATCAAGACGAGGAGCGGAAGACGTTTCTATTGGATGCCGTGAGAGTGGTGTTATCATAATTGGCGATCGGATGTGAAGGTGAGTAAGTAATCTCATCCTCAATAATATATGGTTGATTTCCTTTCTTAGAGATCGTCGGAAAAATGGTTTTTCAAAATATTAAAAGATGTGGGTTTTTCAAAATTTGGAAGTTATCCTTCCCACCATTCAACGTGTTGCAGATTTCTCTCTTCATTCCTACCTCACACATGTGAGAACCATAAAAAGCCGTCTTTTTGAGTGCAATTATCATAAAATCCTATTTGGTGAGGCGTAAGTCGAGGCGAAATGCTTATTGATCGTTTCTCAAACACGCGTTCTCTCATTATGGTGTGGTTATTTCTCACTCAACATTTAAGAATGAGAATATGTTCTTTAGTATTTCTAACTTCTTATTACTAGCATGCGAAACTCTATGTCTTCATAACTCTTTGGATGCTTGGGACGCTAGAACGCTTTGAAGTTGTGAGTTTTTAGTTTGATTTGCTCGAGGACTAGCAAAGTCTAAGTGTGGGGAATTTGATAGGTGTAGAATACACCTAATTTACTATCTAGTAGTTTATGCTTTGTTTGCTATTTTTCTTGTAAATTATGTATTTTACGTGTGTTTTTGAGTTATTAGGTACTGGAGTCGCACGAGAGAAAAGAAGAAGAAAGCACCCAAATTGAACAAAAAGGGCAAACTTGTCATTTTATCAAGGGTGAAGACTATTTGGAGCCCATCCAAGGTTAAGGGCAACACTCTTTTGGTGGAGTACTAAAGCCAGGCCCAGTCAAGGCTAAGGGGGTTGTCATTAGGGTACCCCTTATCATTTATGAGTAGGGTGTTTATACCCTATCCCTGGGGTGTCCCTTAGCCTATACAGTGGGGTACCATTTGTAGGATCAGAATATCGCAACTACAACGCTCCGCGAAGGTAATGAACAACGACCTCGCGAGAGAGTCGCAGAGAGTTAAGATGAATGACGCACTGGATGACGATAGGAAAATACGACATTGGGCGAGGGTTAAGAAGTGTCGCGAGAATGAACATTTGTACGCTTGCGACACTTCGTGAGACATTCCCGAAAATAAAGGACAGCTTAGCTGTCATTCACTATGTATTACCCTATATAAAGGGATGAGTATGTCTGTTTTAAGAGGAGGATTCTTTTGAATTGGAGAGCAAGTTAGTAAGAGAGAGAAACTTTGTGAGTGTTTGTAATTTCTCAAGTGTAATTCTATTCATCTGTGTAGACATTTCAAGAAAATAATACAAAAACATTCATAATTGTTTATCTTCCTATGGATTAGTTAAATGAATTATAGTGAGGGGTGTATTGTGGGATTTCCTGCAACTACATATTGGCGCTAGAAACAGGGATCAAAGAAGAAAGATATGGAAAGCAAGTACGTACTTTTCAAGAAAAGTATTCTTTCGCTCGTTTCTTCATCAACAAAGACCAAAGATTGTTGTAATAAGGGATTTTTCCTTCAAGATTGCTCTTCAAGCAATATTCAAGGAAAAAGAGGCAAGATGTAGGATCAGAATATCGCAACTACAACGCTCCGCGAAGGTAATGAACAACGACCTCGCGAGAGAGTCGCAGAGAGTTAAGATGAATGACGCACTGGATGACGATAGGAAAATACGACATTGGGCGAGGGTTAAGAAGTGTCGCGAGAATGAACATTTGTACGCTTGCGACACTTCGTGAGACATTCCCGAAAATAAAGGACAGCTTAGCTGTCATTCACTATGTATTACCCTATATAAAGGGATGAGTATGTCTGTTGTAAGAGGAGGATTCTTTTGAATTGGAGAGCAAGTTAGTAAGAGAGAGAAACTTTGTGAGTGTTTGTAATTTCTCAAGTGTAATTATATTCATCTGTGTAGACATTTCAAGAAAATAATACAAAAACATTCATAATTGTTTATCTTCCTATGGATTAGTTAAATGAATTATAGTGAGGGGTGTATTGTGGGATTTCTGCAACTACACCATTATCCATTCCCTATTCCTACAACCCTAGAATTGAGAATTGTTCGATTATTACCTCTCATTCAATCATTTCACATCTGAAGTCGAGAAGAGAAGCAGCCATGGCTGCTGATTAATTTGTTCAAGAAATTGAGAAATCGAGGAACACAGAGAATACAGATGAAGAGGAGCTCAGAGAGAGTAGATCGAGAGATGGAAATGGGTGTCGCAGATGAAGAATTAGGGTTCGATTTGTGGAAGATGGCTTGGTGGTGGATTGATAGAAAGGTAGAGATTGAGTTTGAATGGGAAGCAAGTATGGGTTCGCCGCTGTGGTTCGATTGAAAGGGAGAACAAACCGAGAATCGAGAGAAGATGAAATGGGTCTGCGATGGATGAATTTGCCGCTGTTGTGAAGCTCAGGGAGATGCTGAACCAAGAGAACAGATCGGAAAATAGACAGGGAGAAGAAGATGATAGTATCTGAGTTGTGTTCTGTCACGGTGAAGACAATTTATGAAGATGAATTAGATCTAAAATTGTTCGAGGTTGTTTCTGAATCGAAGAATAAAAGGGGTTTTGTTTGAATCTAAGAACTATTGAAGATGAAGGTGGTTCGGTTGAAATCGGAGAGAGGGGTAGTAGTCTGAGGTGTTGTGGAGATTAGAGATGGGTCTGTGGTTGAGCTTGTTCGAATCAGAGAGAAGCAGAGGGGTCTGTGAATCAACAGAACTATGTATGGGAGTGCTGCTATGGGTTTGTGGATGAAGAACGAGACCTCACTGCTACTGTTGGAAATTGATGAAGCAGAGAAGGAGTGAATGACATTGAATGGTGTTAGATGTATGTTAGGTTTCTTAGCAGGATTGGAGCTGAAAAGAATGGCCTAAATTTGGCCGGGAAAGTCCTGTAATTGAACAGAACTCGGCCAAATTTCCCCGCTGGCGAGTTGACTCGGTAGACGGCGGTGACCGATCCGAGCGAATCCGATGACCGCTCCAGTACTTGACTCATTTGAGTTAGACCGAGTAAGATCATTCAGCTGACTCGTTACTGACTATAGTGGCTGACTCCCACTTCCCTTGACCCGATTGACTGACGGTTTGACCTTTGACCGTTAGTCCTAACGGAGGACTGACGGAATATTCCGTCGAATATTCCCTCGACGGACAGAAATTTTCAGGTGGCCGGTGGCAACAATTCCGGCGGATTCGGCCACAATCCCGATTTTCCTAGCGAGCAAAAATTCCGAATTTTCTATGGACTTCTCTCATGGGTGTGAAGACTTGGACTAGGAATTGGATGGAGAATTTGGCTCAAATTTGGAAAGAGAAGATGGAAGAAGAGAAAGACTTGAATTTGGAAGTTGAATTGCTAAAGGAAAAGGATTCTAATCCTTGGAAGAGTTGGAGAATATTGAAGCCTATAAATAGAGAAGTTTTCTACATCTTTTACACACCTCTCTACACACACTACACTTGTGTTTGCTTTTGATTCTTCTTCTTAATTATTTGTGTGAACTTGAAAATTCTTCTTTTAAATAATTATTTGTGTGAATTTCAAAAGCATGAGTAGCTAATTTTCTTATTGATTGAGGATGAATTCCTAGTTCTTAATACATGATTTGAGTTTTGTTTCAATTCTATCTTGAGATTTTTCACATGATTATCGATTGTTTTTACTAATAGGAATGTTTATTCATTCATGATTGATTGATAGATTGTTTGGAGTGCACGCTAAATTAATTTGTTAATTGATCTATATCTAGTATAAGTTAGGGAATACGTAATCGTTCTCGACACTTTACATAAGTAGAAAACACAAGACCTTGCGGAGGGATTCCGTGAAGCAATTGTGTGTAGAAACAACGCTAGAAAGTGAACCAAGCGAACCGAGTTTAACTACTAGTAGTAAACCTAAATTCATAAATCTTAATGCATTCAGGGAATTACATCTTGTAAGCGGACCTCAAGGTGGTTCTTTTGAATAGAATCTGATAACTAAGCGGACTTGTTACTCAGTGAAATAAGGGATTTTGGGGCTAGCTAAGCGGGCCTGCTATCCTACGGTTGGTGATAATCTGTGACTAATAACAAGTAGAAAAGAACATAACTTTAATCATTGTTTTGCAACGAAGAAGGATTCCTTGATCTTATCTCTCTTATTGATTTCAACTTTAACTTTTAATTGCTTTATTTACTTTCTTTTGCTTTATACATCCCCCTTTTCGTGACAATTTTACAACTAGAATCTCTTGCTCCTCGTGGGAACGAACTTGACTACACTATATTACTTGTTAATTAGGTGGAAAAATCTTGAATTAATTTGTTGTGGTACGACACGCATCAATGGCCGTAGTTTGTTCAACTTAAAAACATTATGAATGTTTTATTAATTAGTGTCTCATTAACTGATCATAATAAATAATTAATTAAATTTTCATTATAAATATCCTCTTAATTAATCTAATTAATAGAGTTGTTTGTCGGAACAAGACTTAAAAAACCTGGCTTGATTGGGGTATACCCAGATTAATTGGGGTGTACCTAATGAGACAAAACCTGGGTCATTTAGAAGTAAAACAGGCTACCCCTTAACCATTCATTTTCTAAATGGCTAATATACCCTTGTTTAATTAACACTAAAAATTCTGATTAGCTTAACTAATTGGTTTTGATTAAAATTTTGAAAATAAGAATTCAGTAGATTAAACCTTTTGTTTGTCTTATGAGTTCGATTTCGATCAAAAATTTCGGTTCTGAAAATGTGAAAACGTCGGCAAGGTCGAAGATTGAATAAGGTGCCGACTAACTTTGGCCGGTAAGGTCGACGTTTGAATAAAGTGCCGACTAATTTTAGACGGCATGGTCTGCGGATAAAGAAAACGCCGACTATTTTTGGCCGGAAAGGTCTATGAATGAAGAAAATGCCGAATATTTTGGGTCGGCTATCTTATGGTCGGCATATAAATATTTCCTAGAATGCCGGCTATAATATAGTCGGCATGCAAATAATTTCTAACATTGTAGGCTGACTAATAGTCGGCATGCAAATAATTTATAACATTGCCGGCTGTCTAATAGTCGGCAATATTGTAACCTTGTCGACCTTTAGTTATACCCTAAAACCATGATCTAAGAGTTCAAACCATAATCTAACGCAAACATAATAAGTTTAAGCGTTTCATGGATCCTTCTTATTGTTGTTATCTTCCTCCACATCACTAGCTTTTGCACCATCACTAGCTTTTTCACCAGCATCAGCTTTTGATTTTCCCTTCGCTGGACCTATGTAGTCACCAGCGTCATTGTAATAGGGGTTTACTCCAGAAAAGCCTGATGCCTTGAAAAAAATTCTTGGATCAACCTCCTATGATGATGTGCATTCTTCATAGTTGAGGGGATTGCTAAGACTCTCCATAAACCTTAGAAATTCTTCAGGATCTTTCTTACCCATCAGAAGTAACTTTCTTACAGGGCAATTCTCTTCAGTTTCATCTTTAGGATCTTCTAAAGAAGGATAAATCTTGTCAATAAATTCCAATAGCTCTGCTGTATTGCTAACAAGACAAGGGATATCTTCTATTTTTCCCTCTGGGAACCTAAACAATACAAAAATAAAAGATATGAAAATTATACACATTGAAACATGGTTATGGTCACCAAGTCGGCATGATCGATAATCTAAACATTGCCGACTAATATTTATTCGGAGGGGTTGTAATCATCTACCACGCCGACTAACACATAGTCGGTAGGGTCCTATTCAAGAAATATGTCGACTATTAACTCGGTAAAATCAAGTTTATGTGACCTAAAGTCGGAACGGTACAAGTCTAAGAAAATGCCGAATAAAGAAAATTCGGCAGGGTTGGTTATTGATTAACATGTCGTCCCTGGTTAATGTTTCACAGTCTCCATGGCTGTTATGAAAAGTCGGCAGGATATTTATCTTGATACCATGCCGGCTCTTACAAAATATCAACAGTCGGCGTTGTTTTAAATTATCGACCTTGCCGAATAAAACACATAAATCATAATTTTTGATAATCTAACCTAATATAACAATCATACAACATATCAGAATAATGGGTTTGAGTTTAGAAATCACTTACAGTCTGTTGTGCCGAGAGGTTCATATTGTTCCTCAAGGCATTCCAGGATCCGGCATCAGAAACGAAAACTAAACATTCAACGGAAGCTAATGCACATAGAACACACAAGACACAGAGATTTACGTGGTTCGGCAATGGCCTACGTCCACGGGCAGTGAAATTCACTTTATTCATATATCAGAGAATACACAATGCACATGACACTCGGCACCCGTTCTTCTTCACATTCTCAACTCACCTTCAAATCTCCCCCAACTCTCCCAGCCCAAAAGCCATGAGAGGATCTACATCTTGCTAATGGAGAGATTACTTCTCTTCTTTGTGAGGAGATGTCTACAACCTAAGGGTTTAGACAAGATTTATGTAGATGATGTAGATTATCTACAACCTAAAGGTTATGCCTTTATTTATAGGCTTACAATACTTCGATTAGGAAACCAAGCTTTACTCTAATTTAGGAAACATAAACTGGCTAAGATAGGAAACCCTTGTTTAGATAGAAGTCTAAACATAATTCTAAAAATCAGGCAAGACTGATTTAGGAAATCACACTGGTGTTTCCTAAAATCGAGCCAATATCCAATAATTCTCCACCTTGGCAAGATTTTAGGACAACTTCAACTTCACTATTCTCTGAATTCTCCGCCTTGGCATGAAATCTCGACATTCACCTTCCACGCCTTCATACTCTACTGCCTTCAATCACCCGAAAGTGCCAATCATCCGTAGATGCTTCAATTCCACTAAAGGACTTCAATACTTCACTCACCCGTAGGTGTCAACCATCCTAAGATGTTTCACTTCCATAAAGGACTTCAATACTTCACTCACCCGTAGGTGCCAACCATCCGAAGATGTTTCACTTCCATAAAAGGACTTCATTTCTCCAATCATCTAATGATGCTTTCATACTTCAATCATCCTAAGATGTTACACCGGTACAACTCAAATGTGTCAACTGCCACCAACACACCGTATGGTGTTTCAAATCCCTTTTAAGGATGCAATGTGCTTCAACATGTGCTTCACAAATTCAATCCCATAACAAAATGCAACTGTGTCTTAGAAAAAACACCAACATACTAATGCACCTAAAGATGCTGCAAACGTAAGTCATTGATTTAGTTCAAAATGGCCAATCCTAAACATCACTAATTCTTTCGTAACTTTGCTGATTTCTCATCAATTCCAGTTATCTATGAATTCTTGACGCGTCTTCAACTTCATAGATATTCACATGCACATATTCTACAAACTTGCAAGATTCAATTCTTTGCACATTTGCTTCAACTCGTAGGATATAGTCTTTGACTTTAACTCACCACTTCACTTGTCAAATTTGATCTCTTCCTCCATCCTACTTCTTCAAATTCCAACACTTCGTCTTTCAATGCAGAGTTCAATATTTCATCACATGCAAATGTATGGTGTACTCCCATACCTACGAAGTTTTCTTCAAAAGATGAAATAATTCATACCTTACAAAGATGCAGTCTTTGTAAGTTCCCAAACATATTTGTGAACACATTCCAGTATACTGTGTGGTGACTTTTTCATGATATTTTCATATCTTCGAAACTGGAACTTTCTACTCCAAGCTTGATTCTTTCTCCACCTTCACACAATATTTGCAAAATGCTAAATTGCATGATTATGCGTTCTTCAACTTCATGCCTTAACTGCATGATTTAGTCTTCAAATGTATTAGATTACGCACTATCTAGTACTATTACTTCTATAATCAACAATACAGATTTTCATTCTTCAATCCTTTTATCACTGCCACTGCATTGGAAAAACTTCTTCAATACTCCACCGTTTAAACAACTTTAAACCCGACGAAGTCGAATGGATCTAATGATTTTAGATTCTTCTTCAAACTTCGGTACACACCGAACAACTTCAAACTTCTCGAGTTGCAAACTTGAAACTTCTTTCCTGTTTTCCAATGCTTTTTCTTATGACAAAAAATAATTTAATTCACATACCGCGTTCTTCAAATAGTTTGCGATTTCTTCGCTTAACAATATACTTCACATGTAGTATTGTACCTTACAGTTGTGAAGTGCCACAATGATACTTGTTCCTTGCAACTGAGTTTTCACCTCAAAAAACGGAAACATATCTTCACGACCTATCTGTTTTTCCACCACGGTCTTGCACTTCTTCACCTTGATGACTTCAAAAGGTAAACACCTTCATTATCCGCCAAATATCATCAAAACAACAAAGGTAACAACAACCTAGCTCCTCTTCTAAAAACAGTGAATCAAAGAGGTGCTCGAAGTTATGCAAAAAACGTAGGGTTTATGCCTCAAGAAGTATACCAACGTCAAATCCTCCTTTTGAAGTAGCTTCAACTTCAAAAGTGTATCAATCAACAATCAACAATCAACGAATGTGAAACACTTCAAATACATTCGTTTATGAGTAATTGATACTTCAAAGGGTGCTTCCCAAATCAGAAAATATACCTCTTCAACTTGATGCAATTCATACGACCTTGTGTCCAAGATTCTTCACACGAGGCTACACAATGATTTTCAGAATTCCAAAGTACCTCTGATTTCAAACCGACATAACTTGATTCCACAACATGCCTATTGATGCATCTTCTTCTAGGTTTTTACTTCAATCTCAAAGTATGTCTTCTTCGAATATCCTCTTAGCAATTTCTGAAATTCACATGGTGAATGTCGGAAAAAGCTTAGCGCCATCTTTCCGCATTAATCTGCTGAACCTTTTGACCACGGTTTGAAACCGCCACCAATCAATCTTTGCACCCTTTGACCACAGTTTCGAAACTGCCACCAATCTTCCACCACAGTTTTCTAACTGTCACAATTCTTCACCAAAGTTTACAAAACTGTCAAGAATCTTCCACCACAAATTTTTGTCAAGAACACGCCGTCTCGTCTTTGTGTTCTTCTTCAAATTTGACATCTTCTTTGATATCTTCACATATCGTTTTTGACCCAATTCAAACGAGCAAACCCTAGATTTCAAGAACCTAAACCTCGCTCTGATACCAGTTTGTTGTGCCGATAGGTTCATATTGTTCCTCAAGGCATTCCAGGATCCGGCATCAGAAACGAAAACTAAACATTCAACGGAAGCTAATGCACATAGAACACACAAGACACAGAGATTTACGTGGTTCGGCAATGGCCTACGTCCACGGGCAGCAGAAATTCACTTTATTCATATATCAGAGAATACACAATGCACATGACACTCGGCACCCGTTCTTCTTCACATTCTCAACTCACCTTCAAATCTCCCCCAACTCTCCCAGCCCAAAAGCCATGAGAGGATCTACATCTTTCTAATGGAGAGATTACTTCTCTTCTTTGTGAGGAGATGTCTACAACCTAAGGGTTTAGACAAGATTTATGTAGATGATGTAGATTATCTATAACCTAAAGGTTATGCCTTTATTTATAGGCTTACAATACTTCGATTAGGAAACCAAGCTTTACTCTAATTTAGGAAACATAAACTGGCTAAGATAGGAAACCCTTGTTTAGATAGAAGTCTAAACATAATTCTCAAAATCAGGCAAGACTGATTTAGGAAATCACACTGGTGTTTCCTAAAATCGATCCAATATCCAACAATTCTCCACCTTGGCAAGATTTTAGGACAACTTCAACTTCACTATTCTCTGAATTCTCCACCTTGGCATGAAATCTCGACATTCACCTTCCACACCTTCATACTCTACTGCCTTCAATCACCCGAAAGTGCCAATCATCCGTAGATGCTTCAATTCCACTAAAGGACTTCAATACTTCACTCACCCGTAGGTGTCAACCATCCTAAGATGTTTCACTTCCATAAAAGGACTTTAATACTTCACACTCACCCGTAGGTGCCAACCATCCGAAGATGTTTCACTTCCATAAAAGGACTTCATTTCTCCAATCATCTAATGATGCTTTCATACTTCAATCATCCTAAGATGTTACACCGATACAACTCAAATGTGTCAACTGACACCAACACACCGTATGGTGTTTCAAATCCCTTTTAAGGATGCAATGTGCTTCAACATGTGCTTCACAAATTCAATCCCATAACAGGGGCTGCAAATCGTGTCTTAGAAAAAACACCAACATACTAATGCACCTAAAGATGCTTTTTAACGTAAGTCATTGATTTAGTTCAAAATGGCCAATCCTAAACATCACCAATTCTTTCGTAACTTAGCTGATTTCTCATCAATTCCAGTTATCTATGAATTCTTGACGCGTCTTCAACTTCATAGATTTTCACATGCACATATTCTACAAACTTGCAAGATTCAATTCTTTGCACATTTGCTTCAACTCGTAGGATATAGTCTTTGACTTTAACTCACCACTTCAAGCTCCTCCTCCATCCTACTTCTTCAAATTCCAACACTTCGTCTTTCAATGCGGAGTTCAATATTTCATCACATGCAAATGTATGGTGTACTCCCATACCTACGAAGTTTTCTTCAAAAGATGAAATAATTCATACCTTACAAAGATGCAGTCTTTGTAAGTTCCCAAACATATGTGTGAACACATTCCAGTATACTGTACGTGGTGACTTTTTCATGATATTTTCATATCTTCGAAACTGGAACTTTCTACTCCAAGCTTGATTCTTTCTCCACCTTCACACAATATTTGCAAAATGCTAAATTGCATGATTATGCGTTCTTCAACTTCATGCCTTAACTGCATGATTTAGTCTTCAAATGTATTAGATTACGCACTATCTAGTACTATTACTTCTATAATCAACAATACAGATTTTCATTCTTCAATCCTTTTATCACTGCCACTGCATTGGAAAAACTTCTTCAATACTCCACCGTTTAAACAACTTTAAACCCGACGGAGTCGAATGGATCTAATGATTTTATATTCTTCTTCAAACTTCGGTACACACCGAACAACTTCAAACTTCTCGAGTTGCAAACTTGAAACTTCTTTCCTGTTTTCCAATGCTTTTTCTTATGACAAAAAACAATTTAATTCACATACCGCGTTCTTCAAATAGTTTGCGATTTCTTCGCTTAACAATATACTTCACATGTAGTATTGTACCTTACAGTTGTGAAGTGCCACAATGATACTTGTTCCTTGCAACTGAGTTTTCACCTAAAAAAACGGAAACATATCTTCACGACCTATCTGTTTTTCCACCACGGTCTTGCACTTCTTCACCTTGATGACTTCAAAAGGTAAACACCTTCATTATCCGCCAAATATCATCAAAACAACAAAGGTAACAACCACCTAGCTCCTCTTCTAAAAACAGTGAATCAAAGAGGTGCTCGAAGTTATGCAAAAAACATAGGGTTTATGCCTCAAGAAGTATACCAACGTCAAATCCTCCTTTTGAAGTAGCTTCAACTTCAAAAGTGTATCAATCAACAATCAACAATCAACGAATGTGAAACACTTCAAATACATTCGTTTATGAGTAATTGATACTTCAAAGGGTGCTTGCCAAATCAGAAAATATACCTCTTCAACTTGATGCAATTCATACGACCTTGTGTCCAAGATTCTTCACACGAGGCTACACAATGATTTTCAGAATTCCAAAGTACCTCTGATTTCAAACCGACATAACTTGATTCCACAACATGCCTATTGATGCATCTTCTTCTAGGCGTTTACTTCAATCTCAAAGTATGTCTTATTCGAATATCCTCTTAGCAATTTCTGAAATTCACATGGTGAATGTCGGAAAAAGCTTAGCGCCATCTTTCCAGACAGAACTGCTGAACCTTTTGACCACAGTTTCGAAACTGCCACCAATCTGAACTGCTGCACCCTTTGACCACAGTTTCGAAACTGCCACCAATCTTCCACCACAGTTTTCTAACTGTCACAATTCTTCATCACAGTTTACAAAACTGTCAAGAATCTTCCACCACAAATTTTTGTCAAGAACACGCCGTCTCGTCTTTGTGTTCTTCTTCAAATTTGACATCTTCTTTGATATCTTCACATATCGTTTTTGACCCAATTCAAACGAGCAAACCCTAGATTTCAAGAACCTAAACCTCTCTCTGATACCAGTTTGTTGTGCCGAGAGGTTCATATTGTTCCTCAAAGCATTCCGAGATCCTAAGATCGAAACGAAAACTAAACATTCAACGGAAGCTAATGCACATAGAACACACAAGACACAGAGATTTACGTGGTTCGGCAATGGCCTACGTCCACGGGTAGCAGAAATTCACTTTATTCATATATCATAGAATACACAATGCACATGACACTCGGCACCCGTTCTTCTTCACATTCTCAACTCACCTTCAAATCTCCCCCAACTCTCCCAGCCCAAAAGCCATGAGAGGATCTACATCTTGCTAATGGAGAGATTACTTCTCTTCTTTGTGAGGAGATGTCTACAACCTAAGGGTTTAGACAAGATTTATGTAGATGATGTAGATTATCTATAACCTAAAGGTTATGCCTTTATTTATAGGCTTACAATACTTCGATTAGGAAACCAAGCTTTACTCTAATTTAGGAAACATAAACTGGCTAAGATAGGAAACTCTTGTTTAGATAGAAGTCTAAACATAATTTTAAAAATCAGGCAAGACTGATTTAGGAAATCACACTGGTGTTTCCTAAAATCGAGCCAATATCCAACACAGTCTTCTTGTCGCCGGTGGAGGGTTCTTTTCAACATTCTCAGGGATTGGATTTTCGGGTTTACTGATTTCACTAGTTCCAACTTTTTCCTTACCTTTTTTCTCTGATTTGGATCTTTTGATATGTATTGCTACTTGATCGTTTGAAATCAACCATTTTTCAGGAAAATCAAATTGGACGATTTTGAGAGATTTTTTCTTCTGAGTTTGATGGAAGATGTAGATGAAGAAGAAGAAGAGAAGATTAACAGTTTCTTATTTTTTTTAATTTTAGGGTTATCTGATTAAGTAATAGGGTTAATTAATTCAAGGGTAATAAAGTCAACTCACCCATATTTGGCCTCCCCTTAGTAAGGGCACTATGTCCACTTAAAATTGGGTATACCCCAATTAATCTGGATATACCCCAATTTAACCAAGTTAAAATAGGGTGAAATTCTTCGCAATTTAACCAAGATTTACTCTTGGCATAGAAGGGTCTTCCATAGTTGAAAGAAGAGCTAGCAGTTTAGTATACTGCTGTTTATAGGTGAAAATCGTTTCTGCTGATTTCGGTAATTTCGGTGAGTGAGTGAGAAACTGATTCAAACCCTAAACAAATGTGTTGCACGTGAGCACTTTATAGATTCAAGAGATCGATCTGTACAAGTCCGGCCTAAACCAAGAAATGGCCGTTCCAGACTTGCTTCGGTCACAAAGTGGAGGAGAAGGGTTGATTTGGGGAGGGAAGCAAATAAAGGTGTTGAGGAGAGTAGTATCTCGACTTGTATCAGAAAGTGAGAGCTTAGGAAGCTTGCAAGAGATGGAAGCTCTTGAGAGAGCTTGCAAAGTTGCCTTTCTGAGAGTGTAAGTGTAGTATATTTCTCTTGACCGAGACTTGTTGTCTGGTGGAAATAGGTAAGACCTATTTATACAAGTCGAGATTGAAACGTACCCTGGCCTCATGAAGGAAGAGAGTAAATGGTGAAATAATGGGAGGAGGTGGTAACCGCATGGTTTAATGGGTGAAAACGTTTTTCACCTTTATTTCCTCTTTTATTTGACCGCTTTATTCCTTTTCACGCTTTCTTAATGTGAGCGTAGTGTACGCTGCATGTTGTGACCGCTAAACCAAAACCCTAAAGAAGCATCCCCCAGTTTGTGTCGATGTCTCGAGTGTTGGTTGCATCTTGAGTGCAAGTAGCGCTACTAGTGGCGCGTGTGGCATGTGCGGAATGCCTTGGTGGTAGGTTGCACGGTTTGCAAGTTAGGTTACCAGCGTGTGTGTTTGGCATGTGCCAATGGCATGTGCGGAATGCCTAGGTGGTAGGTTGCACGGTTTGCAAGTTAGGTTACCAGCGTGTGTGTTTGGCATGTGCCAATGGCATGTGCGGAATGCCTTGGTGGTAGTTTTGCACGGTTTGCAAGTTGGGCTACCAGCGTGTGTGTTTGGCATGTGCCAATGGCATGTGCGGAATGCCTTGGTGGTAGTTTGCACGGTTTGCAAGTTGGGCTACCAGCATGTGTGTTTGGCATGTGCCAATGGAATGCGTGGCCATTAGGGCCGTGACCTTGATAGGGAAACTAGCTAGCGAGCATGTTGGCATGTGCCAATGGCATGCGTGGCCGTTAGGGCCGTGATTTTGCTAGGGAAACTAGCTAGCGAGCATGTTGGCATGTGCCAATGGCATGCATGGCCGTTAGGGCCGTGACCTTGATAGGGAAACTAGCTAGCGAGCATGTTGGCATGTGCCAATGGCATGCATGGCCGTTAGGTCCGTGACCTTGATAGGGAAACTAGCTAGCGAGCATGTTGGCATGTGCCAATGGCATGCATGGCCGTTAGGGCCGTGACCTTGATAGGGAAACTAGCTAGCGAGCATGTTGGCATGTGCCAATGGCATGCATCGCCGTTAGGGCCGTGACCTTGATAGGGAAACTAGCTAGCGAGCATGTTGGCATGTGCCAATGGCATGCATGGCCGTTAGGGCCGTGACCTTGATAGGGAAACTAGCTAGCGAGCATGTTGGCATGTGCCAATGGCATGCATGGCCGTTAGGGCCGTGACCTTGATAGGGAAACTAGCTAGCGAGCATGTTGGCATGTGCCAATGGCATGCATGGCCGTTAGGGCCGTGACCTTGATAGGGAAACTAGCTAGCGAGCATGTTGGCATGTGCCAATGGCATGCATGGCCGTTAGGGCCGTGACCTTGATAGGGAAACTAGCTAGCGAGCATGTTGGCATGTGCCAATGGCATGCGTGGCCGTTAGGGCCGTGATTTTGCTAGGGAAACTAGCTAGCGAGCATGTTGGCATGTGCCAATGGCATGCATGGCCGTTAGGGCCGTGACCTTGATAGGGAAACTAGCTAGCGAGCATGTTGGCATGTGCCAATGGCATGCATGGCCGTTAGGTCCGTGACCTTGATAGGGAAACTAGCTAGCGAGCATGTTGGCATGTGCCAATGGCATGCATGGCCGTTAGGGCCGTGACCTTGATAGGGAAACTAGCTAGCGAGCATGTTGGCATGTGCCAATGGCATGCATGGCCGTTAGGGCCGTGACCTTGATAGGGAAACTAGCTAGCGAGCATGTTGGCATGTGCCAATGGCATGCATGGCCGTTAGGGCCGTGACCTTGATAGGTAAACTAGCTAGCGAGCATGTTGGCATGTGCCAATGGCATGCATGGCCGTTAGGGCCGTGACCTTGATAGGGAAACTAGCTAGCGAGCATGTTGACCTAGTTGCATGTTTTGCAAGCCTAGGGCGCTATGTTTGGCGTGGGCCAAAGGCATAGCGGCTTGGAAGTATGGTTGCGACACGTGTTGGCATATGCCAATGGCACGTGCGGCCATGTCGACCTAGTTGCAAGTCTTGCAAGCCTATGGCGCTATGTTGGGCGTGGGCCAAAAGGCATAGCGGCTTGGAATTTGGCGTTGTTGCCATGGTGCGCGGGGTGCGGCTTGGTTTGGCATGGTCGCCATGGTGCGCAGAGTGCGGCTTGGTTTGGCATGGTTGCCATGGTGCGCAAAGATGCGACTTCGTTTGGCATGGTTGCCATGGTGCGCGAGTGCGGCTTGGTTTGGCATGGTTGCCATGGTGCGCGAAGATATGCGGCTTGGTTTGGCATGGTTGCCATGGTGCGCAAATATGCGGCTTGGTTTGGCATTGTTGCCATGGTGCGCGAGTATGCGGCTTGGTTTGGCATTGTTGCCATGGTGCGCAGGGTGCGGCTTATTTTTTGAATTAGGGTTCTGTGTTGAAAACCCTAATCTGGTATTTTGAAAAAATACCCCTATTAATTATTTACACCTGAGTTAAATGCTCTTATTCAATGTGTTGCGGGTAACACTAGGTCATGGGGTTTTACGATTTTACCCCTTGTCTAAAAACCACCATCAACATTAAGTCCCCTGCTTAGCTCGAAACAGGGGCTTTGTTGCGAGGTAAGCATAAGATGGTGACAAACTGTTAACGACAACCCGTAAAGAAAATTGAAAGAGGCTTGTCTGACCTTTTATAAATAGGATTTGGAATCCTTGCCTCTGGTAGTTTTGCACAAATCGGGAGGCTGGCACGATTGGTGGGTCCGGTGCAGCTTGGGCGACGTTGGGAAGTTGGCGTGAGTTGGGAAACTGAGTGTGCTAGCTGGTGGGACCGGCGCGAAGTGTGGAAGCCGTTCATGCTTGCAGGCGTGACTTGGGCGGCATTGGGAGGTCGGCGCAATTGGTGGGGCTGGTCCAATCTTGGAAACCATGCTTGCAGGCGTGACTTGGGAAATGGCGTGTCTTTGGCTAATCGAGTGTGCTAGCCGGGTGAGACCGATGTAAACAAGGAGGGAGTTTCTTCCGATAGCAAAGTTTCCTTATCTTGCTTTCCTTCACGTTCGGCTTCAATTAGGGCATTATTCATGCTAAAATCTGGAAGCGTTATGTCTCTCATTGCTTCCTTTCCCTTTTAAGGTTCCGCATTCATATCCAAAAATAATAGCATCGTCTCCTCGTTTGAGAAAAGGGTTTTTTTCTTGTTAATTCCCCTTTTCCCTTGCTTTGCCGGTGCGTTTTCTTCTTCTTCCCCCCTTTTTTTGCCATCCTCTTTTGTATGCGTGTAGACGGGATGGAATTTGATCATCTTTCCATTTCTTGCGGTGTATGATGGGATCTTCCCGAGAGACGGCCGTGCCTTTAACCTTTTGGGAAAGGACTTCAGAATCGGCGGAGATCGATCTTCTTCTCTTGAGGAGGTATCCGTCGGGGTTGAATCTTTATTCCATGAAGCTAATGAAATTATTAAGGACCTCCCTCCCGTCTATCCCCACGAAGAACAGGTGCATGTTCGGACCCTCTTGGGTTCAGTGGACGCGGAGGAGAACGCCATGGTTCTCGATTTTGATGTGGATGAATCAACAAACTTTCTTCGAAGCGTTAATGAAAAAACTTTCGAAAGAGCGTATGATAGGAGCGAGACAACCTTTGAAGTTGATGCCAAAGGTGTTATTGATGATACTGGGGCGTCATGGTGGCGTATCTTTGGAATAGTTGTCGGGGAGGACATCTGCTGCTCTTTGTGGGCTCGCTTCGGGATGGGATGTTAAGGTTGCCGCTTGCTAAAGCCGCCGAGTGGAACCTTTGTTTCCGAAGGATTCTTTGGGAAATGCTTGAAGATAGCTTTGCCCGAAGAGACTTGCGCTCCGTCCTTCGAGGGCTAGTTCCTCCTTTTGTTTTTTCGTTAGCTGTTTAGTTCCCTGATGTTTTTTCCTTCTCTTTTTTTTTTTTTTTTTTTGTAAACACATCTTTCCCTTCTTCTTCATCAGTAAACCTTTTGCTTCATATATATATATTTTTGAAAGGGGTTGTGGTATGATGGCTCTGCAATGGTTTTCTGGGTTCTTCTGATGTATTTCTCTGATATCTGAAGGATTCGCTCGGGAAGAGATATATTTATTTATTTTTTATTTTATTTTTTTGACAAAAGGGTAGATCTCCAGGGAAAAATAAATACAAACGGTGTATTCATCCTGGGGAAGTACAGCTATTAAGAGGAATGATTCAAAGGAAGTACTGAAAAGGGGAGTGATTGGGAAATACAGCATTTTAGGGATTGGATTCCTTGAGCCAGCGCGAGTGAACTATCACGCCTTCAGGTGTGTCGGTATTGATAAGCTTGCAATATCCTCCCAAAAGGGTATCCGCAACCAGGTATAGCTCGCCTTCACCTTCCTCGGGCGAATCCATCTTTACTGTCATCCTCCCAACTTGAAACGAGCCTTCCTTAATCACTATATCTCCGATTGAAAACGGGTTCAGACGTCGTGTAACCATTTGAGCCTTGGCTTCGTTAGTTTCGCCAGAAGCTTCCAAGCTTCTTGCAAAGTGTTCGAATGGTCCAGCTCCCCATTCATATTTTTTGACAACGTTCGTGCTGGTTGTTGCGCCGAGTCCCCATGGCAGAATGGGGAAAGAAAAGGTCGGTTGCAGAAAAGGTTGCTCGGCCAGACTTACTTGCATTTGAAAATCATGGGCTAGCGCCATCGGGTCCTCTTCGGACGCTTGGGTTCCTTCAATAGCTCGTTGATGTGATAACCCGTGGGACGATTTGCTGGGAATCCCTTCGGGCAGGGATGTCGGCAGAGGGTGTACGCCCAGTTTTGCCTTGTTGTCGAGTGCCCATAAGCGTCCCAAGATCATGTCATGATCTAGTTCTTTGACGATGTGGAACTTACGTCAAAATTATAGAGTCTCCTATCTCGATCTCTAGGTTGATGTAGCCATGCGCGTTCAAAGCCTCTCCTCTCAAGCTCTTAATCACAGACGGAAATAGGTAGCGTCTTGCTTTGTAAATCCGGCTGCCTTTAGTGTCTTGAAAGTGATGATGTTGTGGTCGAGGTCGTGTCGATGAGCGTGTCGTCAAGTTCGGTACCTCTTAAACGGACGTGGTCAGCAGTCCCAGTTCTCCACTTCGCTTGTTTGGGAAGCTTGGGCCCTTGGCGTGGATTCCGAGGGAGAAAAAGACGTTTGCGGATACAACACGATTGAGAGCTGCGAAAATATCTTGGCGCCGAACCTTGGAGAGATAGAGAATTTCACATATATGTCGCATCATGGATTGCACAGTCTCGTGCACGGAGTCCCCGTGAGGAACCGCAGTTTCTTATTGGGAGTGGGTCTCGATGCACTCTTTCGTCTCCTAGCCGGAGTTCTCCCGCTTCTATCCTTTCCTTGAAAATATGCTTTAATCTGTTGCAATCGCTAGTCGGGTGGTGAACGAACCGTGGTAATGGCAGTATTTGGGATTTGCCATCTCAGCCTCAGTTGGTGGACGTCTAGGCGGTGGCGGTCACGATGACATCATCTTGAACCCGAGGCTTCTAGGAGGTCAATCACCTCCTCGATGGGGAATGGGAAATCAAGGACGTTTCCTTCGGTCCCACGATGCTGCACAAGAGTTTTAGTGGCGATTTTCCGTTGCGAGGGCTCCCGTTGCGCCGGCGCTTCACGTTTCGGCTGGTGGCTCGTAGTTGCGGCTTTCCTTTTTCCTCTTTCGTTCACTATGTTCACGGAGGATGAGCCGGCATTAAATTGCTTGCTGATGAGGCGCCTACTCCCGCGAGTTTCGCGTGCGTCTTCAGTTCGAGTTGGCCTAGTCCTTTCCAGTAATGCTGGTGCTGTTGTTGCAGATCGTCTGGCGGCCTCATGGAGTTCGGAGAATGTTTGGAAACGCAAGTTTTCTAGCAGGGTGCGGTAGATCGGGACCATACCATTGATGCACGCGTTTACCAATTGTTGCTCGGTCACGTTTGGGTCGTGGCAGTCGAGTGCTTGAACCCTGAACCTTTTGACGAAATCATTCGGATGTTCGTTATCCCACCGGTACATTCTCCCGAGGTCCGAAAAGGTAAATTGTTCGAGACACGAAGAAATACTTCTGTAAAACGCGGTGACCATGCTACTCCGGTTGGAAATACCGTTCGGTGGGATCTTTGTTGTACCATGTATACGCCCTTCCGGTACGTGATTTCGAAAATTCCCTTAAACGAAGAACGTGATTATATTCATGTTCACCCAAGGACTCCAGGAAACGAGAAACATGTTCGCGTGCATTTCTGGTACCATCATACAGGGTAAATTGAGGGGAAGAGTACCCCCTTGGGAGAGGGATTCTCTCGTATTTCGGACGGGTAAGGGGTTGGTGATGATGTACATCGAACTCATCATGCTTGATTCGGTCACGTAGGAGTTGTTCCAAATCCTCTCTCGTGACGAAATTTGGTGGTTGATTTGTCTCCAACGGGACTCTAGTGCGAGTTTCTTCATCTGTGGAGGCGTACCCTGCCGCGGTGCCGGCGTCGGGGTTGTTGGAGATGTTTCTAGGCGTCTCGGAGGATGCGACTCACGGGGTAGTCGCTCTGTCGGGGTTTTGAGAAAGGTGAGCACCTCCTTTTGTGTTGAAACCATGTCCATGTCTGGCTCTGCGAGCGTCTCCTGTCGTTCCATCAAATCGGCGATGGTGACGTAAGGGCGACTTCCTCTAGTCCCCCCGGTCTCTCGTCCCGTCGGCGGGGTAATTGGATCCTTAGTTGTCGGAGGCGCCATGCTGGAAGAAGCATTCGGGGTCGCGGTGGCGGCCCTAGCCTCGGTGATCGGGGCGTGACACCAAGTGATATTCTCGTTGCCGTGATCAGAGGGTTGTGCAGAGACGCTAGAGGAGGCAGCGGCTCTGGCCCTGGTGATAGGCGGTGTTGCACTTGAAGGAGTGCATTCGATGTTGCTGTTGTCAGGTGGTGAAGCAACAATGTTATGGGGGGAGACGCCATCATCATGAATGCGTCCTGCGTTGATGTTCTCTGCAGCCGCTCCAGATCTGAGTTCCACCATGTCGGGATTTGACGTTCGGGAAACGAAATCAGGAGTTGGAGTTGATATTGTAGCCGATAGATCAATCCTCCCGCCGTGGTCGCCAATTGTTTATAGGTGAAAATCGTTTCTGCTGATTTCGGTAATTTCGGTGAGTGAGTGAGAAACTCGATTCAAACCCTAAACAAATGTGCTTTACGTGAGCACTTTATAGATTCGAGAGATCGATCTGTACAAGTCCGGCCTAAACCAAGAAATGGCCGTTCCAGACTTGCTTCGGTCACAAAGTGGAGGAGAAGGGTTGATTTGGGGAGGGAAGCAAAGAAAGGTGTTGAGGAGAGTAGTATCTCGACTTGTATCGAAAGTGAGAGCTTAGGAAGCTTGCAAGAGATGGAAGCTCTTGAGAGAGCTTGCAAAGTTGCCTTTACGAGAGTGTAAGTGTAGTATATTTCTCCCGACCGAGACTTGTTGTCTCGTGGAAATAGGTAAGACCTATTTATACAAGTCGAGATTGAAACGTACTCTGCCTCATGAAGGAAGAGAGTAAAGGGTGAAATAATGGGAGGAGGTGGTAACCATGGTTTAATGGGTGAAATCGTTTTTCACCTTTATTTCCTCTTTTATTTGACTGCTTTATTCCTTTTCACGCTTTCTTAATGTGAGCGTAGTGTACGCCATCATTGTGACCGCCAAACCAAAACCCTAAAGAAGCATCCCCGTTTTGTCGATGTCTCGAGTGTTGGTTGCATCTTGAGTGCAAGTGGCACTGCTAGTGGCGCGTGTGGCATGTGCCAATGGCATGTGCGGAATGCCTTGGTGGTAGGTTGCACGGTTTGCAAGTTAGGTTACCAGCGTGTGTGTTTGGCATGTGCGGAATGCCTTGGTGGTAGGTTGCACGGTTTGCAAGTTAGGTTACCAGCGTGTGTGTTTGGCATGTGCCAATGGCATGTGCGGAATGCCTTGGTGGTAGTTTGCACGGTTTGCAAGTTGGGCTACCAGCGTGTGTGTTTGGCATGTGCCAATGGCATGTGCGGAATGCCTTGGTGGTAGTTTGCACGGTTTGCAAGTTGGGCTACCAGCGTGTGTGTTTGGCATGTGCCAATGGCATGCGTGGCCATTAGGGTCGTGACCTTGATAGGGAAACTAGCTAGCGAGCATGTTGGCATGTGCCAATGGCATGCGTGGCCGTTAGGGCCGTGATTTTGCTAGGAAACTAGCTAGCGGGCATGTTGGCATGTGCCAATGGCATGCGTGGCCGTTAGGGCCGTGATTTCGCTAGGGAAACTAGCTAGCGAGCATGTTGGCATGTGCCAATGGCATGCATGGCCGTTAGGGCCGTGACCTTGATAGGGAAACTAGATAGCGAGCATGTTGGCATGTGCCAATGGCATGCGTGGCCGTTAGGGCCGTGATTTTGCTAGGGAAACTAGCTAGCGAGCATGTTGGCATGTGCCAATGGCATGTATGGCCGTTAGGGCCGTGACCTTGATAGGGAAACTAGCTAGCGAGCATGTTGGCATGTGCCAATGGCATGCATGGCCGTTAGGGCCGTGATTTCGCTAGGGAAACAAGCTAGCGAGCATGTTGGCATGTGCCATCGGCGCGTACGGCCATGTTGACCTAGTTGCATGTTTTGCAAGCCTAGGGCGCTATGTTTGGCGTGGGCCAAAGGCATAGCGGCTTGGAAGTATGGTTGCGACACGTGTTGGCATGTGCCAATGGCACGTGCGGCCATGTTGACCTAGTTGCAAGTCTTGCAAGCCTAGGGCGCTATGTTGGGCGTGGGCCAAAGGCATAGCGGCTTAGAAATATGGCTTGCGGCACGTGTTGGCATGTGCCAATGGCACGTGCGGCCATGTTGACCTAGTTGCAAGTCTTGCAAGCCTAGGGCGCTATGTTTGGCGTGGGCCAAAGGCATAGCGGCTTAGAAATATGGCTTGCGGCACGTGTTGGCATGTGCCAATGGAACGTGCGACCATGTTGACCTAGTTGCAAGTCTTGCAAGCCTAGGGCGCTATGTTTGGCGTGGGCCAAAGGCATAGCAGCTTAGAAATATGGCTTGCGGCACGTGTTGGCATGTCCCAATGGCACGTGCGGCCATGTTGACCTAGTTGCAAGTCTTGCAAGCCTAGGGCGCTATGGTTGGCGTGGGCCAAAGGCATAGCGGCTTGGAATTTGGCGTTGTTGCCATGGTGCGCAGGGTGCGGCTTGGTTTGGCATGTTTGCCATGGTGCGCAGAGTGCGGCTTGGTTTGGCATGGTTGCCATGGTGCGCGATATGCGGCTTGGTTTGGCATGGTTGCCATGGTGCGCAGATATGCGGCTTGGTTTGGCATTGTTGCCATGGTGCGCAAATGATGCGGCTTGGTTTGGCATTGTTGCCATGGTGCGCGATATGCGGCTTGTTTTGGCATTGTTGCCATGGTGCGTGAGATGCGGCAGCTTGGCATTGTTGCCATGGTGCGCGTGGGTGCGGCTTGGTTTGGCATGGTTGCCATGGTGCGCAGAGTGCGGCTTGGTTTGGCATGGTTGCCATGGTGCGCAGAGTGCGGCTTGGTTTGGCATGGTTATGCGACTTGGTTTGGCATGGTTGCCATGGTGCGCAGAGTGCGGCTTAGTTTGGCATTCTTTGCCATGGTGCGCGAGAGCGGCTTAGTTTTGGAATTAGGGTTCTGTGTTGAAAACCCTAAGCTGGTATTTTGAAAAAATACCCCTATTAATTATTTACACCTGAGTTAAATGCTCTTATTCAATGTGTTGCGGGTAACACTAGGTCATGGGGTTTTACGATTTTACCCCTTGTCTAAAAACCACCATCAACAGCAGCATAATCTACTGAGGATATGTGTTGACTTTGGAACTTATGGTTTTGAAATTTAATTATGGTTTTGAAGGGGCAGTTACATTTTTGAACTTAACCCTCTTTGGTGAAGTTGTTGTGATTGCAGAATACGCCAGATTTTGCCAAGCAATAGGGGAGCAGTTTGAGAAGTACTTGGCTTATGCGATTCTAATGCTTAAAAGTGCAGCTGAGGTTTCAATCCATGCTTTCATCAAATAATAGATATGAAATGATATGCATTTTCATTGTAGAATGTATGTGATTGTTTACACGTAGGATTCGCTTGTTGTTTTGCGGCTCGATTACACGAGCTTTTTTTTTTTTTTGAACATTATATTTTGTTTTACAACTCTTATAAAGGGTTGTCATAAATTTAGTATATTAAAGAACCACAAACTTGACAGAACTTGTGATAGTGTAGGAATGGTTAGTGGTGTAGACTTCCATGCAGGAGGCTGAGGATCAAATCCCCC
This sequence comes from Papaver armeniacum, assembly GCA_023531295.1. Taxonomy (NCBI): domain Eukaryota; kingdom Viridiplantae; phylum Streptophyta; class Magnoliopsida; order Ranunculales; family Papaveraceae; genus Papaver; species Papaver armeniacum. Next base: position 1,119,049 of record JAJJWW010008294.1, on the reverse strand, counting down.
AACCTCATCTTCCCACATTCTATATTTTTACTTCAACAACTCTTATAAGTGTTGTTATATCTTTTTATTAAAAAAAAACATAAAAAGGAAAAACTTGTGAACTGTAAGGAAGGTTGATGAGCTAGACTTCTATGCAGTAGGTTCATGTTCGAATCTCCAATCTAATACTATTTTTCATTATCATATTTTGGTGTTCTTCAACAACTCTTGTGAGAATTGTGATAGGCTAAGTCACTACCTTTATGGAACAAAGTTTTTATAGCTAAATGTCGTCACAACTCTTTTGCTTAAGGAGTTGTCGTTTGTTTTCTTAGTCCAACCCCTTGTTCCTAAGGGTTGGTAGTGATGATATAAGACAACTCTCCCTTTGAAATCAGTTGTAAAACATAAGACTTTCTACGATGTTTAGCAAAGAGTTGTAAAACTCCAGTTATAGATGTATATTTTTCCGGTACTGGATCTTCCGCTGTGAAAGGGGTAACTTCCCTCATCTAGTTATATCTCGAAGCAAATTTAGACAATAGATTTTCTTGTGAAATGGCCAGTGGAAACGAATTTCATCCATTGCACCAGGAATCCCAATAAATTTAACAAAAACTTACATTTTTCATATAGGAACGGGTAATAGCCGTTACTAACTGTTTTCATTTACACCACGGTTTGCAATTTTATTTTGCACCACACTTTTTCAATTTGTTTGTTTAAGTTTGAAACAACTGAAGATAAATTCAATCTGGTTAAATCGGTTTGATTGAATTAGAATGCTAAAATAATTAAAGAAATTAGATTTATCAGCTGTTAACAAACATGTTCTCGCATTTTCATAAAAGTCCACGACCTAGAATTGCTCAACGTGGATTAATATCTACACCCCTAGAGGTAACAGCTACAGCATAACCAAGTTAAGTGCCGCAGATGCGTGGTTTTCGCTGGAAACACATGAACACATGGGAACCAGCAATGAAACTTAAGCACAAAATTGGTTAAAAATACCAAAATCAATAATTTTTGGGTGAAACAGACATTTAGATTTTTATACTATTTAAATGGACAAAAATATAAAAATAGCCAGGATGTAACCAATTTTATCTTACCCATTTCAAATTCTTTTACTTATTTTTAATTTACATCAGGATGCATCCAGTTTCATCCTCGCTATTTTTTAAGTTTAAGCCAGGATGAATCCAGTTTCATTTTTTTTTTTTTTTTTTTTTTGTGTCCATTTCACCTATAATAATTTTTACTCGTCCATTTGAACCATGTTTTAAATTTTTTTGGACAAATGACCCATTTTCCGTAACTTAAGCACCATTCCTTCATAATTACATGTCAGGGCAGCTGCCGGTGGATAACTGAATAATAGCCGTACCCAAACCGTCAGTAACTTTGATTACGATTCAAATGCTAGCTAGACATTACTACAATTGCTGATTTGCGTATTTTCAAAGATTCCAATCCATGAAGCTATCATATCTTGTGTAGATACTATTTTAGAATGTGAAGACACCAACTATATATTGCCAGCTTAAAAATAAATCTATATTAAATAAAATTAAAATAGTCGCTTAAAAAGAAATTTATATTAATTAAAAACAGTCGCTCATGTCTGATATATTTGGTTTTGTTATTTTGTGCATCCATGTATGTAAAGGCTAATAGCTATAGTGACCGACCACTAATATCGAAGAGATAGTGTTATAAATTAATTAGAGAGGAAAACTAAAAATAAAAATCGTGCATGAGGATAAACAACATGTCGTTCCACTATTGGGCCTTGAAGACTCTTTCATGATGAACATTGGAAATGATGATTTTCATAGTTCTTTAACCGCAGACACAGATTCCAGCTCACTCGATTATCCACCTGGATTAACCCATCTCAGAAGAGTTGTCTAATGATGCGTGTTCTCTGGCTTCTGACATACAGCCTATCATACCACTTAAATTAAAGAATGAGTTGAGAAGATTGGGTATACAGTGTTTGTTATTACTTCTCCTCATGTACACACATAATTCACCATCTGCCACGTATCGAAGGAACCACACGTGGAAGACATGCAACCCCTGAACAACGAGACATGATGCCACGTCCCAACATTCAAGGGGCATCTGACATCTACATAAACTCATCACCAAACCAATCTAACGATGAAGGATCAAGGGGCACAAGCTACCGCGAATTACCATAGGAGACCAAGAGATTAACTTTACTCCATCCCAAGGAAGATCCAAGATCAATGGCGGGGAGGAGTCCCACCGACAGGGATGTGACAGACGCATCAGACAGCCGCCTGACGCATGCGGACTTACCCAACCACTCGCATTAAACACTCTAGGCATAGGACGCGCGTCGAAGATCCTATGGAGAAGAAGGAGGCCCATCTTCGTTTCTACACAATGTCGTTGAGAGACGATGGGTCAGAACGAAGATAGCATCGGGATAACGCAGTAACCGAGACAATAAGGATAGCTGTATTCGAGGAATGAGACCCACAAAAGAAATCTATAAATACCCCAATCCACTAAGGGAGAAAGGGTCGATGATTTTTTAGGAAAAGAGAGAGATTCCAGGAGAGAGAAATAAGAGTAAGTATGAGTTTCATTTCCCTCCTAGCTTCGTTCCTCACTCAAAGTCATTCGACTATCTTTGTAACCTTGGAATACATAGTGAAACACAAACCCCCGTGGATGTAGGCCTTAGTGCTGAAGCACGTAAATCACTGTCTCATTTACATTTCGTACCTTTGATCTTTTACTTAATATGCTTTATTATGTTATGTTATGTTATGTATCGCACATTGATAGATCGGTTTTAATTACCTCCCTATGGATAGACAAGGACGAGCCCGAAGGCTATCAGTCTAATAACCATCGGACTTATACAATTTTACCCGTATTTACTCTTCTCAATGATTTCGTGCGTAATGTGAATCTTGTTTGTGAACACGATGATACCATCGTTATTTCTGTGTTCACACCTCCCTCAAGAACAAGAAGAACAGTTAAATCAAAGGGCAACTACAGTTCCAAATGAGTCTAAAAATCCTCATATGGATTGTTAGAGGCCTCAACTATAACAGTAGAAGAACGGTTGTTCACAAGATGATACAATTGGTCAAGGAACCTATAATAATTCTCCAAGAAACCAAAATGATGCATTGTTCTTCTTGGGACATAAGACAGATTTGTGGGTACAAAAATGTTGGGTGGACACTACAACAATCTATAGGAAGCTCGGGTGGTATGCTTATTCTTTGGGATAGATATCTTGTAGAAGTAAGTGACTCTCTTGTAGGCGAGTATACCCTTTCCATACTATGCACCGACAAGATGGATAACTTCAAATGGATTCTCACAAATGTTTATGGTCCAAATAAACCATTGGAAAGAACTGAGTTTTTGGTGGTGTTGGATAACATTTGTAGATACTGGACAAATATTCCTTGGTGTCTTGGGGGTGATTTCAATACTATCACCAAGTGTGATGTGAAGAAGAATTGTAACAAGATTACAAGCGGATGAAGAAGTTCAACGAGTTTATTGTTGACCATGATCTTATTGATCTACCTCTGAAAGGAGCTAGATATACTTGGTCTAATGGTCAGTCAAATTCGGTTATGTCACTACGGGAAAAATATACATCTACAACTGGAGATTTACAACACTTTTCTAAACATCGTAGAAAGTCCTATGTTTTACAACTGGTTTCAAAAGAAGAGTTGTCGTATATCATCACTGCCAACCCTTAGGAAACAAGGGGTTGCACTAAGAAAACAAATGACAACTCCTTAAGCAAAACAGTTGTGACGACATTTAGCTATAACAACTTTGTTCCGTATATGTAGTGACTTAGCCTATCACAATTCTGACAAGTGTTGTTGAAGAACACAAAAATATGATAATGAAAAAAACTGTTAGAGGGGAGATTCGAACATGAACCTACTACATGGAAGTCTATCTCATCAACCACCCTTTCAGTTCACAAGTTTCGGTTTTTTTCTTTTTTTTTTTTAAATATAAACCAATAACAACACTTATAAGTGTTGTTGGAGTAAAAATATATAATGTTGGAAAAAATGAGGTTATAGGTGATATTCGAACATGAATCTACTGCATGGACATCTAGCTCATCAACCATCCTTACCGTTCACAAGTTTTGGCTTTTTTTTTTTTTAATAAAAATGTATAACAACACTTATAAGTGTTGTTGAAGTAAAAATATAGAACATTAGAAGAAATGAGGATGGGGGGATTTGATCCTCGACCTCCTGTATGGAAGTCTACACCACTAACCATACCTACACTACTACATGTTCTGTCAAGTTTGTGGTTCTTTAATACACTAACTTTATGACAACCCTTCCTAAGAGTTATAAAACAAAATGTAATGCTCAAAAATAATACTCAGGTGACTAAGCCGCAAACAGCATGAAGCCTTCTCTGTAAACAATCACATACACGCCTTCTCTGTAAATAATTACATATATTTTTCACTATTTGTAATATTTACTTTACTCACTTCAGATAAGGGTACTCTGTAATTTTCACAGTCTCCATAATATTTATTACCTTTATTTCTATTAAGGGTAATATGGTGATTTTAACAATTTATAATATTTAGTTTACTTATTTTTCGATAAGCATGGTCTGGTCATTTTCATAGTCTTCATAATATTTATTACATTAATTTCCAAGAAGGGTAATATGGTCATTTTCACAAGAAATATTATTTATTTTACTTTTTTTCGATAAAGGTAGTCAGGTCACTTTCACAATCTCCATAATATTTATTGCACAAATTTCCATGAAGGGTAATATGATCATTTTCACTATCTGTAATATTTACTTTACTTATTTCAGATAAGGATAGTTTAGTAATTTTCACAATCTCCGTAATATTTATTACCTTTATTTCTAGTAAGGGTAATATGGTTATTTTAACTCTGGTAATCTTCGAACCTGGGATGTTCAATTCTGATATATTTCTTATCAATTTCTGGTATATTTCTTACCTATAAATGGATGGATTCGTCGTTCTTACCAAGTTTCTGACTTAGAGTAATCAACTCGCGGCCAGGATTCGATCTCGGACCATGGTATGCATAGAATATGCATAAATAAGGTTTGTTTAAGGTTTCGTAGAATATCTCGAAGGAATCTTACTTGTAAATGGATGGATTCGTCGTTCTTACCAAGTTTCTGACTTAGAGTAGTCAACTCGCGGCCAGGTTTCGATCTCGGAGCATTGTATACATAGAATATGCAGAAATAAGGTTTGTTTAAGGTTTCGTAGAATATATCGAAGGAATCTTACATGTAAATGGATGGATTCGTCATTTTTACCAAGTTTCTAACTTAGAGTAGTCAACTCGCGGCCAGGTTTCGATCTTGGAGCCCGATATGCATACAATATACAGAAATAAGGTTTGTTTAAGGTTTCGTAGAATATTTCGAATGAATCTTACCTGTAAATAGATGGTTTCTTCGTTCTTACCAAGTTTCTGACTTAGAGTAGTCAACTCGTGGCCAGGTTTCGATTTAAGAGCCTGGTATGCATACTTTTATGCAGAAATAGGGTTTATTTAAGGTTTCGTAGAATATCTAGAAGAAATCTTACCTGTAAATGGATGGATTCGTCTTTCTTACCAAATTTCTGAATTAGAGTAGTCAACTCGCGGCCAGGTTTCGATCTCGGATCCTCGTACGCATACAATATGCAGAAATAGGGTTTGTTTAAGGTTTCGTATAATATCTCGAAGGAATCTTACCTGTAAATGGATGGATTCATCATTCTTACCAAGTTTCTTACTTAGAGTAGTCAACTCGTGGCCAGGTTTCGATCTCGGATCCTGGTAAGCATACAATATGCGAAATAAGGTTTGTTTAAGGTTTCGTAGAATATCTCGAAGGAATCTTACATAAATGGATGGATTCGTCATTCTTACCAAGTTTCGACTTAGAGTAGTCAACTCGTGGCCGTGTTTCGATTTAAGAGCCTTGGTATGCATACATTTATGCGTAAATAATGTTTGTTTAAGGTTTCGTAGAATATCTAGAAGAAATCTTACCTGTAAATGGATGGATTCGTCGTTCTTACCAAATTTCTGAATTAGAGTAGTCAACTCGCGGCCAGGTTTCGATCTCGGATCCTAGTACGCATACAATATGCAGAACTAGGGTTTGTTTAAGGTTTCGTAGAATATCTCGAAGGAATCTTACCTGTAAATGGATGGATTCATCATTCTTACCAAGTTTCTGACTTAAAGTAGTCAACCCGTGGCGCTGTTTCGATCTCGGATCCTCGTACGCATACAATATGCAGAAATAGGGTTTGTTTAAGGTTTCGTATAATATCTCGAAGGAATCTTACCTTTAAATGGATGGATTCATCATTCTTACCAAGTTTCTTACTTAGAGTAGTCAACTCGTGGCCAGGTTTCGATCTCGGATCCTGGTAAGCATACAATATGCAGAAATAAGGTTTGTTTAAGGTTTCGTAGAATATCTCGAAGGAATCTTACCTGTAAATGGATGGATTCGTCATTCTTACCAAGTTTCGACTTAGAGTAGTCAACTCGTGGCCGAGTTTCGATTTAAGAGCACGGTATGCATACATTTATGCGAAATAATGTTTGTTTAAGGTTTCGTAGAATATCTAGAAGAAATCTTACCTGTAAATGGATGGATTCGTCGTTCTTACCAAATTTCTGAATTAGAGTAGTCAACTCGCGGCCAGGTTTCGATCTCGGATCCTAGTACGCATACAATATGCAGAACTAGGGTTTGTTTAAGGTTTCGTAGACTATCTCGAAGGAATCTTACCTGTAAATGGATGGATTCATCATTCTTACCAAGTTTCTGACTTAAAGTAGTCAACCCGTGGCCAGGTTTCGATCTCGGATCCTCGTACGCATACAATATGCAGAAATAGGGTTTGTTTAAGGTTTCGTATAATATCTCGAAGGAATCTTACCTTTAAATGGATGGATTCATCATTCTTACCAAGTTTCTTACTTAGAGTAGTCAACTCGTGGCCAGGTTTCGATCTCGGATCCTGGTAAGCATACAATATGCAGAAATAAGGTTTGTTTAAGGTTTCGTAGAATATCTCGAAGGAATCTTACCTGTAAATGGATGGATTCGTCATTCTTACCAAGTTTCTGACTTAGAGTAGTCAACTCGTGGCCAGGTTTCGATTTAAGAGCCTGGTATGCATACATTTATGCAGAAATAATGTTTGTTTAAGGTTTCGTAAAATATCTAGAAGAAATCTTACCGTAAATGGATGGATTCGTCGTTCTTACCAAATTTCGAATTAGAGTAGTCAACTCGCGGCCGTGTTTCGATCTCGGATCCTAGTACGCATACAATATGCAGAACTAGGGTTTGTTTAAGGTTTCGTAGAATATCTCGAAGGAATCTTACCTGTAAATGGATGGATTCATCATTCTTACCAAGTTTCTGACTTAAAGTAGTCAACCCGTGGCCAGGTTTCGATCTCGGATCCTCGTACGCATACAATATGCAGAAATAGGGTTTGTTTAAGGTTTCGTATAATATCTCGAAGGAATCTTACCTTTAAATGGATGGATTCATCATTCTTACCAAGTTTCTTACTTAGAGTAGTCAACTCGTGGCCAGGTTTCGATCTCGGATCCTGGTAAGCATACAATATGCAGAAATAGGGTTTGTTTAAGGTTTCGTAGAATATCTCGAAGGAATCTTACCTGTAAATGGATGGATTCGTCATTCTTACCAAGTTTCGACTTAGAGTAGTCAACTCGTGGCCGTGTTTTCGATTTAAGAGCCCGGTATGCATACATTTATGCGAAATAATGTTTGTTTAAGGTTTCGTAGAATATCTAGAAGAAATCTTACCTGTAAATGGATGGATTCGTCGTTCTTACCAAATTTCTGACTTAGAGTAGTCAACTCGCGGCCAGGTTTCGATCTCGGATCCTAGTACGCATACAATATGCAGAACTAGGGTTTGTTTAAGGTTTCGTAGACTATCTCGAAGGAATCTTACCTGTAAATGGATGGATTCATCATTCTTACCAAGTTTCTGACTTAAAGTAGTCAACCCGTGGCCGTTTTCGATCTCGGATCCTCGTACGCATACAATATGCAGAAATAGGGTTTGTTTAAGGTTTCGTATAATATCTCGAAGGAATCTTACCTTTAAATGGATGGATTCATCATTCTTACCAAGTTTCTTACTTAGAGTAGTCAACTCGTGGCCGTGTTTCGATCTCGGATCCCGGTAAGCATACAATATGCGAGAAATAAGGTTTGTTTAAGGTTTCGTAGAATATCTCGAAGGAATCTTACCTGTAAATGGATGGATTCGTCATTCTTACCAAGTTTCTGACTTAGAGTAGTCAACTCGTGGCCAGGTTTCGATTTAAGAGCCTGGTATGCATACATTTATGCGGAAATAATGTTTGTTTAAGGTTTCGTAAAATATCTAGAAGAAATCTTACCTGTAAATGGATGGATTCGTCGTTCTTACCAAATTTCTGAATTAGAGTAGTCAACTCGCGGCCAGGTTTCGATCTCGGATCCTAGTACGCATACAATATGCGAACTAGGGTTTGTTTAAGGTTTAAGTAGAATATCTCGAAGGAATCTTACCTGTAAATGGATGGATTCATCATTCTTACCAAGTTTCTGACTTAAAGTAGTCAACCCGTGGCCAGGTTTCGATCTCGGATCCTCGTACGCATATAATATGCAGAAATAGGGTTTGTTTAAGGTTTCGTATAATATCTCGAAGGAATCTTACCTTTAAATGGATGGATTCATCATTCTTACCAAGTTTCTTACTTAGAGTAGTCAACTCGTGGCCAGTGTTTCGATCTCGGATCTGGTAAGCATACAATATGCAGAAATAAGGTTTGTTTAAGGTTTCGTAGAATATCTCGAAGGAATCTTACCTGTAAATGGATGGATTCGTCATTCTTACCAAGTTTCTGACTTAGAGTAGTCAACTCGTGGCCAGGTTTCGATTTAAGAGCCTGGTATGCATACATTTATGCAGAAATAATGTTTGTTTAAGGTTTCGTAGAATATCTAGAAGAAATCTTACCTGTAAATGGATGGATTCGTCGTTCTTACCAAATTTCTGAATTAGAGTAGTCAACTCGCGGCCAGGTTTCGATCTCGGATCCTAGTACGCATACAATATGCAGAACTAGGGTTTGTTTAAGGTTTCGTAGACTATCTCGAAGGAATCTTACCTTTAAATGGATGGATTCATCATTCTTACCAAGTTTCGACTTAAAGTAGTCAACCTTGTGGCCGAGTTTCGATCTCGGATCCTCGTACGCATACAATATGCAGAAATAGGGTTTGTTTAAGGTTTCGTATAATATCTCGAAGGAATCTTACCTTTAAATGGATGGATTCATCATTCTTACCAAGTTTATTACTTAGAGTAGTCAACTCGTGGCCAGGTTTCGATCTCGGATCCTGGTAAGCATACAATATGCAGAAATAAGGTTTGTTTAAGGTTTCGTAGAATATCTCGAAGGAATCTTACCTGTAAATGGATGGATTCGTCATTCTTACCAAGTTTCTGACTTAGAGTAGTCAACTCGTGGCCAGGTTTCGATTTAAGAGCCTGGTATGCATACATTTATACTGAAATAATGTTTGTTTAAGGTTTCGTAGAATATCTAGAAGAAATCTTACCTGTAAATGGATGGATTCGTCGTTCTTACCAAATTTATGAATTAGAGTAGTCAACTCGCGGCCAGGTTTCGATCTCGGATCCTAGTACGCATACAATATGCAGAACTAGGGTTTGTTTAAGGTTTCGTAGACTATCTCGAAGGAATCTTACCCAGTAAATGGATGGATTCATCATTCTTACCAAGTTTCGACTTAAAGTAGTCAACCCGTGGCCGTTTTCGATCTCGGATCCTCGTACGCATACAATATGCAGAAATAGGGTTTGTTTAAGGTTTCGTATAATATCTCGAAGGAATCTTACCTTTAAATGGATGGATTCATCATTCTTACCAAGTTTCTTACTTAGAGTAGTCAACTCGTGGCCAGGTTTCGATCTCGGATCCTGGTAAGCATACAATATGCAGAAATAAGGTTTGTTTAAGGTTTCGTAGAATATCTCGAAGGAATCTTACCTGTAAATGGATGGATTCGTCATTCTTACCAAGTTTCTGACTTAGAGTAGTCAACTCGTGGCCAGGTTTCGATTTAAGAGCCTGGTATGCATACATTTATGCAGAAATAATGTTTGTTTAAGGTTTCGTAGAATATCTAGAAGAAATCTTACACAGAAATGGATGGATTCGTCGTTCTTACCAAATTTCTGAATTAGAGTAGTCAACTCGCGGCCAGGTTTCGATCTCGGATCCTAGTACGCATACAATATGCAGAACTAGGGTTTGTTTAAGGTTTCGTAGACTATCTCGAAGGAATCTTACCTTTAAATGGATGGATTCATCATTCTTACCAAGTTTCTTACTTAGAGTAGTCAACTCGTGGCCAGGTTTGGATCTCGGATCCTGGTACGCATACAATATGCAGAAATAGGGTTTGTTTAAGGTTTCGTAGAATATCTCGAAGGAATCTTACCTTAAATGGATGGATTCGTCATTCTTACCAAGTTTCGACTTAGAGTAGTCAACTCGTGGCGAGTTTCGATTTAAGATCCCGGTATGCATACATTTATGCGAAATAATGTTTGTTTAAGGTTTCGTAGAATATCTAGAAGAAATCTTACCCGTAAATGGATGGATTAAGTCGTTCTTACCAAATTTCGAATTAGAGTAGTCAACTCGCGGCGGGTTTCGATCTCGGATCCTAGTACGCATACAATATGCAGAAATATGGTTTGTTTAAGGTTTCGTAGAATATCTCGAAGGAATCTTACCTGTAAATGGATGGATTCATCATTCTTACCAAGTTTCTGACTTAGAGTAGTCAACTCGTGGCCAGGTTTCGATCTCGGATTCTGGTACGCATACAATATGCAGAAATAGGGTTTGTTTAAGGTTTCGTAGAATATCTCAAAGGAATCTTACCTGTAAATGGATGGATTCGTCATTCTTACCAAGTTTCTGACTTAGAGTAGTCAACTCGTGGCCAGGTTTCGATTTAAGATCCTGGTATGCATACATTTATGCAGAAATAGTGTTTGTTTAAGGTTTCGTAGAATATCTAGAAGAAATCTTACCTGTAAATGGATGGATTCGTCGTTCTTACCAAATTTCTGACTTAGAGTAGTCAACTCGCGGCCAGGTTTCGATCTCGGATCCTAGTACGCATACAATATGCGTAACTAGGGTTTGTTTAAGGTTTCGTATAATATCTCGAAGGAATCTTACACGTAAATGGATGGATTCATCATTCTTACCAAGTTTCGACTTAAAGTAGTCAACCCGTGGCCGAGGTTTCGATCTCGGATCCTCGTACGCATACAATATGCGAAATAGGGTTTGTTTAAGGTTTAGGTATAATATCTCGAAGGAATCTTACCTTTAAATGGATGGATTCATCATTCTTACCAAGTTTCTTACTTAGAGTAGTCAACTCGTGGCCGAGGTTTCGATCTCGGATCCCGGTAAGCATACAATATGCGAAATAGGGTTTTTTTAAGGTTTCGTAGAATATCTCGAAGGAATCTTACCTGTAAATGGATGGATTCGTCATTCTTACCAAGTTTCTGACTTAGAGTAGTCAACTCGCGGCCTGGTTTCGATTTAAGAGCCTGGTATGCATACATTTATGCGAAATAATGTTTGTTTAAGGTTTCGTAGAATATCTAGAAAAAATCTTACCCGTAAATGGATGGATTCGTCGTTCTTACCAAATTTACGAATTAGAGTAGTCAACTCGCGGCCGGGTTTCGATCTCGGATCCTAGTACGCATACAATATGCGAGAACTAGGGTTTGTTTAAGGTTTCGTAGACTATCTCAAGGAATCTTACCTGTAAATGGATGGATTCATCATTCTTACCAAGTTTCGACTTAAAGTAGTCAACCCGTGGCCCGGTTTCGATCTCGGATCCTCGTACGCATACAATATGCAGAAATAGGGTTTGTTTAAGGTTTCGTATAATATCTCGAAGGAATCTTACCTTTAAATGGATGGATTCATCATTCTTACCAAGTTTCTTACTTAGAGTAGTCAACTCGTGGCCGGGTTTCGATCTCGGATCTGGTAAGCATACAATATGCGAAAATAAGGTTTGTTTAAGGTTTCGTAGAATATCTCGAAGGAATCTTACCCGTAAATGGATGGATTCGTCATTCTTACCAAGTTTCGACTTAGAGTAGTCAACTCGTGGCCGGGTTTCGATTTAAGAGCACTGTATGCATACATTTATGCGAAATAATGTTTGTTTAAGGTTTCGTAGAATATCTAGAAGAAATCTTACCCTTAAATGGATGGATTCGTCGTTCTTACCAAATTTCGAAATTAGAGTAGTCAACTCGCGGCCGAGGTTTCGATCTCGGATCCTAGTACGCATACAATATGCGTAACTAGGGTTTGTTTAAGGTTTCGTAGACTATCTCGAAGGAATCTTACCAGTAAATGGATGGATTCATCATTCTTACCAAGTTTCGACTTAAAGTAGTCAACCCGTGGCCGAGGTTTCGATCTCGGATCCTCGTACGCATACAATATGCAGAAATAGGGTTTGTTTAAGGTTTCGTATAATATCTCGAAGGAATCTTACCTTTAAATGGATGGATTCATCATTCTTACCAAGTTTCTTACTTAGAGTAGTCAACTCGTGGCCGGTTTCGATCTCGGATCCCGGTAAGCATACAATATACGAAATAAGGTTTGTTTAAGGTTTCGTAGAATATCTCGAAGGAATCTTACCTGTAAATGGATGGATTCGTCATTCTTACCAAGTTTCTGACTTAGAGTAGTCAACTCGTGGCCAGGTTTCGATTTAAGAGCCTGGTATGCATACATTTATGCAGAAATAATGTTTGTTTAAGGTTTCGTAGAATATCTAGAAGAAATCTTACCTGTAAATGGATGGATTCGTCGTTCTTACCAAATTTCTGAATTAGAGTAGTCAACTCGCGGCCAGGTTTCGATCTCGGATCCTAGTACGCATACAATATGCAGAAATAGGGTTTGTTTAAGGTTTCGTAGACTATCTCGAAGGAATCTTACCTGTAAATGGATGGATTCATCATTCTTACCAAGTTTCTGACTTAAAGTAGTCAACCCGTGGCAGTTTCGATCTCGGATCCTCGTACGCATACAATATGCAGAAATAGGGTTTGTTTAAGGTTTCGTATAATATCTCGAAGGAATCTTACCTTTAAATGGATGGATTCATCATTCTTACCAAGTTTCTTACTTAGAGTAGTCAACTCGTGGCCAGGTTTCGATCTCGGATCCTGGTAAGCATACAATATCTGCGAAAATAAGGTTTGTTTAAGGTTTCGTAGAATATCTCGAAGGAATCTTACCTGTAAATGGATGGATTCGTCATTCTTACCAAGTTTCTGACTTAGAGTAGTCAACTCGTGGCCAGGTTTCGATTTAAGAGCCTGGTATGCATTCATTTATGCAGAAATAATGTTTGTTTAAGGTTTCGTAAAATATCTAGAAGAAATCTTACCTGTAAATGGATGGATTCGTCGTTCTTACCAAATTTCTGAATTAGAGTAGTCAACTCGCGGCCAGGTTTCGATCTCGGATCCTAGTACGCATACAATATGCAGAACTAGGGTTTGTTTAAGGTTTCGTAGAATATCTCGAAGGAATCTTACCTGTAAATGGATGGATTCATCATTCTTACCAAGTTTCTGACTTAAAGTAGTCAACCCGTGGCCAGGTTTCGATCTCGGATCCTCGTACGCATACAATATGCGAAAATAGGTTTGTTTAAGGTTTCGTATAATATCTCGAAGGAATCTTACCTTTAAATGGATGGATTCATCATTCTTACCAAGTTTCTTACTTAGAGTAGTCAACTCGTGGCCGTGTTTCGATCTCGGATCCTGGTAAGCATACAATATGCGTAAATAAGGTTTGTTTAAGGTTTCGTAGAATATCTCGAAGGAATCTTACCTGTAAATGGATGGATTCGTCATTCTTACCAAGTTTCTGACTTAGAGTAGTCAACTCGTGGCCAGGTTTCGATTTAAGAGCCTGGTATGCATACATTTATGCGAGAAATAATGTTTGTTTAAGGTTTCGTAGAATATCTAGAAGAAATCTTACACAGTAAATGGATGGATTCGTCGTTCTTACCAAATTTACGAATTAGAGTAGTCAACTCGCGGCCGGGTTTCGATCTCGGATCCTAAATACGCATACAATATGCGAGAACTAGGGTTTGTTTAAGGTTTCGTAGACTATCTCGAAGGAATCTTACCCGTAAATGGATGGATTCATCATTCTTACCAAGTTTCGACTTAAAGTAGTCAACCCGTGGCAGGTTTTCGATCTCGGATCCTCGTATGCGCATACAATATGCGAAAATAGGGTTTGTTTAAGGTTTCAGTATAATATCTCGAAGGAATCTTACCTTTAAATGGATGGATTCATCATTCTTACCAAGTTTCTTACTTAGAGTAGTCAACTCGTGGCCGAGGTTTCGATCTCGGATCCTGTAAGCATACAATATGCGAAAATAAGGTTTGTTTAAGGTTTCGTAGAATATCTCGAAGGAATCTTACATGTAAATGGATGGATTCGTCATTCTTACCAAGTTTCTGACTTAGAGTAGTCAACTCGTGGCCAGGTTTCGATTTAAGAGCCCGGTATGCATACATTTATGCGAAATAATGTTTGTTTAAGGTTTCGTAGAATATCTAGAAGAAATCTTACCCGTAAATGGATGGATTCGTCGTTCTTACCAAATTTACGAATTAGAGTAGTCAACTCGCGGCCGGGTTTCGATCTCGGATCCTAGTACGCATACAATATGCAGAACTAGGGTTTGTTTAAGGTTTCGTAGACTATCTCGAAGGAATCTTACCTGTAAATGGATGGATTCATCATTCTTACCAAGTTTCTGACTTAGAGTAGTCAACCCGTGGCCAGGTTTCGATCTCGAATCCTCGTACGCATACAATATGCAGAAATAAATTTTGTTTAAGGTTTCGTATAATATCTCGAAGGAATCTTACCTGTAAATGGATGGATTCATCATTCTTACCAAGTTTCTTACTTAGAGTAGTCAACTCGTGGCCAGGTTTGGATCTCGGATCCTGGTACGCATACAATATGCAGAAATAGGGTTTGTTTAAGGTTTCGTAGAATATCTCGAAGGAATCTTACCTGTAAATGGATGGATTCGTCATTCTTACCAAGTTTCTGACTTAGAGTAGTCAACTCGTGGCCAGGTTTCGATTTAAGATCCTGGTATGCATACATTTATGCAGAAATAATGTTTGTTTAAGGTTTCGTAGAATATCTAGAAGAAATCTTACCTGTAAATGGATGGATTCGTCGTTCTTACCAAATTTCAGAATTAGAGTAGTCAACTCGCGGCCAGGTTTCGATCTCGGATCCTAGTACGCATACAATATGCAGAAATATGGTTTGTTTAAGGTTTCGTAGAATATCTCGAAGGAATCTTACCTGTAAATGGATGGATTCATCATTCTTACCAAGTTTCTGACTTAGAGTAGTCAACTCGTGGCCGTGTTTCGATCTCGGATTAAGTACGCATACAATATGCGAAAATAGGGTTTGTTTAAGGTTTCGTAGAATATCTCAAAGGAATCTTACTCGTAAATGGATGGATTCGTCATTCTTACCAAGTTTCGACTTAGAGTAGTCAACTGTCGTGGCGGTTTCGATTTAAGAGCCTGGTATGCATACATTTATGCGAAATAATGTTTGTTTAAGGTTTCGTAGAATATCTAGAAGAAATCTTACCTGTAAATGGATGGATTCGTCGTTCTTACCAAATTTCTGAATTAGAGTAGTCAACTCGCGGCTAGGTTTCGATCTCGGATCCTTGTATGCATACAATATGCAGAAATAGGGTTTGTTTAAGGTTTCGTAGAATATCTCGAAGGAATCTTACCTGTAAATGGATGGATTCATCATTCTTACCAATTTTCTGACTTAGAGTAGTCAACTCGTGGCCAGGTTTCGATCTCGGATCCTAGTACGCATACAATATGCAGAAATAAGGTTTGTTTAAGGTTTCGTAGAATATTTCGAAGGAATCTTACCTGTAAATTGATGAATTCGTCGTTCTTACCAAGTTTCTGACTTAGAGTAGTCAATTTCGATGATGTATCATGCTAAGTCTGAAGTCAGAACCCTCTCAGAGATTCTTGGTTCATAGATTGTATGATATTATATCAAGTTTGAAGTTCGAATCTACATTGAGCTTCATACTTATCGATTTTGATGATGTATCATGCTAAGTTTGAAGTCAGAAGCCTCTTCGAGCTTCTTGATTCATAGTTTGTATGATATTATACCAAGTTTGAAGTTCGAATCGACATTGAGCTTCATACTTATCGATTTTGATGATGTATCATGCTAAGTTTGAAGTCAAAACCCTCTTCGAGCTTCTTGGTTCATAGTTTGTATGACATTATACCAAGTTAGAAGTTCGAATCGACATTGAGCTTCATACTTATCGATTTTGACGATGTATCATGCTAAGTTTTAAGTCAGAACCCTCTTCGACTTATAGTACTCCACTCACGACCAGGTTTTGATCTCGGATCCAGGGTATGCATACAATATGCTAGAATATGGTTTGTTTAAGGTTTCAGGGAATATTCCGAAGAAATCTTACCTTTAAATGGACGGATTCATCGTTCTTACAAAGTTTCCGACTTATAGTAGTCCACTCACGGCTAGGTTTCGATCTCTGAGCCAGGGTATACATACAATATGCCAGAATAGGGTTTGTTTAATGTTTCGGGGAATACTCCAAATGAATCTTACCTGTAAATGGATGGATTCATCGTTCTTACGAAGTTTCCGACTTATAGTAGCCCGCTCCCGGTCAGGCTTCGAGCTCGGAACCAGGTTAAGTCTAAAAGTTTCCAAAAAGGGATGTGTTCAAGGTTTCATGGAATATTCCGATTGAATCTTACATATGAATCGATGTATTCATCATTCTTTCGAAGTTTCCGATTAAATTTGGAGTTGGAACCACTTCAGACGCTGAGGATTCATGGTTTTTATGTCGTTGAACCACATTTAAAGATAGAAGTGACACATGAGCTCCATCTTTATGAGTTTCTATGATATATCCTGCTAAATTTTGAGTTAGAACCACTTCGGAAACCGAGGGTTCATGGTTGGTATGTAGTTGAACCACATTTAAAGCTAGAAGTGACATATGAGCTCAATGTTTACGAGTTTCTATGATATATCCTTCTAAATTTGGAGTCTACTTCGGATACTGAGGGTTCATGGTTTGTATGCCGTTGATCTCATTTGAAGCTAGAAAGTTCATATTCTTCTCAATCACCTCCTCGTCTCAGTCAAAATTTTCAATAGAGCTTTAAATGCAGTGATGTTTGTTTTACTATCCTTAATCACCTTCATTTTTCATTTTCCCAATTCATTCTTATACATTTTTTGGATTTTTTTTATATCAGAATGTCGACAACAATGTCATAAATTTATTAATATTTTTTTGGATTTTTTTTTCATGTCGAAGGTTGATACTAAAACCGAATACATGAGTTCGTATTAGCACAAAGAGAAACACACATGCTTCTCAATCCTTGATCACCTTCATTTTTCATTCTCCCGATTCATTCTTATACATTTTTTGGAGTTTTTTTTATATCAGAATGTCGACAACAATGTCCTAAATTTATTAATATTTTTTTTGGAATTTTTTTCGTGTCGAATGTTGATAACAAAACCGGATACATGAGTTCGTATTAGCACAAAAAGAAACACATTTGCTTCTCAATCCGTATGAGCATCCCAAATACAATATCAACCGTCAAGATCTTTTTCTTGATCCGTATGAGGGGATCAAACGAAATGTGGTCCGTCGATCTTTTTCATTTTCATTCTTGGTTGTATCCCTCAACCACTCAAACTCTAATTCCAATCTGGTTCTCTCTTTCTTTCTTCCTCTCCTCCGAAAAACACCTCTCCTCTCCTCCGAAAAAACCCGTCGGCGCTCCATCACCACCGCTGCTCTTCTCTCAATCCCTCTTCTTCATCTCCATTTCTTGATTGAATCGACCCATCTTAATTCTCATCTCTCTCTAATTTTCTCAGACTCCTTCACTCAGAAGGAAACCCTAAACTCTAATTCTCTTAATCCCTCTTCTTCATCTCCTTTTCTCTTTCACCCTATCTGTGCAAAAACTAGTAGATCGATTATATCTCTGTACAAAATCCCTAAATATGCTATTGATGATGTTTTTGATTCTCAAAGAAGCTGCTGATTTTGTAGATATAGGGTTTCAGTAGATTGATGAAAAATTAGGTTTTTAAAAATCAAGTGAAGGTTATGCTGTATCAAATCGGAATCAAGGGTTAATTAGGTTCAATTTTTGGAATCTGTTGAAAAACTTTATGAGAGATGAACAGAAGAAGATAATTGGTTCAGATTTAGGGGTAAGTTCTATTAAATCCGAGAAAAAATCGAGCTTAGCAAAGGCATGGTGATAATCATGGTTTTGAGATGAGAGTGGTGATTTCGAGTTTGAAACTGAGGAGCAGCAAGAAGAGGAATGAATAGATGGGTGTTGATGATGGTTTTTAAACAAGGGGTAAAATCGTAAAACCCCACGACCTAGTGTTACCCGCAACACATTAACTAAGAGCATTTAACTCAGGTGTAAATAATTAATAGGGGTATTTTTTCAAAATACCGTTAGGGTTTTTCAACGCAGAACCCTAATTCCAAAACCAAGCCGCATATTGCGCACCATGGCAACAATGCCAAACCAAGCCGCACACTGCGCACCATGGCAACAATGCCAAACCAAGCCGCATATTGCGCACCATGGCAACAATGCCAAACCAAGCCGCATACTGCGCACCATGGCAACAAGGCCAAACCAAGCCGCATATCACGCACCATGGCAACAATGCCAAACCAAGCGCACCACACCATGGCAAGAATGCCAAACCAAGCCGCATCTTCTGCGCACCATGGAAACAATGTCAAACCAAGCCGCATCTCACGCACCATGGCAACAATGCCAAACCAAGCCGCACCACGCACCATGGCAACAATGCCAAACCAAGCCGCATATCGCGCACCATGGCAACAATGCCAAACCAAGCCGCACCACTGCGCACCATGGCAAAGAATGCCAAACCAAGCCGCACACTGCGCACCATGGCGGCGAGCCATATTTCTAAGCCGCTATGCCTTTGGCACACGCCAAATGTAGCGCCCTAGGCTTGCAAGACTTGCAACTAGGTCAACATGGCCGTACGTGCCATTGGCACATGCCAACACGTACCACAAGCCATATTTCCAAGCCGCTATGCCTTTGGCCCACGCCAAATATAGCGCCCTAGGCTTGCAAGACTTGCAACTAGGTCAACATGGCCGTGCGTGCCATTGGCACATGCCAACACGTACCGCAAGCCATATTTCCAAGTCGCTATGCCTTTGGCCCACGCCAAATATAGCGCCCCAGGCTTGCAAGACTTGCAACTAGGTCAACATGGCCGTACGTGCCATTGGCACATGCCAACACGTACCACAAGCCATATTTCCAAGCCGCTATGCCTTTGGCCCACGCCAAATATAGCGCCCTAGGCTTGCAAGACTTGCAACTCATGCCAACATGTACCACAAGCCATATTTCCAAGTCGCTATGCCTTTGGCCCACGCCAAATATAGCGCCCTAGGCTTGCAAGACTTGCAACTAGGTCAACATGGCCGTACGTGCCATTGGCACATGCCAACACGTACCGCAAGCCATATTTCCAAGCCGCTATGCCTTTGCCCACGCCAAATATAGCGCCCTAGGCTTGCAAGACTTGCAACTAGGTCAACATGGCCGTACGTGCCATTGGCACATGCCAACACGTACCGCAAGCCATATTTCCAAGCCGCTATGCCTTTGGCCCACGCCAAATATAGCGCCCTAGGCTTGCAAGACTTGCAACTAGGTAAACATGGCCGTACGTGCCATTGGAACATTCCAACACGTACCACAAGCCATATTTCCAAGTCGCTATGCCTTTGGCCCACGCCAAATATAGCGCCCTAGGCTTGCAAGACTTGCAACTAGGTCAACATGGTCGTACGTGCCATTGGCACATGCCAACACGTACCGCAAGCCATATTTCCAAGCCGCTATGCCTTTGGCCCACGCCAAATATAGCGCCCTAAGCTTTGCAAGACTTGCAACTAGGTCAAGATGGCCGTGCGTGCCATTGGCACATGCCAACACGTACCGTTAAGCCATATTTCCAAGCCGCTATGTCATTGGCCCACGCCAAATATAGCGCCCTAGGCTTGCAAGACTTGCAACTAGGTCAACATGGCCGTACGTGCCATTGGCACATGCCAACACATACCGCAAGCCATATTTCCAAGCCACTATGCCTTTGGCCCACGCCAAATATAGCGCCCTAGGCTTGCAAGACTTGCAACTAGGTCAACATTGCCGTACGTGCCATTGGCACATGCCAACACGTACCGCAAGCCATATTTCCAAGCCGTTATGCCATTGGCCCACGCCAAATATAGCGCCCTAGGCTTGCAAGACTTGCAACTAGGTCAACATGGCCGTACGTGCCATTGGCACATGCCAACACGTATCGCAAGCCATATTTCCAAGCCGCTATGCCATTGGCCCACGCCAAATATAGCGCCCTAGGCTTGCAATACTTGCAACTAGGTCAACATGGCCGTACGTGCCATTGGCACATGCCAACACGTACCGTAAGCCATGTTTCCAAACCGCTATGCCTTTGGCCCACGCCAAATATAGCGCCCTAGGCTTGCAAGACTTGCAACTAGGTCAACATGGCCGTACGTGCCATTGGCACATGCCAACACGTATCGCAAGCCATGTTTCCAAGCCGCTATGCCTTTGGCACACGCCAAATATAGCGCCCTAGGCTTGCAAGACTTGCAACTAGGTCAACATGGCCGTACGTGCCATTGGCACATGCTAACATGCTCGCTGGTAGCTTTTCTACCAAGGCCACAGCCCTAACGGCCACGCATGCCCTTTGCACGTGCCAAACACACACGCTGGTAGCCTAACTTGCAAACCGTGCAACCTACCACCAAGGCATTCCGCACATGCCGATGGCACATGCCACACACGCCACTAGCAGCTCTGGCATTACCACTTACGCTCGAGGTGCAACTCGCAACGAAGGCATTCCGCGCATGCCACATGCGTCCCTAGCAGCACCACTTGCACTCAAGATGCAACCAACACTCGAGACATCAACACAAACCGGGGATGCTTTTTAGGGTTTTGGTTTGACGGTCACAAAGATGCAACGTACACTACGCTCACATTAAGAAAGCGTGAAAAGGAATAAAGCGGTCAAATAAAAGAGGAAATAATGGTGAAAACGTTTTCACCCATTAACACCATGCGATTACCACCTCCTCCCATTATTTCACCCTTTACTCTCTTCCTTCATGAGGCGAGTGCGTTTCAATCTCGACTTGTATAAATAGGTCTTACCTATTTCCACCGACAACAAGTCTCGGTCGGAGAAAAATATTACACTCTCGGGAAAGGCAACTTTGCAAGCTCTCCCAAAAGCTTTCATCTCTTGCAAGCTTCCCAAGCTTCTACTTTCTGATACAAGTCGAGATACTACTCTCCCAGAATTATTCTTGTCTCAACACCTTTCTTTGCTTCCCTCCCAAAATCAACCCTTCTCCTCCACTTTGTGACCGAAGCAAGTCTGGAACGACCATTTCTTTGTTTAGGCCGGACTTGTACAGATTGATCTCTCGAATCTATAAAGTGCTCACGTGCAGCACATTTGTTTTGGTTTTGAACAAGTTTCTCACTCACCTCATCAAATTACCAAAATCGGCGAGAAACGATTTTTACCCATAAACAATTGGCGACCACGGTGGGAGGATCGATCTATCGGCTACAATATCGGGATCGTCGATCTCGTTCTTCACCCAGATGTCAAGATGGTAGGGAAGGCGACTCAATCCAACTCAACTACCGGACGACCCGGTTAATAGTTGTAAAAACTACACAAGAAAAGCGGGGACTTGTTTGAAGTTCTTATTACTCAATCTCGGGGACTCGCCAAGATGCTACCGAGCGATTGGGGACTTGCTTGCAATGCTACCAAAAAACCGCCAAAGAAAAACTGCCTTTACATGGAGAGGAGCGTGTTCGCAAAACCTATGAAGTGAGTAAATTCAGACTGGGGCAAGATATACAATCTAATTTTAGGTTCTTAGTAAAACCGTCATACTACCGAGTCTTGTGCCTATTGCTAGCACACACTTTCATAAAAGCAATATTCCTTTCCCAAAACATAATCGAGTCATATTATCAAAACCATTCATCCCGTAAATAATCCAATACCCTAGAAAGCTACCAACCTGTCTATCAAAGGTCAAGTTTTGAACCAGACATCCAATATGTCTTTCAAAAAAAAAAACCTAAATGAAAGTTTAACGGAGAAACGTTCAAGGAAAATCATCCAACAGAAGTCTGCTCTTCTTGGAGAAAGTCAACTTCGCATCTTCAAGAGCCGCTCTCTTCATAGTCAACATCTTGGAAAGCTTTTCGAGTTCCATCTCCTGTCGTGCAATCTCCTCGGCGGAAAGGCTTTCGATTGCTGCATCTTTCAACTTTTGGATCTCGGCAAGGCCTTCGACAAACCACGAAGTGTTGAACTCCTTTTCTACGCACACGTCGCGATGGTGCTCCCAGTCGGCAATAACGTCTTGAAACGGTGTGACCAAATCACCTCACGCATATCCTCGATGGAAGATAAAGCCTTTTCCACACGCTTAACCAACCGCAAATCGACTAGTGACTTTCTTGGTTGTAGCCATATGTCCGTGCTTCTCCCAGTTCTGTGTACAACGCCTCATGCTTAGTCGGCACGCCGAAGCCGCCAAACCAAAGACATGACCTGGATAAGGAACCAAGTACGGGGATCAAAAATGGCGCTGCACTGCCGGCCTCACTACTCGCAGAGGGTCTTCTTCCATGTCTACGACAGAAACCATCAGAGAATCATCCACCGTTTGAACCACATATGTGCCCGGCAATTGGCTAACGCCAATCTCCAAGTCACCAACGGTGGTCACCAAAGGCAAGTTTTCGTGCGGCTCTACCCCAGAATCATCCTCCGAACCGGATTCCTCCTGCGAACTTGAGTCAGATATTTCCCAAAAGAGGAAACAAAAGAAGAAAGAAAAGAAGTGCGAAACTCACCGAACCACTTCCCAAAAGCAGACCGGTCTTCTGCGGAGGAATCACTTTCACTTGTGGAACCTTCTTCTCTCTCTCACTCATCATCGCTATGAGAAGGCTCAATCTTTCAGCTGGAGTTCTTTGAAGAAATTGCCGTCTCTGGCAACGTGCAAGTGCAAATAAAGCATTAACACTACCGGCCACAAGGAAACAAGACACATGTTCTCGGTAGAAATTCACGTGTTTTGAGACAAACCAATGAAGAGGCGACACATACCCGGTTATTGGAAGAATCAAAGACACAAGAGCCGTGGGAGGATCTTGTGAAACTGGTCCGGAACCCGCCAAAGACGATTCTTCGTTCTCCGTTCCTTGGCACGGGACTTTCCGAATTGCTAGGCAACTTTCGCTTGGGATCTCTCAACATTGGATACTCCTTCAAACTGGCTGGGGAAGGTTTGCAACGAACGTTTTCCACCACGTTATTCACAAAATCTCGGATCATAATAAACTCGTCGCACCAAAACTCATTATAGCCGAAGGTCATCAAGTTACTCTTCCCATTTGAAAGAAGGGAAGACGGATGCCCGCTTAAGGGCATCAAGCGTCAAGGGCGACACGCAATGAATCCTTAGGGATCACCGGCAGGTAAACAAGAGGCACCCCTTGATCGAAACCCATGTGACGAAAAAGACGGTAAATATTGTAAGCGACTATCCGGAAAGACCCCACGAAGAAAGACGGTATATAACAAGACAAGCGGCTTTGAATGAACAAGTTTTCACCAACGCTCAAATCGTCATCAGAAGATAAAGACATGAGCGGAGCAGAAGCAAAGGTGTCGATTTGGGTCACTGACCTATGGACCGGCCCCCATGGACGAAAATTTATTTCATGCAACTTATCAAGAAGACTAACCAAGCTCACGCCAACTCTTGGACGCCTGTTCACCCATCGAAGAATTCGAGAGCCCCCAACTCACGGGAAGCGAAGGCAGCGGTTTGGAGCATACTTCTCGAAGTGCTCCCATAGCCGGACTTGCGTAAAAGCAACGTGCACGTATGAATCCACTTTCATGAAACCATTCAAACTTGCATGTTCGCAACTAGGTGATCCAGATGCACATACAGGGAACCAAGGAACAGCTTGCCAATGGGAAGAACTTCACCCTTTGCCAACTTCACATCAATCGCTAACAACTCCGGTCTTATTCCTTTCTTGCCAGAACCGTCATCAAAAATGTCTCTGGACAACCAGAGAGCCAAAAATGCCGCGACATGAAGATCATCATGCTTTTGCTTCGGGCTCCATTTCGTCCGGAAACCATTGAGATATCCACCAACCGTAAGGGCACCTTTCATCCTCTTTCCGGGCAGAATCCTTCGACTTCGCAATGGAGTCTTTCCGAGCAAAATTCCCAAACTTAGCGGCCAGGTCATCCCGCATCTTCGCCTCACTTTCAGATAATTGGATTTTAAGATTCCCAGGTACCGGAAGATTCAGCAAGAGAGCCACACTCTCCAAGGAGAAAGTTATTTCGCCCCATCTACATATGATTGTATGGGTGTCCGAACACCATCTGGAGATGAAAGCAACCAAGCTTGGGATATCCTTCCTAATCTGGAGATTTACTTCAAGTCTTGACAAGCATCAATGACCTGCGCTCGAGTCAAGTTGGTATTTATATGCTCCTTGCTCACCATGAACTCAACCCATCTATCAAAAGAACGCAATGGGCTTTGGCACATCCTAAAATCAATGTTGGAAGAGGAATATACCCCTTTATGAAGACAGAACCGTATGGTGTTCTGCTCTGGCAAACCGAACGTGTCTTGTTTTCATCTTCACCACACCAGTTAACAAAGTCGGCACGAAACCTCGGGTGATTTTTCCGAACAGAGACAAGTTTTTTTGGCGAAGAAGTCGTCATCCGTGTTTGGTTTGGAATTATGGACATCCTTCGATGAGGCGAAATTTTGTTCAGGTAACATCTTGTCGGATTTCTTAATAACAACTTAGTAGGAAGATATCTGCACACAAAAAGAAAAGCAAAATTACCTCCCTGACACATAACCGCGCCCGACAAAAGGAAAACCCGAAATACAAAAAAAAAAAAAAAAAGGGGAGGGCGTATTCTCTACGGGATTCAAAACTGCACACACAGTATTTTCTTCGGGTTCAAGACTATATACGCAGTATTTTCTTCGGGTTCAAAACTATGTACGCGGTATTTCATACGGATGGGTTCAAAACTATGTACGCGGTATTTCATACGGATTCAAGAGTGTCTACAGTATCCTTCTTCGGGTTCAGAATTATATACGGAGCATTCTCTACGGGTTCAATATACACACGCAGTATTTTCTCCAGGGTTCAAATATTTCGTTCAGGACCGAAAATTCATATATGCAATATTTCCAACGGGTTCAAACAATATATGTAGTATTCCCCTTGGTTGCATACATACGATATTTTCTACAAGAGGCACGCCAAGAAATCATATGCAAGAATTGTGGAAGCGCCTACTCTTAAGGTTTACACCTACGTAAAAAAAAAAAAAAAAAAAAAAGGGAGAGAAGTACTGGAAGACATACCTGGAAGCCGGTTTCTCTTCGCCGCTAGTATGAAAAAAGATGCAGGATGGGGAGAAAGGGGATTTATATATATATAAATAGGCGTGAAGACTTTGAAATAGGGAAGGATTTCCCTTTTACCAAAATCACGCGTGTAAGAAACGGGCCCACGAAGGGTGCGACTTCCCAATGTCGCCCAAGTCACGCCCGCAAGCACGACTTCCAAGTTGCGCCGGCCCCACCAATTGCGCCGACTTCCCAATGTCGCCCAAGTCACGCCCGCAAGCACGGTTTCCAAGTTGCGCCGGCCCCACCAATTGCGCCGACTTCCCAATGTCGCCCAAGTCAAGCCAGCAAGCACGCACGGTTTCTACACTTTGCGCCAGTCCCACCAGCTAGCACACTCAGTTTCCCAATTCACGCCAACTTCCCAACGTCGCCCAGGCTGCACCAGCCCCACCAAATGTGCCAACCGCCCGATTTGTGCAAAACTACCAGAGGCAAGGATTCCAAATCCTATTTATAAAAGGTCAGACAAGCCTCCTTCAATTTTATTTACGGTTTGCTGTTAATAGTTTGTCACCATCTTATGCTTACCTCGCAACAAAGCCCATGTTCCGAGCTAAGCAGGGGACTTAATGTTGATGGTGGTTTTTAAACAAGGGGTAAAATCGTAAAACCCCACGACCTAGTGTTACCCGCAACACATTAACTAAGAGCATTTAACTCAGTGTAAATAATTAATAGGGATATTTTTTCAAAATACCAGCATTAGGGTTTTTCAACACAGAACCCTAATTCCAAAACCAAGCCGCATATTGCGCACCATGGCAACAATGCCAAACCAAGCCGCACCCTGCGCACCATGGCAACAATGCCAAACCAAGCCGCAAACTGCGCACCATGGCAACAATGCCAAACTCCGGCCGCATCTTGTGCACCATGGCAACAAGGCCAAACCAAGCCGCATATCACGCACCATGGCAACAATGCCAAACCAAGCCGCACCCTGCGCACCATGGCAAGAATGCCAAACCAAGCCGCATATCGCGCACCATGGCAACAATGCCAAACCAAGCCGCATATCGCGCACCATGGCAACAATGCCAAACCAAGCCGCACCTCGCGCACCATGGCAACAAGGCCAAACCAAGCCGCATCATCGCGCACCATGGAAACAATGCCAAACCAAGCCGCACCCCCGCGCACCATGGCAACAATGCCAAACCAAGCCGCACACTGCGCACCATGGCGGCGAGCCATATTTCTAAGCCGTTATGCCTTTGGCACACGCCAAATGTAGCGCCCTAGGCTTGCAAGACTTGCAACTAGTTCAACATGGCCGTACGTGCAATTGGCACATGCCAACACGTACCACAAGCCATATTTCCAAGCCGCTATGCCTTTGGCCCATGCCAAATATAGCGCCCTAGGCTTGCAAGACTTGCAACTAGGTCAACATGGCCGTACGTGCCATTGGCACATGCCAACACGTACCACAAGCCATATTTCAAGTCGTTATGCCTTTGGCCCACGCCAAATATAGCGCCCTAGGCTTGCAAGACTTGCAACTAGGTCAACATGGCCGTACGTGCCATTGGCACATGCCAACACGTATCGCAAGCCATATTTCCAAGCCGCTATGCCATTGGCCCACGCCAAATATAGCGCCCTAGGCTTGCAAGACTTGCAACTAGGTCAACATGGCCGTACGTGCCATTGGCACATGCCAACACGTACCGCAAGCCATATTTCCAAGACGCTATGCCATTGGCCCACGCCAAATATAGCGCCCTAGGCTTCCAAGACTTGCAACTAGGTCAACATGGCCGTACGTGCCATTGGCACATGCCAACACGTACCACAAGCCATATTTCCAAGCCGCTATGCCTTTGGCCCACGCCAAATATAGCGCCCTAGGCTGCAAGACTTGCAACTAGGTCAACATGGCCGTACGTGCCATTGGCACATGCCAACACGTACCACAAGCCATATTTCCAAGTCGCTATGCCTTTGGCCCACGCCAAATATAGCGCCCTAGGCTTGCAAGACTTGCAACTAGGTCAACATGGCCGTACGTGCCATTGGCACATGCCAACACGTCTTCGTAAGCCATATTTCCAAGCCGCTATGCCTTTGGCCCACGCCAAATATAGCGCCCTAGGCTTGCAAGACTTGCAACTAGGTCAACATGGCCGTACGTGCCATTGGCACATGCCAACACGTACCGCAAGCCATATTTCCAAGCTGCTATGCCATTGGCCCACGCCAAATATAGCGCCCTAGGCTTGCAAGACTTGCAACTAGGTCAACATGGCCGTACGTGCCATTGGCACATGCCAACACGTATCACAAGCCATATTTCCAAGCCGCTATGCCATTGGCCCACGCCAAATATAGCGCCCTAGGCTTGCAAGACTTGCAACTAGGTCAACATGGACGTACGTGCCATTGGCACATGCCAACACGTCCGCAAGCCATATTTCCAAGCCGCTATGCCTTTGGCCCACGCCAAATATAGCGCCCTAGGCTTGCAAGACTTGCAACTAGGTCAACATGGCCGTACGTGCCATTGGCACATGCCAACATGTACCGCAAGCCATGTTTCCAAACCGCTATGCCTTTGGCCCACGCCAAATATAGCGCCCTAGGCTTGCAAGACTTGCAATTAGGTCAACATGGCCGTACGTGCCATTGGCACATGCCAACACGTATCGCAAGCCATGTTTCCAAGCCGCTATGCCTTTGGCACACGCCAAATATAGCGCCCTAGGCTTGCAAGACTTGCAACTAGGTCAACATGGTCGTACGTGCCATTGGCACAGGCCAACATGCTCGCTAGTAGCTTTTCTACCAAGGCCACAGCCCTAACGGCCACGCATGCCCTTGGCACATGCCAAACACACACGCTGGTAGCCTAACTTTCAAACCGTGCAACCTACCACCAAGGCATTCCGCACATGCCGATGGCACATGCCACACACGCCACTAGCAGCTCTGGCATTACCACTTACGCTCGAGGTGCAACTCGCAACGAAGGCATTCCGCACATGCCATTGGCACATGCCACATGCGTCCCTAGCAGCACCACTTGCACTCAAGATGCAACCAACACTCGAGACATCAACACAAACTGGAGGATGCTTTTTAGGGTTTTGGTTTGGCGGTCACAGCATGCAGCGTACACTACGCTCACATTAAGAAAGCGTGAAAAGGAATAAAGCGGTCAAATAAAAGAGGAAATAATGGTGAAAACGTTTTCACCCATTAACACCATGTGATTACCACCTCCTCCCATTATTTCACCCTTTACTCTCTTCCTTCATGAGGCCAGGGTACGTTTCAATCTCGACTTGTATAAATAGGTCTTACCTATTTCCACCAGACAACAAGTCTCGGCCAGGAGAAAAATATTACACTCTCAGAAAGGCAACTTTGCAAGCTCTCCCAAAATCTTTCATCTCTTGCAAGCTTCCCAAGCTTCTACTTTCTGATACAAGTCGAGATACTACTCTCCCAGAATTATTCTGGTCTCAACACCTTTCTTTGCTTCCCTCCCCAAATCAACCCTTCTCCTCCACTTTGTGACCGAAGCAAGTCTGGAACGACCATTTCTTGGTTTAGGCCGGACTTGTACAGATTGATCTCTCGAATCTATAAAGTGCTCACGTGCAGCACATTTGTTTAGGGTTTGAACCAGTTTCTTACTCACCTACCGAAATTACCGAAATCGGCAGAAACGATTTTTACCCATAAACAATGGGTTAATTGAAGAAGGAGCTGTAAATGAATATGTTTATGGAAGAGGTGAATATGCTGATGAACAGAGAGATGTTTAAAGGGTTTTGTGTGATTCAAATCAGTTATAGTGGTAAGAATTCATGGCTTTGTGATGTTACTGAGGAAGGTGTGAAGATTTTGGGTCTTAAAGTTTGAAGCTTGAACCTGAGGCAGGAAAAAACTAAGAAGACGAGACTGTTTTGTTGATTGGAGAAGAGAAAGAAAAGAGAGCTTCAATGGAAGATTTATTAGTATTTAGCTGTTGTTGATTCACAGGGGAATATAAATACATGTAAGTTAGAATGTATTGTTTTTTTGTAGAATTTGTTTGGATGATTTAGAATTATGGTTTTATTACAAGTTCAAATTATATATGACTGACTAAATACTTGTGTCTAGTTTTTTATTTTTATTTTGAATTTTTATTGTTATCATCTGCAATTTGAATTTGATGCTGATTGTCTCCTTGTTTTTTGGCAGGAGATTGTCCTAATCTTGGATCAAATGAAGACATTAAGTCTTAAGGTGTCGGCGGCTCTATATTGCTAGAAGAAGATTTGGCAATGGTGGTGAGTGAATCACTGTTTGTAAATGCCCCACTTTATTGCGGGACAACTACCGGCTTCAAGAGCTCCTCGAGTTCGTTGACTCGGCTTGGAAGAGATATGCTTGATATGAATATAAGGGATAAGACATTGGAAGAGGATGACGATAAAGTAAGTATTTTTATGTTTTTTTGGTAGATATCTTTATTCTAGATGGAAAATAAGGGATAAGACTATGTGTAAGTTGTTGGAATTTCTTTATGGATGATAGTCTACATGCAGCAAGTGATAGTTTGCAACGGTGGTGGTATTTATGATGAGTTTGCTTTTACTTCATCTATGTACATGTAAGCATAGGGTGGTTCTTTGTGTTTTTTCCGAAATGTAATGGCTTTTAACTTTCGTTTGCAGGATAGTGAACTAGAAGTAATTGATAGTATTGGTGCCGAAGCAGGGCATGTAAAAGCAACTTCATTTGGTGGTCGAAATGGCCAATTGAGGCAGGTGAGGACTGAAATAAATTGTTAGTGCTTGGCTTGATTATGTGGTGCTGAAGTTAGTGGCACTGAAATGTTTTGATTTTACTTTGCAGAATATTAGTTACATAGCAGAGAATGTGGTCGGAACATGTTCATTTGGAGTTGTAAATCAGTTTTTGCTGGTTATCTTTTTAGCAGTAGCTCCAAAAATATAGAGTTTTCTTTAACTTTCCTACGAGCAGGAATAAAAAGTATATAAGAATCTGGTCATACTTATTCTTTTTTGGTAGCCTCGTCCTTGTCATGTGTCCTTGCCGACAAGTTCCCTTTTGACGTCGTTTTCTAGTTCCTAAAGAAATAAACTCTTGCGTATCTATCCATGTAGAGGTCCACTGAGATGATAAAATTGAATTTTTATTAATTTATATTTTCTATTTTTTTTGTTTCTCTCCTTTGGGATCGCTTATAATTTTTTCGTTGTACATTTGTAGCTTGTATAGGTAGTATATTTTTCTGGTCAATAGTGTTGAGTTTAAGGCTGCTGATTAGAGTGATTTGCTGTTCTTTTCACTATGTGGGCATGGAGTATATCCATCTTGTAAAGTCTATTATGTTCTTATATTAAATTCCAAATAGTGTTAGCTAATGAACTGTTAAATTAGTTGTTTGCAGGATCAGAGGAACTACTGCTAAATATTCAGAAAACGATGAGCCAGCCACAGAGATGAGAGACAAGCTTCTTTCCCTTGATCCACTTGACACGTATCATGTCATAAAGGTTGATGAAGAAAAGGCAGAGTTCTGGAGATTGTCACAGGAATACAGATTGGGATGGAGTGATGAAATTTTGGGTTTTGTTGTGGTGATCACCAGTGGGTCTCAGATAACTGCTTCCCTGCTGGAAGGTTAGTGATGAAGAGGATGAAGTACCCTCACTTACAAAGCGTCTTGCTGCATCTAACCTCGATTTTTCTCCAGATAAAGGTAATCTAATCACAGCCTTATAGTGTATGTCAGGCAATTAAATTGTAGCCTTGTTTCTGTAGGTACATTTCCGGATAGTTTCTTGCTAGATGGTCTTAGTAAATCGTAATTCTGGAAGCTATATTTTCTATAGAATCAACTGCTGATTCATATCTTCAACATCTAGCACTAAATTGGGATTAGATTAGTATAACTTGGTTGTGTTTACATCATACGATACAATATTCAGATAAATATATCGGTGAAATCCTATTGATAAATTCTCATATGATTCTTATATCCTTGTCCAGACGAATGGCATTGCTCAACCTATGTTGTAACAAAGATCTATATGATCCATTTAGATATGAAATATATACACCTGAAAGAGACATTTATCAAATCTGTGTCTTCATTTGTTTTTCAGTTGTTTCTACTCCCTGTTTCATTTAGCTATTTGAACTTTAATGGAGTTGTTGTGTCCAAATTCTTAATGTTTTGAATCCCATGTTTCTTTTGAGCCGTCGTAATTAATTTCATTTGTTTCGTTCCCATTTATGTAGAAACTGAGAAGGATGTGGTACCCAAACTAGCCTTTGTAGCAGCCCAGAAAAAGACTACTTCTGTGATTAGTAATGACGATGAGCAGATGAACACTATTCCAGAGGAGAAAGGATCAGATGATGAGTTTGAGCCACCTTCAGCGCTAAAAGGTGGAAAGAAGAAGGCAGCAGCAAAGCCATCAACAACAAAACCAGCTGCAGTAGCACTAAGGAAGAGAGGGCCAGCAAACAAACAAACACTGATAACCGACTCTTTAAAACCTTTACAGTTTCTGACTTGACTGTCATTACTTTGGAGTGTGTTCAGGAAACTTAATGTTTGGTACCAAACATCTATATAATTACCATTTTTTGAATGTGTGAGTTTAACAGTGGCAGGTTAACTTGAATGAATGTTAATGTGTTACACTGGCAGGTTAATATGAAATTATGAATGTGAAATACTTTCGGCAATTCGGTTTCAGCTATAATTTTTTTTTTTTCAAAAATATTTTATGCACACAACTTCTAATAAGAGTTATGTTCCATATTTCAACTGTGCAAACCAGTGGTTGTGAAAGAATGTCCTTACGACATAACTGTGTTGTCCAACATAGTTCTGCAACTCTAACAAGTGTCGTGCAAATCTTATTCATAATAGTCATAAGAGTTGTTACATATTTCTACAATACACATCTTAGGTTGTCTAAAATAGTCCTTCAACTTATACAAGTGTTGTGTTACATATTTCTACGATACGCATCCTTTGTTGTGTAAAATAGTCCTACAACATAAGCAAGGGTTGTGTTAGGTTATCAAAAAAAAAATCGAAAGAGAATTACAACTTTGTCAAAATATTGTCGAACCATGAATCACATCACACTTTACAACACTTGTCAACCATTGTAGAAAAGCTTAGACTTTCTACAATACCCCCGTTCCACAATGCATGAAATGGAGTTGTCGTAGGGGTACTACAACTCTTACCTAGTGTCGTCAATGATGATTTTTCCCGTAGTGTGTGCAGAATAGACAGATTTCTTATCTCACCTTCGTTTGAGCAACACTACCCTTTTGTTTCCCAACTAGCCAAAGCAAGACCCACCTCTGATCATATCCCTCTAGTTTTAGACATTTCAGACCCTTCCTGGGGACCTAGTCCTTTTAGGTTTGAAGTCATGTGGTTTTTGGAGAATGGTTTCTTACAACTTTTGGAAGAGTGGTGGATTTCTTGTTGTTTTGCAGGTACACCTAGCACTTGTATTGTGGGAATGACCTGGAAACTCAAGACCATATATTCTTGCATTGTAAGATTGCACACAAAATTGGACAATGCTTTTACCGAGTAATTGTTGCGCTTGGGTCACTCCCAGATGGTAATTACTTATGGAGCTTAATTCCAGCTGCAGGTTTTAGGACGCTATGGAAGGAACGTAACAGTCGCACCTTCGATAATAAGCACAATTATAAAACAGACGATGATCTTGCTAGTGAAGCCAAAACCTCTATCCTGCCCTAATGAGTTGAGAAGATTGGGTATACAGTGGATGTTATTACTTCTCCTCATGTATACACATAATTCACCATCTGCCACGTATTGAAGGAACCACACGTGGAAGACATGCAACCCCTGAACAACGAGACATGATGCCACGTCCCAACACTCAAGGGGCATCTGACATCTATATAAACTCATCACCAAACCAATCTAACGATGAAGGATCAAGGGGCACAAGCTACCGCGAATTACCATAGGAGACCAAGAGATTAACTTTACTCCATCCCAAGGAAGATCCAAGATCAATGGCGGGGAGGAGTCACACCGATAGGGATGTGACAGACACATCAGACAGCCGCCTGACGCGTGCGGACTTCCCCAACCACTCGCATTAAACACTCTAGGCATAGGAAGCGCGTCGAAGATCCTATGGAGAAGAAGGAGGCCCATCTTCGTTTCTACACAATGTCGTTGAGAGACGATGGGTCAGAACGAAGATAGCATCGGGATAACGCAGTAACCGAGACAATAAGGATAGCTGTATTCGAGGAATGAGACCCACATAAGAAATCTATAAATACTCCAATCCGCTAAGGGAGAAAGGGTCGATGATTTTTTAGGAAAAGAGAGAGATTCCAGGAGAGAGAAATAAGAGTAAGTATGAGTTTCATTTCCCTCCTAGCTTCGTTCCTCACTCAAAGTCATTCGACTATGTTTGTAACCTTGGAATACATACTTTGAAACACAAACCCCGTGGATGTAGGCCTTAGTCTTTCAAGCACGTAAATCACTGTCTCATTTACATTTCGTACCTTTGATCTTTTACTTAATATGCTTTATTATGTTATGTTATGTATATATCGCACATTGATAGATCAGTTTTAATTACCTCCCTATGGATAGACAAGGACGAGCCCGAAGTCTATGAGTCTAATAATCATCAGACTTATACAGTTTTACCCGTATTTAATCTTCTCAATGATTTCGTGCGTAATGCGAATCTTGTTTGTGAACACGATGATACCATCGTTATTTCTGTGTTCACACCTCCCTCAAGAACAAGAAAAAAAGTTAAATCAAAGGGCAACTACAGTTCCAAATGAGTCTAAAAATCCTCACATGGATTGTTAGAGGCCTCAACTATAACAGTAGAAGAACGGTTGTTCACAAGATGATACAATTGGTCAAGGCACCTATAATAATTCTCCAAGAAACCAAAATGATGCATTGTTCTTCTTGGGACATAAGACAGATTTGTGGGTACAAAAATGTTGGGTGGACACTACAACAATCTATAGGAAGCTCGGGTGGTATGCTTATTCTTTGGGATAGATATCTTGTAGAAGTAAGTGACTCTCTTGTAGGCGAGTATACCCTTTCCATACTATGCACCGACAAGATGGATAACTTCAAATGGATTCTCACAAATGTTTATGGTCCAAATAAACCAGTGGAAAGAACTGAGTTTTGGGTGGAGTTGGATAACATTTGTAGATACTTTGGACAAATATTCCTTGGTGTCTTGGGGGTGATTTCAATACTATCACCAAGTGTGATGTGAAGAAGAATTGTAACAAGATTACAAGCAGCATGAAGAAGTTCAACGAGTTTATTGTTGACCATGATCTTATTGATCTACCTCTGAAAGGAGCTAGATATACTTGGTCTAATGGTCAGTCAAATTCGGTTATGTGCAGAATAGACAGATTTCTTATCTCACTTTCGTTTGAGCAACACTACCCTTTTGTTTCCCAACTAGCCAAAGCAAGACCCACCTCTGATCATATCCCTCTAGTTTTAGACATTTCAGACCTTTCCTGGGGACCTAGTCCTTTTAGGTTTGAAGTCATGTGGTTTTTGGAGAATGGTTTCTTACAACTTTTGGAAGAGTGGTGGATTTCTTTTTGTTTTGCAGGTACATCTAGCACTTGTTTTGTGGGAATGACCTGTAAACTCAAGACCATCTATTCTTGCATTGTAAGATTGCACACAGAATTGGACAATGCTTTTACCGAGTAATTGTTGCGCTTGGGTCACTCCCAGATGGTAATTACTTATGGAGCTTAATTCCAGCTGCAGGTTTTAGGACGCTACGGAAGGAACGTAACAGTCGCACCTTCGATAATAAGCACAATTATAAAACAGACGATGATCTTGCTAGTGAAGCCAAAACCTCTATCCTGCTTTGGGCTGCAGCTGCGGGAAGAAGAATCCATGTAAACTTTGCTAGTTCGATTCTTCAAGATTTGGAGAATCTGTTTGTGTAATTTAGTATAGCTTCCTTCCTTTTCTACCTCTAGTAGCCCACTGTAAATTCCATCTTTCTAATATATCTTTTTTTCTGATCATAATATATCTTCTTTTCTGATAAAAAAAAAAAAAATCTGTTTATGTATACACTATCCATCTCCCCTGACGTTAGTGGTTAGCATTACTCAAGTACTACTTTGACAGTCCTAATTGGGTATCAGTAACCTATATTTTTAGGGCAACTACATTTTGGTACCGACCAAGAAGATGAGATGCAACTTAGTCTTTTGCGTTCAGGATAAAGATCCAAAAAATAGCAAGTTTTTCAAAACAATGGTTAAGGCTATTACAAATTTACAATCCTTCCTATTGAAATGTATAGGAAAGCTAGGTTCTAGGATTTGCAAATCCCAATCCAAGACTTAGACAATTAAAAAACTATTTCAACATGATTAAGAAGATCTTTGAATATCCTTGATGAACATGTATGACAGACAAGCCATTATGTCATAACTTTAAAGTTAAGTGGCATATATACTGCTAGTCAACGTTCAAGCTGTCTCCAGAGGGTGTTGATGATGAAAGGAATTAACAAAGTGGATCGCCATGATGTCCGTCAAATTATATATACAAGGTAATATAGAAATAACTATCATCCATCTTAATCAGAAAAAAGCGTTCTCAACTGCATCCAAGAGTAGAACGTAAATGGGAGGAAATAAGATTACAGCTCTAGATGGGATTGAGTTGCGAGATACTTCCATGTCTATTCATGACGATCTCGAAGAAGCTAGTATGATGACAAGGAAGACATCTGTAGCTCCATTTGTTCTCACGTTCAATAATCTAACCTACGGTATTAACGTAAGCAGGGAAATGACGTTCCGTGGTATCCTTTGCAGAAAAGAAACCCAAGTAACAACAAGTACGCGTTCCAAAAGAAAAATGTTGCTGAATGATATCTCAGGTGAAGCTAGAGAAGGTGAGATTTTAGCTATTCTTGGTCCAAGTGGTTCAGGCAAGACAACCTTGATTGATGCACTTGCCAATAGGATTTCCAAGGAAAGCTTGGAAGGGTCGGTAACAATGAATGGTGAAACTCTAGAGCCGGGGGTTCTCAAAATGATATCCGCTTATGTCATGCAAGACGATTTGTTATACCCTATGTTAACAGTTGAAGAGACACTCATGTTTTCTGCTGAGTTTAGATTGCCTCGTTCTCTCTCGAAAGCCAAGAAGATGGAAAGAGTTCAAACTGTGATCGATGAGCTAGGATTGCGTGACGCAGCAAAGACCATTGTAGGAGATGAAGGTCATAGAGGAATCTCTGGTGGTGAGCGTCGTCGTGTTTCAATTGGAGTTGGTATAATTCATGATCCTATTCTATTGTTACTCGACGAACCAACATCAGGACTCGATTCGTCGTGTGCTTTTATGGTGGTTAAAGTCCTGCAACGAATTGCCAGGAGTGGGAGGATAGTCATTATGTCAGTTCACCAACCTAGTCCCAGAGTTGTTTCCTATCTCGACCAGTTGATCTTCCTATCCCTGGGGGAAACCGTCTACTATGGCTCGGCAGCTAATCTCTCACCTTTTTTGTCAGATTATGGTCATTGCGTCCCAGAGAATGAAGATAGAACCGAATTTATGCTTGATTTATACCGCCAACTTGAGCGTGTACCTGGCGGGACAAGAAGTATGGTCGATTTCAACAAATCATGGCACAAAAAGCTAAATCATCTTTCAAATTCAGAATACCCTACCGGATTGGATCAAAGCTTAAAGGAGGCCATATCAGGAGGAAAACTCATTGACGGTGGCAATGTTCCGACGTCGTTCGCAAATCCACTTTGGATTGAAGTCATTGTCCTCGTGAAACGATCATTAACAAACTCAAAAAGAATACCCGAGGTGATGATGCTTCAAATAGGTCTTGCTCTAGTTCTAGCTTCTATTTTCGGGAGTGTATTTTGGCACCTTGATAAAACAGAAACAGGTGTTCAAGAACGAGTAGCTTTCTTCGCTTTTATGGCGACAACCATCTTCTTCGGTTGCACAGATTTACTGGCTGCATGCTTCCAAGACAAGTACATCTTTGTGAGAGAAACAGCTTACAATGCATACCGTCGTTCATCTTATGTCATATATCGCTCAATCATAGATATGCCCATACTACTTGTAGTATCTATGATTCTAGCGTCAATAACGTTCTGGTCAGTTGGTTTAGATGGCGGATATTCTGGTTTAGCATTCTATTACTTTGTGATCGTCGCATCATTTCTGGCAGGTCATTCAGTAGTTACTTTCGTTTCAGGACTGTTCTCTAATATTGTCCTGGGTTATGTTGTAGTTATTCCGGCGATTGGTTTATTCCTTCTGTTCAGTGGTTTCTTCATCCATAAAGATAGACTTCCATCATACTGGATCTGGTACCATTATATTTCTGTGGTGAAATTCCCCTACCAAGCTATGATATTGAACCAATTCGACAGGCCAGGTTTATGTCTCATCGAAGGTCCTGCTGAACCAGTTAAGTCCTGTTTAATGACTGGATTGGATATAGTAAGAAAGCAAGATGCAACCGATTTAAGCAAATGGAATTGTTTGTGGATCACTTTGTGTATGTCTGTTTTCTATAGAATTTTGTTTTACTTGTCTTTATTGTTTGGCAGCAGGAACAAGAGGAAGTAGATGAGCCATCTTATGCAGTGCTGCCCAAGCTTATACTTGTTATGGATGTAATATTTATTTTTATTTTGAAAATGTTATGTAATATTTGTTCATCATTTTCTAAAAGCATGTCATAATTTCTCCGGTTCTGACTTGAGTCGTAAAAAAGAGAATGATGCCCAAGTTAAACCACTTCCGGTTAATTTATTTTTGTAAAAAAGAGAATGATGCCCAAGTTAAACAACTTCCAGCTTAAGGTTGGGATGGTAATACTTTTTTTTCTTTTTAAAAAGAACTTTTAAAACGTATGTGTGGTAACATTTTTAATATTCGTGTTTGATAAAAGATTTTTAAAGTGTTTTTTATCTAAAACACTTTCAAAATTCCTCAACTCTTGAAAAGCTATAAAAGCATATCATTTGGTCTCACCTAATTTTAATGCTTGATTTTTCTTTTCTATCTCTATTATTTTATAAATGATAAATATTAGCCTTAAATTTATATTCAATTAATTTTTAATTGTATATTTATTACAAATATTTATATGCAAAAATGAAAATTTTATATTTTATTCTTTAAGGATTATTATTTTTCCTTTTCAAATCATTTTAAATACCATTTCATTAAACATTTTGTTTTAATTTATTAGTAACAAAAAGAAGAGCAAATATTAATTAATTACTTAATTTTTGTTTGAAATTACATCTAAAATAAAAAGCGGTTAAGTAAAATAATTTTTTTAACAATCATAATTTTTTATAATAATATTTCTAACATTAATATATATATATATAATAGTAAAAAGTTAATTACTTTTAAACCCAATAAAAAGTGAATAAAATTATTTTCAGGGATGTCTATTTTTGTCATTTGGTACAACAACAATAGTTGAATCTGATATTTTACTGAACATAATTTAGTCGTTTTCTAAAACAACTTTAACTTTAATTTATATTTTACCACACATTCAACTGTTTTTTTTTACATAACATAACACATCAAAGCACAACAGAAAAGTGTTTTTATAAAAAGCATATCAATATCAATTTAAGCCTTAGTAGCTTCTACTACTGCATCTATTGGGTTTCCTTCTTGACTTACAGCTTTTCCATGACTGAACAAAGCAAAATATCAATTTCAATTATTCTAAGAGTTGTACTCGGTGTTTTTTCTTTTTTGAATTTTCTGTAAATCAACCGGCACTAGTTCTACTTGATACATACTCTTCCCTACTTTATACATACTCTTCCTAGGGAGCTTTCCAATATTCCACAAGCTAGACTTGATCGAAGAGAAAACTCCACCAATACCATTACCTTTCTTTGAGGCCATAATACATATGAAACAATTAAGTCTTTGATTTGAAAACTGTAAGAGCACTGCTCGGTCGAACTCGCAAGCATTGCTATCTCAAGCTTGTTTGTCAATGTTAGTGATCAAAACTACAAGTCTTAATTTCTAGTCTACTTATAGTGATGTCTCGAACTAGCATAGATTGTGTAGTTGTGCATTAGACTTCACGACGTTAATCAATTGAAGACGAAGAACTACTAAGGAGAGCTTGTGGAACTTCATCAACAAAAGGTATGTGGAGATTAAACTCATCTATCACTTGAAAGTCTATTTCTACTCTAGCTCCTATATTGAGACAAAATTCATATTACTATATAGTTGTCGATTATGCACATTTGAGATTTCGAGCTGAGATTAACTCACTTATATATTTCTCGAAATATGTGTTAGTTAGCTTTCGCTTAAACCAAGTTCATCTTATATTCTTGACGAAAGTGAAAAGATGATCATGTGAAAATCGCCGAGTAACATCTTACATGGTTTGTGTGATACAATCATTTGGTGTAGACTTGGAATATTTCGTTATGATTATTTCAACAACTTGAAAATTGCTTTGATGCTAATAGTGTGTGAAAACGGTCATCCTCTAAGAAAGTTTCAATGATTGAAATAGAGTTTAGAACTATTGGATTATAAACATAGTATGCATTCTTGCATGTATGTGATCCATGACCGGAACTAGAGTATGCATACCCATATGCGTACTTGTAGTTGTGAAATTCCATGTACAAAGTACACAT
Source organism: Papaver armeniacum (assembly GCA_023531295.1). Taxonomy (NCBI): domain Eukaryota; kingdom Viridiplantae; phylum Streptophyta; class Magnoliopsida; order Ranunculales; family Papaveraceae; genus Papaver; species Papaver armeniacum. The sequence goes on along the minus strand of JAJJWW010008294.1, from coordinate 1,078,327 downwards.
ACCAATACGCATAGGAATTTCTGTTGGGTTTTGGAAGTGTACTAAGGTATGCGTACATGTTCGCATACTGGTGAACCCATACTCAGACCGATTACTTAAGTATGCATACCCGTTTGCATACTTGATTGGTAAAGTTCTAAAATCGGTTTGTTCATGAACTAATAAATTTATATATTAAGGAATGCATTCTTTGCAAACCGTGGCTATAATGTTCATGAAATGATTCGAGTGAATCAAACCGATTTTGCTTCGATTGTGTTCTTGTATACTTCTATGAGAATATAGCAATTGAACAACTCTTTAACTAGTTTTATTCGAGTCATTTGAACTAGTTATGGTTAAGATGAATAAGGTTGATATGATAGTGTTCATATAGCTAACCTCAGTTAACTACTGTTGAGCCAACATGGTGTACACGTTTAGGTACGGTTACTTAAACCTAAATGAAAGTACATTTCATTTGAGTATAACAAGCTAAGTTCGATCTAACGGTTGAAAGATATTAGCTTGAGTCTAATCAGGTTTTCATTTAATGGTGAATATTGAATGCCTTGTTACCAAGGTAACTTAGATTGCAAGCCCTCATTTGAAAACTATATAAAGGAGAACTCTAGCAACTGGGAAACCTAATCCCCACACCTCTTGTGTGATACTAGTTGTATAAGCTAGAGTCTATTCTCTTTCAACCTTAGGTTTTTCACGAAACCATGTAGGTTAACGACTTGAAGACTTCATTGGGATTGTGAAGCCAGACCCAACTATTTTCTTTATAGTTATGTGTTCTGATCTTACTTCTTTTATCGTGATTGAGTATTCTCTTTTCTATGATGTGCTTGAGATTTATCTCCGATAAGTAAGATTAAAAGTAGTCATAAACATGTTTGTCTCATCGTTTGTGATACCACGATATCTTGTTTCGCTACCATACGATTAAGATTATTGTGAGGTGATTGATAATACTAGCACTAGTGGAAAAGGGGGTTTTAATGACCCACACCCCCGACCCTCATTGGCGATCAACAGACGGTGGACCGGTCAAGACGGTCCTACATTTAATAAAAATTTGGAGCACAACCCAGAGTGTTAAAAACGGTCGTTGTATAAATTTTTTAATTACGCTTATATCCCCGGGTCATCAACCCACACTGCGACTGTGTTACCTAGTTGAATCAGTTCTACTTTTCTTAGGTGGGACCTTCCTTTTCTCACCAGCGTTATCAATGCTATCTCCTCCGCATCCTCTTTATCTCTCTTGACCTGCGTTGATAGATGCTATCTCCTCCACATCCTTTTTATCTCTCCATTAGTTCACTCGTAGAGAAAGAAAAAGTCATTCGTAGATAAAAAACCAGACCACCAAAAATTTATCCTCCTCTCTCAGAACTCCACCATAGAAACCTAATTAAGCCCTTATATCAGAAAACCTCACTAAGATTAACCATTTACATCTCTCAATTGTACAACAATTAGGTTTAATTTTCAAAATCATCATGTACAATTAGGGTTTTTGATTGAAGTTTTCTTTTCCTTATGTTTTTTTCTTTTAATTGTTGATTTTCTTCATGAGGGTATAAAAATAATTGTTTTGTTGGTTCATTTCTGGTAAATCTCAACAGCTCTAGTTGTAGTTCTTCATCAGATACAATTAGGTTTTGGATTTGCGTTTTCTTTTTATTTTCTTTTTCTTTTACTGGTCGATTTTGGTCACGTGGTTTTAACAATTATTATTTTGTTGGTTGATTTCTTTTTATGTACAATCTTTGAATGCCCACTCTAGAGTCATTCTCCTGCAGAAGTTAGATCGAAGTGGCACCATATCATGGTTAGTTGCTGCTTAGCTGTCTCTGTTTCTCCTTCTCCTTTTACCTCTTTTCATATGTTGAAGTGACTTTTGTCTCTACATCTATCTTTTGCAGCCTTGTTCCTGCTGTAAATGGAGCTTCCCTTGCTCTACCAGCAACATCAAGAACCCATGAAACACCAAGAACAATCATAATACACTCGGAGGTTTCAAGAAAAATTTATACCATCAGTGGAGCTATCCTTGGCGTTGCACTGGAACTATATCATAATTTCACGTGGCTGTTTGAGCTATTTAGAGTGTTTTAATGTTTGATTGTTTTGTAGTCGAATCCTAGAACTACAGATTACACTGGTCAGAACTACAGATTTTAATCCTTTGTGTAATTTGAAACCAATGAATGTTAAATTGAATGATTATTTGTGTGCAAGTTTAATTTGATTCTCATTTTTATTTCATTTGATTTGAATTTGGTTTTCATTTGATTCTCATTTGAATTCTAATTTGAGTTTCATTTGATTCCCATTTGAATTCTAATTTGAGTTTCATTTGATTCTCATTTGAATTTTGTTTTCATTTGAGTTTCATTTCTGTTTGATTTCAGATTTAGTCAGATTCAGTCAGGCCAGACAACCAATCTGAATCTATTTTTTTTTATATTAAGATTTATATCTATGACTGATCGAAGACAGACATAAAGTTTGACCATTAAAATCGGTCGTTGATATAAGACTTTCAACGACCCCCCAGAGACACGTCATAGTTGAAAAAGACGCTCAAATAGCGACCCTTTCTTTGACCGACAAAGAAAGTCATAGATACGAGTTAAATTACTTGCTTTGTCGGTTGCGAAACTGTTGATTCCCACTAGTGTAGGCTGTTCTTCGGGAATATAAGTCCAGTTTATCAATTGGTTCTTGTGCACCTTGATTTATCAAAATACGGAACAAAACTCGTAGGTATTTCTATGGGAGAAAAATTTATCTATTCCAATAGTTTTTTCTATGTGAGACATTTGTTTATCAAGTTTTCGACTTTGGGTCGTAGAAACTCTTGGTTGTGAGTGAGATTAGCTAAGGGAATCAAGTGCGTAGTATCCTGCTGGGATCAGAGACATAATGAGTGCAACTGTACCTTGAATCAGTGTGAGATTGATTAGGGTTTAACTACATTCCAGTCCGAAGTTCATTGGTAGTAGGCTAGTGTCTTTAGAGGCTTAATACAGTGTGGTGTTCAAATCTGGAATAGGTCCCGGGGTTTTTCTGCATTTGCGGTTTTCCTCATCAACAAAATTCCAGTGTCTGTGTTATTTCTTTTCCGTATTATATTTTGTTATATAATTGAAATATCATAGGTTTTGCGTTGAATCGATCAATTGGTAAATCCAAACTTTGGTTGTTGATTGAATTTGGTTGGATATTCAACATTGGTCTTTGGTACCATTCAATTTATTTCTCTTATATTCAATCGGGCTCGTAAATTCCTATTTGCTGATTGCAGATTGAATTGAGAGTTAGAGATATAAAACTCTTTGATACTTTTCTCTAGATTGAGTCTGACTGTCCAGTTGATTCTCTTGAAAGTATATTCGAGTTTGTCTATTCAGATTGCCAAACGAAATATTGGGTGTGGTTGTTGTACCCCCGCTTTTTTTATTGGCATCAAAGCAGGCAAACACTTTAAACCTAATAAGTTTGTGTTTGACTGATCCTTAAAGTTTTGTCCTCATGGGAAATATCTTTGGGAAACTTGCTCTTAGCATCTGTAACGTGCGCCAGAATTCCTTAAAAAATTCTCAAAGAGTATTATGGACCAAACCTTTGGTTTCTCATGATAATCTCATTTCATCTAAGACTTTGGAAAACTTAGATGATGTGAAACAATCTAGAGGAAAAATTAAAAGTTCTTCTAAGAAAGGAAGGTTGACAAAACGTTGTCTACGCTCAAAAATATAGAATCTATTAATTCTTAATCTATTTGAGGAATGCTATCATGATGGATCAATTGACAAAGATCTATTTAGAGCATTTGAAAACGTTTTTAGATTCTTAGAAAAACTTAATTCGATTAAAGATAAGAATTGTTCTGATAAAAGTTTTATACCTATCAAATCATGTATTCATGATGTACAAACTACACTTACTACCAACTCATGTGAGATCGATAAAAAGATGTCTGATGAGTCTTGTGTAGGTTCTAATTGTGGGAAAAAGTCTTTTCTTGGTTGTAAGAAAATAAATTCAAAAAATCCTTTTAACCCTGAGTATCATCATTACTTTGACTATACCACTGGTACAGTTCACAAATATCAACCGTACATGTTGCATGAGAATCTCTCTGCACAGGTCGCCTCTTGGTAACAAGCTTGGCTCTACCCCATCTGTATATAACTTGAGATGGGGCAAGTAACGGTTGAGTTTTTTTTTTTTTTGTGCTTGGGTTAATTTTTTTTTCTTTTCTCTTCTTTCCAAGGGAAATTAAGGTGTTGAAGTTCTTCCTACCTTCCTTTACTGCATGGTACTGATCCTCTCAGTGTGCGAACCTTGGATTAAGAAATCCTTCTTGTGGTTTGTGGGTCACGGTTCAGGAACGGGTCCAAGCCCTTCAGTTGGTATACATGGTACACGTACCCTTCTTCTACCTCCCTTCTTGTCCGCGTTCATGAACTCTTCTAGGGTTCATGATTTTTCTCCATTAAATCACCTTTGGAGATCAAAAAGTTAAAGGGTTTCCAAGGAACATACCAAGTAAGTATTCTCTTTCTCCAATCTCTCAATATCTAGATCTCGTGAGGAATTTCAAGGTTTCAAAAAACTTGTATTCTTCAACTTCTTCTAGCATGATCTTACCTATTGATCAAAATTCCATTAGATTAGATTTTTCAATGATATTTGTGGCAAGGTGTTTGAAATGATTTCATCTAATGGGTTTATTCTAGAAAGGAAACTGGATTTTGTTAGTGGACATAAAGAAAATTTGGTATGTTTTGAAAAAATTAATCTTGGGAATATCTTTGATGGTCTTGGTGAAGATTTTGCTACTCTTACAAGAATCTTCTATGCTAACATCCATGATGTTAATGATGAAACCATGGAATTCAAGACCATGATAAATAGAGATAGAATTCTTGTTAATAGAGAGTTAATTTTGAAGGATTACCACAATTCCCTTAGGGAGCTTTCGCCTTCGAAGACCTAGTCGTGAAAGACCATCTTATGAAACCATTTATAATGGTTTTTGTGGTAAGAGTTTTGATTGGAATGAAGGAAAATTTCCTACTACTCATCTTAGTCTTGCCTTGATATCTTTTGGAAAACTTGGTATTTCTAATCTTTGTCCCTCCACGATTGAGAATTCTCGTTGGGGTCGTGATTTTGCGGAGTTGGTCTATTTCCTTGAGATGGGAACTCAAAGTCTCGACATATGTGGGTTTATCATTTATCAAATATTGTCGATGACATCTTCCAACAAGAAGTTAGGCTATCCATTCTTGATTGAGAAAATTTGTCGCACCTTCTTCATTGCTCCAATTGGCAACTCTATTGGAACTCTCAAGCTTGTTCTCCCTTGTACTTTCAAACATATGAAGGAGAATGCTTGAGAAAGACAAAGATGTGACACTCTTGTTGAATCGTGTGATTCTTCCTCCATGAAGATTCTTCACCAAATTCACAAGGGATTTTGTAAAATTGATGCCAAGGTAAAGTGTGTACAAGAAAAATTACTTGTGATTTCTACTAAGTTTCCTGAAATCAAGGAGGACATGGATAAGATCTGAAAAAGTGGGATTACAACAACCTCACCCAATAATTCGCTTAGCAATCAATATGGACTAACTCCAATATACTTTTAAGAGAATAAACTATACAGTCAGACTCAATCTTAATAAAAAGTATATCAAAGAGTTATATCTCAATTTCTCGATTCAATACTTACTCAAGCAAATAGAAATCTGCGAGTCTAATTGAATACAAGAGAAATTAACATGAACGGTACAAAAGACCAATATTCAAGTATCAATCACTTTCAATCAACAATCAAAGGTCGGATTTCCATATTGATTGATTCAACGCACAAACTGTGATATTTCAATTATATAACAAAATATAATGCGGAAAAGAAATAACACGATACACGGAAGTTTTGTGAACGAGGAAACCGCAAATGCGAAAAACCCCGGGACCTAGTCCGTTGAACACACACTGTATTAAGCCGCTACGGACACTAGCCTACTACAAACTAACTTCGGTCTGGATTGTAGCTGAACGCCAATCAATCTCACACTGATCCAAGGTACAGTTGAGCTCCTTATGTCTCTGATCCCAGCAGGATACTATGTACTTGATTCCCTTAGATGATCTCACCCACAACTAAGAGTTGCTACGAGCCAAAGTCGAAGACTTTAATAAACAAATCTGTATCACATAGAAAATTCTACAAGAATAGATAAATTTGTCTCCCACAGAAATAACTACGAGTTTTGTTACGCCTTTTGATAAATCAAGGTGAACAGGAACTAATTGATAACCCGGACTTATATACCCGAAGAAAAGCCTAGAATTATCAATCACCTCACAATATTCTTAATCGACTAGCGAAACAAGATATTGTGGAATCACAAACGATGATACGAAGATGTTTTTGATTACTTTTATCTTGCCTATCGGAGAAATTAATATCGAGTCAATTATTTCAATTATACTCAATACGATAGAATCAGCAAGATCAGATCACGCAACTACAGAGAAAATAGTTGGGTCTGGCTTCACAATACCAATGAAGTGTTCAAGTCCTTAACCTACAGGGTCTCGGTAGAAACCTAAGGTTAAAGGAGTATCGACTCTAGCTTATACAACTATTATCACACAGGAGGTGTGGGGATTAGGTTTCCCAGTTGCTAGAGTTAAATAGTCTTTCAAATCATGGTTTGCAATCTAAGTTACCTTGGTAACAAAGCATTCAATATTCACAATTAGATGAAAACTTGATTAGATTCAAGCTAATATCTTTCAACCGTTAGATCGAACTTAGATTCTGCAGATACCGTCGAAATCGGTTAGCATCTCTAAATATCCAAAATGAGAATCACGTGGAAAATTATTATAGGAAGTCGCCACCCAACTTAGGGAGCTGGGACCCAAAAGAAACACTGGTCCAAAACAGAAAGAAGTCCGGGAATCAAGATACGGGCTAGGAAGGTGTGAGGGACCTAGCCCGTCCAATCCGAAGATCGGCCTCTACTTTATAATTGAGATATTAAGGTTTCGATTACAAATACATATATAAAAAAAATCATAAAATATAGCCCGTTTTCGCCAACAGGGGATCGTGATGTTACTTAGATTAATTGAGAAATACCAACAATGTTGCCGCGTATCGTATCCGAGCACCAATAAATTATCGACTTCTCCTCTATAATTTTCCTTTTAGATTTTTACCAAAATTTTTCTCTCCTTTTTCTACCAAATTGCATCCCTATTTATAGTTTTTCTCCATTAACCATAACCATAGGATTAAATGATGTCGATCTTACAGCTCACAATAAAAACCTAAATATCATTTCCCATTTTAAAAATATTATTTCTCATATTTTAAATATTAACCAATATTATTACCAATAATTCAATATTTTTCAATTAATCCTAAGAATTTTGTTAAATGGAAAGACTTGGGGACAAAGCTAGAAGGGATGTCAACATTTTGAATGGGAGGACAACTAACTCGTTTTAGTGTATAAGAAATGGACGGGATTTGTTATTCTAGTGGGCTCAATAGGCAATGGTGTAGTATACATTTAACTTGGGCCTTAATGGACTTAAGGTGGTTGCCACCACATCTTGGGCTTGGCTGACTTTTAAGTGGGCAAGTTTAACTCTACTGGTATAGGCATAATGGGCTTACATCTAGACCATTTCAGATACGATCTCGTGGAATACTTTGACCGTGCAGAATTGGGATGTCTACAGTTGCCCCTTTTGGGCAGAGGTTTGCGTGCAACTGAATGCCAAAGATAAACACATGAGTAGCCCCTTTTGTTCAACATGAGTAGCCTGATCAGTGATCTTCTCCTCGTAACTAGAAACATCAGGATCAGTAACAGTTGGGATGACTTCAACTGATTCTGGGATATCTTTGACTTTCTCAATCGTCTAAGTTGGAGGCAATTCAACAGGAGGATTATCATGATGAAAATTACTAATATCATCTATAATAACATTAGCGGACTCCATCATAACTTGGGTTCTGAGATTAAACACTCGTAAACCACGACTATCAGAGGCATAGCCAAGGAAGATACCTTCATCACTTTCAGTATCAAATTTCCTTCTATGTTCTCGATATTTTAGAATGTAGCACTTACTTCCGAACACTCGAGATAGTGCAAATTAGGTTTTCTACTGTACCACAACTCATAAGGAGTGTTTAGGGTTTTAGATCGTAGGTAGACACGGTTGATCAAATAACATGCTGTAAAGACAACTTCTACCCAAAACCTTCACGGTAAGTTTTTGTTATGGAGCATTACCCTGGCCATTTCCTGAATGTTCCTGTTTTTTCTTTCTGCAACTTCATTGGCTTGAGGAGTGATGGGTGGTGAATATTGTTGAATAATCCCCAGTTCTTCATAAAATTCAAACACTTTAGTGTCCTTGAATTCAGTTCCACGGTCGCTTCTAATTTTCTTTAGTTTGCGACCTTGTTCGTTCTGGAATCTCTTAACAATAATCTTGAATTCATCAAGAGTTTCATTCTTATGAGATATAAATGCAACCCAAGTGAATCTGGTGTAATCATCTACCATAACTAAAGCATACTTCTTACCAGCAATTGTGGGTTGTTGAATTGGTCTGAAGATGTCCATATGAATTAAATCAAGTGAAGCTTTAGAAAGAATATCTCGAGATGATTTATGGTGAACTTTCGTTTGTTTACCCTTTTGACAGGCACCACATACACCATCAATCTTTGCATTTATTTTGGGAACGCCTCTAACAAGTTCTTTGTTAATGATCTTAGTTACAAGACGATAATTGATTTGACCAAAACGCTCATGCCAAAGATGTGTAGATTCCACCTTAGTCAAATTGAAACAGTTACTGAACTGAGTATCCAGAAGATAACAGTTATTTTTACCACGAGTTCCTTGAAAAATTACTTTCCCAGTTTTGTCTACAATGTCACATCCATTCACATTGAAGACAACTCTATGGCCTTTGTCACAGATTTGACTAATAGAAAGAAATTTGCAGTCATACCTTTTACGTATACTACATCATGGATTTCAGGTACGCCGGGAAGTTTGATCGTCCCCTTCTTGCTTATGTAGCATCAACTCCCATCTCCAAAAGTCACGGGACCTCCTTCATAGTCGTTTGAAGAAATAAACCACGTGAGATCACCTGTCATATGTCGGCTACATCCGCTATCAAGAATCCATTGAAAGGGCGATGTTGATTTTTAAGCAAAGTTCACATACTAACACTACTATCCTGTTTAGGATTTCTTGTCAGTTTTATACATCCTTTTAGAGAAGCAAATAGTTGTTCAGCTTTCTTATGAAGATTACTTGCAACTTTTAAGCTTTTTCGGAAGGACTTACAAGTATGTTGAAAGAGATTGTAAGAGTCACAGAACATACATGGTCCAACATATTTAATCTCGTTGTGAGTACTATCAGGTTTCACAAAGCCTAGACCTTGTTTATCATCTGACTTATGACCATTCTCCAGAGAAGAATAAACAAAGTTATTCAAATCCATTGAGGGAATTTTGACAGACTTCAAATCCTTATACAATGATATTTCTGCAATAAGATTAGTGTTGATCTAGATTTGTTTATAGATACTTTACTTTCCATAAAGTCATTTCGCTTTATCAAAGCGATTTTCAAGATATTGAAATAATCAACATGACTTTCATCACTTGTAAAGATGAACTTGGCCAAAGCGAAAGCTTACCAACACATATTTCGAGAAATAGATAAGCGAGATAAACTCGGCTCGAAATAGCAAATTGTATAATCGAAGTCTATATAGTAATACGACTTTTGTCTCAAGATATAGGAGATAGAGAAGATAGACTTTTGAGTGATAGATAAGTTCAAGTCTCCACATACCTTTTAGTTGATAAAGTTCCACCAGTTCCTTGAGTAGTTCTTCGTCTTTGTATGATGATCGCTGTGGATTCTAGAGCTCAACTGCACTTTCTATCCTAGTCTGAGACTTAGCTACAAGTAGACTATAAATCAAGACTTGTAGTTTTGGAAACTAAACTTGACAAACAAGCTTGAGATAGCAACGCTTGCGAGTTCGACCGAGCAGTGCTCTAACAAGATCTGTAACAATTTTATGGTCTCCGATGATGATTAGATTATCGTGTTTTTGGTTTTGTTGTTTTTAGAGTTGTTTTTCTTATTGTCTAGGAAACTTCTTATGAGAATTTATTCTTGTGATTTTAAGAAGGATAACTAGGGTTTGGAATAGCCATTATTGTGAGTACACATAGCTATTGCCAACGTTTTCATCTTGCAATGTTTTTAGATTTATTTATTTAGATTCTAAAAATGATTTGGAAGATGATTTTTGCAGTATTAATCTTTATGGTTTTATATATTGCAAATTGTTATGGGATATGTTGTTTACGTCTGCGAACCTTGACTGTCCCATATTTGTTCAAAAATTATCTCTATTATATGTCGGTATGAAAGTATTGATAAAAGATAGAATGAACTTTTGACTACAAAAGTTAATCCTTTTATGTCATTATGCAAATATTGATGGAAGAAAGGATGAACTTTTGTTTACAAATATTAAGTCTATTATATGTCATTGTGCAATAATGATGAACAATAGAATGAATCTTTGATTATTCTGCAGTATTGGTCTTTCCCCGATCCACATCCTTGTGTATATACTGTGTTGACCTTATGTTGAGCATGACCAATTGAATTGATCATTTTCCTTGTGGTTAATTCAATTGAGATTTTTGGATACAAATTCATGTCTCATGAGTTTTGTTAATGTCCAAAGAAATCCTTCTTTTCTTGTAAAACTAAGGTCGCTCTTGTTGTTCTTTCGGGAATGACATTTTCTGGGGGAGAGTTCTTAATTGAACTTGTGCTTCATTTCTAAATCTTTGTGGGGAGTGCGGATGTGGAATTAATATTGTAGGGGTTATCTTGTATCTTTATAAACTCCTTGATGAATGCATTTAGTTCCGGCTATATGATGGCATCTAAACAAGTTGATATGTTGTTCTCTTTTGGTCATGAAGTATCTCTATGAAAATTTCATGAGTATCCTACTAGTTTTCGTACCTTTGCCAATTTAAATTGACAAAAAGGGGGAGAATTAATGTGTAGTTCACACTACAAATAGATATGGTTTACGAATCATTATGTAAGGGGGAGTGGTTCTCATTGTGAGATGAAGTATGGACTAAGGGGGAGTGATACATATCACCATAGTATTGTTGTCAAAGTTGTGATATAATTGAACTTTGACGTTGTGTAATGATACTATGACATTGTATAACAATGATTGAGAGCAACTGTTTTCTCATTGTTATTTCTACGGATCTTCAACAACTATGATGCTGAGTTGAACACATTTGGAATTATTGGAGTACTTGTAAGTGACGAAGATTTCGAGTAATGTTGAAGAACCAAGGAGATCAAGCATTTGGATGAGAAGCTAATAAGTTTATTTGTTTTGTAATCCACATGTATTGATAGTTTTTTCACTAAAATTGACAAAGGGGGAGATTGTTAGAGCACTGCTCAGTGAACTCGCAAGCGTTGCTATCTCAAGCTTGTTTTTCAAGTTTAGTTGCCAAACATTCAATTTCTTAAACATTCACCCTCTCATGAATCATACAAACATAACACTCATTCCAAAAGTAGACAATCCAACAAAACCATCCCAATTCAGACATATCAGCCTATGTAATTTCAGTTACAAAATCATATCCAAAATCCTTGTCAATCGATTACGCCCCCTCCTCCAATTATTAATAAGCCCATACCAAAGTGCCTCCGTACCTCAAAGATCAATACATGATAACATACCAATTTCCAGGGAGCTATTCCACCACATCAAAACATCTCCAACTAAAGAACCCAATATAGCTCTAAAACTAGATATCCAAAAAGCTTATGACAGCCTTGATTGGGGATTCATCAAAAAAGCATTTACACAATTGGGATTTTCAACAATATTTGTGGAATATATTATGCTATTGTTTATGGGTGAAAATCGTTTCTGCTGATTTCGGTAATTTAGGTGAGTGAGTGAGAAACTGATTCAAACCCTAAACAAATGTGTTGCACGTGAGCACTTTATAGGTTCGAGAGATCGATCTGTACAAGTCCGGCCTAAACCAAGAAATGGCTGTCCAGACTTGCTTCGGTCACAAAGTGGAGGAGAAGGGTTGATTTGGGGAGGGAAGCAAAGAAAGGTGTTGAGGATAGTAGTATCTCGACTTATATCAGAAAGTGAAAGCTTATGAAGCTTGCAAGAGATGGAAGTTTTTGAGAGAGCTTGCAAAGCTGCCTTTCTGAGAGTGTAAGTGTAGTATATTTCTCCAGACCGAGACTTGTTGTCTGGTGGAAATAGGTAAGACCTATTTATACAAGTCGAGATTAAAACGTACCCTGGCCACATGAAGGAAGAGAGTAAAGGGTGAAATAATTGGAGGAGGTAGTAACCGCATGGTTTAATGGGCGAAAACGTTTTTCACCATTATTTCCTCTTTTATTTGACCGCTTTATTCCTTTTCACGCTTTCTTAATGTGAGCGTAGTGTACGCCGCATGTCAGTGACCGCCAAACCAAAACCCTAAAGAAGCATCCCCGGTTGTGTTGATGTCTCGAGTGTTGGTTGCATCTTGAGTGCAAGTGGCGCGTGTGGCATGTGCCAATGGCATGTGCGGAATGCCTTGGTGGTAGTTTGCACGGTTTGCAAGTTGGGCTACCAGCGTGTGTGCTTGGCATGTGCGGAATGCCTTGGTGGTAGGTTGCACGGTTTGCAAGTTAGGCTACCAGCGTGTGTGTTTGGCATGTGCCAATGGCATGTACGGAATGCCTTGGTGGTAGGTTGCACGGTTTGCAAGTTAGGCTACCAGCGTGTGTGCTTGGCATGTGCCAATGGCATGCGTGGCCATTAGGGCGCGACCTTGATAGGAAACTAGCTAGCGAGCATGTTGGCATGTGCCAATGGCATGCGTGGCCGTTAGGGCCGTGATTTTGCTAGGAAACTAGCTAGCGAGCATGTTGGCATGTGCCAATGGCATGCATGGCCGTTAGGTCCGTGATTTCGCTAGGGAAACTAGCTAGCGAGCATGTTGGCATGTGCCAATAGCATGCATGGCCGTTATGGCCGTGACCTTGATAGGGAAACTAGCTAGCGAGCATGTTGGCATGCGTGGCCGTTAGGGCCGTGATTTTGCTAGGGAAACTAGCTAGCGAGCATGTCGGCATGTGCCAATGGCCTGCATGGCCGTTAGGGCCGTGACCTTGATAGGGAAACTAGCTAGCGAGCATGTTGGCATGTGCCAATGGCATGCGTGGCCGTTAGGGCCGTGATTTTGCTAGGGAAACTAGCTAGCGAGCATGTTGGCATGTGCCGTTGGCGCGTACGGCCATGTTGACCTAGTTGCATGTTTTGCAAGCCTAGGGCGCTATGTTTGGCGTGGGCCAAAGGCATAGCGGCTTGGAAGTATGGCTTGCAACACGTGTTGGCATGTGCCAATGGCACGTGCGGCCATGTTGACCTAGTTGCAAGTCTTGCAAGCCTAGGGCGCTATGTTTGGCGTGGGCCAAAGGCATAGCGGCTTAGAAATATGGCTTGCGGCACGTGTTGGCATGTTCCAATGGCACGTGCGGCCATGTTGACCTAGTTGCAAGTCTTGCAAACCTAGGGCGCTATGTTTGGCGTGGGCCAAAGGCATAGCGGCTTAGAAATATGGCTTGCGGCACGTGTTGGCATGTGCCAATGGCACGTGCGGCCATGTTGACCTAGTTGCAAGTCTTGCAAACCTAGGGCGCTATGTTGGGCGTGGGCCCAAGGCATAGCGGCTTAGAAATATGGCTTGCGGCACGTGTTGGCATGTGCCAATGGCACGTGCGGCCATGTTGACTTAGTTGCAAGTCTTGCAAACCTAGGGCGCTATGTTGGGCGTGGGCCCAAGGCATAGCGGCTTGGAATTTGGCGTTGTTTCCATGGTGCGCGTGGTGCGGCTTGGAAATATGGCTTCATGGCACGTGTTGGCATGTGCCAATGGCACGTGCGGCCATGTTGACCTAGTTGCAAGTCTTGCAAGCCTAAGGCGCTATGTTGGGCGTGGGCCAAAGGCATAGCGGCTCGGGAATATGGCCTGCGGCACGTGATGGCATGTGCCAATGGCACGTGCGGCCATGTTGACCTAGTTGCAAGTCTTGCAAGCCTAGGGCGCTATGTTTGGCGTGGGCCAAAGGCATAGCGGCTTGGAATTTGGCGTTGTTGCCATGGTTCGCAGGGTGCGGCTTGGTTTGGCATGGTTGCCATGGTGCGCAGAGTGCGGCTTGGTTTGGCATTGTTGCCATGGTGCGCAGTATGCGGATTGGTTTGGCATTGTTGCCATGGTGCGCAGTATGCGACTTGGTTTGGCATTGTTGCCATGGTGCGCGAGATGCGGCTTGGTTTGGCATTGTTGCCATGGTGCGCAAATGATGCGACTTGGTTTGGCATTGTTGCCATGGTGCGCAAAGATGCGACTTGGTTTGGCATTGTTGCCATGGTGCGCAAGATATGCGGCTTGGTTTGGCATTGTTGCCATGGTGCGCGAGTGGTGCGGCTTAGTTTTGGAATTAGGGTTACGTGTTGAAAACCCTAATCTGGTATTTTGAAAAAATACCCTATTAATTATTTACACCGAGTTAAATGCTCTTATTTAATGTGTTGCGGGTAACACTAGGTCATGGGGTTTTACGATTTTACCCCTTTTCTAAAAACCACCATCAACATTAAGTCCCCTTCTTAGCTCGGAACAGGGGCTTTGTTGCGAGGTAAGCATAAGATGGTGACAAACTTTTAACAACAACCCGTAAAGAAAATTGAAAGAGGCTTGTCTGACCTTTTATAAATAGGATTTGGAATCCTTGCCTCTCGTAGTTTTGCACAAATCGGGAGGTCAGCACAATTGGTGGGCCCTAAGTGCAGCTTGGGCGACGTTGGGAAGTTGGCGTGAGTTGGGAAATTGAGTGTGCTAGCTGGTGGGACCGGCGCGAAGTGTAGAAACCGTTCGCGCTTGCAGGCATGACTTGGGCGGCATTGGGAGGTCTGCGCAATTGGTGGGGCCGGTACAATCTTGGAAACCATGCTTGCAGGCGTGACTTGGGCGGCATTGAGAAGTCGCAATTGGTGGGGCCGGTCCAATCTTGGAAACCATGCTCGCAGGCGTGACTTGGGCGGCATTGGGAAGTCGCAATTGGTGGGGCCGGTGCAACTTGGAAGTCGTGTTTGCAGGCGTGACTTATGTAAATAAGGAGGGAGTAGGCGTTTCTTCGGATAGCAAAGTTTCCTTATTTTGCTTTATTTCACGTGCGGCTTCAATTAAGGCATTGTTCATGCTAAAATCTGAAAGCGTTATGTCCCTCATTGCTTCCTTTCCTTTTTAGAATCTCGTATTTATACCCAATGCAAACGCATCATATTCCTTGTTTGAGAAAAGATTCTTCTTGTTGGATTTCTCTCTTTGTCATGTCGCGCAGATTCGAGTCATCTTCTAACCAGTCAGGTTCTCCGGATGAGGGCGCGAGGTCTGATTCTTGCATGAGCGTCCCAACAAATGTTATTCGGGTTAAGAAAATCATACCGGTATGTTTTCTTCTTCTTTGGCGGATTGACAGACACTTTAATGCTTGTTGTGTAAATGGGAAAATTTCCCACATGCGAGAGATATCCTGTTGGAGCATGCGTCATCAAGTATCGACGAGGATGACCTAGTTGTTCCTCTTCCTTCAGGTCCGACCTCGTTGACTGCTGCGGATTTGGAGAATGCTGATTTAGGGCTCTCTTGTCATGAATACCCTTCTGCAGGTTCATCGTTTGGGACTTGTATGAGGTGTCTCTCCTCCAATTATCGGAATGTTGGTGGTTTCTTGGTGCGGAAAGAATTCGTAGCCCTTTATACGAGGATATGGAAAACGTATGGCCATATTGCTACCAGGAACGTGGTGAAGTGCTGTTCGTCCGCTTTGGTTTCCGTAGTGAACTGTCTTCTGCCAATGATTGTGTTGATGGAGAATGTGTCCATTCATGCTGTTTCGGAGTCAGCCATCCAAAAGTGGGAGAACATGGTGTCTACCTGCGAATCTTTGGAATTTAACGTTAGCTGGTTGCGGCACCGCCTCAGTATTGTGAAGGTTGACAGGGCTGGTATTCTTGCTGGTGTGATTCCTGCCACGAGAGCCATGCTGGAAGAAGAGGAAGTTTTGGCCCTGGAGTCTCGGAAGATTGAGGAGTTAACTCGAGATTTGAAGAGTATGACTGAAAGATATCATGGCCGATTGAAGATGATATTTTGTAAGGATTATAATTTTTTTTTTGAAGAAAATAAAGAGATTCTGCTAATCCACTGTCTTTGTATTGAAATTCGATAACTGATAAGAAAGAAAGTAAAAGCGGAGAAAATGCCTGGACGTTCACACTTTTGATGTAGCATGTTGCAGGGAATGATTAGGCGTAGTACGCCTTTAGCCATTTTCCATTGATAACTCTGTCTCTAGCTTTCCCCCATCTTCTTTGATGATCTTGTAGTAACTTATTTGTTATATGCTTTAGTGATTATGTACGGCCCTTCCCATTTGGGAGAAAACTTTGGTGCTTTGATGCGTCTTCTTTGGATGTGTTTGGCCGTTTTTAGCACTCGCATCTCCTTCCTTGAAAACCCCGGGTTTTACATGGCTGTTGTACGCCCGGAAATCCTGTTCTCGTATATTTGCGCATGTTCCTCTGCCCGGGATCTTTTGGAGTCTAGAGTATCCAGTCCGCACTCGGCATTGAGTGATTCGGCCGTTCCACTGGGTCCGCTCGCCAAGCGCGCAATTAAAGCGGATGGGATCTTGATTTCTGCGGGAGGATTGCGTCTGCACCGTAGACGAGGGAGTAAGGAGACACGCCGGTGGAGCTTCTAGGAGATATTCTCATACGCCCGCACAGCCATTGGCAATTGCTCATGCCGGTTACGGGATTGTCATGTCTTGTCCGGAGGATCTCGGATCGAGTCTTGTTGGTACTTTCGGCTTGCCCATTTCCCCGAGGATAATAGATGGTAGAGAAGACTTGTTTGATTCCGTACCTCTCAAGTAGTTCCCGTACTTGCTTGTTAGCGAAAGGTGTGCCGTTGTCGGTCTTTGATGTGTTTAGGTACGCCAAAACGGCAGATGATGTGCTCCTTGATGAATGCCGCGATTGTGGCTCCAGTGGTTCCTTTCAGTGGGACGGCCTCAACCCACTTGGTAAAGTACTCGGTCGCGGTTATTATGTACTCATGCCGTTTTGAGGATGGGGGGTTGATCTTCCCGATGATGTCGAGTCCCCAGCTATAAAAGGGCCACGGCTACTTATTGCGTGCAAGGGTGTTGGAGGCGTGTAGATGAGGTTTCCATGAATCTGGCATTCTCGGCATTTCTGAACGAAGGTAGCCGCGTCGTCTTCCATGGTCGGCCAGTAGTACCTCTCGTGTATCTGCAGGAATAATTTCTGTTTTCCTTGGTGTTCGCCTTCGTGCATTTCTCTTAACATAACTGGGACCTCTGTGTCATCCAAACACCTTAGTAGACCTCCCCCGAAACTCTTGCGATATAAAACCCCATCATGGAACACGAACCTTTTGGACTTCTGTCTTAGTTTGGAAGCATCCTCTTTGTTAGTAGGAAGAATGCTATCGCGAAGGAAAGTGATGTACGGCTCCCGCCAAATCCCAGTGTGGGCTGATGTTGAGGATTTCTGACTGACATGGGGGCGCCTGGCAATTCGGACACGCTTTTTGGAGCAATTAGGATTGGGTTTCCATCTCTCCGGTAGTATCCAAGTCGTTGTAAACGACGGTGAGGGTTACCACGATGTTATCCCACGACTTCGGCATGAATACGTTCAAGCCGCTGCTGTGCTTCCTCTTTCCCGAGACACCTTGACAGAGATCCGTCTGGATTTCAGCGATCGAAAAACCTTGAAGCATAAAGAAATTCCGCAAGGTCTTGAGGTCGACCTTCCCTTGAAAGAGTGAGTTGTTGAGTTCTTGAATGATAGGAGTTCTCCAGTCGTCATCTTCGGCTTTCTCAGGTTGTGAAAGCCACGTTGAAGCTATCGTTCGCCGTTTTACTGTCAGGGTTTCCTCGGTTCCTTCAAACCGCAGCTTCGAGGCTAGTGTAGCTAAGCAGTCGGCATGCTTGTTGCTCTTACTACGGTGACATGTGTGATGGTTGCTTCAAATAAATAATTGAGTAGTTTTTGTGCTTGACCTGTATGGTGCCAGTGTTAGTTTCTTCAATGCATAGATCCCGTTTACCTGGTTGATAAGTAATTTGGAATCTCCTCTTATCTCCAAACGCGTGGCCCCGACTTGTTTGGCTAGTGATAGTCCGATGAGGAAAGCTTCGTACTCAATTTGAGTTATTGGTGCACGGAAAGTCTAGCTTGAAAGAGTGCGAGAAGACTTCTCCAGAGGAGATGCTAGTACAACACCCGCTCCTCCTTATTAGTCTTTTGGGTGGAAGAGCCGTCGAAGAACAGAGCCACGTTTCTTCTTTGACTAAAAAGATATCCGGAAGATCTCCCAGAGATCTTCTCGTAATTCTGCGGTATCTTCCCCGGGAATGCCGCTAACAGTCCGCAAACAGACTTGTCCCTTTATGGACCTTGGGGAGACGCACGTTATGTCGAACTCTGTCAGCTGCAGGAGCTATTTAGCTGGCCTCCCTATCAGAGCAGGTTTCGAGAGGAGAAACTTTACAGGGTCTGATTTGGATACTAGCACCACTTTATTGGAGAGGAGGTAGTGCATGAACTTCTGGATGGAATAAATCAGTGCTAAACATGCCTTTTCCGCCTTGGGGTATCTGAGTTCAGCGTCTCTCAACGTTAGACTGAAATAGTATATGGGGTATTCCATTCCTTTGTCGTCCTCTTGTGCGAGGAGAGCTCCAACGGCTGTATCGCTAAAGGCTGTGTAGAGACATAGCGGTTTCCCTCGCATAGGAGGATTCATGATGGCTGGAGAGGACAATATTTGCTGGATCTTCTGGTACGCTTTTTGTTGAGGCGTAGCCCATGCGAAATTCGCTCCTTTCTTTAGCAGAGGAGTAAACGTAGTGGTGAGTTGTGCCAGCCCTGGTATGAAGCGACGAATGTAGTTTACCTTGCCCATGAAACTCTGGAGCTCCTTTATGGTTCGTGGTGGCGGCATCGTGAGGATAGCTTGCGTTTTGACTGGATCAACTTTTATTCCTGCGCCTTCACTTGAATCCCAAGAATTTCCCCGAAGAGACACCAAAGGCGCATTTCAGAGGATTCATCTTCAACTTGTACTCGCGGCATCTTTCGAACACTTGGCGCAGCGTTTCTGGATGATCCGCTCGAGTCTTTGATTTAACCACCACGTCATCTACGTAATCTTCGACTTGCTTGTGCATCATATCGTGGAAGATGGTAGTCATGGCGCGTTGGTAAGTAAATGCCAAAGGTTCTTCAGCCGAAAGGCATTACGGTGTAATAGAAGTTTCCGAGAGGGGTACGGAAAGCAGTCTTACTTGCGTCGTGCTCATACATCTTGATCTGGTTGTATCCGCTATATCCATCCATGAAAGAGAACATACCATGTCCACTGGTAGCATCTACCAAAGATGTCGATGTTAGGTAGCGGAAAATCATCTTTGGGGCAGCACTTGTTCAAATCTCTGAAATCGACACAACATCTGATCTGACCATTCTTCTTCTTAACGGGAACGATATTGGCCAACCAAGTAGGATGATGAATAGGCCTGATGAATCCCGCGACTAGTAATTTTTGGACCTCCGCCTTGATTTGTTATTCTACATCGTGTCTGAATTGTCATGGAGGCTGCTTGACTGGTTTGGATCCGGGTATCACATGCAGATGGTGGGTGACCAGTTTTCCATCCAAGCCAGGCATTTCTTCATAAGTCCATGCGAAGACGTCCTGATATTCTTTGAGTAGGTCGACTAGCTTTGAGCGTTCCGCAGGATGTAGAGTCGAACTGATCGGAATGGGTCGCGGAAATTCCTCATTCCCTTTATTGACAGTTTCGAGTTCGTCGGTGGTTAAGTCGGTCCCATCTTGTAGCTTCTGAGGGGCGTCTGGAACTTCCTCCTGGTTATTGTGAAGACATTCCTTCGGGCGGAGAGACCGGGCCATGGTCTCCCCTGCTAATTGCTAACAGCGGTTATAATGTGTGAGCTTCCCCTTTTTGCTTCGTCTTGCGGTAAGGGTGTACTCTTGCTTGGTGCGGGCACGGGTTACTCCCAGTGGCAAGAGACTGGCGAGTCTTCCTTCTGAGGAGGTGGTGGAAGGACGGTCTCCTCTGCGGGGTATCTCCAGTTTGTCGCTATCTCTGAGCGATGTCCATTTTGGTAGCAGAAAACTATGAATCTTGGTCGCCACGCCTTTTGAACCCTCCTTCGGCCCATGTGCTTCTGTGATGGCTGGTGCATAGGGGACAGAGACGCGGAAATGCGAACGACTTCTCCGTTCAATACTTTTCGTGCATTGGTGGTATGTTGAAGGGACGATTTTGAGATTGTGTAGCCACGGCCTTCCCGGTATCATGTGGTAGTCCAGTTCTTTTTCAATTACTTCAAACTTCACGCTTGATTGGATTGGCCCTACTTGCCTCTCCAAGTTGATGTAGCCGTATGTGCTAGTTTGGTTGCCCTCGAAATCCGTCATCGTAGTGGGCTGTCGTACGATCTCATTAGGTCGCACCTTGGCAGCTTTGAGTGTCTTGAGAGTGATGACATTGGAAGATGCACCCGTGTCAATGAGCGCTCTTCGAAACTCTATGTTCTTGACGAGAGCCGTAACATGCAAGGCCCGGTTGTGACCGTCTTCTACCATCATGTCGTCGTCGGTGAAAACAATATTGTTTACGTCTGCGAACCTTGACTGTCCCATATTTGTTCAAAAATTATCTCTATTATATGTCGGTATGAAAGTATTGATAAAAGATAGAATGAACTTTTGACTACAAAAGTTAATCCTTTTATGTCATTATGCAAATATTGATGGAAGAAAGGATGAACTTTTGTTTACAAATATTAAGTCTATTATATGTCATTGTGCAATAATGATGAAAAATAGAATGAATCTTTGATTATTCTGCAGTATTGGTCTTTCCCCGATCCACATCCTTGTGTATATACTGCGTTGACCTTATGTTGAGCATGACCAATTGAATTGATCATTTTCCTTGTGGTTAATTCAATTGAGATTTTTGGATACAAATTCATGTCTCATGAGTTTTGTTAATGTCCAAAGAAATCCTTCTTTTCTTGTAAAACTAAGGTCGCTCTTGTTGTTCTTTCGGGAATGACATTTTCTGGGGGAGAGTTCTTAATTGAACTTGTGCTTCATTTCTAAATCTTTGTGGGGAGTGCGGATGTGGAATTAATATTGTAGGGGTTATCTTGTATCTTTATAAACTCCTTGATGAATGCATTTAGTTCCGGCTATATGATGGCATCTAAACAAGTTGATATGTTGTTCTCTTTTGGTCATGAAGTATCTCTATGAAAATTTCATGAGTATCCTACTAGTTTTCGTACCTTTGCCAATTTAAATTGACAAAAAGGGGGAGAATTAATGTGTAGTTCACATTACAAATAGATATGGTTTACGAATCATTATGTAAGGGGGAGTGGTTCTCATTGTGAGATGAAGTATGGACTAAGGGGGAGTGATACATATCACCATAGTATTGTTGTCAAAGTTGTGATATAATTGAACTTTGATGTTGTGTAATGATACTATGACATTGTATAACAATGATTGAGAGCAACTGTTTTCTCATTGTTATTTCTACGGATCTTCAACAACTATGATGCTGAGTTGAACACATTTGGAATTATTGGAGTACTTGTAAGTGACGAAGATTTCGAGTAATGTTGAAGAACCAAGGAGATCAAGCATTTGGATGAGAAGCTAATAAGTTTATTTATTTTGTAATCCACATGTATTGATAGTTTTTTCACTAAAATTGACAAAGGGGAGATTGTTAGAGCACTTTGCTCAGTTGAACTCGCAAGCGTTGCTATCTCAAGCTTGTTTTTCAAGTTTAGTTGCCAAACATTCAATTTCTTAAACATTCACCCTCTCATGAATCATACAAACATAACACTCATTCCAAAAGTAGACAATCCAACAAAACCATCCCAATTCAGACATATCAGCCTATGTAATTTCAGTTACAAAATCATATCCAAAATCCTTGTCAATCGATTACGCCCCCTCCTCCAATTATTAATAAGCCCATACCAAAGTGCCTCCGTACCTCAAAGATCAATACATGATAACATACCAATTTCCAGGGAGCTATTCCACCACATCAAAACATCTCCAACTAAAGAACCCAATATAGCTCTAAAACTAGATATCCAAAAAGCTTATGACAGCCTTGATTGGGGATTCATCAAAAAAGCATTTACACAATTGGGATTTTCAACAATATTTGTGGAATATATTATGCTATTGTTTATGGGTGAAAATCGTTTCTGCTGATTTCGGTAATTTCGGTGAGTGAGTGAGAAACCGATTCAAACCCTAAACAAATGTGTTGCACGTGAGCACTTTATAGGTTCGAGAGATCGATCTCGTACAAGTCCGGCCTAAACCAAGAAATGGTCATTCCAGACTTGCTTCCGGTCACAAAGTGGAGGAGAAGGGTTGATTTGGGGAGGGAAGCAAAGAAAGGTGTTGAGGATAGTAGTATCTCGACTTATATCGAAAAGTGAAAGCTTATGAAGCTTGCAAGAGATGGAAGCTTTTGAGAGAGCTTGCAAAGTCAGCTTTCGAGAGTGTAAGTGTAGTATATTTCTCCTGACCGAGACTTGTTGTCAGGTGGAAATAGGTAAGACCTATTTATACAAGTCGAGATTAAAACGTACCCTGGCCTCATGAAGGAAGAGAGTAAAGGGTGAAATAATGGGAGGAGGTGGTAACCGCATGGTTTAATGGGCGAAAACGTTTTTCACCATTATTTCCTCTTTTATTTGACCGCTTTATTCCTTTTCACGCTTTTTAATGTGAGCGTAGTGTACGCTGCATGCTGTGACCGCCAAACCAAAACCCTAAAGAAGCATCCCCGGTTGTGTTGATGTCTCGAGTGTTGGTTGCATCTTGAGTGCAAGTGGCGCTGCTAGTGGCGCGTGTGGCATGTGCCAATGGCATGTGCGGAATGCCTTGGTGGTAGTTTGCACGGTTTGCAAGTTGGGCTACCAGCGTGTGTGCTTGGCATGTGCCGATGGCATGTGCGGAATGCCTTGGTGGTAGGTTGCACGGTTTGCCAGTTAGGCTACCAGCGTGTGTGTTTGGCATGTGCCAATGGCATGTACGGAATGCCTTGGTGGTAGGTTGCACGGTTTGCAAGTTAGGCTACCAGCGTGTGTGCTTGGCATGTGCCAATGGCATGCGTGGCCATTAGGGCCGCGACCTTGATAGGGAAACTAGCTAGCGAGCATGTTGGCATGTGCCAATGGCATGCGTGGCCGTTAGGGCCGTGATTTTGCTAGGGAAACTAGCTAGCGAGCATGTTGGCATGTGCCAATGGCATGCATGGCCGTTAGGGCCGTGATTTCGCTAGGGAAACTAGCTAGCGAGCATGTTGGCATGTGCCAATAGCATGCATGGCCGTTATGGCCGTGACCTTGATAGGGAAACTAGCTAGCGAGCATGTTGGCATGTGCCAATGGCATGCGTGGCCGTTAGGGCCGTGATTTTGCTAGGGAAACTAGCTAGCGAGCATGTTGGCATGTGCCAATGGCCTGCATGGCCGTTAGGGCCGTGACCTTGATAGGGAAACTATCTAGCGAGCATGTTGGCATGTGCCAATGGCATGCGTGGCCGTTAGGGCCGTGATTTTGCTAGGGGAAACTAGCTAGCGAGCATGTTGGCATGTGCCATTGGCGCGTACGGCCATGTTGACCTAGTTGCATGTTTTGCAAGCCTAGGGCGCTATGTTTGGCGTGGGCCAAAGGCATAGCGGCTTGGAAGTATGGCTTGCAACACGTGTTGGCATGTGCCAATGGCACGTGCGGCCATGTTGACCTAGTTGCAAGTCTTGCAAGCCTAGGGCGCTATGTTTGGCGTGGGCCAAAGGCATAGCGGCTTAGAAATATGGCTTGCGGCACGTGTTGGCATGTGCCAATGGCACGTGCGGCCATGTTGACCTAGTTGCAAGTCTTGCAAACCTAGGGCACTATGTTTGGCGTGGGCCAAAGGCATAGCGGCTTAGAAATATGGCTTAAGGCACGTGTTGGCATGTGCCAATGGCACGTGCGGCCATGTTGACCTAGTTGCAAGTCTTGCAAACCTAGGGCGCTATGTTGGGCGTGGGCCCAAGGCATAGCGGCTTAGAAATATGGCTTGCGGCACGTGTTGGCATGTGCCAATGGCACGTGCGGCCATGTTGACTTAGTTGCAAGTCTTGCAAACCTAGGGCGCTATGTTGGGCGTGGGCCCAAGGCATAGCCGCTTGGAATTT
Organism: Papaver armeniacum; assembly: GCA_023531295.1. Classification (NCBI taxonomy): domain Eukaryota; kingdom Viridiplantae; phylum Streptophyta; class Magnoliopsida; order Ranunculales; family Papaveraceae; genus Papaver; species Papaver armeniacum. Next base: position 1,053,773 of record JAJJWW010008294.1, on the reverse strand, counting down.
GGCGTTGTTTCCATGGTGCGCAGGGTGCGGCTTGGAAATATGGCTTGCGGCACGTGTTGGCATGTGCCAATGGCATGTGCGGCCATGTTGACCTAGTTGCAAGTCTTGCAAGCCTAGGGCGCTATGTTGGGTGTGGGCCAAAGGCATAGCGGCTCGGGAATATGGCTTGCGGCACGTGATGGCATGTGCCAATGGCACGTGCGGCCATGTTGACCTAGTTGCAAGTCTTGAAAGCCTAGGGCGCTATGTTTGGCGTGGGCCAAAGGCATAGCGGCTTGGAATTTGGCGTTGTTGCCATGGTTCGCAGGGTGCGGCTTGGTTTGGCATGGTTGCCATGGTGCGCAGAGTGCGGCTTGGCTTGGCATGGTTGCCATGGTGCGCAGAGTGCGGCTTGGTTTGGCATGGTTGCCATGGTGCGCAGATATGCGGCTTGGTTTGGCATTGTTGCCATGGTGCGATATCTGCGATTGGTTTGGCATTGTTGCCATGGTGCGCAGTATGCGACTTGGTTTGGCATTGTTGCCATGGTGCGCAGTATGCGGCTTGGTTTGGCATTGTTGCCATGGTGCGCAGTATGCGACTTGGTTTGGCATTGTTGCCATGGTGCGCAGTATGCGACTTGGTTTGGCATTGTTGCCATGGTGCGCAGTATGCGGCTTGGTTTGGCATTGTTGCCATGGTGCGCAGGGTGCGGCTTAGTTTTGGAATTAGGGTTCTGTGTTGAAAACCCTAATCTGGTATTTTGAAAAAAATACCCCTATTAATTATTTACACCTGAGTTAAATGCTCTTATTTAATGTGTTGCGGGTAACACTAGGTCATGGGGTTTTACGATTTTACCCCTTTTCTAAAAACCACCATCAACATTAAGTCCCCTTCTTAGCTCGGAACAGGGGCTTTGTTGCGAGGTAAGCATAAGATGGTGACAAACTTTTAACAACAACCCGTAAAGAAAATTGAAAGAGGCTTGTCTGACCTTTTATAAATAGGATTTGGAATCCTTGCCTCTGGTAGTTTTGCACAAATCGGGAGGCTGGCACACAATTGGGGGCCCGATGCAGCTTAGGCGACGTTGGGAAGTTGGCGTGAGTTGGGAAATTGAGTGTGCTAGCTGGTGGGACCGGCGCGAAGTGTAGAAACCGTTCGTGCTTGCAGGCGTGACTTGGGCGGCATTGGGAGGTCTGCGCAATTGGTGGGGCCGGTCCAATCTTGGAAACCATGCTTGCAGGCGTGACTTGGGCGGCATTGAGAAGTCGCAATTGGTGGGGCCGGTCCAATCTTGGAAACCATGCTCGCAGGCGTGACTTGGGCGGCATTGGGAAGTCGCACCAGTGGGGGCCGGTGCAACTTGGAAGTCGTGTTTGCGGCGTGACTTATGTAAATAAGGAGGAGTAGGCGTTTCTTCGGATAGCAAAGTTTCCTTATTTTGCTTTATTTCACGTGCGGCTTCAATTAAGGCATTGTTCATGCTAAAATCAAAGCGTTATGTCCCTCATTGCTTCCTTTCCTTTTAGAATCTCGTATTTATACCCAATGCAAACGCCTCATATTCCTTGTTTGAGAAAAGATTCTTCTTGTTGGATTTCTCTCTTTGTCATGTCGCGCGAGATTCGAGTCATCTTCTAACCAATCAGTTCTCCTGGATGAGGGCGCGAGGTCCGATTCTTGCATGAGCGTCCCAACAAATGTTATTCGGGTTAAGAAAATCATACCGGTATGTTTTCTTCTTCTTTGGCGGATTGATGACACTTTAATGCTTGTTGTGTAAATGGGAAAATTTCCATGTGCGAGAGATATCCTGTTGGAGCATGCGTCATCATGATCGACGAGGATGACCTAGTTGTTCCTCTTCCTTCGAGTCCGACCTCGTTGGATCGCTGCGGATTTGGAGAATGCTTGATTTAGGGCTCTCTTGTCATGAATACCCTTCTGCAGGTTCATCGTTTGGGACTCGTATGAGGTGTCTCTCCTCCAATTATCGGAATGTTGGTGGTTTCTTGGTGCGGAAAGAATTCGTGAGCCCTTTATACGAGGATATGGAAAACGTATGGCCATATTGCTACCAGGAACGTGGTGAAGTGCTGTTCGTCCACTTTGGTTTCCGTAGTGAACTGTCTTCTGCCAATGATTGTGGAGATGGAGAATGTGTCCATTCATGATGTTTCGGAGTCAGCCATCCAAAAGTGGGAGAACATGGTGTCTACCTGCGAATCTTTGGAATTTAACGTTAATGGTTGCGACCGCCTCGGTGATTGTGAAGGTTGACAGGGCTGGTATTCTTGCTGGTGTGATTCCTGCCACGAGAGCCATGCTGGAAGAAGAGGAAGTTTTGGCCCTGGAGTCTCGGAAGATTGAGGAGTTAACTCGAGATTTGAAGAGTAGGACTGAAAGATATCATGGCCGATTGAAGATGATATTTTGTAGGGATTATAATTTTTTTTTTGAAGAAAATAAAGAGATTCTGCTAATCCACTGTCTTTGTATTGAAATTCGATAACTGATAAGAAAGAAAGTAAAAGCGGAGAAAATGCCTGGACGTTCACACTTTTAATGTAGCATGTTGCAGGGAATGATTAGGCGTAGTACGCCTTTAGCCATTTTCCATTGATAACTGTCTCTAGCTTTCCCCCATCTTCTTTGATGATCTTGTAGTAACCGCTGTTATATGCTTTAGTGATTATGTACGGCCCTTCCCATTTGGGAGAAAACTTTGGTGCTGTGATGCGTCTTCTTTGGATGTGTTTGGCGGTTTTTAGCACCAGATCTCCTTCCTTGAAAACCCTGGGTTTTACATGGCTGTTGTACGCCCTGGAAATCCTGTTCCTGTATATTTGCGCATGTTCCTCTGCCCGAGATCTTTGGAGTCTAGAGTATCCAGTTCCACAATTCTGGCATTGAGTGATTCGGCTTCGTTCCACTGGGGTCCGCTCGCTGCGGCAATTCTGGCGGATGGGATCTTGATTTCTGCCGGGAGGATTGCGTCTGTACCGTAGACGAGGGAGTAAGGAGACACGCCGGTGGAGCTTCTAGGAGATATTCTGTACGCCCAGAGAGCCATTGGCAATTGCTCATGCCAGGTTCTGGGATTGTCATGTACTTTGTCCTACGAGGATTCTGATCGTAGTCTTGTTGGTACTTTCGGCTTGCCCATTTCCCTGAGGATAATAGATGGTAGAGAAGACTTGTTTGATTCCGTACCTCTCAAGTAGTTCCTGTACTTGCTTGTTAGCGAAAGGTGTGCCGTTGTCGGTGATGATGTGTTTAGGTACGCCAAAACGGCGAGATGATGTGCTCCTTGATGAATGCGCGATTGTGGCTCCAAAGTTCCTTTCGGTGGGACGGCCTCAACCCACTTGGTAAAGTACTCGGTCGCGGTTATTATGTACTCATGCCGTTTTGAGGATGGGGGGTTGATCTTCCCAATGATGTCGAGTCCCCAGCTGTAAAAGGGCCACGGGCTACTTATTGCGTGCAAGGGTGTTGGAGGCGTGTGGATGAGGTTTCCATGAATCTGGCATTCTCGGCATTTCTGAACGAAGGTAGCCGCGTCGTCTTCCATGGTCGGCCAGTAGTACCTCTCGTGTATCTGCAGGAATAATTTCTGTTTTCCTTGGTGTTCGCCTTCGTGCATTTCTCTTAACATAACTGGGACCTCTGTGTCATCCAAACACCTTAGTAGACCTCCCCCAAAACTCTTGCGATATAAAACCCCATCATGGAACACGAACCTTTTGGACTTACGTCTTAGTTTGGAAGCATCCTCTTTGTTTGTAGGAAGAATGCTATCGCGAAGGAAAGTGATGTACGGCTCCCGCCAAATTCCCAGTGTGGCTGATGTTGAGGATTTGACCCGACATGGGGGCGCCCGGCAATTCGGACACGCCTTTTGGAGCAATCGGGATTGGGTTTCCATCTCTCGGCCGCAGTATCCAAGTCGTTGTAAACGACGGTAGAGGGTTACCACTGATGTTATCCCACAGACTTCGGCATGAATACGTTCAAGCCGCTGCTGTGCTTCCTCTTTCCCGAGACACCTTGACAGAGATCCGTCTGGATTTCGGCGATACAGAAAACCTTGAAGCATAAAGAAATTCCGCAAGGTCTTGAGGTCGACCTTCCCTTGAAAGAGTGAGTTGTTGAGTTCTTGAATGATAGGAGTTCTCCGGTCGTCATCTTCGGCTTTCTCGGGTTGTGAAAGCCATGTTGAAGCTATCGTTCGCCGTTTCTTGTCGTGGTTTCCTCGTTCCTTCAAACCGCAGCCTTCGAGGCTAGTGTAGCTAAGCAACATGCTTGTTGCTTCTACTACCGACATGTGTGATGGTTGCTTCAAATAAATAATTGAGTAGTTTTTGTGCTTCACCTGTATGGTGCCAGTGTTAGTTTCTTCAATGCATAGATCCCGTTTACACTGTTGATAAGTAATTTGGAATCTCCTCTTATCTCCAAACGCGTGGCCCCGACTTGTTTGGCTAGTGATAGTCCGATGAGGAAAGCTTCGTACTCGGCTGAGTTATTGGTGCACGGAAAGTCTAGCTTGAAAGAGTGCGAGAAGACTTCTCCAGGAGATGCTAGTACAACACCCGCTCCTCCTATTAGTGCCGGGGGGTGGAAGAGCCGTCGAAGAACAAGAGCTACGTTTCTTCTTTGACTAAAGATATCCGGAAGATCTCCCGGGAGATCTTCTCGTAATTCTCTAAGTATCTTCCCCTGGGAATGCTGCTAACAGGTCTGCAACAGCTTGTCCCTTTATGGCCCTTGGGGAGACGCACGTTATGTCGAACTCTGACAGCTGCAGGAGCCATTTAGCCGGCCTCCCTATCAGAGCAGGTTTCGAGAGGAGAAACTTTACAGGGTCTGATTTGGATACTAGCACCACTTTATTGGAGAGGAGGTAGTGCATGAACTTCTGGATGGAATAAATCAGTGCTAAACATGCCTTTTCCGCCTTGGGGTATCTGAGTTCGGGCGTCTCTCAACGTTCGACCGAAATAGTATATGGGGTATTCCATTCCTTTGTCGTCCTCTTGTGCGAGGAGAGCTCCAACTACCGTATCGCTAAAAGGTCGTGTAGAGACATAGCGGTTTCCCTCGCATAGAGGATTCATGATGGCTGGAGAGGACAATATTTGCTGGATCTTCCGCACGCTTTTGAGGCGTAGCCCATGCGAAATTCGCTCCTTTCTTTAGCAGAGGAGTAAACGTAGTGGTGAGTTGTGCCAGCCCCGGTATGAAGCGACGAATGTAGTTTACCTTGCCCATGAAACTCTGGAGCTCCTTTATGGTTCGTGGTGGCGGCATCGTGAGGATAGCTTGCGTTTTGACTGGATCAACTTTTATTCCTGCGGCCGTCACTTGGAATCCCAAGAATTTCCCCGAAGAGACACCAAAGGCGCATTTCAGAGGATTCATCTTCAACTTGTACTCGCGGCATCTTTCGAACACTTGGCGCAGCGTTTCTGGATGATCCGCTCGAGTCTTTGATTTAACCACCACGTCATCTACGTAATCTTCGACTTGCTTGTGCATCATATCGTGGAAGATGGTAGTCATGGCGCGTTGGTAAGTAGCGCCAGCGTTCTTCGAGACAAGAAAGGCATTACGGTGTAATAGAAGTTTCCGAGAGGGGTACGGAAAGCAGTCTTACTTGCGTCGTGCTCATACATCTTGATCTGGTTGTAGCCGCTATATCCATCCATGAAAGAGAACATACCATGTCCACTGGTAGCATCTACCAGCATGTCGATGTTAGGTAGCGGAAAATCATCTTTGGGGCAGCACTTGTTCAAATCTCTGAAATCGACACAACATCTGATCTGACCATTCTTCTTCTTAACGGAACGATATTGGCCAACCAAGTAGGATGATGAATAGGCCTTGATGAATCCCGCGACTAGTAATTTTTGGACCTCCGCCTTGATTTGTTCTTCTACATCGTGTCTCAATTGTCATGGAGGTCCGCTTGACCGGTTTGGATCCGGGTATCACATGCGAGATGGTGGGTGACCAGTTTTCCATCCAAGCCAGCATTTCTTCATAAGTCCATGCGAAGACGTCCCGATATTCTTTGAGTAGGTCGACTAGCTTTGAGCGTTCGCGCAGATGTAGAGTCGAACCGATCGGAATGGGTCGCGGAAATTCCTCATTCCCTATATTGACAGCTTTCGAGTTCGTCGGTGGTTAAGTCGGTCCCATCTTGTAGCTTCGAGGGGCGTCCGGAACTTCCTCCTGGTTATTGTGAAGACATTCCTTCGGCGGAGAGACCGGCCATGTTCTCCCCTGCTAATTGCTAACAGCGGTTATAATGTGTGAGCTTCCCCTTTTTGCTTCGTCTTGCGGTAAGGGTGTACTCTTGCTTGGTGCGGGCACGGGTTACTCCCAGTGGCAAGAGACTGGCGAGTCTTCCTTCTGAGGAGGTGGTGGAAGGACGGTCTCCTCTCGGGGTATCTCCAGGTTGTCGCTATCTCTCGAGCGATGTCCATTTTGGTAGCAGAAAACTGTGGATCTTGGTCGCCACGCCTTTTGAACCCTCCTTCGGCCCATGTGCTTCTACGCAAAGGCGGGTGCATAGGGGACAGAGACGCGAAATGCGAACGACTTCTCCGTTCAATCTCTTGTTTTCGAGGCATTGGTGGTATGTTGAAGGGACGATTTTGAGATTGTGCAGCCACGGCCTTCCCAAAGTATCATGTGGTAGTCTGGGTTCTTTTTCAATTACTTCAAACTTCACGCTTGATTGGATTGGCCCTACCGCCGGCTCAAGTTGATGTAGCCGTATGTGCTAGTTTGGTTGCCCTCGAAATCCGTCATCGTAGTGGGCTGTCGTACGATCTCATTAGGTCGCACCTTGGCAGCTTTGAGTGTCTTGAGAGTGATGACATTGGAAGATGCACCCGTGTCAATGAGCGCTCTTCGAAACTCTATGTTCTTGACGAGAGCCGTAACATGCAAGGCCCGGTTGTGACCGTCTTCTACCATCATGTCGTCGTCGGTGAAAACAATATTGTTGGCGGATCTTCCGGGGATCCTTGAAGTCCCCGTGGGTGCAGGAACTAGTGATGCGTTTAGTGCTATTCGGTTGATAGCAGAGAATGTTTTTATCCGCTGGTCCTTGGAGAGGTGTAGCAATTCACATAAGTTTTCTATAAACATGGTCGCCTCCTGGTCCGCTGGCTTCCAGTCAGTGACGAAACCGTTGATTTGAGCATGCTCATTCGGGATATTAGTCCCCTGCTCTTGATCTCCTGGGAGCATGGATCACTTGGCCCCGATACTAGATTGATGAGGAAGTCGAGTATCTGTAATCGCGTCCTTCATCGTGTCCATGTTTCGGCGTGGATCTCCCGAACACGTATCGTGTCAACCGGATCTTGGGACTTCTCCATTGGTGGTGCCGCTTTCAGAATTTGAGGAGTTATCATGACCTTGGGCGGGATCCATGTTTGTGGAGATTGCCTGATAGCCGACCATGCTTGCGCGAAATTTGCGGATGGGAGCTAGAACTTGATGTTGTAACTGAAAGATCAATCCTCCCGCTGTGGTCGCCAATTGTTTATGGGTGAAAATCGTTTCTGCTGATTTCGGTAATTTCAGTGAGTGAGTGAGAAACTGATTCAAACCCTAAACAAATGTCTTTTACATGAGCACTTTATAGGTTCGAGAGATCGATCTGTACAAGTCCGGCTAAACCAAGAAATGGCCGTTCCAGACTTTGCTTCGGTCACAAAGTGGAGGAGAAGGGTTGATTTGGGGAGGGAAGCAAAGAAAGGTGTTGAGGAGAGTAGTATCTCGACTTGTATCGAGAAAGTGAAAGCTTAGGAAGCTTGCAAGAGATGGAAGCTTTTGAGAGAGCTTGCAAAGCCGCCTTTACGAGAGTGTAAGTGTAGTATATTTCTCCCGACCGAGACTTGTTGTCCGGTGGAAATAGGTAAGACCTATTTATACAAGTCGAGATTGAAACGTACTCGGCCTCATGAAGGAAGAGAGTAAAGTGTGAAATAATGGGAGGAGGTAGTAACCGCATGGTTTAATGGGCGAAAACGTTTTCACCATTATTTCCTCTTTTATTTGACCGTTTTATTCCTTTTCACGCTTTCTTAATGTGAGCGTAGTGTACGCTGCATCTTGACCGCAAACCAAAACCCTAAAGAAGCATCCCCCCGGTTTGTGTTGATGTCTCTAGTGTTGGTTGCATCTTGAGTGCAAGTGGCACTGCTAGTGGCGCGTGTGGCATGTGCCAATGGCATGTGCGGAATGCCTTGGTGGTAGTTTGCACGGTGTAGTAGCAGGTTTTCCCACACTACACCCCTTACTCGATTTTGCTTAATTAGTTCATTGAAAGTTGTATAATTGAGAATGTTTATTGATTAATTTCATGAATTGTCTACCCAGGAAAAGTAGAATTACACTTAGCAAATAAAACACTCTTAAACTTTCTCTCTCCTAATGACTTGCCCAACCATTCCAAAAAAGATTTTTTTCTTACAGACTCACTCAACCCTTTATATAGGGTGATACATAGTGGATGACAGCTAAGCTACCCTTTATTTTCGGGAATGTCCCGCGAAGTGTCGCAGATGCACAAACATTCGCTTCTCGCGACACTTCTTAACCCTCGCCAGATCTCACGTCTTCTTTACGTTTTGCCTGTCGTTATTCATTGCGTCGTTTATTTTAGCTTCTGCGACTCCCTCGCGACATCGTCGTTTATTAAACCTGCGAGCCCTGTCTGTTGCGATATTATGATCCTACAACAAAGACCAAAGATCGCTCATCAGCAAAGATACAGTATTCTTCTGCTCGTTCCCTCATCAGCAAAGACCAAAGGTTACTACAACAACAGATTTTTCCTTAAAAGATCGCTCTTCAAGCAATATTCAAGGAAAAAGAGGCAAGATGTAGGATCATAATATCGCAAATTACTGGGCTCGCAGGGTTTAATAAACGACGATGTCGCGAGGGAGTCGCAGGAAGCTAAAATAAACGACGCAATGAATAACGACAGGCAAAACGTAAAGAAGACGTGAGATCTCTGCGAGGGTTAAGAAGTGTCGCGAGAAGCGAAATGTTTGTGCATCTCGGACACTTCATGGGACATTCCCGAAAATAAAGGGTAGCTTAGCATCATCCACTATGTATCACCCTATATAAAGGGTCGAGAGTCCGTAAGAAAAAATCTTTTTTGGAATGGTTGGGCAAGTCATTAGGAGAGAAAGTTTAAGAGTGTTTTATTTGCTAAGTGTAATTCTACTTTTCCTGGTAGACAATTCATGAAATTAATCAATAAACATTCTCAATTATACAACTTTCAATGAACTAATTAAGCAAAATCGAGTAAGGGGTGTAGTGGGGAAAACCCGCTACTACATATGCGCTAGAAACAGGGACCTAATCTTGTTGGTTCAAGAAAGAAAATCGCAATTAAAATTGTTTGGATCAAGAAAATGAGAAAGGAAAATCTTAGATCGGATGAAGCAGGGGAAAAAGATATGGCATGTGGTGCAGATACAGGAGTAATGATTAGTGAATTTCATGAAAATATCAGAGGAAGAATACACAAACGGGATTTTGAAGGAAAGAAGATTACAGATAGAGAAATGATATCACCTTTGAAAGATTGGGAAAAACAAGAGATAACATTCACGACGGGAGAGATATCCAAAGAAAATTTGGATCACCCATCTCCATTGGTGATCGCAGTTAACGCGTATAAGGAAGGAGAAGAATCGGAGAACACAGTGAAAACATGGGTGGTAAATGGAGTTTTAATTGATACAGAGTCCGTGAACATAATGTTCTATCACGCTTACAAAAAGATGGGATATGAAGACGAAGACATGACTTTCGCGGCATACAATATTCAAGGTTTTGGTAAATCCATAACCAAAGTTAGAGGAGAGATAAAAATACGTATTCCATTAGGAAGAATCGAAACTCAGGTGACATTGAGTATAGTAGATATGGAATCACCGTATAACTTGTTACTAGGAAGATCATGGATACATGCAATAAAAGCTGTGGCGTCGACGCTTCATCAATGTATCAAGTTTCCAACACCAACTGGAATAGGCGAGATCAAAGGGGACGTTGCTAAAGGAAGAATATATTATCAAAATGAAGTAAAATGTTGCGAGGAACAAGTAAACAAACAAAAGAATATATCTAAGCACCGCAAAAAGATGGCGAGGGCGGCTAAGAAAGAAGAAGAGTTCAGAGTTTACATGATCAGAGCGAAGGAAGGAAAAGGCATACCCAGCGATATCTCGGGAAAAGAAAACGATCCCGCGAAAGAACCGAAAGGACCAACCCCTATGGGAGAACCAAAGGCCAGTTACGTCGCGGCAGAGCAAACTAAAGAAGTGAATATTGGAACTAAGGAAAACCCAAGATGCTAAAGATTGGAACTAACATGGGAGCGGAAGAAGAGAAAAGAACTGTCGATCTATTGCGGGATTATAAAGATATCTTCGCGTGGGATATGGGTGAAGTGCACGGTATAGATCCGTCGTGCTTTGTCACAAGTTGGAAATTGATAAAAATGTGAAGCCATTCAAACAAAGAATTAGAAAGATAGCAACAACATATCACCCTCGGATAGAAGAAGAACTGCAGAAGATGTTTGGATGCGAATTATTAGACAAGCAAAATACCCGAATGGATAGCGAATATGGTTATAGTTCCAAAGAAGAATAAGGGAATAAGGATTTGCATTGATTTCACCGATCTAAATAAAGCTTGCCCTAAAGACAGTTTTCCATTACCGGACATTCCACAACCGGGTGAATCGGCGGCGGGAATGAAAGAGTATCATCACTGGACGGATACAAAGGTTACAATCAAATTCCTCTCGCCGAGGAAGACCAAGAACACACCGCTTTCTTTGCTCCAAGAGGATTATCTTTTTATACTAAAATGCCGTTTGGTTTGCGAAATCTTTGAGGCAACGTATCAAAGGATGGTAGAAGATGTATTCGCAGAATGGATACATAAAACACTAGAGGTATACGTAGATGACATGTCAGAAAAGTAAAAAGGCGAAGATCACGTGCGAGACTTGAAAGAAATCTTTGAACAAATGAGGCGTTTCAACATCAAAGTCAATCCAGAGAAATGTACCTTCGAGTTGCATCGGGAAATTCTTGGGTTATATTATATCAAAGGAAGGAATACACGTTGACCCGGAGAAAGTAAAAAGCGATTCGCGATATGCCGACACTGCGACAAGAAAAAGATGTTCAAAAGTCAATGGATTACTAGCATCGCTAGGAAGGTTCATCTCGCGGTCATCGATAAATGTAAACACTTTTTCAAAGTGTTCAAAAAGGGTCGAAATTTAGATGGACTAGACGAATGCGAAAAGGCTTTACAAGGGATCAAAGAGCATTTAATGGATATATCCATTATGCGTAAAAGCGAACCAGGAGAGGAATTATTAATATACCTTGCGACGACTTCGCATGCCTTAAGTGCGCTTTACCATGAGTGGACGCAGGAGCAGAAAAACCAATTTATTATATCAAGAAACTTTTAATGTCAGCAGAAAGGAATTATTCGAAGATTGAAAAACTAATCCCAGCATTAGTCTATGCGCTCGTTTAAACTTCGCATATATTTTCAAAGCGCATCTTGTTAGAGTGGTAACGAAGGTACCAATCGAGTCGTAATGAAAAATTCAAAAGATCGGGAAGAGTCGAAAGATGGAATGCTCAAATAAGCCATTACAAACTCAAATATGAAATATTATCTTCAACCAAATCACGAAGGTTGTCGCAGACTTTCTCGCGGAATTTCTTTGGAAGAAGATGAAGCGATGGATGAAATGATGGATGTAGAAGAAGAGCATGGAGATCCAAAAGATTTGTTAACCGAGCCAGATCGGTGGGAAATATTAGTGGATGGATCATCCAACGGAGAAGGTAAAGGAGTGGGAATTGTTGTGATTTCGCCGAAGGCAATAAGTTAGCTTTTGCTTTCAGATTGGAATTTGAGTCTACCAATAATTAAACGGAGTATGAAGCTATAATACATGCTCTAAGATTTGCAATAGAAATGAAATTGGAGAATGTGAGGATTACCAGAGACTCACAATTGGCAATCTGTCGATAACGAGAAGTATGCTACAAATGACCCATCCCTACGAAATACAGAAGCTTGTAGAAGTGTTGTCGGACAGATACCGAAAATAAAATGGAGGCACATATCAAGGAGAGATAACAGACTCATGCAGACGCTTTTGCCTTTATATCAAGTATGATGACAGACCCAACTGCGAGGAATATCAAAACACAGACGCTACTGGCGCCATCAATTAATAAAGAAGAGGGACAAGAAGTAGATATAATGATGGTGGTAGATGAGATGCAACGTCGCGAGGAAGATTGGAGAATAGAACTTCACGCATATTTAATGAAAGGCGAGGTACCAAGAAATAGATTGGAAGCACACAAGTTAAAGAGACGGGCAACATATTATGAATTGCGAGATGGCGTGCTTTATCGGTGTTCTTTTGATGGACCTTCGCTTCGATGTCTGACAAGGAAAGAAGGAGAAACCATATTGAAGATGTTGCATAGTGGGGATGCAGGAAATCATAGCGGCGGAAGATCTTTGGCATACAAGGCAAAGACGCAAGGATATTATTGGCCATATATGCATGAGGACGCGAAAGCAATAGCCAGACGCTGCGAAGATTGTCAAAGACACGGGAAGAAGATACATGCACCAGGAGCACCGTTAAATTCTTCAAGAAGTGTGTGGCCTTTTGGAAAATGGGGTTTAGATATTGTGGGACCATTTTTACCGGGAACAGGACAAAGAAGGTACCTAATTGTCGCAACGGATTATTTCACAAAATGGGCGAGAGGTGAAAGCGGTCCAAAGACATTCGCGATAAGGATGTGTTTACTTTCATATTTGAAAATATTATATGCAGATTTGGGATCCCCGCACAACTATCGATAATGGGAAGCAGTTTGAAGGACAAAATATAGAGTTGCTTTTTGCTTAATGCATTTCGATAAGATGTGGAAAATCAACTCCATTATATCCACAAGCTAATGGCCAAGCGGAGGCAACAAACAAAACAATTGCTGATATATTGAAGAAAAAGTTGGAAGGACACAATAGAGGATGGTGCGAACAAGTACCCAATGCAAGTGTGGGCCTATAATACAACTAGAAGAGAAGCCACAGAATGTCTCCTTTTTGCTTAACTTACGGAGTTGAAGCAAAGATTCCCAACAGAGGTCGTGATTCCGACAACCAAAAAGAGGTCTGGGATAAAAATCTTAGCGCAGGCAATATTCTAACAAGTTGGATGAATTGGAAGAAAAACGAGAAAGGCCTTGCGACACATGGAGAATTATCAAAGACGGCTAGAGAATATAACAAGCGTGTAAAAATACGTGAGTTCCAACCAGGAGACTTGGTGTTGCGAGAAACCCCAATATATCAACGTGAAAGCGGAGGCAAGCTGGCGAGGAAATGGGATGGACCTTATATCATCAAAGAGGTAGTTGGTACAGGGGCATATAGATTGATGGACCCCGAAGGAAGAGATGTGGGACAAAAATTGGATAGACCATGGAATAGGTTATATCTAAAGAAATATTACCCGTAATAAGGAGAGGAGAAAAAGGAATCAAGATGAAGTACTTCTTCGCAAGATATTTGCGACGTTCAGTAAAATGCGGAGAGAATCCGCGAATATCTCGCGACAAGAATAACAAAAAAGTCATGAATGGCTTAACAAAACAACAAGAGATAAGGAATGATTAAATAAATAGATCGGCGAGTATCTCGCAGACAAAATAGCAAATGATGAAGAATGAAGAATTAAATAAAAGAATGAATGAATGGGACGAACCTTTATGGCGTACACCCTAGTTCGCGAATTATATTTCGTAAGAGGCAAATGTAAGACCTAAAGTGCGTCATATAAGGGGGTATCTCTTAACATGGCTCGGTGGAAGGTTACACCGCTCCCGAAACCTCGGGTCATGCAGATTTGGGGCCCATGAAAGCCTATCCTGGGAGATACCTTGGATTCCCAACTATATATGTAGGTTATACCCTGGTTGGGCGACCGAGGGTCTCTTCCAAGGAGTCAGTGTATGCACAAGGCGCCGAGGTACACGGTTGAGCCCGAGTGCCCGGGATGGATGAACCTACCCTGGCCATTCTTGGCAAGTCTTGGCATGCGTTGCACTCGCCCGAAGAAAACTCCACTTAGGGTGCAGTCTCGTAACCATAAACCATATAGGTATAAGGGATAAGAGGCTGCGAAAACAACCGGTTGTTGTTAAGACCGGATGGGAGGAGCTAGTCTTGTATGGCCGATGTTTCGCCTCCTTGAAGGGGCAACCGGGAGATGATAAGGGCGACGCTCTCCATTAGGGGGTGTCAAAACAGACGCAAATGTCATAAGGCTATGTTTTCGCAAGAGAACGTAGGCTCGTCATATTTGTGCAATGATCCCGCAGAGGCAATAATACTAACGCGAGGGTAAGGCGAGATCAATGGGTCTTTACACGAAAGTGTACGGACGTCTGCGATTTCGTCGCACGACGGCAATGTCATGGGGCTTTATGTTCGCGAGGATATCTAGGCCTGTCATATTGTCGCAACTAAAACATCCTGCAGAGGCAAAAATACTTGGAAAATGATAAGGCAAGATCAATGGGTCTTTACACGCAAGTGTAAAGACGTCTGCGATTTTGTCGCCATAAAAGGTGGCAGGAGGACCTCTAATTAGGGAGGTCTAACTTGGAAGACCACGCAAAAATGATAAGGCAAGGTCAATGGGCCTTTGCATGAAAATGTAGAGGGCTCTGCGACCTTGTCGCAACAAAATGAGATAAAATTCTCAATTCATGAAGATACCCGCGACTTCGTCGCGACGATCCATTTCAATAACGGTAAAATTATTACCAAATACATGATGAATTAAAATCAAATCCCTAATTGGGATGGGTTTACTTCATAAAAAATTCCATGAGCGAACATGCTCGCAAGGTTGTTTTAAATAAGAAAGGAAGAAAGAAATATGGGAATTACTCAATCAAAGAGTTCAATTATTCACACAACAAGGAATCCTGGCAAATTACAAAGAGAGTTTATTTCTCTACATCAGCATTATCAAATACAGAGGATGGTTGAGACTTTTCTGCGCCTTTATCAGCTTCGCCTATTTCAGTTGGTGGATTTTCATCAGAAATGTGTTCATCACCTTCGTTCTCGCCAGTTACTGGATTTTCATCAGAAATTTTTCTATTTGGATCTTCATTAACAACTTCCTTATCAGGGAGATCTTCGCATCTTTCATATTCATAATCACTATCCGGAGCATTAGGAACTTCATCATCACTTATTTCTAAAGGATCGACGTGAATGGGATCAAGAGACTTTGACAGCAAAATATTATTCACAAGAACTTCTGCTTTAAGAGGGAATTGGCGAAGCAATGCCTTTTGACGATTCTTACTATCAATGTCTTTACAATAAGACATATAATCAAATCTTCGCTCTGCACGGTCGCGAGAACGAGCAAGATGCGCGGAGAGTAGTCCATTTTCCTTGCGAATTTTAGAATAATCGGACACCGAGGGTGGAGATAGTGGAACGCAAGCTTTCTCTCGAGTCCGCATAACAAATACACGAGGATCGGAAAATTCTTATCGAACATTATTGGCATTTTCGGGTAATAAACCATTCATGGAATAAATACATAAATTAAGATAGTCAAATAATTTGACTACCTTCCTTTGAGAAGTAAGATGTTGAATTAAAGTCTGCGGTTATTCCCCAAACGGTCCATGACATCATCAAATGAATCTCCAACTAAGCCTTTCAATCGAGATCGCAAATTCTTTTCATTGGAAACAAGTATGGAATTTTCGGTCGCCAAAGTAGAGTTGGATTTTTCTAATTTGACACATTGTTCTTGGAATTGCTTCGCTTTTACACTCAAAGTTATTCTGCCTTGAATAAGTTTATCTCTCTCGGCAGTAATTTCTTCCAGTTGGTTTTTCAAAATATGTTTAGCTTGTTCGTGTTCTTCACATAACTTTTGACAAGCGGTATACTGCTGCGAGTAGCTCGCCATCTTATTCAACAGAGAACGTTTCTCTTGAGAAAGAGTTCGATTCTCATCTGATAAAGTTTCCAACTCCAAATTAGTTTTATTCAAAGCATAAGAGAGGCGAGATAAGTCATTACTTAATGAGTCTTGCTTTTGCGATAAATCAAAATTCTCTTTCGACAAGTTATTTATTTGATCAGTTGCATAGGTATGAAGATTATCTAAGAGATTATACTTTCTCCATCCAAGAATCTCTTTCAACTCGAACTTCTTCAACGATAGACTCCGTCTGATATATCTCCATTATTCGTTTCTGGTTTAATACTTTGAAGACGAGCAAGGGTTTGAGTTGTACAAAAAAAAAAAAAAAAAAAAAAAAAAGAGAAGAAGGTGGCGAGAGCATACCTTTTAATTCTTCATTCTTCTTGCGAAGGTTATCACGATCTAGCGAGATGTTGTGAAATTTTTGATTTTCAAGGTGGAGACTATTGCACTTCGCGGTCATAACCTGGAGATCATCCTTCAGCTTACTAATTTCTTGAACCAAAGATGCTTGCGAGACCTTATCAGGACCAAGGTGCTTACTTAAAATCTCGCAGACGTTGGATTTGATAGGATCAGCAGAAGTCCTCTTGGCATCATTCACGAGATCTGAAAGAACCTTAAAGGCCACATCTATACCCTCCAAATTTTCCGCCGTTAGAGGAATTTGCTCTACCAAAAAAGATGAGTCATCCTTTGTCAAAGGAACCTCATGAGAAGAGGAAGTTTCAGGGAGAGAAGTGATTGGAGAAATAGTAGGGACATTGATAGTAGAGGGTGGTATAACATCGTTTGTAGGAGGACAGTTGTAAGGAACTTGGTCTATGAGGAGTTGAGGTATGGGAATATTATCTTGCGACGACTTCGCAGCAGAAGATGAAGGTGTGAATGAAGGAAATGGAACGTTGGGGGTAACGAGGTTTAGAGTAGCGAAGCCTTTTGGGAGCATGACCAGTGAGTCTTATCATCCCGCGAATGACAAATTAAATAAGAAACAGAGGCAACAATGTATTATTGATAAAAAATAAATGTTTCTTGAATACCTTGTCACTTGCATTTTGTCTTTTTGAAGCCATAGATTTTGCTCGCGAAGTGGGCTTTGGTTGTGCGGGGAATTCTTGTTGCGAAGTAGATTTCGATGGCGAGCCCAAAGAAAGAAGGGGGGTCCTTCACGGTAAATTTAGTTCTGGGTTGGTTCTTGCTAAACAACAATGGCGAAAAAGAATCACAAAGTTAACCATACCGAGCGTGATTTCAACAAGAAAAACCAATCTCAAATTTAATCAACCACAAAATCGATCGAGATATAGCAAAATTAACAAACCCTCGGACGCCATGAGAATAACAACTGGAAGAGAATAGCTAAAATGATGAAGAAGAAGAACACTTGCGTAACGATGAAGAAGAAGAACGTTTGCGATGATGAAGAAGATGAAAAGGAAAAGGAAAATTCTTCACAGGGGATGCTCCTATAAATAGATGGGAAAAATATTATGACCGGATAGCATTAAATGCACCGGTAAAAGAGGTAAATATAGACACGTGTAAACGGTCACTACCAAATCCAAGGAAACCTGACGAAAAGAACTTTAGCATAATCCAAATATACGGCATATTTCCTAATAGGCGAGAAGAGATTGTGAAATTGATTATTCTCTGTAACACATGAGGCAAGAAATGACACTTCGTACCTAGGAGCTTCGGAACTTCGCAAAAGAATAGAGGCAAGTACGTACTTTTCAGATACAGTATTCTTCTGCTCGTTCCCTCATCAGCAAAGACCAAAGGTTACTACAACAACAGATTTTTCCTTAAAAGATCGCTCTTCAAGCAATATTCAAGGAAAAAGAGGCAAGATGTAGGATCATAATATCGCAACAGACAGGGCTCGCAGGTTTAATAAACGACGATGTCGCGAGGGAGTCGCAGGAAGCTAAAATAAACGACGCAATGAATAACGACAGGCAAAACGTAAAGAAGACGTGAGATCTGGCGAGGGTTAAGAAGTGTCGCGAGAAGCGAATGTTTGTGCATCTGCGACACTTCGCGGGACATTCCCGAAAATAAAGGGTAGCTTAGCTGTCATCCACTATGTATCACCCTATATAAAGGGTTGAGTGAGTCTGTAAGAAAAAAATCTTTTTTGGAATGGTTGGGCAAGTCATTAGGAGAGAGAAAGTTTAAGAGTGTTTTATTTGCTAAGTGTAATTCTACTTTTCTGGGTAGACAATTCATGAAATTAATCAATAAACATTCTCAATTATACAACTTTCAATGAACTAATTAAGCAAAATCGAGTAAGGGGTGTAGTGTGGGAAAACCTGCTACTACACACAGTTTGCAAGTTGGGCTACCAGCGTGTGTGCTTGGCATGTGCCGATGGCATGTGCGGAATGCCTTGGTGGTAGGTTGCACGGTTTGCAAGTTAAGCTACCAGCGTGTGTGTTTGGCATGTGCCAATGGCATGTGCGGAATGCCTTGGTGGTAGGTTGCACGGTTTGCAAGTTAGGCTACCAGCGTGTGTGCTTGGCATGTGCCAATGGCATGCGTGGCCATTAGGGCCGCGACCTTGATAGGGAAACTAGCTAGCGAGCATGTTGGCATGTGCCAATGGCATGCATGGCCGTTAGGGCCGTGATTTTGCTAGGGAAACTAGCTAGCGAGCATGTTGGCATGTGCCAATGGCATGCATGGCCGTTAGGGCCGTGATTTCGCTAGGGAAACTAGCTAGCGAGCATGTTGGCATGTGCCAATGGCATGCATGGCCGTTAGGGCCGTGACCTTGATAGGGAAACTAGCTAGCGAGCATGTTGGCATGTGCCAATGGCATGCGTGGCCGTTAGGGCCGTGATTTTGCTAGGGAAACTAGCTAGCGAGCATGTTGGCATGTGCCAATGGCCTGCATGGCCGTTAGGGCCGTGACCTTAATAGGGAAACTAGCTAGCGAGCATGTTGGCATGTTCCAATGGCATGCGTGGCCGTTAGGGCCGTGATTTTGCTAGGGAAACTAGCTAGCGAGCATGTTGGCATTTGCCATTGGCGCGTACGGCCATGTTGACCTAGTTGCATGTTTTGCAAGCCTAGGGCGCTATGTTTGGCGTGGGCCAAAGGCATAGCGGCTTGGAAGTATGGCTTGCGACACGTGTTGGCATGTGCCAATGGCACGTGCGGCCATGTTGACCTAGTTGCAAGTCTTGCAAGCCTAGGGCGCTATGTTTGGCGTGGGCCAAAGGCATAGCGGCTTAGAAATATGGCTTGCGGCACGTGTTGGCATGTGCCAATGGCACGTGCGGCCATGTTGACCTAGTTGCAAGTCTTACAAACCTAGGGCGCTATGTTTGGCGTGGGCCAAAGGCATAGCGGCTTAGAAATATGGCTTGCGGCACGTGTTGGCATGTGCCAATGGCACGTGCGGCCATGTTGACCTAGTTGCAAGTCTTGCAAACCTAGGGCGCTATGTTGGCGTGGGCCCAAGGCATAGCGGCTTAGAAATATGGCTTGCGGCACGTGTTGGCATGTGCCAATGGCACGTGCGGCCATGTTGACCTAGTTGCAAGTCTTGCAAACCTAGGGCGCTATGTTGGGCGTGGGCCCAAGGCATAGCGGCTTGGAATTTGCGCAGGGTGCGGCTTGGAAATATGGCTTGCGGCACGTGTTGGCATGTGCCAATGGCATGTGCGGCCATGTTGACCTAGTTGCAAGTCTTGCAAGCCTAGGGCGCTATGTTGGGCGTGGGCCAAAGGCATAGCGTCTCGGGAATATGGCTTGCGGCACGTGTTGGCATGTCCCAATGGCACGTGCGGCCATGTTGACCTAGTTGCAAGCCTTGCAAGCCTAGGGCGCTATGTTTGGCGTGGGCCAAAGGCATAGCGGCTTGGAATTTGGCGTTGTTGCCATGGTGCGCAGGGTGCGGCTTGGTTTGGCATGGTTGCCATGGTGCGCAGAGTGCGGCTTGGCTTGGCATGGTTGCCATGGTGCGCAGAGTGCGGCTTGGATTGGCATGGTTGCCATGGTGCGCAGAGTGCGGCTTGGCTTGGCATTGTTGCCATGGTGCGCAGTATGCGGCTTGGTTTGGCATTGTTGCCATGGTGCGCAGTATGCGGCTTGGTTTGGCATTGTTGCCATGGTGCGCAGTATGCGGCTTGGTTTGGCATTGTTGCCATGGTGCGCGATATGCGACTTGGTTTGGCATTCTTGCCATGGTGCGTGATATGCGACTTGGTTTGGCATTGTTGCCATGGTGCGCGGTGCGGCTTAGTTTTGGAATTAGGGTTACGTGTTTGAAAACCCTAATGCATTATTTTGAAAAAATACCCCTATTAATTATTTACACCCTGAGTTAAATGCTCTTATTTAATGTGTTGCATGTAACACTAGGTCATGGGGTTTTACGATTTTACCCCTTGTCTAAAAACCACCATCAACACTATGTATCAAATCAGTCACTTACTCGGGGTATCGAGACAGGGTGATCCCATATCTTCCTACATCTTCATTATATGTGCAGAAATTTTATCAACAAATATTGCTTTCTTGAAGCAAAGAATATGGTCGAAGATCTCCGAATATCAAAAAAGGCACCACCAATTTTACATCTAATGTATGCAGACGATCTACTAATCACGTACAAATCTACCCAAGAAAATAGCAATCACCTAAAGAGGGTTCTTCAATCTTACAGCACTTCAGCAGGACAAATAATCAACACAACGAAGCCAACAATCATCCACCACCCGAGGCTACAACAGCATCACATAGACTCTTTGCAACAATTTTACGACATGCCAACCACTTCAATTCCACCTATATATTTAGGAGTCCAATTCAAGCACTGAAGAAACTCTCGACACATCTTCGAACCTCTACTCCAACGAATGGCTCGCAAAGCTCAGGTTTGGATGACAAAATTCCTTAACCAGTCAGGATGGCTAGTTCTTATTAAAACCTCTTTAACACCAACATCCAATCACCTGATGCAAACAGAGATTTTCCACACCCATGTACACAAACAAATTGATCAAATGGCAAGGACTTTTTTTTTGGGGACATGATTCTTCTGTGAAAAAATTTCACCCAATAGGATGGAACAAACTACATAAGCCGATAGCAGAGGGAGTCTCGGAGTCAGTAAAAGTAGCTACAACACAAAGCTCTTTTCATGAAACGGATATGGAACGTTCATGCCCATCCACATTCCATATGCACCGACCTTTTCAATGAGAAGTACCTCAAACATCAACCAATATTCCAAGGTGAGTTCAAAATTCTTTCTAATGCCAGCCCACAATGGAAACATACGGCGTCACTCGTACCGTCCATAAAACAACATCTATTTCACCAAATAGGAAATGGTTTAGATACCCCTATCCAAGCTAATCGGATACCACACTTTCAAAACCTAGATCCCACCCAGTGCTCCCCGATACATTCTGTAGCTGAGTTAATTGACCCATTTTCCCATAACTTGAGCCATAATCAGCTAACCAACATCCCACATAATGCCATCAAACATATTATAAACATCCACCTTCCTAATGTCAACACCCCGGATAAAATAATCTGGCCCCACACTAAATAAGGAAAATACACCACTACATCCGGGTATAGCTGTCTAAGCCAACAAGAGAACCTCTTACACACAAACCTCCTCCCAATTACCAAATTTTTATGGACCTTACCATGTCCACCAAAAATTAAGCTTTTCTTATGGAAAGCTATAAATGAAGGTTTACCAACCCTATCTAAACTACATCAAATCAACCTTTCCAATACCAACCTATGCCCCCGATGCAACTCCTCACCAGAAACATCTGAACACATGCTTATTCACTGCCTGGTAGCGATATCCACTTGGACCAGCCTTTCAAACCGCATATCAACAAACCTACGCCAAGGTAACAACCAATCAATTACCATAACCCCCAAACAACAATATCACAAATACTCCAAACTTGAGGAAATACATTTTCTACCACAGCATGTTGTTTTCTATTCTGGTCACTTTGGACGACAAGAAATGAATTCGTTTTCCTTCAAGCACAATCCACGATCGCAGACATTTTGGAAAGATCCTTGGCACAACAACAAGAATTTGAATGGGCTCTAGCAATATCCCTCCATTTCTCCCGGAAGAACCGCCGCCTCGATTTGATACACACATAAACAGGACAACCATAATAATTCAAGTAGGGTGGTGCGTCCCAGCACCAGATTGTATCAAAATTAACACTGATGGAGTTGCTAGAGGTCACCCGGGTATGGCGGGAGCAGGTTTCATCTGCAGGGACTCAAATGCACAAATGATAATGGCTCTTGCTCAACTTTAGGATCCACCTCAGCGCTCACAGCAGAAACATGGGCAACTATATTAGCAACCAGAACTGCCACAGAAAGAGGATGGTCAAAAGTGTTATTTGAGGCAGATTCGGAAAGTCTCATCCACTTCATTAAAACTCCAACAGAAGCCCCTTGGTATATATCAGAGATGGTTGCAGAAATTAAACACTGGATGCGCCAAATTCCTTGTTGTGCTACCCAACACAATTACCGAGAAGGAAACCAGTAGCAGCAGATTTTCTAGCGAACTATGCGGCATACGGTAGCCAAGCGGGTAATTACTCGACATCAATATGGGACCAGGCAAACTCAGATTTTCTTAACCATATTCTATTAAGCGATTTTAGGGGAATCACATTCCCTCGTGTAATAACAGTTTAATTACTTTTATAATATATGCATGCTTTTTAAAAAAAAAAATGTACTACTAATAATGGTGGAAATATTCATCATGGAAATAGTATTCTGCCTTTCTAATGGGACAAGTAAAACTCAAGATTCTGCTATATAATACTCCCTCCGTCCCACCATTAGATGACCTACTTGGTCTAAGATCTTGTCCCATCATTAGATGACCTATTTCACTAATCAATGGGATATCTCTAAAACTACCCTTTTGATTGATTATCGGTATCATAAGAAATATGTATAATTTGATATTCATGTTTATACTCGTTACGTAGGTGTTTTAAAATGATTTTCAACGGTACAAAATTTACGAAAATCTATGGTATAGTTTGAGAGATAAATGATTTCTAAATTTTACAAATTATTATCCATAAGGGTATAGTTGTAAAAAATGCTTAAAAACACTCCTTTCATTCATTGCCTTAAGAATTGTGCAAACTTCAACTAGGTCATCTAATAGTGGGACGGAGGGAGTATAATATAGGTACGGAGGGAGTATAACTCTAACACTTGAGAAGTCTATTATTACATGAAATCCACTGGGCTAAGATACATTTGTTGATCATAACACAAAAGGTCAGTTTTTAATTTCCAGAACACGAAATTATTTCCTAAAAATCATAACTCAACGGTTGAGAAATTAATCAAGTATCGCATCGCATGAGATTCACGATGAAAAGTTAATAATTCAAATCAATAACTAGAATCGAATGGGACATAAAAATCCTATAATCTCAAATACCACATGGTTGAACTACGTGTATACATTATCCGATTCAATAATGCTTACCCACTGTATCAACACAACGTTAATTGGCCACCTACATAAATATAAACATTATGCTTGGAAACCATATGTGTTAGTCGCCTAGTTCTTCTATTCATACAATAATTTTCTCATAAAACAGAGCGTAATTAAATATTATTCAATGCACATCCAACTGATTGTTGAAGATCGTAACACATCAACTGCACCACGTCCTATCGTAATTAAATAATATTCAATGCACACTCATTCAATTCGCTGTGAGATCACATGGAGCGTTTTCATGGTTGTTGATTTTGCCGTCTATATATATATTATCACCATGTGAAACACGATGCATCTCATTTTTCCGCTTCTTTGACTCACATATGTAAAAAAGTTAATAATCACACAACAAGGATATCACTGAAGAATCGAAAATGAAGAAAAACACTCAACTTTTGCCACCAGATGTGACAAAAGTTGTTCGTATGAACTTAACTTTTCTCCGAACGGTTCCACACCTTTACAAATTAACAGAGATGGATCCAGGATTTTATGTCTGGGTGGGCTAAAAAATTTTTTTTTAGCCAATACTCTATTTAACTTTTTTGATTGCAATATTGATGACTGCAGTTATAATACCTGGTGCGACATGCTATTTTTTCTTTTCTGCATATCGGGTATCAGTTCGAGAGTTGTTTCCAAACCAAAATGCTCGGAAGTGGTTGCGGTTTTTGTTATCACGCGGCTTTTTTTGTCTTTCTGGAGTGTTGCTTTCCGCTTACGCTATGTAATATTTGTCGATATACTTACATTTTCCGAGAAAGAAAAGCAAAAATGAACCGATGCAACAATGATACATCTAGGAAGTTATGTTATTCTTCACACCCTTTACTGTTTAATTTTCGTAGCATGGTGAAACATTAGGAGTAATAAAAAAGAGAAAAATGACCCATGTTTTAACCGACACATAGCAAACAGCATAAATACGTGTTTAGTTGGTTAGCTTAATAATTTTAAGAAACAGTATGAATAAGTGTTCTTTATTTTAGTTTTTAAATGTTTTCTAAAAGAAAAAAAAAAACTACTTTAGTCTTTGAACGACTGAGATGTAATATTAAAAGTTATATCTTTCTAGTGGGACCGTGTTTCAATTTCGTTGAATTGATTTCATGGAGAATTATATCTTCCTAGTGGGCTAACTGAAATTTGTATCAGGACTAAGTTCCACAAATGTTAAAAATTACATTCACTAAACAGCTTTTTATGAATTTTGGGGTGGGCTTATGCCTAGGTAAGCCACCCCTAATACCGTCCCTGCAAATTACAATCTAGGACTTCGATCAGTTTTTGAACACGTTATCACGGTTGTTTAAAGTATGTATATATTTACTTTATCTTTTTCCACGTCAGAAGTAAACTTGGGACCACAAGGAAGAGCTTCGATGTTGATTCAATAAAACTGGAGTAATAAAAAGCTGGAGTGACGTTAGGACCTTTGAATAACATTCACCAGTTATGCCAAAAAAAGTCAATATAACTTTTTGTTCCAACCAAAAAAAAAAAAAAACAATCAATCATAACCAAGTTGAATCTGCAAACACTACGGGAAAAATCGTCATTGACGACACTATATTAGCGTTGTAGTACCCCTACGACAACGCTATCTTATGCATTGTGTAGGTGGGGTATTGTAGAAAGTCCAAGCTTTTCTAAAAATCTTGTCTAAGAGTTGTAAAGGGTGATGTGATTCATGGTTCGACAATATTTTGCCAAAGTTGTGATTCTCTATCGATTTTTTTTTTTGAAAGCCTAACACAACCCTTGCTTGTTGTTGTAGGAATATCTTGGACAACACAAGTAGGGTATCGTGGAAAAATATGTAACAACAAATACTAGTATTATGAATAAGATTCACACGTCTCTTGTGTGAGCTGTGGAACTATCTTGGACAACACATAGTTATGTTGTAAAGAAAGTATTTCACAATATCTGGCTTGTGTAGTTGAAAACTGGAAGACAACATCTATTAGTATTGTGAATACTACTGTCATTACACTTCCTAGAGTTGTACAACTGTACTGAACAACTCCTACTTATATTGCAAGATTTATTTTTACAATCATTTTGCTGAGTAGTAAATTTTTTTAACACAACACTTATTAGTATTGTGATTATTACAGTCAGTACACTTGTTGGAATTGTAAAACTACCATGATACAACTATACTATGTGTAGTAGAAATTTTGAACATCACTCTTACTAGTATTGTAGGACTATCTTGGACAACACAATAAGGGTATCTTAGAAACATATAAAACAACAATTACTATTATTATCGCCGAAAATAATTTACATCCACATTGACCTGCCATTGTAACACATTTACATTCATTCAAGTTGATCTGCCACTCTAATTGCATTACCTAGCTAACTTCAAATTACCTAGCTAAGAAAAGAAATGCAAATGCTTACTAATATGAGTAAGAACTTCAAAAGCATCCAGATCCTTGTAAAGTAATACGATTGATTTCAGCAGCTATTCACATAGATCCTGCTTGTCGCCACTATAAGCATTAAAAGCAGCTTTTGTGCAAGAAACAAGACCTTCAGGTGAATGTCAGCATGTTTCTGGGTGAGTCCGGGTGAGAATTCCTCCTAATTTCTAAACCACTGCAACAAACGACTAGCCTTGGAGTTTGGATGCTATCCATGGAACCTTAGGTTTGGTCTTCGCTTTTACTATCCATATAGCTTTTATCTTCCTCCTCTACTCTTTGAATCTCCGTAACCAGCTTTCTAAGAGTTCCTTCATCTTCCAAACGTGATCTAAAATAACCAGAGGAAAAAAAAAATGTCAAATCTCACCAAAATCCAAAGTCAAACAAAGGGACAAAATTGAAAAACCCTTAACTCACATTCTATCAAACAAATTCAGACTTTATGAAACAAAAATTGGAAAAGTACTCTGTACTACTACACTTTGTACCACTTTCCCTAAGATGATTTCCATGAAAATTTAACAGAGCTTTCCTGACATGTCCAACCATAACATATCCAAAATTCACTTGATTCTAACGGTTCATTAAAAAGATAAACACACTTAAACATGGCTGCTTTCAGCATATAACACACAGAATTCAGTTACGATTATAACACACTTTGGGGTACCTAAACTTATAAGAACTTTATGAAATTTTTGCAGTAAGTTTATTACATATAGAGAAACCACATGTTAAAAATTCAGATTCATTCTATATATGGATAATGAGACGCACCCATTGAGAATAGGATGTTCAGGATATAAATTCTGCAGAATGTAGCCATAGATTATGCAATCTTGGCTGTAGTAAACAGGACCTGATCGTCATGCAATTTTTACTGTATTATTATGAGTTAACGAAACACAACATACTAAAATTTCATCGTATTCCAACGGCTGAATTTAAAGATATCATTAAAACTAAAAACAGAGATTCTAGGGTTCACAAAGTTGAATTATAATCAAATCATGCAGTTTATTATCGACCTTCTTTTCCTTCATTAATCCTAGTAGCGAAGCAGTTTGTCGATTCCTGTTCAAACCCGTATAATCTTCTCATGACAGTACATGTCACAAACTGCACATCAGATTCTTCAAACTAAGTTGTTTCACCTGAAGTCCCTAACCCAGTCACAGGCTCATCGACTTTTCAACATTGGTTCAGTAACAGGATTTTTCTGTAGCACTCAAATTCAACATTTACATTTTCCTCTACAAACTAACAAATCCTATTCGTAGTACCTAAAAGCACTTCATAACAAATGACATTAGCAGCATAAAACTTATTTCTAAGAGAGTTCATGTAAACATGAAAGAGAGCTCCACATGTCTGTAGGTAAGATGTTAAACATTATACTAGGTAGACTAAAATGTGCCGACATATTCAGTTATACAAAATAAATTCATGACAAATCGAGCTGAACAAGCTCAAGAAGACAAGTTTACAAGTATCTACAAGTTTGAGCTCTAAATTAGAAGGAAAAGGAAAAGAAGGTCAAAATGTATACCAATTTCTTCCCCAAATCCGTTCATCCCAATATAAAGCACATTCGCACCAAACATCCTCTGCATCGTATCACGTCCATAGGCAGCAAGTTGCTTGTTCTCCTCCTCCATTAATCCTTCAAGAACAATTAACCTTGCAATAATAGCCTCACATTCATCTAGTCACTCCGAACCTTCAGCACCAGTTCATAATCACTACCAGCATACCCATCTCTAAAAAACCATCACAGGGGTGATTTCTCCGGAAAATCGTCCATCATGGTCTCCATACCTGGGTACTACAACAACATTAACAAACAACAATTGTAAGACAACAATCAATCAAAATAAAATAACACATTCTATATCATAAATCCTATAGTTAATAAATTGATACCTCATCTGCAATACTCGGATTCTATGTTGTACAGATGCCTGAATCTGATTCTCCTTTTCCTACCAAACCCTCCATCTCCTCAATTCCTCTTCCAATTTCTTCTTCCCTCTTTTCCACCTTCTTCTTCTCAATCCCCTTCTCTATATCCTCCTCTACTTGGTTCACCTGTTTACACCAACAATTATAGAATCAACATACAAAACTTACAAATCCAAAATTAAATTTCTATAATCAAAATCAACCAAATCAAAAAGAGAGAATCAATTCAAAGAGCTGACCTTATTCATCATATTTTCTAGCAACACCACTGCCTTTTTCTTCTTCTTAGGTCTTCTTCAATTCTGCTTACAACTCATACGGCATCATATTCTGGAGCTACATCTGTCCTAACCATACATCTAATTCACTCCATTTGAGTTTCAGAAAATACATCCTACCCTTGTTCTTCAGCTCATGACAGATCCACCTTCTCAGCAGCTGTATCTTCTTCGTCTTTTGTTCTTGACTGAACAGATATGAAACCCCATCGATTTTGATTTTGATTTTGATTTTGAAATCTAGGGTTTGTTTTTTTTCATCTCAACATTGAGATTCGGGGGGTTTTTGTTTTTGTTTTGAAATGTAGGGTTCGGTTATTGGTATTGGGATGAGGTTCTAGATTGAGAAGAAGATTTTGATGAATCGAGAACTTCTAGAGATGGAAGAATTGAGTTCTGTGATGAATATTTGAAGGAAACTTGAGTTAGGTCTGCCGTTGATTGTTACCGAGAATAAATTGGTTTTTGTGTAACTTGAATCAGTGATGGGGTTGATTAGAATTTGGTTCAGATCTGGATTTGATGAGCTTCCGGTGAAAAGATAGAAAAGATACCGGCGAAGAGAAGAGAGTGAGAGGAGGAGGTGTCTTTCCTTTTGTGTGTAGGTAAGAAGGTTAAACGGATTTGGACCGTAGATAAGAAGGTCATACGGATTGCATAATTTATGAAACGGTATAGATTCATGTTAAGATACTCATACAGATTGAGAATCTTGTGTGTTTCTCTTTGTGTTAATAAGGACTCATGTTTTCGGTTTAATTATCAACCTTCGACATGAAAAAAAATATTAATAAATTTAGGACATTGTTATCGACATTCTGATATAAAAAATCTAAAAAATGTATAAGAATGAATCGGGAAAACGAAAAATGAATTCGATAATTGGTGTGTTTCTTTGTGTTTTTGTGCTTTCTATTTGTGCTTCCGGTTTGAATTTCGACTAGCCGCATAGGTCATGAAGTAATTTTGACAAGTCATACAGGTCATGAAGTAGCTTTAGTTCACACTGGTAAACTCAGGTTATAATATTACTAGAGATGGACCATGAAATTCAAGATGGTTCTGACTTCAAACTTAGATGGATACATCATCAAAATCGATAAATATGAAGCTCATTGTTGATACGAACTTCAAATGTGGTATAACAACATACAAAATATGAGGCAAGAAGCTCTTGGATGGTTCTGACTTCAAACTTAGCATGATACATCATCAAAATCGATAAATATGAAGATCAATGTTGATTCGAACTTCAAATGTGGTATAACATCATACAAACTATGAGCCAAGAAGATCCATGAGGGTTCTGACATCAAAATTAGCATGATACATCATCGAAATCGATAAATATGAAGCTCAGTGTTGATTCGAACTTCAAATGTGGTATAACAACATACAAATTTTGAGCCAAGAAGCTCCAGGAGGGTTCTGACTTCAAACTTAGCATGATACATCATCAGAATCGATAAATATGAAGCTCAGTGTCCATTCGAACTTCAAATGTGATATAACGACATACAAACTACGAATCAAGAAGCTCTGGGAGGGTTCTGACTTCAAACTTACCATGATACATCATCAGAATCGATAAATATGAAGCTCAGTGTCGATTCGAACTTCAAATATGGTATTACGACATACAAACTATGAACCAAGAAGCTCTGTGAGGGTTCATACTTCAAACTAGTAGGAAAATTCGTAAGAACGATGAATCTAACAATTATTCATAGGTAGGATTCCATGGAATCATCTCTGAAAACTTAACACAAACCCTTTTCTGGTGACTTCGAGAAAGAAAGTGGTTCCGAGATCGAAACCTTGACTACTATAAGTCGAAAACTTCGTAAGAACGATGAATCTAACCAATATTCATAGGTAAGATTCCATGGAATATTCTCTGAAACCTTAAACAAACCCTTTTCTGGCGATTTCGAGAGAAAAAAATGGCTCCGAGCTTGAAACCTGGCCGGGAGTTGACAACTACAAGTCGGAAACTTCGTAAGAACGATGAATTCATCCATTTACAAGTAAGATTCATTTGGAGTATTCCCCGAAACCTTAAAAAAACCCTATTCTGGCATATTGTGTGCATACCCTGGCCCCGAGATCATAACCTGGTCGTGACTGGACTACTATAAGTCGGAAAATTCGTAAGAACGATGAATCCATCCAATTATAGGTAAGATTCATTTGGAGTATTCCCTGAAACCTTAGACAAACCCTATTCTGGCATATTTTATGCATACCCTGGCCCCAAGATCATAACCTGGTCGTGAGTTAACTACTATAAGTCGATAACTGCGTAAGAACGATGAATCCATCCATTTACAGGTAAGATTCATTTGGAGTATTCCCCGAAACCTTAAACAAACCCTATTCTGGCATATTGTATGCATATCCTGGCTCGAGATCGTACCACAGCCTTGAGTGGACCACTATAAGTCGGAAACTTCGTAAGAACGATGAATCCATCCATTTACAAGTAAGATTCCTTCGGAATATTCCCCAAAGACTTAAACAAACCCTATTCCGCATATTGTATGCGTACTGGGTTCTGACTTCAAACTTAGCATGATACATCATCAAAATTGATAAGTATGAAGCACAGTGTCGATTTGAACTTCACAGGTTCAAAGATTACTAGAGTTGGACCTGAGTTTCTCATTTGGATGAATTGAAAATGAAATATATCAGATTTGAACATCACAGGTTCAAAGATTACTAGAGTTGGACTTGAGTTTCTCATTCAGATGAACTGAAAATAAAATTTATCAGATCCGAACATCACAGGTTCGAAGATTACTAGAGTTGGACCTGAGTTTCTCATTCGAATGAACTGAAGATGAAATTTATCAGATTTGTACATCACAGGTTCAAAGATTACTAGAGTTGGACCTGAGTTTCTCATTCGGACGAACTGAAAATGAAATTTATCAGATTTGGTGCAATAAATATTATGGAGATCATGAAAATGACCAGACTACCCTTATTGGAAATAGGTAAAGTAAATATTACATAATGTGAAAATGACCATATTACCCTTAATGGAAATAAGTATCATGATATATCATTGAAATCGATAAATATGAAGCTCATAATCGATTCGAACTTCAAATATGGTATAACGACATATAAAATATGAACCAAGAAGCTCTGGGAGGGTTCTGACTTAAAATTTAGCACGACACGTCATAGAAATCGATAAACATGAAGCTCAGCGTCGATTCGAACTTCAAACTTGGTATAACAACATACAAACTATGAACCAAGAATCTCGAAGAGGGTTTTGACTTCAAACTTATCATGATACATCATCAAAATCAATAAGTATGAAGCTCAATGTCGATTCGAACTTCAAACTTGGTATAATATCATACAATCTATTAACCCAAGAAGCTCTGAGAGGGTTCTGACTTCAAACTTAGCATGATACATCATCGAAATCGACTACTCTAAGTCAGAAACTTGGTAAGAACGACGAATCCATCCATTTACAGGTAAGATTCCTTCGAGATATTCTATGAAACCTTAAATAAACCCTATTTATGCATATATGTATGCATACTAGGCTCCGAGATCGAAACCTGGCCGCGAGTTGACTACTCTAAGTCAGAAACTTGGTAAGAACGAAGAAACCATCCATTTACAGGTAAGATTTCTTCGAGATATTCTACGAAACCTTAAAAATACCCTATTTATGCATATATGTATGCATACCAGGCTCCAAGATCGAAACCTGGCCGCGAGTTGACTACTCTAAGTCAGAAACTTGGTAAGAACGAAGAAACCATCAATTTACAGGTAAGATTTCTTCGAGATATTCTACGAAACCTTAAAAATACCTTATTTCTGCATATTGTATGCGTACCAGGATCCGAGATCGAAACCTGGCCGTGAGTTGACTACTCTAAGTCAGAAACTTGGTAAGAACGACGAATTCATCCATTTACAGGTAAGATTCCTTCGAGATATTCTACGAAACCTTAAAAAACCTTATTTCTGCATATTGTATGCGTACTGGGATCCGAGATCGAAACCTGGCCGCGAGTTGACTACTCTAATTCAGAAATTCGGTAAGAACGAAGAATCCATCCATTTACAGGTAAGATTTCTTCTAGATATTCTACGAAACCTTAAACAAACCCTATTTCTGCATAAAAGTATGCATACCAGGCTCTTAAATCGAAACCTGGCCGCGAGTTGACTACTCTAAGTCAGAAACTTGGTAAGAACGAAGAAACCATCCATTTACAGGTAAGATTCTTTCGAAATATTCTATGAAACCTTAAACAAACCTTATTTATGTATATTGTATGCATATCGGGCTCCAAGATTGAAACCTGGCCGCGAGTTGACTACTTTAAGTCAGAAACTTGGTAAGAACGACGAATCCATCCATTTACAGGTAAGATTTCTTCGAGATATTCAACGAAACCTTAAACAAACCTTATTTATGCATATTTTATGCATACCATGCTCCGAGATCGAAACCTGTCCGCGAGTTGACTACTCTAACTCAGAAACTTGGTAAGAACGACGAATCCATTCATTTACAGGTAACAAATATATCAGAATTGGATAAGAAATATATCAGAATTGAACATCCCAGGTTCGAAGATTACCAGAGTTAAAATGACCATATTACCCTTACTAGAAATAAAGGTAATAAATATTACGGAGATTGTGAAAATTACTAAACTATCCTTATCTCGAAATAAGTAAAGTAAATAATACGAGATAGTGAAAATGATCATATTACCCTTCATGGAAATTTGTGCCATAAATATTATGGAGATTGTGAAAGTGACCTGACTACCCTTATCGAAAAAAATTAAAGTAAATATTATTGCTTGTGAAAATGACCATATTACCCTTCTTGGAAATTAATGCAATAAATATTATGAAAACTATGAAAATGACCAGACCATGCTTATCGGAAAATAAGTAAACTAAATATTATAAATTGTTAAAATCACCATATTACCCTTACTAGAAATAAATGTAATAAATATTATGGAGACTGTGAAAATTACCACACTACCCTTATCTGAAGTGAGTAAAGTAAATATTACAGATAGTGAAAAATATATGTAATTATTTACAGAGAAGGCGTGTATGTGATTGTTTACAGAGAAGGCTTCGTGCTGTTTGCGGCTCGGTGACCTGAGCATTATTTTTGAGCATTACATTTTGTTTTACAACTCTTATGAAGGGTTGTCATAAAGTTAGTGTATTAAAGAACCACAAACTTGACAGAACATGTAATAGTGTAGGTATGGTTAGTGGTGTAGACTTCCATACAGGAGGTTGAGGATCAAATCCCCTCATCCTCATTTATTCTAATGTTCAATATTTTTACTTCAACAACACTTATAAGTGTTGTTATACATTTTTATTAAAAAAAGAAAAAAAAAAGCCAAAATTTGTGAACGGTAAGGATGGTGGATGAGCTAGACGTCCATGCAATAGATTCATGTTCGAATCTCCCCTATAACCTCATTTTTTCCGACATTATATATTTTTACTTCAACAACACTTATAAGTGTTGTTGTAGGTTTCTATTTAAAAAAAAAAGAAAAAAAAAATCCAAACTTGTGAACTGAAAGGGTGGTTGATGAGCTAGACTTCCATGCACTAGGTTTCATGTTCGAATCTCCCCTCTAACATATTTTTCATTATCATATTTTTTTGTTCTTCAACAACACTTGTGAGAATTGTGATAGGCTAAGTCACTACATATATGGAACAACGTTGTTATAGCTAAATGTTGTCGCAACTGTTTTGCTTAAGGAGTTGTTGTTTGTTTTCTTAGCGCAACCCCTTATTTCCTAAGGGTTGGCAGTGATGATATACGACAACTCTTCCTTTGAAACCAGTTGTAAAACATAGAACTTTCTACAATACTTAGCGAAGCGTTGTAAATCTCCAGTTGTAGATGAATATTTTTCCTGTAGTGAAAGATCAACACTTCCAATGTTAAAAACCCTTTAAATCTAAAAAAAAAAAACAAAATTTAAAAGAAATAAATGATGGTACATAACAACTGTGATTGGAGGGTTCTTCGATCTGGCCGCAAGTTCTTCATTTTCATATCTTCTCCTAAGCAAACAAAAAAGTCTCTTTGTAAAATCACCATGGAAGCCCAACCTAGAAAAATATAAAATAAAATAATCAATTCAAATCAAATCATGAAAACCTTATTCGTATTGAATTAACAGTTGAAACTACGAAGAAGAACAAGCTTTCTAAATGTGATGCTTTTTTATTTTGCGATTGAATCTATGACTAGTAGTGGAGGAATATTAAAACAGAGAAGGGGAGGAAGAAGTATATAGATAGGGATGCAATGGGGCGGGGACCTTGAATCCCATCCCCTACCCCGTTCAAAAAACCAAAACTCATCCCCTACCCGTTCCCCATAAAAATGGGGTGGGGACGGGTATGGGGAATCCCCGTAGGGGATGGGTTTCCCATGAATTATCATAACATTACAATAAATATTTAAAATTTTGTAAATAATAATAATTTTGTATACAATTAGAGGTAAATTACACACTTTTGGTTGGTAACCTAGCAACAAGCTGGGCTCCAACTCCTTTCTGAATAGCAATACCTAGTCTATGAAAAATAAAACTACCAACTCCACTACTAGCATCATTACTAACTAAACAGTTCTTTAGACGCTTAAAAAAACATAAAGTATCATCTCCCCAGTTCACCTAAGGTAGAGAAAGCCAAAACGCCAAGACCATAACCAAGTGTTGTACACTTATCCAGGTATTTAGTGCGTTTCCGCGCAACATCATTAGAAATAGCTTTGCCAGGAACGAAAGAGCGAATGCCATCACCTGTGAAGGGAGAGACACCTGTGACGTCCATACAAACATCCTTACCATTTTCCCAGTTAAGAACAAGGATATCCGCAGGCCGTAGATCTTTGTCATCATCCGACTGAAGTCCAAGAGAAACTTCCTTGCGCGCAGGCACACCAGCTTTGTAACAAATGTCGACAACTATATCACGTACAAAGTCATGTCGAAACTTAATTCCAACATCCTTGGCACAATGAAGCGCATGGTCTCCATAAATATCCATAGATTTGTTACAACTGGAGCACAACCCATTCTCAACAAACATTGGGATGCCTGGGCGATAACAAAGGACAGACTCTAACTGTCTCGGCCGAGGCATTGATTAAGCCCACTAATAGGTATTGCTAATAAATAATCTTGCGCATGCTTAACTTGGTTACACTTGCCACAAAATGGAATCTCTAACAGACATAGAAAGTTCTGAAGAGCCAACTGATAAGCAGAGCCTTTGTTTGTTGAGAATAAATTTCCAAGGATCGCTTTTTGCAACGAAGCCGTCTGACTCTGAGAGGCAAGATAACAGTAAGCACTGGTGTCTGCCATGGTGTATAATGCCCAAAATAATTATAATGGTTCAAACAATGATACTAACCTAAGCAGTGCATTTTAAAATTTTAAGTTTATAATAACCAACTAAAACTGAAAAATAAAGGAAACAATTGATCCACTATTATAATGGTTCCTTTTACTTCTTAGTTCCTCATTATTAACCATTTTCCTCCATATTAATCATCTCATCATGATCTTCTTCGTTATCTTCCAAAAAAGTTCCTCGATCAGATATAATAGGTTATGGTATGGGCGGGTATGGGGTGGGGACCTTGAATCCCATCCCCACCCCATCCCCGCATCACTATTTTCGGGGATTCCTCGTACCCCGCCCCGTTCCCCGTTTATACGGGTAAAACACTAACCCATAGGGACGGATTCCCACGGGGATGGGTTTGGGTGGGGCAAATTGCCATCCCTATAGATAGAAGAGGAGAAAGCCAGAGCGGCGGAAAGTTACAAAATTGAATTAGGGTTTTAACTGGTCGGTATGTATAACAGGATCCTTTATATGGGCAATCGTAGGGAGGATCTCAACGAGATCCACAGCCCTGAGTTCCAATACGTGCTTCCCTCACATGTATTTCCCTTTTCTCCGAATCTTTCATATTGGGTCCTTGCATATAGTTCACAAACTATTAGAAAAGAGTACAGTGCCCAAAGAATTATTAAAGAATTGTTAATGGATTGATATTCTCCCCGTTTAAGTATAATCTCGAATTAGGTGACCTGCGGACCCACTTTTCCCAGTAAATATATCAATGCTTCTAAACAGACCAATGAGGAAAACAAAACTAAAACAACACACTCACACTAAATGTGGGCCCCGCCCCATGGAGTTTAGCAGGGGCCACTTTTGGGCCCACTGTGGAGAGAATTGTGAGTGGTTGTTGTTTTGATTTTGTTTGTGGGCACGGTACACTAAGAATTTTTGTAAATATATATGGTCAAAATGTTCTTGCTACTACAACATATATATTTACTGTATATCAATAATGTTTCAAATTTAAAATAGTGATTCAACTACCACTAGTTGCATTTTCGTGAATTTATTTATTGTTATACATGATTGCCCTATTTGGAACAATTTTGGTGGGGAACTATGTTGCATGGACACGGACACGGGACACGGTTACGACACGACACAGTTACGGGGACACGTCAAAT
The DNA here is from genome assembly GCA_023531295.1 of Papaver armeniacum. Classification (NCBI taxonomy): domain Eukaryota; kingdom Viridiplantae; phylum Streptophyta; class Magnoliopsida; order Ranunculales; family Papaveraceae; genus Papaver; species Papaver armeniacum. Next base: position 1,016,835 of record JAJJWW010008294.1, on the reverse strand, counting down.
CTTAAAAAAACGGGTTACGGAGACACGTTATATATATATTATTCACATCATTAAAATAAAATATTACTACAATCTACACAACAAAATAATTACTCTTATTTTAAAATATTTGATTACTAATTATATAAAGTTAATAATAATATAATAATGGTAAAGTTTTTCATGAATAATGACTAAAACAAGAATAAATTAGCGTCTCATTTAGTTTATTTTGATTTTCCAAACAAAAATAAATCATTTATGATGTGTCCGAGAAAGTGTCCAATTGGTGTCCGCAAAGTGTCCAATAACAATTTTTATGCGACACATGATGTGGCGTGTCCATCGAGTGTCGAGAAGTGTCGTAACCGTGTCGTGTTCGTTTACGTGTCCGACATGGTTACGACATCTTTCTTGAAGGGTCCGTGCAACATAGGTCGGCAAATATCATTATAAGCTATTGTGAGTGTTAGTTACCTAATCCGTCACTATTGATTACAAGCTATTGTGACATTTACCACTAAAACCATCATTATACGGGCTACTGTGACACTGTAGAAACAAACTGTCATTATATATCGAAATATAGGTGACGGTTCATAAGTGTCACCGTAGGATAGGTTAATTGTAACAGTTTATAGCAGCAACCATCATAGTAGGCAGTTACGGTGACAGTTATGTCAACCGCCACGACTTGTAGCCACAATTGATGACGGTCACCTTAAGGAACCGTCAGCTATACTTGACCAGCAATGTATTGTGACGCTTTTTTCTAAAACCGTCATGGTAAAAAAATTCAAACCGTCACCAAATCCCACATTTGGCCTAGTGTGTATTAGCACTTGCGGATATAAATAGGGAGCTTTGTAGAGAGTTAAGGGCAAGCATTCGGTAAGGGAGAGAGCACTAAGAGCTTGTAAGTGAGGAAGAGAGAACTTGTGAGCTAGAAACATCCTTGTAACTCCGATTCAAGTAATAAGATCATCAACCCTTCATCCCTAAGTAATCATACCGAACCACGTATATCTTGTGTTCTTGCACATCTCTTGCTTGTTTGCTTCCTTGTGTGTGTGTTTATGTTTCTTGGACGTAGAAGTAGGATTTTCCACATCTACGACCAGGATATGACATAGTTGATATTTTTGATAGGGTAAGATTCGTAGGAAATTGAAATCAAATATTATCAAAAGTGTTTTTGAGAGTATGGAGAGGAACAGCCTACAAAAATGCTTATGTTTTTTCAGCGGAAAATCGGATCATGCCTCTCTCTAAATTACTTAAAGTTCAGGTTTTCAACCCATAACGTCATTAACTTTTCAGTTGGGAAATTTATTAGCAGGATTGGATGCTTAAAGAACACTACGTATCCCCATAATATATTTTCTACTTATTTTCTTTATTTTGAAGCCTACCTATCCCCGTAATTAAAGGCTGGCCTATTACAACAAGATTGCAATCAAACAGAATGAAAGATCCCATTTTCACAAGATTACAACTAGTCGTCCATACTGAAACCAATCAAACAGAATGAAAGATCCCATTTTCACAAATGATATGTTTTTCTGGACAGGCATTTCCGTTTCAGTAGCAGCTCCGCTGTTACTCCTACTTCTCAACATTTTTTTTTAGCTGGAAAAATGATACCAACACAAGGCGGTTGCCACCGGGTCCTCCACGCTGGCCGTTGATAGGAAACCTCTTAGATTTAGGCTATCACTATAAGGCGCCACACAAAAGATTGGTACAACTTCAAAAGAAATATGGACCGGTTTTCATGATACGAATGGGTGCCGCGAATGCGTTAGTTATTGCTTCCGAAGATGCTGCTACGGAGTTATTCAAAAGTCATGATCAAGCTTTTGTAAATCGCCATCCAATCCAGGCACTGCAACCATTAAAGGGTGATTTTCAAGCGACTCCATGGTCTCCATATGGACCAATCTGGCGAATGAATAGGCGACTATATGCAACCATATTCTCTCGTACAACAATGAAGAATACATTAGGTAGAAGAAGACAATTCATAGATCAGATAATAGGATGGATCGCGGTAGAAGAGAAGGAAGGTAGAAGTGTTGAAATAAAACACTTAACTCTGGTTGCCTTTGCTAACTTATTGGGAAATCTCTTCTTTTCGAAGGATGTTATGGATCTTAAATCTTCAACTGGGATAGAACTCTATCAACTGCTTGGGGAGATTGTAGCATTATCTACAACGCCTAATCTAGCTGATTTTTTTCCATGGTTACGGAATTTGGACCTACAGAATGTGGCCAAGAGAACGAAGAAGGCAGTCTATGCATGTGCAAACATTCTTGATGGCTTTGCAAAGGAGCCAAGGAGCACGGATGTTTTACACAATAACAAGGAGGACAAGGATTATTGGGATTTGTTGATGGACTTCGAAGGCAATGGCAAAGATGAACCAAGAAAAATGTCAGCAAGTCACATTAATGGATTTATAACAGTGAGTTAATACATAAACTTGAACAATTTAATTGATATTAGTATTCTAAATCCTATTTGTTTTATATGATACTCTGATTATAATTTTTCGAGAATACACAATAAAGTGCAAGATCTGTCTATAAATTTGAGATGATAATCTCGTGATCTCATCCTGATTAAGAGGCTTGCTCGTGCTGCTTAATTTGTGTACATAGGGTCGATTTGCGCGGATCACACACCATTGCTCAATCTTATACACCGTTGCTAATAATGAGGTTTTCTAATTTTTATGTAGGAAATTTTTGTCGGTGGAAGCGACTCACTGATGAATTCCGTAGAATGGGTAATGACAGAAGTTGTTCGCAATCCGGAGGTAATGAGGAAGGCCAAAGATGAGATTGCCCAAGTAGTTGGTTATAATAGAAAGATTGAAGAGAGTGACATTGAAAGTTTACCTTATCTAGGTGCGGTGATTAAAGAAACGCTGAGATTGCATCCACGCACCACTGTTGAAGACACGGAATTCATGGGGTATATTATTCCCAAGGACACAGCAGTGTTGGTAAATGTTTGGGGTATTGCAACGGATCCAGCTATATGGGATGATCCATTCACGTTCAATCCAGAACGTTTCTTAGGAAATACTACGGATTACCGCGGACAACATTTTCAATATCTACCGTTTGGATGTGGAAGACGTATGTGTCCTGGCCTCCCCATGGCTCACCAAATCCTTCACATTGTGGTTGGCTCATTGCTCCAATCTTTTGATTGGACACTTGAAAATGGCGTCACACCTGAATCCATTGACATGAACGGAAAGTTTCAGGCGTCATTGCAAAAGTCGGTTCCTTTAAGAATAATACCAAGAGCATCGCTTCTTGCAGTGTGACTTCATGCAACATTGGAATTTCAACCCAGGCATCCACGAAGTTTAAAGTTTAATTTGTCGTTGATCATCTTGGTACGACTCTCTACGGGCACGATTGTGTTTATAAACAGTGAGTAAACATTACGCGTCTTGCAGTGTACTTGCAAGTTAACATGTTCCTGATTATTACGTTTCTATTTTCATGGCCGAATGTATGTCATTCGGGTTGTGCTTTCTTTCTTCTTGTCACTCAAACTCAAACAATAGTATGTAATGTGATTCTTTTTTCTTTTCCAGCCAGTCACCATTCTCAATTTTCAGCCTAACAATTTCATTTTTTTTCCCTCTGAATCACAGTTGAAATATGAAAAAAAATATTATTATTAAGATCACGATTCTCAATCAAATTTATTCTAGATTTTTGCTTTCAAAATAGTTCTTCCATTTTGAGAATGTTAAAATATTCATAGATACAATGGCGGAATTAGAAATTGAGTATGGGCTTGACCATTCTCTTATCCCGGATTTAAGCCTAAAGTTTACAATAAAATATGAACCTTTTTTTTTGGGACTACTCAAAGAACGCGAAATTGGGGATATAAAAAGGAATTCGGGGATATAAGAAAAGGACAAAAATTGGATCCAAATATCAGTTCGGGGTCACCCCTTATCTAAGTATTTTACGTAATACCTAATCTACCCCTCACTAATCAGGATTAGTGATTAATAATAATTAGTAAAATCATAAGATTTTTTTATAAATGATTAGTGTGTGTTTTATTTGAATTTGGGTTAGTGAGGTGAGAGTAGAAGGAGGGAAAAATATTTTGAGAGAGAAATTTTTTTGAGAAAAACGGAGGATGATTGTGAAAAGAGAATTGTTGCTGCTGAATCTTTAGCTCAACTACAACAAAGAGCATATCTTGAATCTTCATCTATCGACAACGACTCTCAATTGCAACTCTTTGTTGAGCTAACACCCTTGAATGATGATTTTGACGAGTATGGAGAGTTTCTTGAAGAACCAACACAAGAAAGTAAACTTGCAACATAGTAGCATCCCCAACACATAGGTAAAGCTGCTAAGATGTTGAAATACCTAGGTGCCGGCATGGTAGTTGTATGAATTCCATGCCGGTAGTCAGGGTTCCGGCATGGTATTCATACTACGACCATGCATGCCTAAGTGACCTAAGATCCCCAATTTTGAATATTGATCCGGCATAGCATTCTTCTAAAACACTATGCCGGTACGCAGTTAACCTTTTTACCTATTGTTGATGCTGATTTTTAGCTTAGGGTTAAAATCGTAAAACCCTAGTCAGACAATGACGTCACAGAACTTGAGTAATAATGTCTCCACCAAGCGCATTTATTGAACCCTTTAATTTGACAGCAAGAAAATCACTAAGGTACCTTTTTTTTAAATGCTAATTAGGGTTTCGACAAGCTAAAACCCTAATTCTCACACCTCACGTGCCAATGGCTCATCATGCCAGCCACATCCTACCGCGCCAAAGCATGCCAACCATGCTAGACGCACCCCCGTGCCAATGGCTCATCATGCCATCCACATCCTACCGCGCCAAGGCATGCCAACCATGATAGCCGCACCCCTGTGCCAATGGCTAATCATGCCAACTACATCCTACCGCGCCAAGGCATGCCAACCATGCTAGCCGCACCCCTGTTCCAATGGAAAATCATGCCAGACACACCTACTGCGCCAAGGCATGCCAACCATGCTAGCCACAACCCTGTGCCAATGGAAAATCATGCCAGCCACACCTACCATGCCAACCATGCTAGCCGCACCCCTGTGCCAATGGCGAACCATAACAGCCACACCTACCGCGCCAAGGCATGTCAACCATGCTAGCCGCGCCATGTGCCAACGGCATGCCAAACCCTTGGCCTCACCATGCCGAGCCAAACCGCACCTTTACTTGGCCCAAGCCATGCTAGCCGCGCCATGCTCCCAGGCATACCATGCCTTGGCCCTAGCCAGGCTAGGTGCGCCATGTGCCAACGACATGCCAAACCCTTGGCCCCACCATGCCAAGCCAAACTGCACCTTCCCTTGGCCCTAGCCATGCGCCCATGGCATGCCAAGACCTTGGCCCCGCCATGCCAAGCCAAACTATGACGGACCGGAAAATTACGCTTTTGGCGCGTTGCCCAGCAGGCCGTAACTCCCCCGACGCGCCATGATGAAGCTACGATCCGGGCCTTAGGGCTAAGCAAATGCACGTCCATTTTCCCTTGCACACATGCTCGTGGAGCATGACGCAGCTAACTTAGCTTCCACACCGCTCCAACTTACCCTTGTTCTGCGAAGGCTTTATTAAGTAAGAAAAACTTTCTTAAAACGGCAAAAACGACCTTTTGAGGCTCTAAACGATGGAATTTGGCTAAATTGTGGTGACCATGCATAGATCAACATGTATTGATCTTTGGGCCATTTCCCATCAAAATGGACTCCTCTTGAGCTAAATTACGACATTCGGGTTTTTCACCTCCAGATAGGCTATATCTTGCTCTTTGTAGCTTGATAGGAAGTATGAGCATCCACTTGCTGGCATGCAACTAAGCCTCATCAATTATGGCCACAATCATCTCTGGCGTCGAGCTACTAATCTTAGATGATATGAGGGGCCAGAATGTCGCAATCATCTCCGAATTAGATGATATGAGCGACAAAGTGCTGGACCGGCAATGCTGCAACTCATTGCGGCTGCCTACGTACCCTTCCCTACTCTAAAGGGATCAAGCACAGACCGTAGTTCATCACGAAGGGACAAGCAACTTATTCCAACTCGTTGGCTAGGTCGTGGCCAAGCAATAATGGAAATGGCCTAGTCCGTATAGGACGTTCCGTCGGAATGCATCCAAGTGATGCATGTTTGGTCCGCATTATGGCATAATGATGCCTAACCATAAAATTCCCTCTTCGCGAGGCTACGCAACTATAAATGAGCCTTAGGCATCATTTTTACTCTTCCGGCTAAGCTATGAAGCTTACTTGGTGCATAGTCCGCATATGCACCGTCAACCAACTACCCCTCCCTATATATGTCTTAATGTAATTTCTACAAGTATGAAAAGGGGACCAAAAATCTTTCATCAACTCCCCGTTTACTATTCATGGTCGTTGCCATGTATTTTCCTGAATAACCGGCCAAGATGGTTGTTCACTACCAATGCCAACTCCGATGTCCAGCCATGTTGGTCGTCCACTGCCAACCTGATGTCCGGCCATGTTGGCCGTCCTCTGCCAACTCGATGTCCGGCCATGTTGGCCGTCCACTGCCAACCTGATATCCGGCCATGTTGGCCGTCCTCTGCCAAGCCTATGTCCGGCCATGTTGGCCGTCCTTTGCCAAACCGATGTCCGGCCATGTTGGCCGTACACTGTCAACACATTGGCCAAGGGCCAATGTTCCTTTTCCTACGCAACAGAAGCTTTGTATGAAGCTTCGTCTCAGGCCATGACGCATCTTTTAACATGCGCCATGCTAAAAACACGGGGTGTTACATTATCACACCCTTCAAAGAATTTCGTCCCCGAAATTCAAAACCAAAACTATTATGGACAATCTCTTCAAGTTGGATTTCTTGAGCAAATGCGAGACTCCAAACATCTTTCTCAGGTTTAACTAAACCCATTATCTGAATTCTGCTCCTAGAGTGCCTAAGAGTCTAATACGGTGTGCTTTTAACACTCTTGGATTGTCCTTTATTTGCATAATATGTCTAGTTAGTGGAAGATTTGACAAATTAAGAATTTTTAGCATGCAAAACACGTGGCTCACATGAGTGCTAGGGACATTTGAGTAATTGCATGACTCAAATTAAAATAGACCGACCAAGAGAAGCTCGGTACTATTTTCCTTCTTCTTTTCCCTTTCTTTTCTTTCTCGGGCGATTTTCGTTATTCCCTAAGACTTACAAGAAACATGACTGGAATCACGATGTTAGTAAGCTCTGTGGAGATATAGTCACATAAGTTTGATAATGGTGTTCATGTTTGGTTCAATTGAAAGGGGGGAAGATGAGTTTTTGTTTCTTCAACTTGAGAATCTGACTACAGATCGATGTGATTGTCATCAAGCGATGGGTTTATGCTATTGCACTTATGCATTTTTTGATCAGGTATTTTCTTACAATTGCATTCTTGAATTGATGATGTTGTACATAAAAATTAGGGTTCTTCATGAAAATTTAAGATTTTTTCAAAATTGAAGGTCTAATATTTAAATTCTTGTAAATTTATACTCCCTCCGTTTTAGGAAAAGTGATACTTTCACTTTTTCAATTTAGCCTATTTTTAGGCAAAAATGAAAAAGTGAAAGTATCACTTTTCCTAAAACGGAGGGAGTAAACTGGGTTGGTTCTACATAGGCTGATATTTGTGTGGATCAAAGAAATTGCAAGATTTGATTGTAATTCAACTTTATGAACCCTACAAACCTCTATTTTTATTTCACTCATATCCTTAGTTTCAACCGTTGGAATATGATGGATTTTTGATATGGTGTGGTTCGTTAAGTTATATAGATTACATAAAAATTCCAACAAAATCAGGTCAAGTTTACTATTGAAAATCCTGAATACGCCGTGACTGCATTCTGCTAAATTGCAGGCCTGGACAGCTGACTAATGGTTGTGTTTTCCCATTATATTTTTATCGGATTAAGCTGAAATTTTGATATGTTAGTCATTGGAATATAGGTTACTCACTGTATAATTTTCAGAATTTTCCAATCATTTTAGGTACCTCAAATCGTGAGGTAATTGTGACTGGATTCTGCAGATTGGTAGCGCGAGCAACCAACCTCTATTGTGTTTATCTCCTTAACCAACCGTTAGAATGATCTGAATTTTGAATATGTTGTGATACCCTTGTCCGTAAAGCTTCTGTAAAAATTTCAAGATGATCAGAAAACATTTCCTAGTGAAAGGTTTGGATAAACCATAGCTGAAATCTGTGAAAACAGAAATCTAATACATTCTTGCTCCTTCATTATTTCCTTATGTATTTCTTTCTGTGGGAAACTTTGAAATCTGATTGAAAGTACTGAGGATGTAATGATGCGATAAGTTAGGATATTTCTTATGCTAGATCTTTATCAATGTTAGGCTTTGAATTATGCTTGTAATTTATTGTTCATATGGATCATGGTTGTGGCCGTTTTGAAGATGCATTATGGGATAATTAGTTCCATTAGTAGAATAATCATTCTTGGGCAGGTGAAGTATTATCTAGTAAGCTAGATGATTCATAAAACCATTTTCATGTGGTTGGTTGGGACCAAATATAATTGATGGGTTCATGAAAAAGGATTTGAGGGTATAGTTTTGTTTTATGTCAAATATACTATATCAGGACTGTTGAAATAACTCTCTTACCTTTGATACGGAAAGGGGAATTGTATCATGTTCATGGCGAGTTAGAATTCCTATTCATACATTTATTAATCCATATTCGCTAGTTAGATAGTTATAGCCTTTGTGGTCACCCAGCTTGCACTGCCTTCGTGACTTTTAGCTGGGTTTTTCAATTAATAGTGAAAGGTTAACTTGAAACAATAATCTTGACAAAAATGATAGATGTGTTATAACAATGTTTTAATGGATGTAAATGTGATACAATAGTCGATCCGCATTTAGGATTGAAAGTCTGCATAACAAGCCACAATTTATGGAGTGTGGTCGTTCACTACTCTAGTTTCCTTGTGGTATGCTACGTGCCACTTAATGGAGTCTAAACAGTATGTGCTAAGACATTATTGCCAGAGTAACTCTTGCCCTGTTACATTTCCTCTTTCGAGATATTTAGTTTTTCAGGCGTATTAGCGCAAGTTGGTTTCATAGTACTTTTGATTAGGCTTTTAAGCGGTACAATTTTATACGTTTTCATTTATGGTTTTACATTGACATTTGGGAAAAGTCTATAAGTGGTTAGACTAATTATTGTTCACTCTACTGACAAATTTGATTATCCTGGTATCCAGAACTACTCTGACAATTCTGACATTTACTTGACCCTTAATCAAATTGGTCCTTCAATTTTGAAAGTATAGTTTCTTGAGTGGCGTATCAGAGAGTCGGAGCTGGCTAAGAGGGTCGTAACCCGACCCATTGGAAGCGAAAATTCTCTGGTCTGCTACAACAAAAGTCCCATACCAGATGCTCAGAAATCACGAGTTTCTTTAAGTTGTCATGAACAACAATTTAGAACTTCTGAGCACATGTCCCATACCACCTTCCCAGGAATCCAAAAGTGCCCACAAAAATACAAAGAATCGCAATTGGCCAGTGCCAAGAGGATATCTCGACCAGGTATCCTGAATGCGCATCCCATACTACGCACTCAGAAGTCCCCAAAGTTCACAAGGTTGGAAGATGTCATCGAAATGACAAAGCAAAACCTAACGCAACACTTTGAGGACCAATCTCTAATATCAGCGCAGTTGGATGCAAGCCACCGTCCCTAACGGTTCTGGGTTTTGCCACTCGTAAGTGGGATGCTAGCGGGCCTGACAACGCACACCCTTGGCCAGTGCCAACGTGTGGGGATGATCAGTCCCATTGTCTACCCACTGTACCAGACGGTCTTCCGAATGCTCGTAAGCGGGGTGCAATAGAGGCCTGGAAAACTCACAGTACTTATACAAGATCAACTCGATTTGCAAAGTAACTGGCCAGCAGTTACAAACTCTTTCCTGCGCAGAAGTTGGCCTACTCTCCAACTTTAAGTTTCCATGATGGAAAATACTCGCTAATCAGTCCACCCCGCACAAGTCCCTAGAGTTTTCTCGGAACTTGCTCTGATACCATCTGTGACGGACCGGAAAATTACGCCTTTGGCGCGTTGCCCCGCAGGCCGTAACTCCCCCGATGCGCCATGATGATGCTACGATCCGGGCCTTAGGACTAGGCAAATGCACATCCATTTGCCCTTGCACGCATGCTCGTGGAGCATGACACAGCTAACTTAGCTTCCACACCGCTCCAACTTACCCTTGTTCTGCGAAGGCTTTATTAAGTAAGCAAAACTTTCTTAACACGGCAAAAACGACCTTTTGAGGCTCTAAACGATGGAATTTGGCTAAATTGTGGTGACCATAGATCAACATGTCTTGATCTTTGGGCCGTTTCCCATCAAAATAGACTCCTCTTGAGCTAAATTATGACATTCGGGTTTTTCGCCTCCAGATAGGCTATAGCTTGCTCTTTGTAGCTTGATAGGAAGTATGAGCATCCACTTGATGGCATGCAACTAAGCCTCATCAAGTATGGCCACAATCATCTCTGGCGTCGAGCTACCGATCTTAGATGATATGAGGGGTCAGAATGTCGCAATCATTTCCGAATCAGATGATATGAGCGACAAAGTGCTGGACCGGCAATGCTGCAACTCATTACGGCTGCCTACGTACCCTTCCTACTCTAAAGGGATCAAGCACATGCCATAGTTCATCACGAAGGGACAAGCAACTTATTCCAACTCGTTTTCTAGGCCGTGGCCAAGTAATAATGGAAATGGCCTAGTCCGTATAGGCCGTCCCGTCAGAATGCATCCAAGTGATGCATGTTTGGTCCTCAATATGGCATAATGATGCCTAAGCATCAAATGCCCTCTTCGCAAGGCTATGCAACTATAAATGAGCCTTAGGCATCATTTATACTCTTCCTAACTAATCTATGAAGCTTACTTGTTGCATAGTCCGCATATGCACCGTCAACCAACTACCCCTCCCTATATATGCCTTAATGGAATTTCTACAAGTATGAAAAGGGGACCAAAAATCTTTCATCAACTCCCCGTTTACTATTCATGGTCGTTGCCATGTATTTTCCTGAATAACCGGTCAAGATGGTTGTTCACTACCAATGCCAAATCCGATGTCCGGCCATGTTGGCCGTCCACTGCCAACCCGATGTCCGGCCATGTTGGCCGTCCACTGCCAACCCGATGTCCGGACATGTTGGCCGTCCTCTGCCAACCCGATGTCCGTCCATGTTGGCCGTACATTGTCAACACATTGGCCAAGAGCCAATGTTCCTTTTCCTACGCAACAGAAGCTTTGGATGAAGCTTCATCTCAGACCATGACGCATCTTTTAGCATGGGCCATGCTAAAAACACGGGGTGTTAGACAAACCATTCATGCCAAACCCTTGGACCCACCATGCCAAGCCAAACCGCACCTTGCCTTGGTCCTAGCCGTGCTAGCCGCGCCATGTGCCAATGACATGCCAACCTAGCCACGCCACCATGCTGGCCTTCCCTAAGCGGCTACCAAAAACGAAGGCGTGCGACGATCAACGGTCCCTCTTCAATCCTATGAGCAAATCCTAGCCATCCAAGGTTACCAGACGACGCATGGTAACCTTTGTCCCGAAAACCTAAGTTTGGCCACACCAAACCATGCCATGTCAACGGTATGCCAACCTATCCGCGCCACCATGCTAGCCTTCCCTAACGCGGCTACCAAAAACGAAGGAGAGTGACGATCAACGGTCTCCCTTCAATCCCAGGAGCAAATCCTAGCCATCCAAGGTTACCAGACGACGCATGGTAACCTTTGGCCCGAAAACCTAAGTTTGGCCACGCCAAACCATGCCATGCCAACGGCATGCCAACCTAGCCTCGCCACCATGCTGGCCCTCCCAACGCGGCTACCAAAAACGAAGGCGTGCGACGATCAACGGTCCTCCTTCAATCCCAGGAATAAATCATATCCATCCAAGGTTACCAGACGATGCATGTTAACTTTTGGCCCGAAAACCTAAGTTTGGCCACGCCAAACAATGCCATGCCAACGACATGATGACCTTCCCTATGCGGCTACCAAAAACGAAGGCTAGCGACGATCAACGGTCCCCATTCAATCCCATGAGCAAATCCTAGCCATCCATGGTTACCAGACGACGCATGTTAACCTTTGGCCCTTACACCTAAGTTTGGCCACGCCAAACCATGCCATGCCAATGGCATGCCAACCTAACCGCGCCACCATGCTGCCCTTCCCTACGCGGCTGCCAAAACGAAAGCGTGCAACGATCAACGACTATATTTCCTCTTGAGATGCAAAATCTCGACCTTCGAAGGACACCAAGCTAGCAAGTTTCCCCAGCGCGACTTGCCAGGAAACAACAACATGATACATGTTCGAGACATCAACACATATCACAAACTGGGGGATCCTCTTTGGGTATTGGTTTGGCGGTTTACAGCGTGCGGCGTACACTACGCCCGTCATAAGTAAGTGTCATAAGGATGAGGCAGTCAATAAATACAGGGAGTTAATGGTGAAACGTTCTTTTTATGGAACATCAATTCCATGCGTTAACAGTTTTATGGAACATCAATTCCATGAATTAATGATACCACCTCCTCCCATTTATTCACCCATTTTTCCATTCCTTAATGAGACCAGAGTACGTTTCACTTCGACTTATATAAATAGGTCTTACCTATTTCCACCGAACAGGTGCAGTCAGGAGCATACACCACTCAGAAAACGTTTGCTAACTTTCCTATCTGTTAGTTTCCCACTTTCTGATACAAGTCGTAACATAACTACTCTTCCAGAATCAACTATTCTGGTCTCATCACTTTCCTTGCTTCCCTCCCCAAAACCAACCCATTCTCCTCCACTTTGTGACCAAAGCAAGTCTAGAACGGCCATTTCTTGGTTTAGGCCGGACTTGTACAGATTGATCTCTCGAATCTAAAGTACTCCCTTGCAGTACATTGTTTAGGGTTTAAATTCATTTCTCACCCACAAACCGAAATTACCGAAATCAACCGAAACCATTTTCACCCTCAAAAACCTACCAAGGAATATACTACGGAATATTCAACCGGCATGGTTTCATTGATAGGTTACCATGCCGGTACTGCATTAAAAATATTCAGGAAACAGTACCATCCCAATCCTAAAACCGTCATTGAAACTTAATAACAATCAACGCCGGAACTGAGTACCGGCGTGGTACCATCAATATCGATAATGCCGGAACCAAAACCAGAGTTCAATATAAATTATTTTCAATGCCGGAATTTTGTAACTGTTTGGGACAATAGATTGCGAGAATGCCGGCACCCATGATTCCGGCGTTGTTTTCTAATGAAATATTTATGCCGGAATAGGTTTCAAATTTTATCTTCCGTTTTGGTTAACTTAGACTATGCCGTAACAATGGTCGAGCATGCTGGTACGGGTTTCCGGCATTGTGTTTTAATTTTGTTTGGAACTAATTTTCATTCGATCTTTAGGTGGTGACATATATTGATCCAAAAAAAGCAAAGCCGCTTTATCGGGATACGTCGGAATACTATAAAATCCCTCCGGTATGTGACCAAAGAATACTTTTCACCTAGTATCTTGAACTTTACTAATGGATTGCTAGTAATGAACCTTATAATGAACGCGAAATTGTTCTTATGTAGGGAATAACAGATCGAAAGGAAGCAATCGCTTGTGCTAAAGAGACGGCTCTTAAGAACATGTGTATGTTGGTGAGGAATACCGAAGGTTCTTATAGGGATTTTGAGATGGCTTGCGAGAGAAGTGGACAATACAAGGAGAATAATAGCCACAAGAGAAAGGATTATGTATATCCAAAGAAGACTAATATGGTATACAAGACTCGTACGAGGAAGAATAATTGCCCGTTTAAGCTTGTATTCCGTTGAAAATGGGTTTAGCACTAAATGGTGCAACTGGATTAAATTCTGCTACTCGACAACATCTTTCTCAGTGTTAATTAATGGTTCTGCCTTTGATTTCTTTGGTAGCACAAGGGGGGTAAGGAAGGGTTGTCCCATGTCACCTTTATTGTTTAATATTGCCATGGAGGGGTTCTCTAGATACTTGGACAGGGCTGCAAATTTCATATATTCAATGGCTTTTCATTGGTGCAGGGTGGAACTATAGTGAATCATTTGCACTATGCAGATGACACTATTCTGTTTGTAGATAGCAAAAAAGAATAACTCAACTAACCTATTTTCCATTTTGCATTGTTTTGAGTTCATTGCAGGCCTAAAAGTAAATACTTCCAAGACAAGGTTGATTTCTATTGGCAAAGTTCCTCAGCTGAATGATTGGGCTGTTGACTTTGGATGTAAAACAGACACATTACCTTTCATCTATCTTGGAATGCCTTTAGGGGCTAAGGCTAACAGCAAAGCTATCTGGGATCCTATCATTGAGAAATTTGACTCAAGGCTTTCTTTCTGGAATCAGTGTAATTTTTCCAAGGGAGGTAAACTGGCTCTTCTAAAACATATACTTAGCTCCCTACTATTTCTCTCTTTTTAAAGCTCCCATTTCTATCATCAATATTTTAGAGAAGAAGATAAGAAATTTTCTTTGGAGGCATACTTCTACTGGCAATAAATGTTCACATCTGGTTAACTGGAATCAAGTGATGGCTTCCAAGGAAATAGGGGGTTTAGGTGTTCTTAATCTTAAACTCATGAATCAAGCCTTGTTAGCAAAATGGTGTTGGAGGTTTGGAGTTGAGAAAACTCATCTATGGTACAATATAATTGTAGAAAAGTTTGGCTGCTCTTTTTCTTACTGGACTCCAGGTAAGGTGTATTCTGTTCATGGGATTTCATGCTGGAGAAATATTGTAGACACATGTACACTCGTGGTATAAAACTATACCCTGAATGTACATTCTAGTGCCATTATTTCTTTTTGGCATGGTATATGGAAGGGAGACGTTTGTTTTATGGATGCTTTCAATAGTTTATACAAGCTCGACAGACTGGAAGAGGAAACTTTAGCTCAGCACATCACTGAAGATGGCTCTTGGAAATTTGATTTTAAAAGAATTTTAACAAATGATGAAGAAAACTATTTTGCTGTTCTTATGAACATCATAGGCTCTACACCTCCTTCTCTTACTGCTGTTCCAGATACCAGAAGATGGTCCTTACAATAAGATGGTATTTTCTCGGCTAAATCTTTATATGCAAAGATGAACAACAATGCTGGTGTTGAGTACTTTCCACACTCTTTTGTTTGGTCTACTGGTATTCCCTCCAATGCGAAAATTCTCCAATGGTGCGCTGTGCATGGAAAATTAAAATCTCAGGATATGTTGCAGATCAAAGGAATTGATATCTACAGTTCTTGCAGCCATTGTGGAGATTGTCCAGAAACGCAAGATCATTTATTCATCCACTGTAAAGTTGTGCATAAGGTCTGGTCTTCACTCACTCCTAATGAAAACTGGTCTTGGTTTTTTCCAGATTCTATGTTTAACCTTGCTAAAACATGGCACAATAACAGTCTCTCTGGTAATAGAAAGTTGGTTTGGAAGCTCATTCTGGCTGTTGTAGTTTGGGTTCTTTGGAAGGAGCGTAACTGCAAAATTTTCGAAGGAAATTACTCTTATAAAACAGATGAAGAGCTTAGCACTGAAGCAAAGACTTTAGTGCTTAGATGGACAGCTGCTTTTGGAAATATGATACACCTGAATTTTACTAGCATGGTGTATAATTGGAATCATGTTTTTATGTAACTCTTTTACTTTTTTAGCTAGTAAAGAGCACTAATTCATTCTTCTTCTCTTAATCATATTCTCTCCTCCAATCAAAAAAATAAAATAATCAGCACTTGAGAAGTTAATTATTGCATGAGTTCCACGATGCTAAGATACATTTTCTAATTTTTTTAATTATTGCATGAGATTCACGATGCTAAGCTAATAATTCAAGTGGGATCCAATCGAATCAATAACTAAAATCGGATGGGACATTAAAAAATTTATAATCTGGTTGATCTACGTGTATATAGTATCCGATTCAATAATCCCTACCTACTCTATCAAGAAAAACTTTATGGCCACCTGGGTTGCACGGACGCTCCATTTCTTGAGCCGTGTCCGCGTCCGACTCGCAGTGGACACGGGACGTACGTGGGACGTTGATACGACGCGTGTCCGAAGCACCAATTTGTGCGTCCTGCGAGCGTCTGGTTTGGACGCGCCTATGACGCGTGTCTGACGCTTTTTTTTTTATTTTCATATAAACTTTTTCCTTTATTTTTACTATTATTAACCCAATGAAGAAAGACAAACATTTCGATCAATAATTTAGGTCTTTATTCGAATTTTGTAATTGGAAATGACATCACGTATACCCTTAGTTGAACGTGTGTTGATCTAAGATGCATTTGATTGTGCTATGTGTTTAATAGTGACTGATTATTTGACATTCAGCGTGTATAAACAAACGGTATCTTCTTTTCTTTTAAAATTTTTACATATATAACATCATTTTCTAATTTTTACGTTCGAAATACTTGACTTTGCTGTATAAATACATGATTATTTATATAAATAATATATAAATAAAATATGTATACACGTGTCCGCGTTCTAGTTTTTTGAAAATTTTGTAGTGTCCGCGTCAGCGTCGTGTCGCGTCCGCGTCCGCATCCGTGCAACCCAGATGGCCACCTACATAAATAAAAACATTATGCTCTACCCAAATACAGATATGCTACAAAACCATAGATTATCCGGTTTAGTTCATTTCTTTTCCTAGCCAAAAAAAAAAAAAAAAAGTTCAATAAACTATTGCCTGTTTTCCATGTGTTTTGTCAAGGAAGTTGCCTAGCTTGGGGACCTTGGTCTGATTGCCCGGCCGATCGAGATCTTGCATATCCTGTTTTTTTCCTTTCAGAACAGCTAAATGATAGCTTCGTGATTATATTAATATCCTTTTCCAGATCGTTAATGATCTAAAAGATCATACAATAATTTTCTTCCATTCATACAATAATTTTCTTATTTCACGGCTGCAAGTATATAACAGAGTGCAATTAAATAATGGATTCAATGCACATCCAGTTGATTGTTGAAGATCGTAACACATCAACTGCACCACGTCCTATCGTAGTAAATAATATTCAATGCTCACTCAATCAATTCGCTGTGAGATCACATGGAGCGTTTTCATGGAATATATCTCGGTTGTTGGTTTTGCTGTCTATATATTATCACCATGTGAAACACGATGCATCTCATTTTTCCACTTCTTTGACCTACATCAGTAGAAAAATTCATCACTTTACACCCGACTTAATCATTCTGGGACAATAATTTGTTCGTATGAACTTCACTTTTCTCCGGACGGTTCCACACCTTTACAATCCAGGACTTCGATCAGTTTTTGAACACGTTATCACGATTGTTTAAAGTATGTATATATTTACTTTATCTTTTTCCAGTGTAAAAAGCTTGGAGATGCTTCTTAGGATATGGGGCACTATCTTTGCACCTACCCAGGATGAATCGTTTAGACAAAGGACCTACGCACTAGCAAAAAGATTTACAGGTCCACTTTCCTCCACCACCACCATGCGTATATGCTGTGGAGGGGGGGAAATTGACACAGATAAAGAGTGATAATGACTTAGATTACCGAGCAAAAACTATGGTCAAATTTGGCGATAATGAATAAACCTTATCCTGTATGTTGGAAAATGATCTTTCATGTTCTAACATACTCGATATAAAATCAGCAGAACCTATAATCTTTTTTTTTTTTTTTTTTTTTTTGTCAACTTGACACCTTACTTGCCCACAGTCATTAATTTATTTGATTTTGCCAATCAATTATAGGTGAAGAAAATGTAATCTCTTTTGTCTAACTTATTTAGTTTAATGGGTTTGGTAAGCAGATCTTGTCACCACTACTTGTCTTGTATATCAGTACTTTATTATGTGATTCACTTACATTGTCGATATTTTTCGTAAACAATATTAAACATAAAATTGCGTACAGATTTTTAATTCCGGTAACATGCTTTGGTTTTAAAATGGTAGATTCAAAATTTGTGGGAAAACTAAAGGTTTCACTATCCGGTACGGCGGTAATTTAAAAGAGCATTTCATTTTGCCAGAGAGATAAGTAGGAGGATGGATTTTTGCGGTGATAATTTGATACTATTTGGTCCTTTTGAAAGTTTACACTGATTTTTAAGTCTATAAAATTAGGATGGATAATCAAGAATTGGTGGAGATACTTAGAATCTGATGATAGTGTAATGATCCTGAAAAATCATGTAATTGTTTTCAGTTTTTAAAATCGGGTATATCATTACGTATTGTTTGGGATTTTCCTCTTATATAGAAAAAAAAAAAGAAAAGGAAAAAAAAATATCGACAGCTTGTTGGCAAGCTCACATCTAATACTTGTAATTTTTCCTCTTCTGATTAATAAATATAATGGTATAAAAAAATAAAATAAAATAAAATGTTTGGATCTTCTATTTTAATCGTCCATTAGAACCATATTTTAAAAATATACAGGCTGTTGTGATATAGAAGACAAAGAACAAGAGACACAAAATAGAGGGGAAGAAGAAAGGAGAAATTCTATTCATTAGTATATTAGACAAACATTAGAGCCTTTATTTATAGGGCTAGACACAAGGGCATCCCAATAATAAACGAGATTCACCCTAGATATTATTAACATAATTACACGTTTATAACACTCCCCCTGATGACATTGTGTCTAAGCTAATTGCCTCGTTAAAACCTTGTCAGGAAATTCCAAAAGGACAAAACCTGATCGAAGGGAAAAGAGTACAATTAATAAAACTTAGAAAAGATTTGGACACGCAAATGTTGCCTCACTAAAACCTTGACAAGGAAAACCCAATGGGAAAAACCTTGATGAAAGAAAAAGAGTACAACACAATAAGTCCAGCAGAATGCACCTTATGCGATGGTGCTCCCCCCGATGAGTACTTCAGTAAATTCTTGGCTTGCAAATCTTTGAGACGAGACTTCCCAATTTCGGTGAACGAATTTCTTGAATGCTGAATATAGTAATGCATTCGTGAGAATCTTCCAGTTGATGAAGTCTTCGTTTGTGTTAGTCTTCTAATGGTAGTGTTCTCGAGTCTTCATGCTTCTTTCAGATACATTAAGTACTTGTGTCTTGGATTGATGATTTCTTGGAGATGATTTGTAGAAATAGTTGATGTGGTTCTTCAACAAAGTGCCAAGATATGAATACCTTATCATACGTGAACAAAAATCGTATTTGTTAGAAGGAAATCCAAATTCTTAGGAGATGATTAAGTTGATTTGGTTTAATCAAATGTGGGCATCCACTAAAAAACCAAAATTTATACAACTCCCCCTTGGATGACCGTCATTTTGAATTAAATTGCCTCACTAAAACCTCGCCAGTAAAACCCAATGGGAAAAAACTTGGACAAAGGAAAAAGAGCACAAATACCAACATTTGGAAATAAAATAAATGTCATGTTGCCTCGTTAAAACCTTGTCAGGAAAACCACATGGGACTAAACCTGAAACAAAGGAAAAAGAGTACCACTTTTGAAGATTTATGGATGCTAACTCAACTATATGATTATTACAGAAAATGAGCATCAAAATCACAACTCTAGTCTATCTCAACGACGAGTTTAATCTAGCATAATTCTAACTGCAGATTTAAGAAAGGAAGAAAGAAAGAAAATAGAATCTATGCTGCTAAAGCGTGGATTTTGGTGTTTTAAGGACTCTTCAAGAGACCAATAAAGTTGATAGCATTAAGTAATCCGGATTTTGGTTCTTTGCAAAACTTTTTAGAAAAACACTTAAAGGATTGTAAACCTGATATAGTCGAGTCAGGTGGCTGCCTGGATATAGTTTGAATCTTACAAGGATTACAAATTATAACATATTCTCGAAATGCAATACAAGTCATTCAAAGACTACCACGCCAAATGCATTGTTCGGGGAGAACCGAATGTTATTGAATCAATCCTAGGGTTTGAGTAAAAACTAAAACCCTTGTATCGTTGTAAAACGATAATATTTCTCGTAGAACGTATTATGACAACACCTGATGCCGTACAGCATACACGTTTACTTGCAGAGCAAGTCCGAGCAATTCTTTTCTTAATTTAATTCTTTTTAGAGTTCTATTTTTAGTTAACTTCTTCTTTCTTTATTTAGTTTGCTAGGTCGGCTATCCAAAGCCTATTTAAGTTAGAGTCCTGTATGAAGAGAAGACATCATTATTTTTATCATACAAAGCTTAAGCTAAATATCTCATCTTGATTCCTAGTTCTTCCTGCAACCTTGTTATTCACCCTTCTTTCGAAGTCTTTTAATCTTTTCTCATCCCTGCAATATCCTTATTGCGTTCTTCTCTTAAAAGTTCTACACTAGTTGGTATCATTCGACAGTAGATTAGATTTTTATTCTTTTCTTAGATCCTGTTTTCGCTTCCGCAAACCTAAAACAAAAAACAAAAAAACTCAAAACCTTACCTTTGTCATGGCAGATTCTACCGAGACAAAACTGGATAAGTTATCTTCTGATGTTGCAACTATGCAAAAATCCTTCAACGACAGAATATCTAAATTGGAGGACATGCCTACTCAGTTAGCGTCTATTATGGAATTTTTAGGTATTCAACCAAAAGAGACTGATGAACCTTCTGGTAAGGATATGAAGTCGACTGGCAAACAAGGAGAATCTACATCTAATCCCAAGAAACATGAAGATTCTACTTTTGGCATACCTGGGTATAAACCAAAGAAACATGAAGTTTATGTTCTCAATCCCAAAAAACAGCATCTGATTTTACACGATGACAGTGAAGATGAAGACGATAGGGAAGATGATCAACACAAACGCTGGACTGAGGATAGACGTATTCGATCCGGACAAACACCATATGGTTCCTTACCAGAATACAAGTTGAAGGCAGACATTCCTACCTTTAATGGAAGTTTCAAGATAGAAGAGTTGCTGGATTGGCTTTACGAAGTTGAAGCTTTCTTTGAGTTTATAGATATACCAGATGATACAAAAGTCAAACTAGTGGCTTATAAACTCAAAGGAGGAGCTGCTGCTTGGTGGGAAAAGATTTGTGAAGATAGAGTTAACTATCATAAACCTCCAGTGCGTACTTGTACACGTATGCGTAAGTTGATAAGAGATAAATTTTTACCTCAGGATTTCAGACAACAACTCTTTGTTAAGTTGCAGCATTGTCAGCAGGGAGCGCGTTCTGTTGAAGAATATGTTGCTGAGTTTTATAGCTTAGTTGCTCGTAATCAAATTCAAGAATCTGAAGAACAATTAGTTGCGCGTTTCATTGAGGGTTTGAATAGATTGATTCAATATAGTATGACTAAATCTGCTTTTACAATGGTTGAAGCTATTCAACAGGCTATCAAGATTGAGAAACGTCTTTCTCGATCTTCTAAACCTCCTCAACCTCGTTACAATAACACCTACTCAGGTCGTAACTACCAAGACTCGTACTATTCTTCTTCTCCAAGTTCTAGCTATCCAGAGGAATATACAACTCCCTCTCCACGGCAACAACAAAACCCAATCAATTTTACATATTCACAAACCCCATTACCTGCAAATACTGCACCTCTTCTTCCTGCACCTCTGGAGAATACATCTGTTCAGCAGAATCACTAGTACAAATATGGGCTTTGGTGACAGTTCATAATAGGAAACCATGACAGTTCACGAATGAACTGTCACAAAAGAATAGGCTATGAGATATATGTAACAGTTTTCTACTAAAACTCACACCAATAGTGGGCAACAATAGTGATGACAGCTTTATAACTCACATTTGAACAATTATTCAATGACAGTTCTTGTAGAAAAGTGCTACCATACATTGATGTTTTGTAACAGATTTTAAACTGTCACCATTCACAAGTTATTATAATCTGTTCTCAATAAAATCTGTTATCAAAGTGAGCCCCTATAGGTAACATTCTATAAATCACCGCCACTTCTATTTCTAATGACAAATAACTACTACTATGCATATAATCTAACCCAAAGCACTCTCAAATACACGATGTTGTCGGTTGAGTCCTAAATTAGTCTTTATCTACTGGTCGTGGTTTTTTTGTTAGTGGGTCTATATCGACCGCCCCTTCGTCTCCTTTTGGTCGAAAACCGCAAAAAAAGAAGAAAGCTTAAACATAATTCCCCAATACTACCCATCTCTTTGTAGTTCCATTAGAGAGAAGAAACCTTATCTCTTTCAACAACACTGATCTATGTACAGGAAGATCTCATCTGTTTCTTCTCATGGTTTTTTTCTCTTAGCTCTCTTTCTTCTCATGGTTTTTTTCTCTTAGCAAAATCTGGGATCTCCTTTTTTTTTTTACTTCAATCTAGGGTTTTATTTTTCTTCAATCCTTATCTTCACTATCCATCTCGGTTGATTAGAAGTTTTTCGTTTTGTTTTTGTGTACAGAAAACGATCTTCAAATATCTCTCTTTTGATCTCCATTAGCAAATCCATGAATCTCTCGGATTTTTCTCGTCAGAAAAAATTTGCGGTCCTGAGTTAGCTTATTGGGTAATTGATGGTGGTCCGAAGATTCCCAAAATGGGATTTCTTACCAGGTTTAAGTTTTCGATTCCTTTTTAGTGAAATCCCTAGTTTACGCTTTGGGTTTATCTTACTTTTTCAATTTTTTCTCTATTTAGGTTTGTTACCTGGATCTGTTTCTCTTTCTTATGAAGCCGTAGATTTGAATAGGAAGATCATTGTTGAGTTGCTTCATTTGATGTTTTAGAATTTCAAGCTTGTCTATATTCCGGGTGTGTGACCCTCGGGGTAGTTTTAAGTTTTTTTTGCTGGTTCAAATTTTTAAAGTGTTGGTGTGATTTGGGTTTATTGAAATTGGCACTAGAGTCCGTGTTGGTAAACAAATTAGTGGTTTTCATGTGGTGCGTGTTTAGTGATCAATGCTTTATCGATTCCAACCTTTTGCTTTTTGCAACTTCTTTCAAAGTTGTCAATTATTCTTATATTAGAGTCCGAATGAATGTTTCTGGAATATTCATACTTTAAAGTTTGTATTACTTATTCTCACTTGCAGGAGGTTGCAAGGTTCCAGGACTTAGAGAAGGTTCATGGATATGATGGAATATGGAAGGTTTGTCCTGTCAAAATTTGAATTAGAATTCTCACAAAAAAAAATAGCATACTATATTTGTTATGCAAAAATTGTATGTAGTTCGTTGCATAATATCTCAGTTTCTGTGTGTTGACGTTGGTATTTCTATATTACTTTTTAGAAAGCAAGTGTGGTCTGTGGTGATAACCCACAAGTGTGCTCTTCTTGGACAATAGTTGAAACATAACTTCTTTGTGAAGTTGCAGATGCGTACATGATGAGCAATTGATGGATGTGCGATTTTTGGTATACAACTAGGTACATCTTTCCTTTTTTATATGGATAGCTCTTTTGTCTTTTTGCATGAAGCTCATTGCAGAACTAGTTAAATTCATCTTGTTTTTTTATAAAATTGGTTGTGGTCCTTCTTATATATAGACTCTGAATGGATGGATTATCAGATACCTCCCGTTGAATAATATAGTGGTATTAGGAGCTTACTAGAGATCTCAGTAATGGATCGAATATGATGTTAAATTTCGACGCCAATATTTTGTGTGATTAGATTCAAGTTGCACCATAGAGTTCGGAAACCTTGGACTCTTGGATAGTGTTGCCTAAGTTTATGGAGCTTTATAATTAGGAAAACTGAAATTAAATTTCCCTGGCCAAATGGACATCCGTTCTAGCTAGTGTTGTATCATTTTGGGATGTAATGGCTATTTTATGGATAAAGAGAGTCAACCGCTTAGAATTCATTCGTGGTGTTCAAATCTCTTGTGCCTCCTGCAATGAAATAATCCGGAAAATATTTTTCATCTCATCATTCATTTTTTTGACTACAGTACAAATTTGTTGTTTTTTCGTACTCCATTGGGCCTACTAAGTTATTGTTTATTTTTGTCCATATTTTAATCATATTTATATTTGTTGCTGTCTACCAGTTGCAATAATACAGCAGGCCATGTCGTCGACTTCTTTTCACTCAAAGCATCCGGTGATCTAATCGTTTGTAATTGCTTGCCATCAGCCAGTAAATCATATACATGCAGTGGGTCATTGTGGTTCCTATATATGTCCAACTGTCCCACTCTGGTATTGCTGGGTAGCAAGTCACTGTAGCTAAAGCTTGGTGAAGAGCAATAAGAAGCATGGGGTTCATGTTACTGCAATGGATACTAATTCTGAAAATTTGAGGAACTATAAGATATCATTGGGAAAATATTGTTGAAGTTTTACCTGTTAGCTATTTTGCTTGAAGTTCTATTTTGCTATTTTACCTAAAGCTATTTTGCTTGAAGTTCTATAAGCTATTTTGCTATTTTACTTGTTTGCTATTTTGCTATTTTGCTTGAAGTTTTACCTGTTAGCTATTTTGACATAAATTTTTAGATTAAGATTGTCGAAAGATATACAAGAGAGTGTTTTAAAGGAATTTTCCATCCAGGTACATCCCCATTTCTCTTTGAAGCTATCTTGCGTCAGTTTTGCCTAAAGCGTGGACTTTTATAATTTAATTACTGGTGCAAATGGTCCGCAGAGATTTGGAATCTTGAGTTTGCTATTTAATGGATAACGGACTGATTATTTTCTGATTCCAGGGTACAAAATTTCAGCTTGGATTGATTGTTGAAAACAATACAGCTAGATAGAAGGTTGGCTTGTGAGCAACTAGCTTAATATGTTCAGGTGTGTCTTAGTATTTGCATAGATTGATTTTTTTTTTTTTTTTCTGATAAGTGGTAAATGACGTTGCTTCCATCATGTCATAAGTGAAGATGTTCTATTTCTTCCAAGTATGATCCCTTAATATTTTTGGATTGTTAACTTAGGTTCATTTTAGTAAGATTAAGCAACTAATTGGAATCAATGATACTGACATTAGTTTTTCATGACAATATAGTGGTGGTTGCTCTGGATGCAATCGGCTGTAAAACTTTTCTACTGATTCAGATGATCACCGATTTCACTATCTCCAACGTCAATCTTCAGTTGAGGATAAATTGAACTGGACATCATCATTTCTTGAGCTATCAATAACGATGGCAAATGTGGTAAACTGGTAATGTTATACCACTTAACAACAGAAATATCCAGCCTAAGAAATATTAAAGCTTCTCAGAAAACACACCCATTCTGCAAAAAGAATCACAAGGTATAATCATCTTTTGACTATGAGGGTTGAGTTCTATGAAAGAGTGTGTTGTTTCCAGTTTTCTGTCTTGTTTAAGAAGTGTTGCTGGTTGACTTTTCCGTGTGGGTGTCTTCGTGTGAAGGATCCATTTGTCTTGTAAGGTAGTGATGCTAATTACTCGTGTAGCATTTTTTACAACTTTGTACAAGCGAGCCTGTAAAAACATATTTATTTAAATCGATATATTTCTCTATTTTGTATTCTTGTATTTCTTATTATATGTGATTGAGTAGATCCGGTAAAGATATGTCTCCTGAAAAATCTATCATAGTTACGGGTTTAAGATGGCAGTTTTATCTAGATAAACTTCATTGGAAGCTATCTACAATGACAGTTTTACGAAAACAACGTCACATTAGCACCTTTCATGTGACAGTTTGTTAAAAAAACCCATACTGAAAAGTGTTTACCATGACAGTTCCTCTTAGAACTTTATCTTAACACAAAAAATTGAGTTTGTGACGACAGTTCTATTTTAGAAAATGTTATTGTAGGTATTTAACAATAACATTTTCTAAGAAGTCATTCGACTTATGTCAGTATTTTGTAACAGTTTCTTATAGACCTTTCGTAACAGGAGCTTTGGTGACAGTGCAAATTTTTTCCAAAACTGTCACATAAGTATTTTGATGACAGTTTTTAACTGTCACCTAAGCCCATATTTGTACTAGTGAATCATTCTAAGCCTACACCAATTCGTTTTTATAATCGTCCTCCATAACAATTTCCTCCTGTTGCTAAACCAGCAAATCAGTATGCTAAGTTCCGAGGAGAAAAATGCAATAGATGTCAACAAACTGGTCATACTTCCGCTGAATGCCGTAAATTTAATGGTTTTATTGGAGATTCTACAAACCATGATGATTCCCAAGATAATGAAGAGGATGCATATGATTCAGGTGACCCTACTGATATCCATGATTCTTATGGTGAACATTTGCTAGGTGTTATTCGTCCACTTTTCTTAAGTCCACCCTGTCTTTCTCAAAGACACAATATTTTTCGAGCTAAATGCACCATTGAAGGGAAGGTATGCGATTTAATCATTGATAGTGGCAGTGTGCAAAATTTTGTCGCTGCTCATGTTGTTCACAAACTTGGTTTACCTGTTTCTCCACATCCACAACCATACACTGTTGGTTGGGTCAATGGGAATTCTACTCAGCAAATTACTCATCAGTGTGTTGTTAATTTTTCTTTTCCCGGATATGAAGATTCAGTGTTGTGCGATGTTATTGATATGTCTGCTTCCCATCTTTTGCTAGGACGCCCATGGCAATATGATATTCAGGCAGTACATAATTGTTTTGATAACACATATGCTTTTCATCATCAAGGTAAGTTAAAAAGGTTATGTCCTTCACAATCTTCTTTCTCTCAGTCACCTTGTAGCGGGAAGATTAACAATTTGGTAGCCACCATTGCTCGCTCTTTACAGAAAACTCATACATTGAGTTCTCATGAGGAAACCAAGCCAATGATTGAGATTCCAGACAAGGTACAACCATTATTAGCACGATTTCATACCTTATTTCCTGATGAATTTCCTGTCACATTACCTCCTTTACGAGAGATTCAACACTGTATTGATTTAATTCCCTGGAGCATCACTTCCAAATCCAGCGCATTATCGTTTGAGTCCAAGTGAACATGAAATCTTACAAGGACAGGTTAATGATTTGCTAGCTAAAGGGTTGATTAGACCAAGCAATAGTCCTTGTGCTTGTCCGGCATTCTTAGTACCCAAAAAAGACAATGGCTGGAGAATGTGCATCGACTGTAGAGGTTTGAATAGAATTACTATTCCTTATCGATTCCCTATACCTCTTATTGATGATATGATTGATTTATTGGCTGGTTCTATCATATTTTCCAAGCTTGATTTCAGAAGTGGGTATCATCAAATCCGTGTTAGAGAAGGGGATGAATGGAAGACTGCTTTCAAAACACGTGAAGGGTTATATGAGTGGCTTGTCATGCCTTTCGGATTATCTAATGCTCCCAGTACCTTCATGCGACTTATGAATCAGGTTTTACAACCTTTTCTTGGTCAATTTGTTATTGTTTATTTGATGACATTTTGATTTTCAGTCGTAGTGAGAAGGAGCATCTCATACATCTGTCTAATATATTTAAGTTGTTGCAAGAGAATACCTTATTTGTGAATCTGAAAAAGTGTACCTTCATGTCTTCTGAGGTTACCTTTTTAGGATATGTGGTCTCTGATAAAGGCATTTGTGTTGATCCTTCAAAGATTAAGGTTATTCGAGATTGGCCTGTTCCTACTTCAATCATAGATATTCGGAATTTTCATGGATCGGCTTCATTCTATAGACGATTCATTCGAAATTTTAGTTCCATTGCAGCTCCTATAACTGAGTGTCTCAAACATGAGAAATTTGCTTGGACAGAAGAGGCTGATAAGAGTTTTCATATTCTAAAGCAAAGATTATGTTCAGCTCCATTTTTAGCTATGCCTGACTTCTCTAAACCGTTTGAGATATACTGTGATGCTTCCATCATTGGCATTAGTGCTGTACTCTCCCAAGAAGGCCATCCTGTTGCTTTTCACAGTAAAAAAAATTCAGAAACTCAAAAGAAATGGTCTACTTATGAACTCGAATTACTTTCTCTTGTTCAGGCTTTGAAACAATGGCTTGTTTATCTGGTTCATCGAGAATTTGTTTTGAACACTGACAACCATGCTTTGAAGTTCTTACTCACTTCTGCGAAGGTTAATAGAATGCATGATCGTTGGTTATCTACTATCAACAAATATACTTTTTCTGTGAAACATAAGAGTGGTAAGACGAATCTTGTTGCTGATGCTTTAAGCAGGAGAGCTCATCTTCTTGCTACTATTCGTAATGATAGTTTTGCTTTCGACTACATTAAAGATATCTACGCTGAGGATGAAGATTTTAAGCTAATATGGGAACAATGTGGTTCTTTACATCATAGTGTGGATGATTTTCTAATTCAAGATGGGTTTCTTTTAAAAGGAAATCGTCTCTGCATTCTCCAGGGATCTTTGCGTCTTCATCTTATTAGAGAATTACACGATAGTGGACTTGGTGGTCATTTTGGTCGTGATAAAACTATTTCTCTTGTTGAAGAAAGATATTTTTGGCCTTCGCTCAAGCGCGATGTACAAAAATATGTGATGAAGTGCATGGTTTGTCAGAAATCTAGAGGAACTATTCAAAATACTAGTTTATACACTCCATTACCAGTACTTGATGCCCCTTGGGTTGATGTTAGTATGGATTTTATTTTGGGATTTCCTAGAACTGTTAAAGGTAATGATTCAGTCATGGTGGTTGTTGATCGTTACTCGAATATGGCGCATTTTATTGCTTGCAAAAAGTCTACTGATGCTTCTAATGTAGCTTCATTATTCTTTAAAGAGGTAGTTCGTCTCCATGGAGTACCAAAATCTATAACCTCTGATCGGGATACGAAGTTTTTGAGTTACTTTTGGAAATCCTTATGGATGCGTCTAGGAACAGCATTACAGTTTAGTACTACTTCTCATCCCCAGACTGATGGTCAGACAGAAGTTGTCAATAGATCTTTGGGAAATTTAATAAGAGCAAAGTGCATGGACAATCACAAACAATGGGATTTACTTTTACCCCATATGGAGTTTGCTTTCAACACGTCTGTGAATCGATCTACTGGTAAGGCTCCATTTTAAATTGTATACTCTAAGATTCCTAATCATGTTTTGGACCTTGTAGTACTTCCTAAACTTCAGAAATCCAATAACAAAGCTGATTCTATGGTGGAACAAGCTTCTCAGCTTCATCAAGAAGTCAGAAACAACATTGAGGAATCCAATGCTAAGTATAAGGCTACTGCAGATAAGCACAAACGTCTTAAAGTTTTTAAGGAAGGAGAATTAGTTTTGATTCATTTGAGAAATGAGAGATTTCCAGTTGGAACTTATAACAAAACCAAGATGAAGAAATATGGTCCCTTTAAGATTTTGAAGCGTATCAATGACAATGCATATGTTATCGATCTGCCTGCTGATTGGAATATTTCCAACGTGTTCAATGTTCAGGATATTTTCACTTTCTATGGTGACAATGAAATTTTGTTCCTTCAGACATCTCAGGGATGAGCTGCATTCAAGAAGGGGGGACTGATGCCGTACAACATACACGTTTACTTGCAGAGCAAGTCCGAGCAATTCTTTTCTTAATTTAATTCTTCTTAGAGTTCTATTTTTAGTTAACTTCTTCTTTCTTTATTTAGTTTGCTAGGTCGGCTATCAAAAGCCTATTTAAGTTAGAGTCCTTTATGAAGAGAAGACATCATTATTTTTATCATACAAAGCTTTAGCTAAATATCTCGTCTTGATTCCTAGTTCTTCCTGCAACCTTGTTATTCACCCTTCTTGCGAAGTCTTTTAATCTTTTCTCATCCCTGCAATATCCTTATTGCGTTCTTCTCTTAAAAGTTCTACACTAACACCATCCTATAAATAACCGGCTTGGCAATTTTAAGGTGTTAAGTCTTGGATCCAAAATTGTGTTAATCGAGAAATCAATCCAACCAAATTTGGATTATATGCAACCAATCATGTATGTCTATATTACTCTGCAAAGGGGTCTACAACCACCATCATTTATTTCAGTAGCTTCTGTAAATGAATATTCGACAATCATTAGTTTATTATGACCCAACACAATTCTCTGGTGTATACACACTTTGAAAAATTCAAATTTTATCGGTACCAGCCTCATGGCATTACAATCTCCTCCTCGTCAAATGAGGAGATATTAATTTTGAGAATGTGAATCATATTATGATAGACTCTATCAGAGCAGTATCTATAGCATGTAGCAAAACGCTACATTTTTGCTAGAAGTGATTGGATTTGCCTTTTCAAACGACATTAGCTTATGGAAAAGCTAAATGAGATAATTTCACGCCTATTATTTAATGGCAGCATTTATCGATTTGATTTAATGGGAGAGAAATTAATATAACTTTAGTTAATTAACACCAGCTTTTGATAGTGTACATAGTCTCCCCCTGATTATAGCGGAAATAATTGTATCTCATATACGAAATCAAGTTTCGTAAAGTATTATCCGATTAATTCGAGGACATATACTTAGAATAATTTCTAGTTTTTAACAATACCTAGTTGGACAGTAGATTCTGAATCCAGGAATCACTAAAAATTATCCAAAAAATGTAATCCACTTGATATACAAATTGAACAAAGCATGGATTTTATTGGTTACAACCCAAAAGATATAAAATATGCAAATAAATTTCCAAATAATTCCATGATCTCAACGACATGAGATTGTGGAAACTTTATTTTTCAAAAGAAATTAAATTCAAGATTAATATAGTCACTTCAAGGACTAATAATATTGGCTAACAAGCCGGGTGCGCACCCAAATTAATCTTAAGTGTCCAACTATATTCCAAATTCAAGCGGAACGGTCCCAAAATTTGGAGAGAACTACCATGAGGAAAATTATAGCTATCAATACCATAATAACAATATCCTATTTATAAGATCGATAGAGAAATCCAATTCCAATTGGTTTATATGATTCTTATGAAAAAAAATAAAGAAATCATTATCGTTATTCTTTGTAGAGAAAAATCTACTTTTTGGTCGAGGAATAGAAATCAAAAACCAAAATTGGCTAATTTTAGAATGCCAATTTTACATCTCATTATAGAGAATTTATGAATAAAAATAATACCGATTGGTAAAATGATATACCAAAATCGCATCGACGACCAGAAAAAAAAAGTTTGTTATGGAAAATCCATGGTGTGGTAAAAGAATGGTTTCTGTAACGAATAAAAACCAAATACGAATCACATGATCATTGTCCAATGGACAAAGATACCAATATTAACTGGCCGGAGGTTTTTCAACCATGCACGTGATTAGATATCGTAGAAGTGATTAGATTACAGTAACATCAATTTTTTTGTGATTACAGTTTCATCGAAGGAATAGAAACCGTAAACCATCTTTCGATGAGTTTTTTTTTTTTCTTTCTCTATGAACAGAATTAGAGAAGAAGGGAGAATCAGACTGATTACCCACACCCCAAAAATATAGAATATATATCTTTTAGGGTTAACCATTGGATTTAAAAGCAATTAAAAAAAAGAAGAGGAAAGGACAAACAAAAAAAATAAATCAAGATACACCATTAAATATCCATTAGCTAAATCATTCATAGTGCTTTGTCCGATTGACACCTGTGGTGCTCATAGTGCTTTGATCGATTGAGATTTGTACAGACGAACACCAATTCCAAAGCATGAAACCGTGTATTTCGTGCCATTAGCTAGTAGAGCAACGTGCGTGATAACGTGTTGTGATATAGAAGACAAAGAACAAGAGACACAAAATAGAGGGAAGAAGAAAGGAGAAATTCTATTCATTAGTATATTAGACAAACATTAGAGCCTCTATTTATAGGGCTAGACACAAGGGCATCCCAATAATAAACGAAATTCACCCTAGATATTATTAACATAATTACACGTTTATAACACAGGCAATTAACCCAATTTCTCTAAACATAATGGTATAAAGAAAATATAAAAAAAAATTGAAAAAAATAAAGAGAAAAAAAGAGAAAAGTGGATGGATTTTTGTTAGCACTTTGGATCTTCTATTTTGCATCTAAATAAAAATATATGTTAAAAATGTTACATATAAGTCAATTTTAAAATGTTACAAACCGATTCGGACAATACGAACCGATGTAGAATATGTACATTATATCAGCAGATACGGCAAACCATATTGCCAGTTTCTCTATTGAATCCCGAGCACACCATCAATGAAGTATCGGATCCGCAAACCATGTTGCTAGCTCTCTTCTGAATCCCGAAGCATAACAATAAAGTATCTGCGGTAGATAACTGTCATTGGATAACCACGGATAGTGTGATCATTTCATTTAACCTAAGCAGCAGCAGCCAGCAAGAGATAATGTTAAAAATTGGCACTTGCAGTAGAAAATAAAAAAAATATGAATATTTTTTTTTCCACAACAACTATCCCTCTTGCTGTCTCGACATGTGTACCACGTGAAGCTCTATATCTCGGTAGAAAAGAACCCTGTAATGGTGGATCTTAATCTTACCTAAAAGTGCTCAACTCCAAAAGTCATTGTCTCATTTGGAGCAAAAGAAATCTACAAAAATCAACGTATCCACATCTAACGGTTAGATGGATGCCAACAAGACTCATTTATGACAACATTAATGACAATATTAAAAAAACAAAAAACAAAAAACTATACGATGAGATTCGCACATCAGCATTTATATAAACACACTATGCATTGTCTATTCCATCAACCCACAACTCAACCCAGTTCTACTGAAATATGTCTCTCTCCCACTTAGCCACCACCAACACAATCACCAACACCACCGTTTCTGGAAACCCTCTCCGCAGGTCGTCTAAAACAAACACCTGCGGATCTGTTCGCCTTTCGAACCGCACACCATACACTTCTTGTGAGCTCAACCACAAACAAAATCAAGAACCTGCTGGTCATAATGGCGGCATTGATAGGAGGAATGTTCTCTTAGGGCTGGGAGGAGTATATGGAGCCACGGCTACTATTGCCAACAATGCAGTTGGAGCTCCAATGGTACCGCCTGACTTGGCTACTTGTGACCCCAGCAAACCATCCGCAACCGATGATGAAACCAAACAAAAAATCAACTGCTGTCCACCTTATTCCTCGGCCAACATCGTCGATTTCAAGCCACCATCATCTTCAGAGCCATTAAGAGTCCGCAAAGCTGCTCACAAGTATAACTCTGATGATATTGCAAAATTCGAAAAAGCCGTTGCTGCGATGAAAGCATTGCCAAAAGATGATCCATGGAGTTTCGGTCAGCAAGCTACCATTCACTGCACTTTCTGTAATGGGGCTTTTAATCAGTTGAATTCAAACACTCTGCTTCAAATTCATGGGAGCTGGTTTTTCCTTCCATGGCACCGTTACTACCTCTACTTCTGGGAGAGAATTCTTGGAAAACTCATTGGTGATGATACTTTTGCAATCCCTTTCTGGAATTGGGATACTCCTAAAGGGATGTACGTGCCGAAGATGTACCAGAATGTCAACTCACCTCTTTATGATGAAACTCGGAACAAAGAGCACTATACGTCGATGATCGATTACAAGTATGATATATCCTCGGATTCACCTAATCCCAAAGAAAATTCTCCACAAGTTGCTGAAACTGAAATTCGAAATTTAGCCGAGATTGATAGTATATTCAAAGAAACGTTGCAACTACCAGCACTTTTCATGGGGAAAGCACAAAGGGGTGGAGAGAAGCCTGCTGAAGCACAGGGGAGGAATGAGGCTTTGCATAACGTTTTTCATCAATGGGTTGGACCTCTTCAAAAACCTTACCATAATATGGGAAATTTCGCCACTGCCGGTAAGGATCCTGTGTTTTACGGTCACCATGGTAATGTGGATCGGATGTGGGATATCTACAGCAAACTCCGTGGACAGAAAGTTGAGTTCAGAGATCCTGATTGGCTCGAATCAGCTTTCATCTTCTATGATGAGAATCGCCAAGTTGTCAAGGTTAAGGTACGTCATGCTCGATCTCACCTTCTCATCTCGTAATAGTTATAACTATGGTCGATCATTATTCAAATTTATACTAGTAATTAGCAACAGTCCTCAACTGTTGCAGAAGCTTCAGTGTAACAATCTTCACGAACGGTTTTATTTATACATGTGTGCAGGTGAAGGATTGTCTAACCCCGGAGAGCCTACGGTATAGTTACGCTCCAGAAGCTCTTGCATGGACAACAGTTCGTCGAAAGTACAAGAAACTCCAGAATGCTGCACAGACAAGGAGCGCCGGTGACTCACTGAAACTAAAACCAGTTTCCGAGTTTGGATCCAGCCCAAGAAACTTAACAGAACCAATCCAAGTACTAGTGCAAAGGCCAAAGACATCAAGGACCAAAAATGAGAAAGCTGATGCAGTTGAAGTTTTATTCGTAGACGGAATACAGATTCCACATGGATCAACAGCAAGGTTCGATGTTTACGTGACGAAACCAATTGCAGGACTGGCTGGTCCCCATAACGGGGAATTAGCTGGTAGTTTTGTGAAAGTTCCTCATGCTCATCATGGATCAGCTAATACACATACTTCAAGTTTGGAATTGGGAATCAGTACTTTACTTGAAGAAATTGATGCTGAAAGTTCAGAGCAACTGGTTGTGAGTTTGATTCCTCGAAGTGGTGAGGTTATTGTTGGTGGAGTTCAGATCCGTTTGGTCGATGTTGATGATGATGAATGATCATCTTTATTAGTTACCGGATTCGCAAACTTGCAACATGCCTAGTAGGACTTGTGTTTTCTTGGGAGTTCTGTTTCCCGATTTCAATTTCGTGTCTTTGCTTCTGTTCTTATTTTTAATCGTGATGGATGTTTGCTATCTGGAGTGCTGATTTATGAGTCTGATAATAAAAAGTAAGGTAAGGTGCATTTACATGATCAACTAACAATTCTGGTTCTTAACCGGAATAGTGTTACCTTGATACTAAATGCATTTTAATCTCTTATGCCCATCCATGATTGAATTGCGAATTATTATTTTTCCACTTTTACTGTATTTCAACTCAAATTAGAGAAATTTGACATGGCATTATCTCAATAGAATATTTGCATTATCTTCTGTATGCTTCTCGATACAATTCAAATTTGCATTGGTTTAAATAATGCCCACTAACTTTTATGGCCACCTACGCTAATGGAAGTTCTCGGCTTCCCATGTGCTCCTTAAAGGAAGGTGAGATCCAAGCCTCTGATTGCTGGATTGAGATCGGGCATCCAAGTTCAGGTGGACATTTTTTTTCTTTCTTTTTTCCTTGATCAACTAAATGAGATATTCTCTGTGGTTCAACCTATATTTACATACACATGTGGCATATGCAGACACATACGCCATTGGAGCCATCTAGATGCGTTTTAGAACAAATTAACTTCTGTGATATCGTATTGTAAGTATACGTGTTTATTAATATATATATAATCCAAAAGTAATACCTTTTAGCATCAAGATATATAGTGACAAAGTTGACATGTTTTAGACCAAATATATACGTGGGAGGATCCATGGACACTCTTAGATGAACAAGGTCGGACAAGATTTGCGCCATTTTCTCCGGCAAACTCAAACGACAATGAATTTAAGTCTAATATTTTATTGATATGTTCCTATTATAAGACTTTACATTCCTACCAAAAATGAATGCAATTCGAGATAGCAAACTTGAATATCTACCGATCTTAATGTCAACCGTTAATTTTGAACGGCTGATATTCAAAGGGGTAGATGGTGGTTTTATACATCTCGAACTGTGCTCATTTTTTGTAGGAATGTAGAGTCTTACACTACGGGAAAAATATACATCTACAACTGGAGATTTATAACACTTTTCGAAACATCGTAGAAAGTCCTATGTTTTACAACTGGTTTCAAAGGAAGAGTTGTCGTATATCATCACTGACAACCCTTAGGAAACAAGGGGTTGCGCTAAGAAAACAAACGACAACTCCTTAAGCAAAACAGTTGTGACGACATTTAGCTATAACAACTCTGTTCCATATATGTAGTGACTTAGCCTATCACAATTCTAACAAGTGTTTTTGAAGAACACAAAAATATGATTATGAAAAAAATGTTAGAGGGGAGATTCGAACATGAACCTACTGCATGGAAGTCTAGCTCATCAACCACCCTTTCGGTTCACAAGTTTCGTTTTTTTTTTTTTTTAAATAGAAACCTACAACAACACTTATAAGTGTTGTTGAAGTAAAATATATAATGTTGGAAAAAATGAGGTTATAGGGAGATTCGAACATGAATCTACTGCATGTACGTCTAGCTCATCAACCATCCTTACCGTTCACAAGTTTTGGCTTTTTTTTTCTTTTTTTAATAAAAATGTATAACAACACTTATTAGTGTTGTTGAAGTAAAATATAGAACATTAGAAGAAATGAGGATGGGGGATTTGATCCTCAACCTCCTCGTATGGAAGTCTACACCACTAACCATACCTACACTATTACATGTTCTCAAGTTTGTGGTTCTTTAATACACTAACTTTATGACAACCCTTCATAAGAGTTGTAAAACAAAATGTAATGCTCAAAAATAATGCTCAGGTGACTAAGCCACAAACAGCACGAAGCCTTCTCTGTAAACAATCACATACACGCCTTCTCTAAAAATAATTACATACATTTTTCAGTATTTGTAATATTTACTTTACTCACTTCGATAAGGGTACCCCCGGTAATTTTCATACTCCATAATATTTATTACCTTTATTTCTAGTAAGGGTAATATGGTGATTTTAATAATTTATAATATTTAGTGTACTTATTTTCCGATAAGCGTGGTCCGTCATTTTCATAGTCTTCATAATATTTATTGCATTAATTTCCAAGAAGGGTAATATGGTCATTTTCACAAGCAGTAGTATTTACTTTACTTTTTTTCGATAAGGGTAGTCAGTCACTTTCACAATCTCCATAATATTTATTGCACAAATTTCCATGAAGGGTAATATGATCATTTTCACTATCTGTAATATTTACTTTACTTATTTCAGATAAGGATAGTTTAGTAATTTTCACAATCTCCGTAATATTTATTACATTTATTTCTAGTAAGGGTAATATGGTCATTTTAACTCTGGTAATCTTCGAACCTGGGATGTTCAATTCTGATATATTTCTTATCAATTTAAATAGATGGATTCGCCGTTCTTACCAAGTTTCTGACTTAGAGTAATCAACTCGCGGCCAGGATTCGATCTCGGAGCATGGTATGCATAGAATATGCATAAATAAGGTTTGTTTAAGGTTTCGTAGAATATCTCGAAGGAATCTTACTTGTAAATGGATGGATTCGTCGTTCATACCAAGTTTCTGACTTAGAGTAGTCAACTCGCAGCCAGGTTTCGATCTCGGAGCATTGTATACATAAAATATGCAGAAATAAGGTTTGTTTAAGGTTTCGTAGAATATACCGAATGAATCTTACCTGTAAATGGATGGATTCGTCATTTTTACCAAGTTTTTGACTTAGAGTAGTCAACTCACGACCAGGTTTCGATCTTGGAGCCCGGTATGCATACAATATACAAAAATAAGGTTTGTTTAAGGTTTCGTAGAATATTTCGAAGGAATCTTACCTGTAAATGGATGGTTTCTTCGTTCTTACCAAGTTTCTGACTTAGAGTAGTCAAATCGCGGCCAGGTTTCGATTTAAGAGCCTGGTATGCATACATTTATGCAGAAATAGTGTTTGTTTAAGGTTTCGTCGAATATCTAGAAGAAATGTTACCTGTAATTGGATGGATTCGTCGTTCTTACCAAATTTCTGAATTAGAGTAGTCAACTCGCGGCCAGGTTTCGATCTCGGATCCTAGTACGCATACAATATGCAGAAATAGGGTTTTTTTTAAGGTTTCGTAGAATATCTCGAAGGAATCTTACCTGTAAATGGATGAATTCGTCGTTCTTACCAAGTTTCTGACTTAGAGTAGTCAACTCATGGTCAGGTTTCGATCTCGGATCCTGGTACGCATCCAATATGCAGAAATAGGGTTTTTTTTTTAAGGTTTCGTAGAATATCTCGAAGAAATCTTACTTGTAAATGGATGGATTCGTCGTTCTTACCAAGTTTCTGACTTAGAGTAGTCAACTCGCGGCCAGGTTTCGATCTCGTAGCATGGTATGCATAGAATATGAATAATATGGTTTGTTTAAGGTTTCGTAGAATATACCAAAGGAATCTTACCTGTAAATGGATGGATTCGTCGTTTTTACCAGGTTTTTGACTTAGAGTAGTCAACTCGCGGCCAGGATTCGATCTCTGATCATGGTATGCATATAATATGCAAA
Organism: Papaver armeniacum; assembly: GCA_023531295.1. NCBI lineage: Eukaryota > Viridiplantae > Streptophyta > Magnoliopsida > Ranunculales > Papaveraceae > Papaver > Papaver armeniacum. The sequence goes on along the minus strand of JAJJWW010008294.1, from coordinate 978,432 downwards.
AATAGGGTTTGTTTAAGGTTTCCTAGAATATCTCGAAAGAATCTTACCTGTAAATGGATGGTTTCTTCGTTCTTAATTACCAAGTTTCTGACTTAGAGTAGTCAACTCGCGGCCAAGTTTTGATCTCGGAGCCTGGTATGCATACATATATGCATAAATAGGGTTTGTTTAAGGTTTCATAGAATATCACGAAGGAATCTTACCTGTAAATGGATGGATTCGTCATTCTTACCAAGTTTCTGACTTAGAGTAGTCAACTCGCGGCCAGGTTTCGATCTCGGATCCTTGTACGCATACAATATGCAGAAATAGGGTTTTTTAAGGTTTCGTAGAATATCTCGAAGGAATCTCACGTATAAATGGATGAATTCGTCATTCTTACCAAGTTTCTGACTTAGAGTAGTCAACTCGCGGACAGGTTTCGATCTCTGAGCCTGGTATGCATACAATATGCAGAAATAGGGTTTGTTTAAGGTTTCGTAGAATATCTCGAAAGAATCTTACATGTAAATGGATGGTTTCTTCGTTCTTACCAAGTTTCTGACTTAGAGTAGTCAACTCGCGGCCAAGTTTCGATCTCGGAGCCTGGTATGCATATATATATATATGCATAAATAGGGTTTGTTTAAGGTTCGTAGAATATCACGAAGGAATCTTACTTGTAAATGGATGGATTCGTCATTCTTACCAAGTTTCTGACTTAGAGTAGTCAACTCGCGGCCAGGTTTCGATCTCAGATCCTAGTACGCACACAATATGCAGAAATATGGTTTTTTAAGGTTTCGTAGAATATCTAGGAGGAATCTTACCTATAAATGGATGGATTCGTCATTCTTACCAAGTTTCTAACTTAGAGTAGTCAACTCGCGGCCAGGTTTCGATCTCGGATCCTGTTACGCATATAATATGCATAAATAGGGTTTGTTTAAGGTTTTGTAGAATATCTCAAAGGAATCTTACCTGTAAATGGATGGAAACTTGGTAAGAACGACGAAACCCTTAAACAAACCTTATTTATGCATATTCTTCGAACTAAAAATTGGTAAGAACGTTCAAAGAATATGCATAAATAAGGTTTGTTTAAGGGTTTGTTTAAGGTTTCGTAGAATATTCGTGGTTAAGTTCTAGATTCGTTATTGTATGAATCTCATACTCATGAACTAAAACATTTAAGATCTAAGGAATGCAAAGTTTGTAGACAGTGGCTTAATGCAACGTTCGAAACACAATTAGGTTCATTTGATTATCTTTCATGATTGACTGATCATCATATTTGATTAAGTGTTAGATAAATATATGGTTAAGTTAAAACTGTTCATATGGTTAACTTCGGTTAACTATATGGTTGGTTCGATCTCGAGCCACTTTCTTTTTCAAGTCGCTGAAAAGGGTTTGTTTAAGGTTTCAGAGAATATTCGATATATCTGCTAAGGTTGAAGTCAAACCCTCCCGAGCTTCTTGGTTCATAGTTTGTATGACGGCATACCACATTTGAAGTTCGAATCGACAATTTGAGTTTCATATTTATTTATTTAGATGATGTATCATGTTAAGTTTTAAGTCTGAACCCTCCTGGAGCTTCTCGGTTCATAGTTTGTATGCCGTTATACCACTTTTGAAGTTCGAATCGACACTGAGCTTCATATTTATTGAGTTAGATGATCTATCATGTTAAGTTTTAAGTCTGAACCCTCCTGGAGCTTCTCGGTTCATAGTTTGTATGCCTTTATACCACATTTGAAGTTCGAATCGACAATGAGCTTCATATTTATCGATTTCGATGATGTATCATGCTACGTTTCAAGTCATAACCCTCCCGGATCTTCGTGTCTTCATAGTTTGTATGTATTTATATCACATTTGAAGTTTGAATCCATCCGGAATTTCGTGGTCCATCTCTAGTAATCTTATAACCTGAGTCTACCGGTATGAACTAAAGCTACTTCATGACATGTATGACTAGTCAAAATTACTTCATGACCTATGTGACTAGTCGAAATTCAAACCGGAAGCACAAAAAAAAAGTACAAAAGCACAAAGAGAAAGCACAAAGAAACACACCAATTATCAAATTCATTTTTATTTTCCCGATTCATTCTTATATATTTTTTGGATTTTTTTTATATCAGAATATCGATAACAATGCCATAAATTTATTAATATTTTTTTTGGAATTTTTTTTCGTGTCGAAGGTTGATAATATAACCGAATAATGAGTTCGTATTAACACAAAGAGAAACACATGCTTCTCAATCCGTATGAACATCCCAAGTACAATCTCAACCGTCAAGATCTTCCCTTAATCCGTATGAGTGGATCAAATAAAATCTTGTCCGTACATTCTTTTACACCTAACCCTCCTCAACACTAAGAACTCCAATTCCTATCAATTTTCTCTTTATTCCTCTCCGTCTCTTTTCTTCCTCAGCCTGCGCCTCCGACTCTCCCTCTTTTTTTTTCTTCTATAAATCTAATGCGTGTTGTTGATATTTACTTCTTCCATATGGATCTGCATAATACCCATCTCTAATCAACATCATAGAACCCTAATTTCATCTTCAATCGAATCTCGAGATCAGATTCAGAAACCCTAGCTCAGTTCATCTCCAATACAAGTTTAGAAATTCAATTGAGACTTAACCCATGATTCTTCATCAAACCACAACTCTAATTTCATCTCTTAAAACTTCAGAGCATCAATCGGTTCTATAAATCCTAATTCTGAATATAACAGCATCGACTCCTTCCTTTCCACAAATCAATAAACGTCAATCACAACCACAAATCAATATGCAGAATTAGGGTTTGCGATGAATCTCAGAGGAGGATTTTAAGACAATTAAAGTAATCTGGGGTGATGGAGAAGAATGGGAGAGGATGACAGAGATGAGTAACAAACTAAAGGTAAACCCTCTTTTAATCCCTCTTTCTCTGTCATTTAATTTTTATTTTTGAGTGATTTTTTTTAGGCTAAAATCAATTGTTGATTTGATGGGTGAAGTTTGTAATGATATGGAACGACGGTGTCTGTATTGAAGACCTGTTAGATTTCAGAAAAGAAGAATGGAAGAAGATGGTTAGATGGATGTCTCAGAGAAGATACAGGATATTTGGTTAGGTCATAATATGAGTTCCATTGTTCAATTCCTCTGTTAATGGAGACAATAAGGGAATTTGTGCTACTGTTGGTGAAGATTCGGATGAAGAAGGACATGAAGGATGGGTATTTTTCAAAGTGAGCCGAGAGTATGAAGAGTATGGTGATAATTTGGGTTGTGTTTGATGCCGAAATTACAAGACAGGAAGATGGAGTTTCTGCTTATGGATATGCACAAGGGTTGAAAGATATTTCTGAAGATTAGAAGATTAAAGGCATGGATTTGAAGTTCAGACAAGGGCTCGATTTGGTAATAAACTCGTGACCCTTTCTGCATTTTTTCTCTGTGATTAGATTGGATTATCAAAGGAGTTGTAAAGCTGGTGTTTGTTGTCTTCAATTTGAGAAGATTTAGATCATTGGGTTGTTCAATCCTTCAGTTAGATGGATTTTTTAAGTTTTGCGTTTGCATTTATGTGTATTGTTATCTTGAAATTTACTCCTTTACATTGATGATTTTCAGATTCACAACTAGTGATGGAAAAATGAAACTCAAGGCAAGGCTTCCATCCAATATGTTATCTGATATCAATTGGGGAAATTTCCAAAATCTTGGCCTCATCCTTGTTCAGTATTGATCCTGTGCTTGAAAGTGAGATTGTAAGTGATCCTAAAAGTCTTGAAATTGAACTGATACCAAAGAAAGAAACTGGATTCGTGTTAAAGCTTAGCTTCGAGTTTCTATATGAGCTTGTGATTGATGGTAGTTAGAATGTTCTCTTTTGCTTTACGCCTTGTTTGGATTTATTGGATACTAATTGTGGCTAATGTATTCTCTTTCAGCAGTGCTCCTTCTAAATGAATGGCCATGGAAAGAAGACTTCATCATATTGTCTCTTCTTATGTGTATGGAGTTTGCTTCTCATATTCTCTTTTACTAGATTCATGTGAGTGGGTTATCATGTTTATACTGACATATTGAAACTATTCCATCTATGCAGGGTATGTAAATTCAAGCAACAATGTTTAATGAAACTGCAAACAAGTTCTACAATAAGTTTGAATTGGGAAAATTTTATTACATATCAAAAGGAACTCATAAAGTTATTAACAAGTAGTTCAAAACATTCCAAAATGATTCTGAGATGACTGTGAATGGGATGGAGCTTATTTTGAATTTCTTCTTGTTTATTCTGAGCTTGTATTAACCTTTCCTATTGCTTCTTGTTTTCTAATTTTTGTAATCTGATTTACTATCGTGATGTTTTCTTATTTTGAATTTCCAGATGTTAATAGGGTTCTTCAAAGTGTTTCCCTTACTATGAGCATCAGAAAGCTAAAAGCTAATAACGAGACTATCCCAAAGCATGTCATAACAATTGCCGATGACTGGTAAGTATTTCTAAATTGTATCACACTTATTACTTATGTAAATGTCAATGTGTGGCCTGAAATCTAAGAAGTTCATATTTGAATTGCAGAAACAAAAAAATTATAGTTTTTTTATGAAACGATCTTGCCACCACCATGGGGCAAGAGTTGTCGGATGGTACTGACATCAATCAATTGCTGGAGCCTGGAATCAAATCTCTAAAGGTCAGAGACTTCTTAGGTAACATTCTATACTCTCTCTTTGTTGGTGTATACTCTCTGGTTCATATGTTGTAAAAGAAAATAGTCTAACTTAGTTTGATCCTTTTTTCATGGTATTTTCGGGACTGTCTCTGTTATCTATGGGCAAGAGCACTGTGCTGAGTTCTATGTATTTTTTTTCCTTCTATTTAAAAATATGCATAATGTTCAGAAGCATGACCTGGACATCTGGTGGTGGATGTGGAACATGTCACTTATTTCCTTTTCTAAATGTTATTCCTCTATTATAGCTAGTAGTGGATGTCGAACACGTCTCGTTTAGTGTTTTCGAGGCTTCTTGAGAATTATTCTCAATTCCCGTAATCGTCATGTAGTTCATTTGGATGTAACTTGTCCTGTAGCTCGTAGTTCATTTGGACATAAATGTATTAGCTCTAGCTGATAATTCTCTCCGTACTTTCTTTATATTGTCTTTCCTTTGAACATAACAATTGATTTGTTTTGTTTGTTCAAGTTGAACGATCTGTTCCTTTGACTTTCAAGGGCAAATGAAGGAAATTTGTATGTGAACGGGTAATTTTTGTCTGAATGTTTCATTGATGTTAACACCTTGGAGATCTGATGCCCTGAAATCTCTTCTTTGTTTATTTGTCATTGTTTACTTCTACTTTTGTTTGTTTCATTTTTGTTTAGAGTTAGACAGTGGAGAGTATGAGGTGATGATTAGGTAATTTCCCTATTGGTTTGATTTTCGAAACGGTGACATAAATGTATTACCTCTATCTGATCATTCTCTCCAGTCCTACTAAAGAGCGCCGATTTTTTTCTGTTTTACTTTTTTTTTTTGTGCCGAATTATATTTTCTTTGTTTCTGGAAATTCCGTTAATCTTCTAACTTAAAGTTCATTTGTTGTTTGTTTTGTTGAGCAGGGTGTTATTGGTATCAAGGTCAAGAACATGTTGGATTGGGATCCTAAAGGAAAGAATGGTCCAATGACTCCCTTGCCTGATGTTGTTACCATCCACCAACATAAGGTTGAAGAAGACTTCCTCATGCCTTCAATGATGGCTCCTACTGAAATCGAAATGGCAGTTCCCCCACAAATGATAGTAGCTTGAATGGGATGCGGTTTCTAGATTCATTATGATCTGGCATACACTGTGTGTGTGAGAACTGATCATGTGGATGATGCTTATGTTTACATGCCAACTTCAGAGTTCAAGTATGTTAGTAATGTTGTCGGATGTTTTATTACATGGCCCAAGGATCGATTAGTGTTCTAATAGACATCTTCATAACCTTTTTGGAGTGTGTTTAGGAAACTTAACTTTTGTATCGCTGCCATTTTTTTGAATGTGTGTGTGTGTTTAACACTAGTAGGTTAATTTGAATGAATGTAAGTGTGTTGCACTGGCAGGTTAATGTGAATGTGAAATACTTTCGGCAATCCAGTTTCAGCTATAATTTTCGGCAATCCAGTTTCAGCTATAATTTTTTTTTTCAAAATAGTTTTATGCACACAATTTCTAATAAAAGTTGTAGTTATACATTTATCTACTGAAAACAGAAGTTGTTACTTCAAATATTACAACCTTTAAGGGTATTGTAAAAGCAAATCTTGCAACATAAGTAGGAGTTGTTCAGAAAAGTTCTACAATTCTAGAAGGTGTAGTGACAGTATTATTCACAATACTAATAAATGTCGTCTACCACTTTTCAACTACATAAACGAGATATTGTGAAATAGTGTCTTTACAACATAACTATGTGTTGTCCAAGATAGTTCCACAACTCACACAAGAGACGTGTAAATCTTATTCATAATACCAGTATTTGTTGTTACATATGTTTCCACGATACCCTACTTGTGTTGTCCAAGATATTCCTACAACACAAGAAAGGGTTGTGTTAGGCTTTTAAAAAAAAATCGATAGATAATCACAACTTTGGAAAAATATTGTCAAACCATGAATCACATCACCCTTTACAACCCTTGTCAACCATTGTAGAAAAGCTTGGACTTTCTACAATACCCCCGTTCCACAATGCATGAAATGGAGTTGTCGTAGGAGTACTACAACTCTTATCTAGTGTCGTCAATGATGATTTTTCCCGTAGTGTTATAAGAAGAATATACCATTAAAATATTAGACTTAAATTCATTATCGTTTGGGTTTTGCGGAGAAAATGACGCAAATCTTGTCCGACCTTGTCCATCTAAGAGTGTCCATGGATCATACCTCAATATATATTACATATTAAATCACGATAACATCTAAAATATCTAAGAAAATTATACGTTATATATTTAAGAATCTAAAATATCCAAATATATATTACATATTTTTTAAAATGTCTAGAAAATGTCGAGATAATATCAACTTTATTTGGTGACATATTAAACCTCACATTACGAATATAGTTATATATTCGTTGTTATTTTAAAACTAGTTACAACATATAACTTAGATGACATTTAAAGGTGTTACGGTTCGATAGCTGAAAAAGCGGGGATCTAACAACCACACCCAATATTTCGTTCGGCAATCTGTATGGACCAACTCCTATACAATTCTAAGAGAATCAACTAGACAGTCAGACTCAATCAAGAAAAATATATCCAAGAGTTATATCTCTAATTCTCAATACAATCTGCAATCGAACAGAAAGAGTTCTGTGAGCCTAATTGATATGAGAAACAACTTGAACGGTACCAAAGACCAATGTTCAAGTGTCAATCAATTTATATCAACAACCAAAGGTGGATTATCAATTGATTGAACTACGCACAATCTGTGATATTTTAATTATATAAACAAATATAATTCGGAAAATAAGTAACACAGATACCATAAATTTTGTTAACGAAGAAACCGCAAATGCAGAAAAACCCCGGGACCTAGTCCAGGTTTGAACACCACATTGTATTAAGCCTCTACAGACACTAGCCTACTGCAAGTTAACTTCAGACTGGAATGTAATTGAGCCCTAACCAATCTCACACTGATCAAGGTACAGTCATGTTCCTTACGCCCATGAATCCCAGCAGGAATCTACGCACTTGATTCCCTTAGCTGATCTCACCCACAACTAAGAGTTTGTAGCGCCCCTTTTTCCAAAAATTAGTGTTTAGAACACTGAATTCAAAATTTAAGATAATAACTATATTAATCTAAGTCCATTAAGATGCTTATAAGAGAATGAACAAGACAACATAATTCTTTGCTTAGTTCAAAAAGAAAATACAACAAGAGTTTTCGATAAGAAAAATTACATGACCATGACTAAAAAAAACTATGCCGACAAAAGTCTAACTTAAACTGAACTGTTATTTCCAAGGCAAGTCAAGAAAATAAACAAAACTTTTAAGGTTCATTTTATACATAACTATCTAATTTAAAAGTGTTTTGTTTGACACTACATATATATATACATTCAGAAGTTAGAGTCTTAATTACAAACAAAAAATCCAAAAACACCTTTAGAAAGTTGCATAAACCGCTCAGTACTACTGAGATCAGCAGCGATCTCTCAAAGACACAAGTTAAGATAACTTAATCGACCCAAACGATAATCTCCCCTTCAGCCGAGTCAACACCACTTACATCAAAGCTACCTGTCACTAAAAAGAGATGCAAATAGTGAGCTAACAAGCCCAATGATTACTTACACTTCTCAAATGTAATCATCAAAGTTGAATTTTCAAACAATGCAAGTTTTCAAACGTTAATAACACATTTACCTCACAAAATAAAACAATCATGAGCACCAAACATTAAAAGAAAATTAACCCACACAAAACGATCACGTATATGGAACTAACTCCTTTTTCGAACAATATATATTTTGAGTGTCGACCAATTCCTTCCACACCCTATTAACATATATATTGGTGTCGACCATTTCCTTCCACACCTATTAGGCATAAAAGCTCGAAAGTAAGTAGTTATAAATCAAGGAGCATATCCTATATACCACAGATGGAAATTCTTATTTCACATAACATTCATAGAGGCAAGCAAGACATTTCAGGTCATTTCCACGTAATGGAAAAGACTTAAAGAATCTATAGATTATCGGAAATCAAATCTAACAATGCATGAGTTTGTTTAAGTGCATAAACATAGTTTTGTAAAGAGTCATCAATGGTTACAAAAGAGTAATGTAAGTTCCTACCTCAACTCACAACTCAAACATTAACCTCCGCAACCCGCTTGTCGAAACCGAAGACACCTTAATAACACAGAAGTTAAGTTAGAGAAACTGAAAAACCTTGTTGAACCTGATCTACAAAACAAAACAAACTGACCTAGCCGTATAAGGGAAACAGAACAATGCCTTTCGACAAAATATACTAATATGGAATTACTAGAGAAGGATTCAAACATTATCAGTAGAACTAGGGCTAATTCAAGATGTAAATATGTTTAACTGTTGAAGAGTATGACTGCCAAAAGTGCAAAATAAAAGTTACAGAAACTAACATAGCTCAAAGTGCAATAATTGAACTGGATACTTATTACCATGCTGGAGTTCTCATTTAGAGGTTTATATTGATTAAGGAATAGTCCCCAACCCAGTTCAACATTTAACATACCCATCATCAGTCCAAAACAATCCAAAACTATATAAGAAGAATCTGACATAGCAAGTTTAATTCATCTCATCTAGGTTTCCTCTAAAGCCCAAGTTCCAAGATGATTTGTAGATTCATGATATCAAATCCCTATCAAAATTCTTAACATTATTATGTCACAGTAGTCTGAAAATCCAAAAATAACTTTCAAACGAACTTCCTAGGTCACTTCAAACAGAGATATGACAAAATTAGAGATTAATAGAGTTCGTAGAATCATAAAATAAGCTATTCACATTGATTCGCAAAGTTGAGAAATTCACAACAAGGTTGAAAGAACACCTGACAGTAAATGAACAATTCTAAAGGGATGTTGTGTATTTCTGTTCAACCAATTTTCATATCAAATCTAAAATTTATGGTATCATGTAGTATCACAATATATCTAATTCAAACCCTAGCATAGTTATATCCAAATCATGAACCAGTAGAAAGAAATTTTGAAAAGAATAGCTTCAGAAGAACCCTAAGATTCACGATGTTCAACAGATTCAAAGGATTCACTACTCACATCTATACTTCAAGTTCTATTCCTATCATGATTCCGAGCCAGGCAAAGATGAAACCAAATTCTAAAGAAACCCTTAGATTCTTCATACTTGATTTGATAACAAAATTCATAAATTTTGAGTGATTGATTCATTGAATAAGTTATATAATTTTCAACTATTTGATAATATGTATAATCAAGGTTGAATCATACTTCTAATCTTCAGTCAGTAAGAACATAAGAAATCAATTTCTTTCCCTCTCAAATTTCCTACTGAGCAACAAACTTCAGAACACAAAATACATCACTTTCAATTACTTAAGTTCATAGAACTTTTTGACGCTCCAAGTTGGATTTTTTTCCCTTCTTCTCCTCACCTGATTCTCTCATCGGTGCTTTCTGAGTATTCTCTTACAATGACCAAGTATCAAAATTTCTCAGATGGATAAGCCTTAAGATCTTTATCAGAACTCATTCCGAAAATATCCCTAACAAGCATTACTAAACAAAAGCATGACATAGAACTTAGGTGTCAAAGTGAAAGTCTGCCACATTTCTAGCCTAAAAAAATGTATTCTAAGTGCAAGTCATCTGACTTGCACAAACTTAACCTGTTATTAAGCTAATTTTACACCAACAAATACGATACATAACACTTTAAATTGTACTTTGATTAGTCGATAACCAAAATATAATTATCGGGTTTCTACAGAGTTGCTACGAACCAAAGTCGAAGACTTGATAAACAAATTTGTCTCACACAGAAAAGTCTATTGAATAGATAAATCTGTCTCCCACAGAAATACCTACGAGTTTTGTTCCGTCTTTTGATAAATCAAGGTGAACAGGAACCAATTGATACAACGGTCTTATATTCCCAAAGAACATCCTAGTAATATCAGTCACCTCACAATAACTTAATCATATGGAAGTGAAACAAGTTATTGTGGAATCATAAAGAATGATACGAAGAGCTTTGTGATTACTTTTTATCTTACCTATCGGAGATTAAATCTCGAGCTAATCTTAGAGAAGATAGTACTCAATACGATAGAACAAACTAAGATCAGAACAGGCAACTAAATAGAAAATAGTTGGGTCTGGCTTCAGAATCGCAATGAAGTCTCTAAGTTATTAACCTATAATGGTTTTAGGAAAACCCTAGGTTAAAGGAGAATCGACTCTAGTACGCAACTAGTATCACATAGGAGTTGTGAGGATTAGGATTCCCAGTTGCTAGAGTTCTCCCTTTTATAGTTTCAAATCAGGGTTTGATAACTTTGGAACAAAGAAATCAATATTCACCGTTAGATGAAAACCTAATTAGATTCAAGCCAATATCTTTCAACCCTTATGTCTTGGATTGTTACACACAATTGAAATGTACCTTTATTTAGATATGGGTAACCGTACCTAAACGTGTACACTTAGATCGCTCAACAATAGTTAACCGAAGTTAGCCATATGAACACTTTCATATCAACCTTGTTCATCTTAACCCAACTAGTTCAAATGACTCAAATGAAACTAGTTATATAGTTGTTCAATTGTTTATATTCTCATAGAAGTATACAAGACACAATTGAAGCAAAAGCGGTTTTGATTCACTCGAATAAGTTCATGAACATTATAGCCACAGTTTGCAAAGATTGCATTCCTTATTATATAAATGTAGTTGTTCACGAGAATGTAAACATACTTAACCGATTTTCGAACTTAACCCACTATAGTTCCCGGACTTGGTCTTGTTCACCAGTACGCAAACTGGTACGCATACTGTCTTTCATGACCAAACTCAGTTGAAATCAATACGCATACCGTACGCATACTATAGTTCCCGTACTTCAACTGTTGAATCAGTACGCCTATGGGTATGCATACTAAATTCCCAGACTTGGAATACACTTGCAACAATTAGCATACAACTACGCATACTGTTCTATATCCAATCAATGGTTAATTGTTCTAAACTCCCATTTTAATGATTGAAACATTCTTAGAAGACGAGAATAGCTGTCTCACACAAACTATTAGCTTCAAAGCAATTTTCAAGTGATCAACTGATCAAAAGGAAACATTCCGAGACTACATCAAATGACTGTCTCGTACAAATCATATAAGATATTACCAGACGATTTTCATATGATCATCTTTTGACTTTCGTCAAGAATAAAAAGATGAACTTGGTTAAAGCGAAAGCTCACCAACACTTATTTCGAGAAATATATAAGCGAGTTAAACTCAGCTCTAAATATCAAATGTCTATATAGCTATACGACTTTGTCTCAATAGGAGATAGAATAGAAATAGACTTCTGAGTGATAGATGAGTTCAAGTCTCCACATACCTTTTGTTGATGAAGTTCCAGAAGCTCCCCTTAGTAGTTCTTCGTCTTCAATCGATGAACGCCGTGAAGTCTAAAGCTAAACTACACATTATATCCTAACCCGAGACATAGCTATAAGTAGACTAGAAATCAAGAATTATAGTTTTGACAACTAAACTTGACAAATTGAGATAGCAACGCTTGCGAGTTCGACCGAGTAGTGCTCTAACAATCTCCCCCTTTGTCAATTTTAGTGACAAAACTATCAATACATATGGATTACAAAATAAATAGAACTTTGTAGCTTCTCATCCAAATGCTTGATTTCCTTGGTTCTTCAATATTACTCGAAATCTTCGTCACTTACAAGTACTCCAGTGATTTTGAACGTGTTCAACTCAGTATCATAGTTGTTGAAAATTTGTACCTATAACAGTATATAAAAACAAGATTTTTTGTATTGTTATAAAGTGTCATAGTATTATTACACAACATCAAAGTTCAATTGTATCACAACTTTGACAATAATACTATGGTGATATGTATCACTCTCCCTTATTCAATACTTCATCTCATAATAAAAACCACTCCGCCTTACATAATGATCCGTAAACCATATGTATTTGTAGTGTGAACTACACAATAATTCTCCCCCTTTTTGTCAATAGAAATTGGCAAAGGTACGAAAACTAACGGGATCATAATGAAATTTTCAAAGAGATACTTCATGACTAAAAGAGAACATATCAACTTTGTTTCGATGATTTCACATAGTCGAAACTTAGTGTATTCATCAGGGAGTTTATAAAGATACAAGATAACTCCTACAATATTCCACAGTCGCATTCCCCATAAATATTTGGCAATTAAGCACAAGTTCAATTAAGAACTCTCCCCCATAAAATGTCATTCCCGAAAGAACAACAAGAGCGACCTTACTTTTACGAGAAAATAAGGATTTCTTTGGACATTAACAAATTACATGAAACATGAATTTGTATCTAGAAAACTCAATTAAATTAACCACAAAGTAACCTCAATGATTAATTTAATCGTAAATGCTCAACATAAGAGAACTTACAGAGACGTACAATACTTTCACCAAAGAGTGGATCAGGGAAAGATCAATATTGCAGAATATACAAAAGTTCATTCTATCTTTTATCAATATTTGCATAATGACATATAATAGACTTAACTTTTGTCATATATGGGACAATCATAATTCACGGGCGTAAACACACATATCCCATAACATTATTTTTGCAATATATAAAACCAATAAAGGTTAATTACTGCAAAATCATCTTCCAAATAACTTAGAATTTAAATAAATAAATCCAAAAACATTGCAAGATGAAAATCGTTGGCAATAGCTATGTGTAATCACAATAATAGTTATTCCAAACCCTAGTTATCCTTCTTAAAACACAAGATAAATTCTCAAAATAAGTTTCCTAGAAAAAAATGGATGACAAGAGATAGAGGAGCTAATCATCATCTTCATCATCGGAATCCATCCAAGAGGCTTGATGTTTTTCATTTCTTCCTTGATTTCAGGATACTTTGTAACAATCAAACATATTTGTTCTTGCATGGATTTTACCTTGTTATTGACCTTACAAACACCCTTGTGAATTTGATTAAGAAGACTCAAGGTGGTAGGATCACCAGAACCGTCACTGAAATCACATCTTTGTATTTTGAAAGCATTCTCCTTCATACGTTTGAAAGTACAAGGACGAACAAGTTTGGGAGTTCCAAGAGAGTTGCCAATGGGAGCAATGGAATGTGCATGCCAAAAAATTTCAATTAAGCAAGGAAAGCCTAACTTCTTGTTGGATGACGTCATCGAGACCATTCGAAGAATGATAAATCTACAAATATCGAGACATGAAGTACGCAATTCAAGGAAATAGACCAACTTCGCAAACTCACGACTCCACCGAGAATTCTCAATTGTGGAGGGACAAAGATTAGAAATACCGAGTTTTCCGAAAAATATCAAAGCAAGACTAAGATAATTAGTAGGAAATTTTCCTTCAATCCAATTAACACTCTTGCCGCAAATACCATTCGAGATGGTTTCATATGATGGTCTTTCTTTACTTGGTCTAGGAAGGAGAAAATTATCCAGTGGAACTTTGGTAATCTTTGAAATCAACTCTATATCAACAAGAATCCTTTCCCCATTTATCATATCAACATCATGGATGTTAGCATAGAAGATTATTGTGAGAGTGTCAAAACCTTCACCAAGACCATCAAATATGTTTCCAAGATTATACTTTTCAAAACACACCAAATCTTCTTTATGACCACTAATCATTTACAATTTCTTTTCTAAGATGAAACCATTAGAAGAAATCCTTTCAAAGGTCTTACCACAAGGATCATTGATGAATCTAATTCTAATAGAGGCTTGGTCTATAGGTATGTTCATGCTGGAAGGAGAAAATGAACCCAAGTTTTTTGAAACCTTCTTTGAAACCTTGAAATTTCTCATGAGATCTAGAAATTGAGAGAACTAAGAGAATGAAAAACTTACTTGATATGCTCCTTGAAGAAGAAGAAAACCCTTAACCTCCTTTGGACCTCCAAAGGTGAATTTAATGAAGATGATACATGAACCATAGAAAAGTTAACGTACGCATAAAAGGGAAGCAAGAAGAAGGGTACGCGTACCACTACTCTTATATACCCAATAATGGGCCTGGACCAGTTTATGAACCACGACCTACAAAAGCAAAGTAGGATTTCTAAAATAGTTTCACTACCAGGGTTCGCACACTATGAAAAGATCAACATAGTGCAGTAAAAGGAATAGTAGTAAAACCATATCGCTTTATTTAATCCCAGGTAAACAGGTAGAAAAAAAGAAGAATAAAGCAAATTAACCCAGACACAAACTTGATCAAACCATTACTTGCCCCATCTCAAGTTATATACAAATGGGGTAGAGGTAAGCTTGTTAACAAGAGGCTAGATGTGCAGAGGGAACCTCATGCAACGTCTCTGGTTGATATTTATGAAATGTATCAGAAATATAATCATAGTAATAATGATACTCAGGGTTAAAAGAAATTTTTAACTCCTTTTTCTTATGACCAAGGAATGAAGTTTCCGACCTTTAAAACCTGCACCAAAAACACCAGAATTTGTTTTATCAATTTCACATGAGTTGATAACATGCTTAGTTCATACATCATAAATACATGATCTGACAGATACGTAACTTTTATCGGAATGATTATTTTCCTCAATCGAATTAAGTTCTTATGAGAATTTAAAAACGCTTTCAAAGGCTTTAAATAGATCTTTGTTAATTGATCCATCATGATAGTATTCCTCAAAAAGATTAAGAAATAATCTAGTGAGGTTCCATATCTTTGGGCTTTGACCACGTTTTCTCGAACGATTTTTCTTATAAGAACTTTAATTTTCTTCCTTTAGACTGTTTTTCATCATCTAAGTTTTCCAATGTCTTAGATGGAACGATATTATCTTGAGAGACCAGAGGTCTTTTGGATAATAATATTTGAACAATCTTTAAGGAATTCTGGCCTGCCTTACAAATGCCCAGAACAAGTTTCCCAAAGTAATTTCCCATAAGGAAATACTTTAAGGATCAGTCAAACACAAACTTATTAGGTTTATAGCGTTTGCCTGCTCTGATACCAATTGAAAAAGCGGGGGTATAACAACCACACCCAATATTTAGTTCGGCAATATGTATGGACTAACTCCAATATAATTCCAAGAGAATCAATTAGACAGTCAGACTCAAATCAAGGAAAATATATCCAAGAGTTATATCTCTATTTCTCAATACGATCTTCAATCGAACAGAAAGAGTTCTGTGAGCCTGATTGATATGAGAAACAACTTGAACGGTACCAAAGATCAGTGTTCAAGTATCAATCAATTTATATCAACAACCAAAGGTTGGATTACCTAATTGATTTAACTACGCACAATCTGTGATATTTCAATTATATAAACAAATATAATTCGGAAAAGAAATAACACAGACACCATAAATTTTGGTAACGAGGAAACCGCAAATGAAGAAAAAAGCCGAGACCTAGTCCAGATTTAAATACCATATTGTATTAAGCCGTTACAGACACTATCCTACTACAAGTTAACTTCGGAATGGAATATAGTTGAGCCCTAACCAGTCTCACACTGATCAAGGTACAGTCGCGTTCCTTACGCCTCTGAATCCCAGCAGGAGTCTACGCACTTGATTCCCTTAGATGATCTCACCCACAACTAAAAGTTGCTACGACCCAAAGTTAAAGAATTGATAAACAAATATGTCTCACACAGAAAAGTCTATTGAATAGATAAATCTGTCTCCCACGGAAATAACTACGAGTTTCGTTCCGTCTTTTGATAAATCAAGGTGAACATGAACCAATTGATATACCAGTCTTATATTCCTGAAGAACATCCTAGTAATATGAATCACCTCACCATAACTTAATCATATGGAAGTGAAACAAGTTATTGTGGAATCACAAAGAATGAGACGAAGAGCTTTGTGATTACTTTTTATCTTACCTATCGGAGATTAAATCTTGAGCAAATCTTAGAGAAAATATTACTCAATATGATAGAAAAAGTAATACCAGAACACGTAAATACAGAGAAAATAGTTGGGTCTGGCTTCAAAATCCCAATGAAGTCTTTAAGTCGTTAACCTATAATGGTTTTAGGAAAAACCTAGGTCAAAGGAGAATCGACTCTAGTACGCTACTAGTATCACACAGGAGGTGTGGAGATTATGATTCCCAGTTGCTAGAGTTCTCCCTTATATAGTCTTCAAATCAGGGTTTGATAACTTTGGAACAAACCAATCAATATTCACCGTCGTTAGATGAAAACCTGATTAGATTCAAGCCAATATCTTTCAACCGTTACATGGTCTTGGCTTGTTACACACAAATAAAATGTACCTTCATATCAACCTTGTCCATCTTAACCCAACTAGTTCAAATGACTCAAATGAAACTAGTTATAGAGTTGTTCAATTGTTTATATTCTCATAGAAGTATACAAGACACAATTGAAGCAAAATCGGTTTTGATTCACTCGAATCAGTTCATGAACATTATATCCACGGTTTGCAAAGATTGCATTTCTTATTATATAAATGTATTTGTTCATGAGTATGTAAACATACTTAACCGATTTTAGAACTTCACCCACTCAAGTATGCAAACATGTACGCATACTTTAGTTCCCGGACTTGTTCTTGTTCGCCAGTATGCAAACGTGTACGCATACTATAGTTCCCGGACTTCAACCGTTGAATCAGTACGCATACGGGTCTGCATACTAAATTCCCGGACTTGGAATACACTTGTAACAGTTAGCATACAAATACGCATACTGTTTTATATCCATTCAATGGTTAATTGTTCTAAACTCCCATTTTAATCGTTGAAACATTCTTAGAAGACGAGAATAGCTGTCTCACACAAACTATTAGCTTCAAAGCAATTTTCAAGTGATCAAATGATCAATACGAAACATTCCGAGTCTACATCAAATGACTGTCTCACACAAATCATATAAGATGTTACCAGGTGATTTTCACATGATCATCTTTTGACTTTCGTCAAGAACAAAGATGAACTTGGTTAAAGAGAACGCTTACCAACACATATTTAGAGAAATATGTAAACGAGTTAAACTCAACTCGAAATATCAAATGTGTATAATTTAAATTCTATATAGCTATACGAATTTGTCTCAATAGGAGATAGAATAGAAATAGACTTCTGAGTGATAGATGAGTTCAAGTCTCCACATACCTTTTCTTAATGAAGTTTCACAAGTCGATGAACGCCGTGAAGTATAAAGCTGAACTGCACATTCTATCTTAATCCGAGACATAGCTATAAGTAGACTAGAAATCAAGACCTATAGTTTTGACAACTAAACTTGAAAAACAAGCTTGAGATAGAAACGCTCGCGTGTTCGAATGAGCAGTGCTCTAACAATCTCCCCCTTTGTCAATTTTAGTGACAAAATTATTAATACAACATCCACCACTATCTCACGTTATCTGGATCATAACATTCATCTAATTTCTTAACTTCATTTTAGTCACAGCTGCACCAACTGTCTGCACAAACTCAATCAATTGCTAGCAACCTCCATTACTGCGTAGTCATTTCCAATTATCACAGAAAACTCTCGTTAATTACCGCAGCATCATTTTTTTTTAAATCACCAGCGTCATTTTTTTTTCTTCTCGATTGCACGTCATAACTGAATCACCTCTTCTTCTCAGACTCTAACATTACACCCTATGTTTAATTACCTGGCAGTGAATGGATCAACAAACTTGTTCTCCACAATCCCATCTGTCAGTCCACCGTCTCACGACATCTAAACCAAACTTAGACCTTTCAAACTAGGTTAGCAACAATTTTTATTCTAATCCTCTATGAGTAGTAAATCTTCATCAAACAACCACCCCCAACAAGAAAACTAAAAAAGTTTCCAAATATTGGGCCTTCTAAATATTCTTCAGTTTGAATTTCTTCTCGATACAACTCGGTTTTCAAATATTGTACCTTCCATATATTGTTTAGTTTCCAAAAAAATGTTCTCCTTCCAAATTCCAACCAATCTTCATTAACCATCTGTTCGCACTTTGCAGCATCATCTTCATCTATTTTTTTTCCTTTTCCAGCTCCATCATGATCAACAGAGACCTTCAATAGCAACAACCAACCATCTCCTTCAGACAATTCGAACTCAATCTCTTCAACACCAGTTCACTAGCTCATCTTCCATGCCTACAATCTCTTAGCCAAACACGACAACAACAATAAATCTATGTCTTGTCTTCTTTCTTAAAATTTTAAACCAACGACACAAGACCTTTTCTTTACCTCGTTTTTTTTATTTAATAATTCTCCATCAGCGCCACTTTCTTTTATTTTTCTTCACTACTTTTTTTTTTTTTTTTTTTGATTTTTCTACGAAAAACTATGAACTTTCGCTAACTCTATATCCCTATCCTCTCTCCCTCTCACCTTGCTCTGATAGATGTAGGATCAAACAAGAGAGAGGAGAGCACTAACGCGGAAACACAAAAGACTACATTGATAATAATTTTTTATATTTAATCTCATGGCTCAACAACCTATTTATAGTTTACAAACTTGAGGACTAAGTAAAGACACTTTTCTAATAAAATCAAACTCTAAATATAGAACTCTAGCACTTTTAGGGGCGACCCCAAAAGAATTAGGGGCGACACTAAAAGACAAAAAAGGTCACCCAAACGTAAATCTAAGCTACCCCTTATCTTCGATTTTTCGAAATGGCCAATATGCCCTTATATAATCGGTAGCCAACACCATAATCGGTAGGTTAAAGGTAAATAGGTAGTTTAAATTGAAACTATACCTACTGATTATTGTGTAGATACTTCGGCGAATAATCCCTTTTATAATCGGTAGCTTATCCAACTTGTAAGACTACCGATTATAAGGAGCCCCATATTCAACCTTGGCCAAATTCCATAAGTTTTGAGGGGTGCAGAGCCAACCATAACCACTTGGCTTGATCTATGGATGTAGCCATAATCAGAAACGAATTTTGAAATCTACCATAATCGGTAGGGTATATAATTATATAACCCACCGATTATAACGAGACCCAAATCCAACCTTTGCCATATTTCATAGGTTTTGAGTATACACAAACAACCATAACCACTTGGTTCGCGTTTTGGATGCAGCGTTCATCGGGAGTTAAATATATTACCAAACCATCCGATTATGGGTTTCCCCAAAATGAGTTTTTTCTAAAATCCTTCATGCAAGGGAATTTGAAATATACCATAATCGGTAGAGTTAACAACTTAACAACCTACCGATTATAAGGAGCCCCAGATCGAACCCTTGCCAAATTCCATAGGTTTTGAGTGTACAGAGCCGGGCATAACCATGTGGTTCGTGATTTGGATGTAGCCATAATCGTAAGCCAAATAGGTTCCACAACCTACCGATTATAGGTTTCCCCAAAATGAGTTTTTTCTAAAATCCTTCATGTGATGAATTTTGAAATATACCTTAATCGGTAGTCTTCCCAACTTGACAACCTACCGATTGTAAGGAGCCCCAGATCGAGTCATTGCCGAATTCCATAAGTTTTGAGTGCACAGAGCCAGGCATAACCATGTGGTTCGTGATTTGGATGTATCCATAATCGTAAGCCAATTAGGTTCCACAACCTACCGATTATTGGTTTCTCCACATTCAACCTTCGTCAAATTAGCCTGGCATTTTAAACCAAATTTCAGAAATAGCCGTTGGAGTTTTTGGGAAAAAGAAAAAGATCCGTTGGAACCTAAACCTATATAAAGAAACTCATATCTATCACCCCAATTTCACCAAACTCTTTCCTCTCTTCAGTTCTAAATTTGAAAACCAAAATCATGGATATTGCTTTTGCCGAAGAAGAAGATTGTGCTATTTATAGAGCGTGGGTTGTGGTAACTGATCATGATCGTGTTCACAAGCTCCACAAACGGGAATACAAAGAGCAGTTATGGAACCGTAGTCTAATGGTATTTGAGGCGTTAGATGGTAATCGAATTCGAAGATCATCAAATCACATTAAGATGAGAAAGAAGGCGGTCGACAAGGAGATTTACAAACTTGAAGATGAAGAACGATTTGTTAGGGATGCTTTTTCTTGGTGGACATATGAAAAACGAGTGAGTATCTTTATAACTCCGGCTCACATTAACATAAGTTAGTACTAACTTGTTACTCATTCGTAATTTCAGAGAAATCTTGCTGATCGTCGGTATATGGACCTCTACGGGAAACGATTTGAACATGAAGGATGTTACAAGATCAAGAGGGACAATTTCTGTGGTTTTTGGACGTTATGATCTTTTTTAATACTTTTAGGGTCAATTAGGAGTATGGATTTAGGTGCTTTTGACGAAATTGTAAGGTTAAGGTCGTTTGAACTTTATGTAATGGATGTAATCGGAGGATTATTAATATAAAATTTTTCCGATTATAAAGAAACGGAAGCATATATTTTGTTAAACAAACTACCGATTAATATATTCGGTTATATTATGTGTCAACTTTGTTTCTGATTATGGTGTTATTTGGTTCCAGGAAACATAAGTTCTTTCACACAGAATAATCGGATATTAACAAATACTAAACCTACCGATTCAGTGTATTCGGAAGTCAAGGTGAACACTTACATTCCGATTATGGTGTTGTTTGGTTCCAGAAACCATAGTTGTTTGTTGGTAGAATAATCGAAAATTTAAAAAACCTAAAACTACCGATTAATAATATTCAGAAGTTAAGGTGCACAATTATCTTCCGATTATGGTGTTGTTTGGTTCCAGAAAACAAAGTTTTTTTTTTACATAGAATAGTCGGAAGGAACATAACAAATAAACCTACCGATTATTATTATTCGAAAGTGAAGGTGCACAATTCCCTTCTGATTGTGGTGTTGTTTGGATACATACTTTGAAACTGACTTGGACCAACATAAACATAATCCGACACAAACTTTGAAACTGACATAATCCGACATAATCCAACACAAACAAAGTTATCCATAAAGTTAACGAAAAATATCGAGAGTTTACAACATCGAAAGTTTACTTGTTCCTTTTTGCTTGGATTTTGCGACCTTTACCACCTCTACG
Source organism: Papaver armeniacum (assembly GCA_023531295.1). Lineage (NCBI taxonomy): Eukaryota > Viridiplantae > Streptophyta > Magnoliopsida > Ranunculales > Papaveraceae > Papaver > Papaver armeniacum. Next base: position 956,574 of record JAJJWW010008294.1, on the reverse strand, counting down.
ACTTGGACCAACATCATCATTGGTTTCATAAACTTGAGTGCTCGATGACGCCCGAGTTCTTTTGGTCACCTTGGTTGTAGGTTTCTTTTGCACTTTTTCCTCAAACTGAGATATGCATACTCCTCATTGTCAACGTTATCAATCAACTCTTGGTGCTTTTTTATATTCTCAAGTGGCATAGGCTCCCGGACTTTATGCAATCAGTGCACCATTTGGACAAACGTTTGAACTTGCTCATCTGTTTTAAATCATAACATACCATCAAACGGTTATTACTCTATTTTGACCCATAATATTAAACTAAATTAACAAAACAATACGTACCAATCTATCAAAACCCGCAGGTTTCTCTTTGAGGATACTCTTGTACGAAGCTGGCTTTGATTTAAGATCACGGATTACACGAATATGAGAAACATTACAGTACCAATCCATATAGTTGGGAGCATTTTCAAAACCTTGGTTGGCTTCCCTTCCTTGGTTGATCAAGTAATGCGCCCTTCTATCCCAATGGAATTTACAGGATGGTGCACCCTTGTGAACCACCGTGATAGAATCTTTATGATACTCGCAGTTCTCCAAATCCAAAGTGAAATTGCCATGGATTTGCTCCTTCGGTATACATTGTACAAAACCGTGTTGTCGCATCATCCTTGAAGAATTATACATCACATATCCTGTGGGGTGCCACAACGGTCCAAAATAAAGGGCCAAATCCGACCGACCCGCGATATGTCCATCAGCTCGGTCTTCCTTGTATGGATCAAAGCATACGTCTTGGGCTTTCAACGAGTCCAAAATCTCCCTCAAACGAATCAACTGCTTCTCCCTCGTCCTAGAATGGTTGTCATCGAAGACGTACTTTGTTCCTCTAGGGTCACCTTTCGCCTACGTCGCGTTTTCAATGGCCAATCCCAAGATAGGGAAGTGGTCGTAGATCCATGTCTATATTGTCATTTTTGCAAGTATTAGGAAATTGATTCTTCAATGGTAGAAAAATAAAAAAATAACCAAGTATGTAGAGTTAATAAACAATACCTGTAGTAGACTCATGTTCCCGGCCACTTGGCTAATTCCAAGCCTCAACGCCTTTCTCAACTCTTCCATCAACCACGCATGGCATGTCGTGCCCCATGAGTACTCATGCACTTTATCGAGAGGATCCAGAAGTTGTAAAAGGTTGGCGTCGACCCGATTGCCACTGGAATTGGGAAAAATGACACATCCCAATACACATAGAAGATATGCGGTGGCCGCGTGGTTGACTTGCTCATCGGTTAAAGTTCCTTTCGCTTCTTTTTCCTTGGTGCCCTTGAACATATCCATTAGAGTACCCATGTTGAACTGTCTAGTTTTATACTTCATGCATCTGTTGAACTCAGTTGTTGATGTTTCTTCATCCAAACCCAAACACTTCTTAGTCAGATCATAAAGTTTCTTCCATTCCAACTGCTTAGTGAACTCAGCCCTAACACCCTTGCCATGGACTGGGAGTTTAAGAATCTGCACAACATCATCTGGGCTTATCGTCATCTCCCAAACGACATATGGAAGGTGTCGGTCTCAGGATAAAGTCTCTCCACAAACGCCGATATATCCACCCGGTCATGTTCCAACATTGAGTTATCTGCAGCATCAGCCAACACTGAATTCGCAATAATGGTCTTGAACCTTTCACATTCATCCTCCAAAGGCCAATCTAGCATTTTTGTTGGTGCGACAGTCGCTTTGAGTAAACGAACCACATCGGAATGATACTATTAAACACAAGACAAGTTAAAAAATAAAATTAGAATAACCTAAAACTACAACCCTTAAAAGTATTACGGAGAAAAACATAATAGGTTAATAAAATGGATACGATCATTACCTCAGTTTCATATATTTCTACGGCCCAGGATTATTTGTATCCAAATAAAAATTGTCCTCCATCCTCCGGCATCCCAAGGATTACACCTTCTGGAATATCCTTCACCTTCAGTTCATCTCGGACAAGGTGTTTCGCTTTCTTTCGAGGAGGATTTTTCTTTTCGGCTTCTCTTTCTTCTTGAGCACCACTAGGTTGTCCTACTTCTTCGGGTGCTTCTATTTCAATTTCTGGTTGTGATGGTGGAGCACTTGGTTGAACACCTTCTTGTATTGGTTGTGATTGAGGGGCACTTGGTTGAACACCTTCTTAGATTGGTTGTGATTGAGAGGCACTTGGTTGAACACCTTGTTGAACCGGTTCTGATTGAGGGGAACTAGGTTGAACAACTTCTTGGCTTGCTTGTTGAGTTCCATCTTGAGCACTTGAAGCGGCTTTAACAGTCCTAGTTCTCCTTGCACTAGCTGTTAGCTTCTGACGCCTTTCCTTCCTTGCACTAGGTGAGACAATTGCATCTTCCATTTTTTTACCTCGCCTATCCCTAAACAACAAAACAAAGTACAACAGGTTATTAAACTATATATTCGGTTGGTTGAGTAAACCAAATGCCTCCGATTACACTCAATCGTAAATATCAGTTCACCAAAAACTACCGAATACGTATAATCGGAAACAAAATAAAATTTTTGGTGTTCGAATGTGTTTATCTACATACAATAATCGAAATCTATATTTCAACATAACCCTCCGAATACTAATAATCGAACGTCATAAACATTCCACCCTTCTGAATGCATCACAATCGAAATCCTCAGAAAACTAATGTCTACCGAATATGCATCACTTTGTGTCCAGAAATTACTCAAGTGGTCCAGCCTAAACAATCGGAAGGAAATTTCAAAAGATATCACACGATTATTGCGTCTCTAATACTTTTTCTTCCCTAGTATATTCAGAAGGAAAAAACACAATTAACTTTCGATTATGATCGATTTAGGCCTCAGTAATGAAAAACGTTCTATAATCGGTAGGCAACCTAAATATTTACCACCCGAATATGACAAATGTTCTCGTGAAAGAAGAATTCGGCCACAATCATAAGTTTAAAACAATACCTAACCTACCGAATCTGGGTAATAACCGAAAACCCGAAAAACAAAAACATGGATTAGTCGAATTGAAGCAATATAAACAAAAAAAATGGTAAAATCTTACTTAATCGGCGCCATTTCAAGTTGCCTGAGAGTTTGGCTATCAGTATCGCCTACATCACGGAATTCATCTTCTCCGTGTTCTTCGGGTTCGTGAGTTAAAACCACTTTATTACGGGCATGCAATCCAATATTCGGATCCTCACCGCGCACTACGTTTTTGGTTCGAGATTTCTTAGGTTCCTTTTCTTTCATCTTTATAGAGAATAATCGACGATGATTCGATTCGACGATGTATAGCGAGGAGAGGGGGAGAGTTTTCCTCTCTGCAATCGGAAGGAAAGAGGAGAAGAGGAGTTGAAGTTGAAGTTGAAAAGAAAATGAAATGAAATGAATTTGAATTTAGGTCGACTTTGGTTTTATCTGTCAAACGGTTATTAATCGGTAGGTAATACCACCTCATTAGCTACCGATTGTTGAGTAGCCCAAAATCGGTAGAGGGGGTTACTTATAACCTACCGATTATTGGAAGCCCCAAATTGAGCATTGACCAAATTCCCTAGGTTTTGAGGGGTGCAGAGCCGACCATAACCATGTGGTTCGTGATTTGGATTTAGCCATAATCGGAAGCCAAATAGGTTACCCAACCTCCCGAATATAGGTTGCCCCAAAATGAGTTTTTTCGAAAATCCTTCATTGCAGGGAAATTTGAAATCTACCATAATCGGTAGGAATTGTTACTTTTACCATCCGATTATGGGAAGCCCTAAATCGGTAGCTTAGACATTTTTTTATTCGTCCGATTATATAGGAGCCCCAAATTTCACCATTGCAAAATTCAAAAAATTTCTTATTTCTACACTTTAACAATCGGTAGTCTAGTGAGGTTATTTTTCCTACCGATTATTATAGAAGCAAGATACGCGTTAGGCACAAAATCGATATTAATCGGTAGTATAATATAGTTACTAATCTTCCGATTGTTGTATAATAATCGGGCACTAAATATCTTCCGATTGTGTAAGGGCATTAACGTATTCTCTGCGTTTTTGGACATCCCTTAACGGTATATATGGGTTGGGAATAAAAAAGTCGCCCCTAATTCTTTTGGGGTCGCCCCTAAAAGTGCCAGGTTTTAGAACCAGAACAACTTGTTTCTCAAGTTAACGTCATCTCCAAGTATGACACACTATGTCAACTGTTCCTGTTGATACGCAAAGACTGTGTCAACTATACTAGTTGATCCACAGACCATAGTCTTGGCTTACTATTTCCAACAACTTTGAATACCTACCGTCAAATGATGACTTTGATCTTTGCCTAGTCTAGCTACCTAGTGATACATACCACCATTTCCTAATTTTTCTATCCGAACAATAGTTTTCTTGATCTTCGAGGTTACTTGCTCTCTCTGTTTCAAATTACACATGAAACTAGCCTATTTTCATGTGCAATTTACACATGAATTCAGGCTATTATTTTGAAACTGAGGGAGTATATAACAGTAATGTCTACCAAACACATGTTTTGCAGAGATAAAATATGTCACACTTTACTTTTTGCAGAGATAAAACCCGTCACACTATCCTTCTAACTTTCAGGGAAAATTGTTTTCTTTTTCTCTAACTTTCAGCGGCACCACGTACCATCTTATCGTAGTAAATAAATTCAAAGCACGTCCAGTTATTTCCCTTTTATAATGAAATAGCAGTAGAAAAGCAGTAAACCAGGACAGTACAATGTACCCTGTCCTAATCCAACACGGATATGTTGGTTGATTTTGCAGTCTATTATCCACCATGTGGATCACGATGACATCCCATTTACCCATTTCTTTGAGGTGCATCAGTAAAATATAAATCATGAAGTGTCGTGAAAGACAACGTCGCTGCTAACAGGAGGAACCAATTTGTTTGGGGTAATACTAATCCTAGCTTTGATGATTGTGTTATATGCTTTCTGCCATTTTGGTAGCTCGACGCAAATTAGTTGCCTCGGTAGCAGCCACTTCCAATGTAAAAGTTGTAAAGTCATGAGATGGTGATGTTTTCTTCTTTCTAAAAGTAAAAGATTAAAATATTATTGAAAAAAGAAAAAAAAAAAAAACAAATTCTCACAACTCCTAAAACACCAACAAAAGGCACGCAGGCCAAAAGCCAACAAACTAATGGTGATAAGTTATTTTGACTCTAAAGCAGAAGTAGAAGTCAGAAGTACAGATATTTTGCTTCACAAAAAGTCGATTTTTCCAGCTTTTAGAAGTCGTTTTGAAATTCCACACCCAAACTGACTTCTTGCTTTTTAATTTCTACAAGTCAAAAAGCTACTTCTGGATGTGTATCCAAACGCAATTAAATAACAGAGGGACCATTAAAACCAAGCCTGCCACTAGCCAAGGATATGCAGTTCAAGCAACTAGCAATTACTCCACTTTCTACCATGCGCATAAATACGGATGGATGCCGGGGTGTAATTGTTATTGCAATTCCATTTATTTTCTTATTTTATTTTTTTCCTCTTCTTATCGTCAAAAGGAAAAATTAAGTACTTATCAAAAAAAAATTAAATACTACTCCCTCCGTACCACATATATAGGCGGAGAGACCAAATCTCTTAGATTAAGAATTTTTTTTTTTTTGATTTCATAAATATCCATGGCTTTTCCTGTTTTACCCCTTATAATATTCCCTATGTTAGAAACATAAACTTAAATAGGGGTAAAATGGATAAAACCATCTTGAAATTGTCACTCCGTCTATTTAATGGTACAAAAAAAAATATCATATTTCACCTATATAATAGGTACGGAGGGAGTAAAAATTTATGTGAACAGTTGATTAAATTGTTGGGGTGTGGCGAAAGATGAAATTATGGGTTTCCAAAAAAACATCTAATGGTTTTAGCGTTTCACGAGGACAAGACAATTGTAGGAAATACCATATGGTCCTAGAAATAATATATTAGAGAGATTCTAGTCCAATTGACCTAGTCAATTGTCTGTTTGGTCCTATTTGGTAATATAAATTATCATTTGGTCCTAAAAATTATTGTTTGGTCCTAGGGTGATGTCATGGATGATATAAATGTCATCGTGTAGTGGCAAAAACACCCTTATATTATTGTTTGGTCCTAGAAAATAATGGTTTGGTCCTAAGGTGATGTCACAGTCCTTTGTTTTTTCTCTCTCTTAATAAAAATAAATAAATAAAATTTAAAACTTAAATATCTTTTGAACCATATGTCTAAAAATGATAAATTTTATATATTCGGAAAGCCCTCGACGATAGCTTTCCAACGAGTACCATTGTCGCTATGTTTCGGAGCTTTTAATTTTTTTTATGATGGACTTCATTTCTGGAATGAAGTCTGTTTGTATATGTTTTATATGGACTTCATTTCTTGAATGAAGTCTGTTTTTTTTATGTTTTTATATGGACTTCATTCCAGAAATGAAGTCCATATAAAACATATACAAACAGACTTCATTTCTGGAATGAAGTCCATATAAAAACATGAACAAACAGACTTCATTCTTAAATGAAGTCCATATAAAACACATACAAACAGACTTCATTTCGGAATGAAGTCCATATAAAAACATGAAAAAAGCAGAGACTTCATTCCAGAAATGAAGTCCATATAAAACACATACAAATGACTTCATTTTTAATGAAGTCCATATAAAAACAGACTTCATTCAGAAATGAAGTCCATATAAAACATATACAAACAGACTTCATTTCTGGATGAAGTCCATATAAAAACAGACTTCATTCCAGAAATGAAGTCCATATAAAACATATACAAACAAACTTCATTTCTGGAATGAAGTCCATATAAATTTTTTTTTTAAAAGCTCCGAAACATAGCAATAATGGTACTCGTTGGAAAGCTATCGTCGAGGGCTTTCCGAATATATAAAATTTATTAATTTTTGACATATATTTTGAGAGATATTTAATTTTTAAACTTTTAAATATTAAGGTAAGAATGAGAGAGAAATTAGTAGAGAAAATAAACAAAAAGAGAAAACATTCACGCGAGAGGAAAAAATAAGAGAGAGAAGGGTACTTTAGATATTTTAATAATTATGGACCAAATGGAAAATGTGATTTCTGAAAGGACCAAATAGACATGGGACCACCTTGAAAAGGACCAAACCATATTTTTCCCAAGACAATTATGCTAACGTCATGTCGCCTAATCAAATAACACCAATAGCCTTTTAAGACTTGGTTACTTTTAAATAAATAAAAAAATGAAGTAAAAAAAAAAACAAAATAGATTAACAAAATTCTATCGTATACCATTTGGCTCCAATGATACATTAAATTGAAAACGGTAGATGAATGCCAACCAGAATCATTTAAGTCGACCCACATTCATGACTATACGATAAGATTCGCACATCCTCATCTATAAAACCACACTATGCATTCTCTATTCCGTCATCCCACATCTCAACCAACAGTTCCACTTAATATCATTTCCAATGTCTCTCTCCCACTTAGCCACCACCCCAGTTTCCAACACCACCATTTCTGGGAACCCTCTAAGAAAGTCGACAAGAAACACTTGTGGATCTGTTCGCCTTTCAAACCGCACACCATACACCTCTTGTGAACTTAACAAACAAAATCAAGAACCTGCTGGTCATAATGGCGGCATTGATAGGAGAAATGTCCTGTTAGGGTTGGGAGGTGTATATGGAGCTACTGCTACTATTGCTAACAATGCAATTGGAGCTCCAATGGTACCTCCTAACTTGGCAACTTGTCATCCCGCAACCGATGATGAAACCAAGCTACCAATGGCATGTTGTCCACCTTATTCCTCAGCCACCATCGTTGACTTCAAACCACCATCATCTTCAGAACCGTTACGAGTCCGCAAAGCTGCTCACAAGTATAACTCTGATGACATCGCGAAATTTGAAGCAGCCATTGCTGCGATGAAAGCATTACCAAAAGATGATCCATGGAGTTTCGGTCAGCAAGCGACCATTCACTGCACTTTCTGTAATGGAGCCTTTGATCAGGTGAATTCAAAGAATTTGCTTCAAATTCATGGGAGTTGGTTTTTCCTTCCATGGCACCGTTACTACCTCTACTTCTGGGAGAAAATTCTTGGAAAACTCATTGGTGACGAAACTTTTGCTATCCCTTTCTGGAACTGGGATAGTCCTAAAGGGATGTACTTGCCGAAGATGTACCAGCCCAGTGGCTCACCTCTTTCTGATGACACTCGGAACAAAGACCATTACTCGTCGGTGATCGATTACAAGTATAGTATGAATGATCCTAATCCATCAACTCCTGCACAGATTGATGAAGTTGTTACTCGAAATCTAGCTGAGCTTGATAGTATATTCAAAGAAACATTGCAACTACCAGCACTTTTCATGGGGAAAGCACAAAGGGGTGGAGAGGCTGCTGCTAATGCACAAGGGAGGAATGAGGGCTTGCACAACGTTTTTCATCAATGGGTTGGACCTCTTCAAAAACCTTACCATAATATGGGAAATTTTGCCACTGCCGGTAAGGATCCTGTGTTCTACGGTCACCATGGAAATGTGGATCGGATGTGGGATATCTATAGCAAACTTCGTGGACAAAAAGTTGAATTTAGAGATCCTGATTGGCTCGAATCATCTTTCATCTTCTATGATGAGAATCGGCAAGTTGTCAATGTTAAGGTGCGTAATGCTCGATCTCTACCTCTTATAATGCTTTTCACTCACAGTTATTTCTCTCTGTACCGTGACAAAATCCCCTAACTGTTACTAGAATATAATAGCGTGACAAAAAGGCCACGGATGGTTTCTATGTGTTGCAGTTTTTGGTGCAGTAATAGTTTCCAAATATTGCAGAAGTTTTGGCGTAAAAAATCTTCAAATATAGATTGCTGTTTAATCCCGGTCTTGATTTATACATGTGTGCAGGTGAAGGATTGTCTAACTCCGGAGAGCCTGAGATATAGCTACGCTCCAGAACCCCTTGCATGGACAACAATTCGTCGAAAGTACAAGAAACTCCAGAATGCAGCACAGACAAGGAGCGCCGGTGACTCACTGAAACTAAAACCAGTTTCCGAGTTTGGATCCGCACCAAGAAACTTAACAGAGCCAATCCAAGTACTAGTGCAAAGGCCAAAGATATCAAGGACCAAAGATGAGAAAGCAGATTCAGTTGAAGTTTTATTCATTGATGGAATACAAGTTACACATGGATCAACAGCAAGGTTTGATGTTTACGTGTCGCAACCAATTGCAGGACTAGCCGGTCCCCATAACGGAGAATTAGCCGGTAGTTTTGTGAAAGTTCCTCATGCTCATGGAGGATCCGGTGCCCATAAAAATGTTTCGAGTTTGGAATTGGGTATCAGTACTTTACTTGAAGAAATTGATGCTGAAAGTTCACAGAAACTGGTTGTGACTTTGCTTCCTCGTAATGGTGATGTTGTTGTCGGTGGAGTTCAGATCCGTTTAGTCGATGTTGACGACGACGATCTTTAGTTGCCGGGTTCGTAAACTGAAACATGCCTAGAGCGCCCTTATTTGCAATTATCTTCTTCATATAATAAGTGATGATTGTTTTCATTGTCATGTAGTAGTCCCAAGTCGGTACTTAGTAGGAAAGTACTTGTATTTTCTTGTTTCCCGATATGAATTTCTTGTTTTATTATTTAGGAGTCTGAGAATAAGTTAAGGTGTAATTCCATGATCAATGAACACTTCCGGTTGTTAACCGGAATAGTGTTATGTTGACGCTAAAATTCATCTTAATCTTAATTGTTCTATATCTCTTATTGTGTCTGAATCATATTTAATGGCATGATCTGATCAATATAGTGTTATCTTCAGTTCCTCGAAGCAATACAGATATGAAATGGTTTTAATAACTCCCACCAACTTTTATCAAAAAATAAATAGTTATGACACCTACAGTAATGGCAGTTCTCCGCTTCCCATGTGCTCCTTAAAGAAAGGTGAGATCCACTTCTCTGATTTCTCGGCAGCATTAAAATTAGAGACTTTCTATCTTTCCTCTTTTTCTTGATCAACTAGATGATACTAATTTAGTTCTTTTTTCACTTTGGCTCAACCTTCTATATACACAATTATTGGCACTTAATGATGCATGGATTTTGATGTAAAAATCTGGTGCATCCATAGCATCGTTGGGGAAGCACAAATGATTTATTTTGTTGCTGCAAAAACTTTGATGATTTAGATTCAATGGTCTTATAGATCTTCGAGTAGTCTAGCTACAAAGATCTCTGTATAGCACCAGCACCTAGTTCTTCGAGTAGTCTAGCTACATGTTTTGCTCATCTTATTGTTTCAAAATCATGATTTTGGGTCTTCTTCGTGATTTTTTTTTTTTTTTTTTTGAAGCATGAAAAACATAAAGAACATGCCTAGCTAGCTATTACTCATGGATATCTTGTACCCACAGAGTCATTTGATAGAATTTGGTTGATAAAACGTGGGATTGCGTCTTTAGTCATTGAATTTGCGACAGTATGGTTCTTTAGTCATTGAATGTTTTTCTTATTTCAACGGCACCACGCACTATCGTAGTAAATGATATTCAATGAACTATTGCAGAACACTGTCCCAGTCAGTCTTGTAATAATAATAGTGTAAAGCGCTGGGCCATCAGAAGTAGATATATTGGTGAAAGATATGAAAAGCTTAAGCCGCTTAGCCAATTGGTCCGCTGAGTTGTTGGCCAATGCACATCAAATTCAATGGAGCATTTTCATGGAATATCTTGGTTGATTTTGCTGTCTATATATTATCACCATGTGGATCACGATGCACCCCATTTCCCATTTGTGTCGACTTGTATCAGTAAAAATATATCAAGAAGTAGCATAAAAGAATATATACTTTTTGACTTCCAATGTGTAAAAGGCTGAAAGCTATAAAGCCATGAGAATAGTGATGAGTATTTAGACTTCAAAAAAGGAAGGCATCGTTTAAAAAGGACTCCACTAGCCAAAGACATACAACTAGGAATCCACTTTCTACCATGTATGCGGATGAATGTGAAGGGGGTATATAATTTTTCTCCGGGCATAATTATCGACCCGAGTATTTGCCGCTCACAGAAAATTGGTAATTAGGGTTTGGAACTGAAGAAGATGCAAACCATGGTAGAAGAGAACATTCTTGCACCTCTTTGGTTCCATTCTTGACTTTTCCATGAACATACATTTGTACCTATATTCAAAAATGAAAATGCTAGTAACGGGTTTTGATACCAAAACTATAAGTCAGAAGAAAAATATTTTCTTTCACAAAAATTGACTTTCTTACTTCTAGAATTCGTTTTATACACAAACTAATTTTTTGCTTTTTGTACTCATAAATAAAAATAAAATAAAATTAAAACATCGTCGGACGAAAACATTTACTACCTAAATCTCTACTGCTCGGATCAGATCCTTAGGAGTTGACCTTAACAAATCAACCAACACCCGAGCCTTTTTGCTCCTTGTTTCTCTAGCTTGATATTTTTAAATCTAGTTTGTTATTGTACTAGTACAGCCGTTGCCGCAGTGGGATGGCCGACCGAAGAAGAATCAGAAGATGAGGTTCGTTTGTGACTACTTTCTCCCCGTTTTAGAAAAAGTGATACTTTCGTTTTGTTTCAGAAAAAATGATACTTTCGCCTGTTTCAAAAAAAGTGAATTCGCTCTGTTTCAGGAAAGTGATACTTTTGTTCGGTTTCAGAAAAAGTGATACTTTCGCTCTGTTTCAGAAAAAGTGATACTTTCTTTGAAACACAGCGAAAATATCATTTTTCCTGTAACGGAGTGAAAGTATCATTTTTCCGGAAACGGAAAATTAGAAACGGAGCGAAAGTATCACTTTCTTTGAAACAAAGCGAAATTATCATTTTTCCTGTAACGGAGTGAAAGTATCATTTTTCCGAAAACGGAAAATTAGTCTATCCATAAACCAAAATATGGTTGCATTGATGTGTTATGTATCCTTTGTGGTGGTTTGCATATTAATGGTTATGCATTCAATTTTCGAGAATTGTGCCTAAAGTGAAAGCATCACTTTTCTTGAAACGGAGGGAGCACATCGTTTTATTAGTTGCAACGGAAAATTAGTTGACGCATAAACCAAAATATGACTACATAAAGTATTATTATGTATCCTTTGTGGTGGTTTGCATAATGGATGTACATTTAATTTTCTATAATTGTCCCAAAAATGATAAACACCTCCGAAATTTTCGTAAAACTCTAAATTCGGTACTGTTGTTTGTACTCATTGCGTAGGTTTTTTTATAACCTTTCCGAAGAGATAAAATTTGTAAAATTCTAAGACACGAATTTTTAGATATGTTATATTAAAGTTTTTTTTTTCCAATTATACCCCTAAAAAATATGATACATTAGGAATTATAGTAATTGGACTAAAAAGGAGGGTCATTTTTGGATTTTCAGGTGCACACAACTAAAAATAAGTGACTACCAAAAAGAAATCCGTCTTGTGAAATAGAATATAGAGAACAAAAGACACAAAATAGAGACAAAGAAGAAGGGAGAAATTTTATTCATCAATACAATAAGTGACTACCAAAAAAGGTTTTAATTACAAACATTAGATCCTCTATTTATAGGGCTAGACACTAGGGCATCCCAATAATAAACGAGATTTACCCTAGATATTCTTAACATAATTACACGTTTATAACACTCCCCTAATGACATTGTGTCTAAGCTAATTGCTTCGTTAAAACCTTGTCAGGAAACCCCAAAGAGAGAAAACCTGATCGAAGAGAAAAGAGTACAATTGTGAGTAAACTTAGAACGGAGCCGGACATGCATATGTTGCCTCATTAAAACCTTGAAAAGGAAAAACCCAGTGGGACAAAACCTTGACAAAGGAAAAACAGTACAACGTGATAGTCCAGTAAAATACCTTTCACTATGATACTCCCCTGATAAGTACTTCAGTTAAATCTTGGCTTGCAAATCTTTGAGTCCAGACTTCCAAATTTCTATGAACGATTTCTTGAATGCAGATGATTGTTGTGCTTTCAATAATATATCAGATAGTTGATGAAGTCTTATTTTGTGTTGCATAAGCAGTATTGTCTTCGATTAATACTTTTGCAGAGTTTACATTCTTCTACAACATATTGAGAACTTGTGTCATGGATTGCTAGCTTTCCGAGATGATTTGCAGAAGTTGTCGATGTAATTTCTTCAAAATGTAGATAAATTACAAAACTGTATTTGTGGGCATACCTAATGTGGATCGGAATGACATATAAATTACCAAGGGCTTGTTATGTTGATTTTGTCTAAAAAAATGACCTAGTTAATGGTGGGAATCCACCAAATAACCGAAATTATGCAACTCCTCCTTGGATGACCACCATGTTGAATTAAATTGCCTCACTAAAAACCTTGCCAGTAAAACCCAATGGGGAAAAAAAAATTGGACGGAGTGTTAGAGCACTGCTCGTCCGAAATCGTATGCGTTGCTATCTCAAGCATGTTTGTCAATGTTAGTGATCAAAACTATAAGTCTTGATTTCTAGTCTACTATAGCTAAGTCTCGGACTAGGATATAAAGTGTAGTTGAGCTTAAGAACTCCATGGAGATCATCATACAAGACGAATAACTACTCAAGGAACTAGTGGAACTTCATCGACTAAAAGGTATGTGGAGACTTGAACTTATCTATCACTCAAAAGTCTATCTTTGTTTAAATAAAGAAATAAATTAAGGTATGTGGTGGTGGCCTCGTGCGGTGGTGGTGGTGTCGGCGGTGGACTGGAGGTGGCGGTGGTGTTTCGGTGGTGGAGTACTATTGGTGGTGGCGGTTGGTGGGTGGATTTTTTGTTGTATTTTGAAATAAAGAAATAAATTATATGAGTATAAGGGTATTAAGGTAATCTAATTTTTAATGGATAAGGTTGTTAAATGATAGGAGTATATTTATTGTTATGTAAGGGTATATTTGTTGGGTGTCAAAACTAAGGGTATTTAATTAATGTACCCAAAAGACAATTGGTAAAAGAAAAAAAAAAATCTTTTAAGAAAATTTAGACCAAATAAGAGCTTCTGACCACAAAAAACCAAAAAATTTCTTAAATTAAAAATAAAAATATTACCTTCAGTAAAAAATTCTTACCCGCCCCACTTGAAAATAATTCCTTAAGTAAAAAAACAAAAACAAAAAAAACACGTGTAAAAAAAATAAGAAAATTTAGACCAAAAGGAAATAAGAGCTTCTGACCCTAATAGTACCTAAAAAATCTTACCGACCCCACCTGAAAATCAACAACCTAAAAACTCAATACCATCCCTCACTCCAGAATAAAAGTAGCACTGGTGCTGCTTACCCTCCCTCCTATTGGCCGGTGAGCGAAACCTCGCGCTCTCATTGGCTAATTGAGAAACCATTCGTATTCGTCGGATGAAATTTCGTTATATATGGTGCGTTGATCTGACAATGTGCGGTGTAGATTGGCTGGATTGGTGGGACACACGCGACGGACGGCCCCCATTGTTTTTAAAAAAATTGCTATATTAATTTCGTGCATTTATTTTGAAAATCCAAAAAATAAAAATAACTACTATATTAATTCTGGACATTTATGATTAAAATAAAAAAATATCAATTCAACATATTTATGGAATAAAATAATCTTTTATAATTTTATGAAAATCCAAAAAATAAAAAATTACTATATTAATTTTGGACATTTATGATTAAAATAAAAAAAAAAATCAAATTAACATATTTATGAAATAAAATAATTACATTTATAGCTTCATGTAATTATTGTAAAAGATCCAGAGAATTAACAAAATACTACATTATAATTTTGGACATTTATGACTAGAATAAAAGATAAAATCGACGTATTTACGGAATAAAAAAAGATTTATATTTTTTTAATCTTTTAAAAAGAAAAAAATATAGAAATAGCTATATTAATTTTTAGTATTAATGATAAATATCTAACAAAGGAAAAACCAACAATATATAAAAAAATACTACATTAATTGATATTTAAATTACTATTTATATTTATGTTAACGATATCCATTAATATAAAAAAAAAATCTAATCATTTACCTGAACACAATCTAACAAGTTCCATTAATACGGTTAATTTACTAATAAAAACAAAGCCAATAGTTAATAAAGGATGGAAATCATTCTTCATCCCTATTTTCTTTATAACAAACCATATAACTGGATTTAATTCCATAACGATTTTAAAGATTTTCTTTGGAACTAAGTTTCTAACATCTATATAAAGAATGCAAATCACTCTTTATTCCTACATAAACCACGTACTTTGTGTGAAAAAGGAGGTAGCGAACAGAAGATATCAACTATGACTTTTGAAGAAAATCACAACAAAGGGGAAGCAATGGTAGTTGATTCCTGTGGTATGTAAACTTATTCAAATGTCGCAATTTGGATTCATAGGCTGCTGTTTTTTTTCCTCTTATCAGTTTTTTCTTTATATTAGTAGGTTGATGTTTTTTTTTACTCTAATCAATTTTAAAATATATGATGTTTATATGTAGGTAAGAAACATTCGGGAACAGTTTATACCCCCTTCAAGCGTCTGGTTAGGAATCAGACACAACAGAAAGCCGTGAGGGCTTTGGTTCTGAAAAAATGGAGGTTTGAAAACAGAAAAACAGGTCAATTATGGAGTTTGGACCTACATCTCATTGACCAAGAGGTAAGTTAGTCGACCTCTGTTGCATATTTACGTAAAAGTTAATTGTTTTTTTTTTAGCCGATTAGAAATTAATTGTTGATTGGATATAATACAGGGTACTCAAATGCATGCTACGGTAGGCAAAGATTATATACAGTTGTTTGAAGAGAAATTCGAGAAGGGAAATGTGTATTCCATTCAGAGGTTTAGCATTGCCAAGCCATCAGCCGGTTATAGAATTGTGTCCTTTGAAAATGTAATGTGGTTGAACAGGTTAAGCAAGGTGGAACATCTGAAAGTTGACATCTCGACTTTTCCCCAAGAGATATTTAGTTTCCTTGCTCTGGAGAATATTGGGATCAGAAAAAATGATACTACGTATTATACATGTGAACAGTCGGAAATAAGAAAAAAACTATTTTTTTTGTTAGGTAAAAACAACAAACATTAACCTCTTCTTATATAATTCCTGCAGCTATGATTGAAAGGCTAAATTCCGTGTCGAACGTTGTGACGAAATCAGTTGAAGAATTTGAGAAAGTAAGTGATGTGTTTATGAGGGATATTATGCTTGAGAATGAGAGGTAAACTACACGGTATCTTATGGGTTTTTGATTCAATAATTTTTGTTGAGTGGATTAGCCTAATGGATTTTTGTTCGTCTTTAGGGGAACTACAATGAAAGTAACCTTACGGGGTGATTTGGTTCATGCTATCAAGGATGGGATATTGGATGGTCGTCCAAATGTACCTGTGGTGATGATTGTCACTGGTACATATGTGAAGGATCATTTGGGTGAGCAATTTTGAAGAAACCATTTGTAGACTAATACTTTTAAGTTATTTATGGAAGCTGCTACCATGCAGTATGCGATTGTTCATACATATTTATGACGTAATCTTTTTCAACAGTTGTAATTATATATGGAAAGAAAAATTTAAATAAGTGTTTATAAAACTCAAAATATCTAAAAACCTTAGGGCAAATTTTTTTTAGAGGTCTACTTATGGTAAAAGAATCCCAAACGGCTAGCTTAAATATTTAGTATGTTAAAAAAAAATCTTTTTCCTACCCTATATTTTCGAATTAATTTAGGGAAGAAAAATCTTTCCATTACTTTGTTATATTTTGTTGCCACGCAAAGCATTTTAATTCCATTTCATTTCTCATTTCTCATTGCTTTCTTTGCAGACGAGTCTCAAAGGCCTATATTAAGGACATTGACATGGATATTTGCAAAATAAATAATTCTCTTTGTCATTTTAGATATATTCTCTAAACATGTACATGTCTTTTCGATGATGTAGTAATATATAATTATAAACCAGGATGATATTGGCCCGGTCCATCATTTTCAATTCTATGTGGGGAAAAAGGATAAATGTTAATATGAAATAGGGAAATAGGAATAAGGATGAATGTAAATCCTAAACAAAATTGTTAAGTTATTGTCCTAAGAGCATTACTCTCTCTTGGCCTTCCTTTATAAATTTTTCTGATATTTTTGATGGGGTTATGCCAAATTATTGAATTATAGTTTTTTGTGAAACCTATTCTTATTATTCTTTTTCTTTATCGAACATGATATACGCATGAAATTTTTTTGTTTAATAGACCATGCTGTAACCACACTTCGTTATCTTGACCTACGGTTGATGTGAGTTTTATGTTTTGTGTCAAGCCACATACATAGTAAAATTAGCTATATACATCACTACAAATCCAGCAGCTAAATTATTTAATTAACCAATACAATTTAGATTCTCTTTGTGGGGCAATAATTAATTAGTGGACAATCCTTACGGTTAAAGTAACAATCACGAGTATTCAAACAGAGTCTTAGTGGGATGTTAGTTCATTGCTTGATTACAACTTCTTTGACGGGAAGCATTTCATCTGTTTTGTACTATCTAGAATTGGAAAATTATTTTATGTTATATCGTGTGTTCTTTTAATGTCTCTAATATCATATATTAATATTTGAGTGTGATTTTTCATTTAACTATAAGGAGTTGGTGCCTGGGTTGGGTTGACCGCTTGATTCTTAGCACAAGTTTTGAAGAAAGATATATCATGCATTTTCTTGATTACATCATCTTCGACGGGAAACATTTTATATTATTTTCACTATTTATGGTTGAAAATCTATTTTATATTAGTATCGATTTTTAGTATCACTAATATCAGATATCCAAACAATTATACAATGAGTGTGATTTTTCATTTAACTACAGGGACTTGGATCCTGGAAGAGAACTTGAGTTGGTCGGCCGCTTGATTCCTAACGCAAGTATATGATTCTTAAAAATATATATCAGTGAATTTCCTTGATTACATCATCTTCGACGGGAAGTAATTCATATTTATGCTTTGCAATATTTAGAGTTGAAAATCTATTTTATATTAACAATAAATACAATTCTGACCGGTAAGAGTCATAAATAAGAAAAGAAAAAATGATAAGAATTCATAGCCAATATAATTCAGATTCCGTTTGCCAATTAAAAAACTCCAATTATCAATAGGCGATCCTTACGGTTAAAGCAACAATCACGGATATTCAAAAGGGGTCATAGTGGGATATTAGTGCATTTCCTTGATTACAACTTCTTTGACGGGAAGCAATTAATCTGTTTTGCACTATTTAGAATTTACAAGCTATTTTTATGTTATATATTGTGTGTTCTTTCAATGTCTCTAATATGAGGTATTGATACAACCATATAATGAGTGTGATTTTTCATTTAACTATACGAACTTGGAGCCTGGAAGAGAACTTGAGCTGGCTTCCTGATTCCTAACACAAGATTATGATTCTTAAGAAAGATATATCAGTGCATTTTCTTGATCGCTTCTTTTACGGGAAGCACTCTAATGTCAGATATCAGCACAACCATATAATATGTGTGATTTTTCATTCAACTACAAGAAGTTGGAGCGATGAAAATTACCCGCTTGATTTTTAGGCAAGCATACATTTTCTGAAGAAAAATATATATGTGTTTCCTTAATTACATTTTCTTTGACGGGAAGCACTTCATATGCGTTGCATTATTTAGAGCTGGAAATCTATTTTATATTAATATCATGATTTTTTTAATGTCACTAATATCACATATCGATGCCTATATAATGACTAATGACATTTCCTTGATTACTTCTTTGACGGGAAGCACTTCATATGCTTTGCATTATTTAGAGCTGGCAATCTATTTTATATTAATATCCTGATTTTTTTAATGTCTCTAATATCACATATTGATGCCTATATAATGACTAATGACATTTCCTTGATTGCTTATTTAACGGGAAGCACTTTGTATGCTTTGGACTATTTAGGGTTGGCAATATGTTGTATATTAATATCGTGTTATTTTTAGTATCTTTAATGTAAGATATCAACACAACTACATAATATGTGTAATTTTTCATTCAACTACAAGAAGTTGGAGCCAAGAAAAAGCAGTGAGTTAGCCGCTTTATTTTTAACGCAAGTATATGATTTCGAAGAAAATATATATGTACGTTTCCTTAATTATATTTTCTTTGACGAGAAACATTTCATATGCTTTTCCCTATTTAGAGTTGACAATCTATTTTTTAGTGTCTCTAACTTCAGATATCAATGCCTATATAATGACTAATGAGTGTGGTTTTTCATTTAACTATAACAAGTTTGAGCCTGGAAGAGAAGTTAAGTTGGTCCCTTAATTTTTAACACAAATATATGATTTTCGAAGAAACATATATCAATGTATTTTCTTGATAACATTTTCTTTGACGGGAAGCAATTCATATGTTATGCACCATTTAGAGTTTTCAATCAATTTTATATTAATATCGTCTTTTTTTTAGTGTCTCCAATATCAGATATTGATATAACTGTATAGAAAGTATGATGTTTCAGTTGACTACCAATAGTACTGATACATGTAATGTAATGAACTACTGATTGATTTCAAAGGTCAGTATAATTTTTCAAAATTATTTTATTTAACAGGATTTCTTAATCTCTAACCCTTTAAACAATATGTAATCGATGAATAATTTGGTTCTGATTGTTAGTTTACTAAATGATTGCTTCAAAAAATAAATAAATGATAATTGGTGTTTTCATGGTACAATGCGGTTGTTAATTGAGATCCTTTCTTGGACAAAGTGGGGGCTTCGCCAACTAAGGATCGATTACTGCATCCGGTTGAAGCACGGGTTAAATACTAAAAAAAATAATTAATTTTGTATTTATAGCTTAAAATATTTTAGTTTATTTGTAAAATTGATTATTATTTTATTATATTGCATGAAATTAGTTTTCAAAACCATGTTAGATCCTCAAATCATAATAATATTATATATTTGATTATTATAAAGTTTTAACTGTTAATTGTCAATCTATTGGATAGTAATTCTAGAAGCCTATTAGAACTCTTATTAGGACGGGTGTGGGGCGAAGCCCCGCCTCAGTGAACATGAACTGACGATGTAAGAAATTCCATCAGTCCCGGTGCGTAGCACGGGTTTCAAGCTAGTAATTCCTTAAAATAAAATAAAAAATCATGAATAAGAGAAAAAAATACTTCGTGGGTAGTTGTTGTTTTTTTTTTATATCTTTCTACCCTTTTATTAATTTATTCCTTTGTAAAAAGAAAACATATATCTTGAGCCAGTACCAAACACTATTTTCTTTAAAAAATATTACAAAGTGCTGTTGATGGAAAAAAATAATCCCGGGCTTAAGTCACAACCGGGTTGTGAAACACCGACACACGTGTCCATGTCCGAAGCAAGTTGGACACAGGACGTGCGTGGGACACCGACACGCGCACGTGTAAAAATCTATACTCTATTTTACTAGTTGGGTAAACTAGTTTGTCATAGAAATTACAGTATTATAGTAAATTTTTCTACATGTGGACTAATCTAACAGCATAAAATTGAGTTTTTATCGTATAATTGTGTGATAAATGTATATACCATAACACTATGATTTTAGTATATATATATATATTAAAGTGTCCTGATGATTTTGAGTTTCGGAGGTCTCTGTGTCCGTGTCGGTGCTTACCAGCAACCGGGCAACTCATGGTTCCTTTATAAATGCCTCTTCCTTCTTCAATCCAGAAAGAAAAATGATTTTCTTGGTCAGAAGGGTAAACTCCAGTAGTTCATTGTTGATAAATAATACCCATTTGTTGTCAGAACTACTATTACCTATCTTTTCTCGTCTAATCACAAGTGGTAGAAGTTACGTTTCAGGTGGTAAAACCCATTTTGAAATTCCTTGCAAGTCTGAGCAAATCAACAAACTTGATGATGCATTAAGTTGCTTTGATAAATTGATTACAGTCAAACCCTTTCCATCTATTCAAACATTCAATCAGCTATTATCTTCAATTTCCAGAATAAGATGTTATTCATCTGTTTTCATGTTATATCAGAGGATGAAACTGATAGGACTCAGACCCAGTATCGTTACTTATACGATTTTGATCAATTGTTGTTGTCAATTGGGTGAGACTGGTTATGGGTTTTGTTTGTTTTGTGACAATTTGAAGAGAGGGTATGAGCCTGATAGTATAACATTCACTTGTCTGATCAAAGGGCTCTGTTTAGAGGGGAAGATTCTTGCTGCACATGAAGTGTTTGGTAAAATGCATGAGAGTGGGATTGTACCAAATGGTGTTGCATGTGGAACTGTTATCAGTGGGCTTTGCAGAATTGGTGAAGTTGGACTTGCTCTGGGGTTGCAAAAGAACATGGTCAAATGGAATTGCAAGCTTTCTGTTGTTTCGTACGGTTTGTTCATAGATACTCTATGCAAAAGAGGTTTGGTAGACGAGGCGTTGAGCCTATTTTCCCAGATGATAAATGATTCAAAAATTATCCCGAATGTTGTTGTTTATAGTTCTTTGATTAATGGACTTTGCAAAGCAGGTCGGATAAATGAGGCCATAGGATTGTTTGACAACATGTCTAGTCGAGGAATTTCTGCGAATGCCATCACTTATAGTTCTCTAATTCATGGTTTTAGCCAACGTGGGTTGTGGAAAGAAGCCAAGAGATATTTTGATGAAATGGTGGACAAAGGGATTTTTCCCACAGTAGTAACTTATAGCATACTAATCGATTGTCTGGCCAAAGAAGGGAAGATGGGTGAAGCTGGTAAGTTATTCGGGGAGATGATTAAGTTAGGCAAGGAACCTAATGTAGTTACTTATAACTCGATGATAAGTGGTCTGTGTTTGACAGGTAGGCTAGAGGAAGCACATAGATTGTTTGATTTGATGGTGGATAAGGGTCTTAAACATGATGAACACAACTTCACTGTGTTGATTAACGGGTACTGCAAAAGCTTTAGGCTGGATGATGCTATGCAGCTCTTCAAGAAAATGAAGCAAAAAGGATTAAAACCAACACAAGTTACTTACGCTACGCTTGTGGATGGACTATGCCGCAATGGAAGACACAGAACTGCAATGAGCCTATTACTCGAGATGCAATCAGTTGGTTTATCTCCAAACGAAGTTGTCTATGGTGCCATGTTGGATGGCCTTTTGAAGAATGGGTGTATTGAGGAGGCCGTAGAGTTATTTCAGTCTATGGAAGGCAAGGGTTTTAAAATTAATATTCAGACTTATAGTTTAGTAATTGATGGGTTGTGCAAGGCAGGAAAATTTGGAGATGCAAGGAAATTATTCTTCAAAATCTCAGATAAAGGATTAGCTCCAAATGTTGTTACATATACCATAATGATTAATGGCATGTGCAAAGAAGGTATGTTATTTGAGGCTGAAAATTTGATGTTTCAAATGGAAAAGAATGGTTGCACACCGGATACTATCACGTATTACACCATCATTAAGGGTTTTCTTGGAGGAGGAGATGTTAAGAAAGCTGCAGAGTTTCTTCAAAAATTGCGAGAGCGGAACGTTCCCCAGGCAAGGCCACTATTATCAACTCGAAAACTTAGAAATTGTTAAATCCAGCTAGATGTGCGGTCTGCACACTATTTGCATTCTCCACTGGGAACTGGCTGCGACATCATGTCCTCAACCCTCGAGCTTTCCAACAAAAAAAAAAAAGGTCAGTCAACCCTTTTACTCGCTCTATATCTATATATGAACACTGTTTCGTTTTTTCTATTTGTTGATGAATATTTTTCTGCTTTTAGGCCGAGGTATATATATACTTGTTGAAATTCTTTCTTGGAAAGAGCTGGAGGAGGTTTTGCGAGCCCTTAAAATGACTGTCAACTCATCTCAGAGCTTCAAAAACATGCAGCATTGCATGGAAATCCCCTGTCTTTGAATCGAGCGAACGGTATGGTCGTTCCCAGTAATTGAAATACAGTACCTGACCTCTAATGCAGCTTAAATTTTGTAGCATTGTTTCAAACCTGTGCTCATAATCTCCTTGAACCTTATCCAAAATTGGACCTTATCCTACTTTGGTATACCATGAACCACAAACAATACACTGTAAAGACTTTAGACTTTAATGTGCCAAAGAGTCATCATTTTTGACCTAACAAGCTGTCCTTTGACTGCATGATCATGTGAAATTCCATATCTAACTCTCACCATTAAAAGCATTTTCACTTCTTCTCCATTCCACTACTGGTTACCATAGACAACCTCAGCCATCTTCCAAACCCCATGGCTTCTTATTTTTCTTCCTCTAGTATTCGATTTTTTCTTCTTCTTTGCATTTTCTTTGTTTCTCTCTCTAATTCCCAGCCTTCTTCTTCTTCACGACCTCAAGGACTCATCCTTCCTGTTTTTCAAGATCAATCTACTCTTCAATTTGTTACCCAGTTAAGCCTAGGAACTCCAAAAGTCACCATAAATGTTGTGGTTGATCTCGGTGGTAAGTTCTTATCTGTCCATTCTAGTCAAGGTTGTTCATCAATATCGAAAAAACCTATCCGTTGCAAGTCACCTCAATGCTCACTAGCCAGCCAATCAGTAGATTATGTACGTTGCCTTAACTATACATGTAACTTTTACACAACCAGTCCAGTAACACATTCAGCTACCAAGAGTGAGCTCTTTTCAGGTGTTGTAACTGTACAATCAAGCGAGGTTCGGGAGCCAATATCTGGGGCGTGGATTGCAGGTCCAAATCTTACGGCTCGTGGGATTGCAGTTAGTTGTGGAACAACCACTAGTGTCCTTCATGGACTAGCTAAGGGTGCTCTAGGATTAGCTGGTCTTGGACGTTCAGGACTTTCCTTGATTTCTCAATTTTCAGCTGCTTTTCGAATCCCTCAAATATTTGTTCTATATTTAACACGATCAGAGAATGGTTACATATATTTTGGCAATGAAACATACCTATTGCCAATCCCTCTGTTTTATACCCCTCTATTGGTCAACCCAGTGTTTAGTCGAGGTTCTTTGGCTACCATTGACAGTGATTACTTCATTGATGTGAAATCAGTCGAGATAGACGGTGAAAATGTCCCAATAAATAGTAAATTGCTGTCCATTAACAAGAAAGATGGAGCTGGAGGAACAAAGCTTAGCACTGTGGTTCCTTACACTGTTATGGAGACATCAATATACAAGGCTTTCACCAGTATTTATATAAAGAGAGCTAAAGCCATGAATTTTCTCAGGGGTTGCTTCGGTTGCGCCTTTCAGTGCTTGTTTTAATGCATCTACAATGCCAACGGGAGCGGGAGCAATAACTTATTCTATACCAAAGATCGAGCTTGTCTTGCCCAACAAATTGAGATGGCCGATGACTCGGCCAGATAATATTTTGGTGTATCTTCCTGGTAATTTGGTGGTGTGTTTGGCATTTGCAGACGGTGGTGCGAAACCGAAGACTTCGATTGTTATTGGTGGGAAGCAGTTACTATACACCGATCTACAATTCGATATTACAAGATCAAGATTAGGATTCAGTGCAGGGCTTAGAGTCTGATCAGGTTCAAGTCCCAAACCTTCAAAATCATGGAGGCATGTCAACTGTGCTCTCCGTGGCAGTGTCACATTTTGAAGGAACACAAACCTAAAGATGGATATTACTGGTCCACAAATAAATGTTGTTTATATTTTGGGAAGAAATCTAAATCTATGCAATCTTGAAACATTTGGCTTCAGATATCATTTTATAATCTTGCAACTATTTAACTTAAATTTCGATGAAGATAAAATAATGATCCTGTCAGGCATGGCATGTTGCAGTTCAAAGCAATACAGACTAGAGGCATGCATAAATTGCAGAAAACCAAGATTTTTTGCTAGAAAATTAGAGTCTTGTCAAGCTTAAATGTATGCATTCTTGAAACATTTTCTTTCAGATATATATCACCTTTAATGTTTACTAGATTCATGTTCTAATGCAGATAAAAATACCTGCAATTCAAAGCAAACATAAGTACTTTCTGTTTATTGATCAAAAAAAAAAAAAAAGTAGTTTCTGTTTTTGGATAATGCTAATTTAAAAAATTATTGAAATAGCACCATTGTTGGTGTACTTTGACAGCAATTCAAACTAGAGGCATGCATAAACTGCAGGAAACCAAGAATTTTGCAAGAAAATCAGAGTCTTGTCTTGTTTCCATGCAACTATTGTTTTTTAACATCATTTTAGGAGAACCAGAATTTAAGAGCTGCAGAGTTCTACTGAGAACCGGAGATGTTAAGAAAGGTTCAGAGTTTCTTAAGGCGAGAGCGGTACCTCGCGACAGCAGTGCCTTGCGAAACCAAGACGTCTATTATCAACTCGATAACTTGCATCCAAAATTGATGCGTCCCAAGAAATAGGTGGAAGTATTGTCGGCCTTGGTTTGAGGAGAAATGCTAAGGTCCTCCCGTAATGAACAGGGTGAAGATTGTTACGCAGGAAAGGAGGATGAAGAAGTTGTTCGTATACCCTGGTTCTGGTGTTATATGCCCAAACATATTTCTTGTAACCAAGTATGACCACATTTTTGTCAACTGGACTGAAACCTACAACCTCGATACCATTAATCACATCCTCTACACCTGATCCATCAATCAATTGAGATTCCATTTCTGCCAACTGATCATGAAGTTTAACATCCTTGTACAGCATATTCCAGCGATCTGCGTCAAGCACCCAGACGCTCAAACTCTCCTCTGATTTCTTGAACCTCGCCAAACAAATCAAACCTTCCGACTCCCCAACAGATTGACTCAAAATTTGGATATCATTACCATTCAATTCTAGGTCGGGCATATCAATCAACCTACTGCTACTACTGTTTCCGCTAACACTGACAGCTAAAATTTTGTTGTTCCGCTTTTGAAACCAGTACATAACACCATTATGGTTAACATAATTGTCTGAAGAGTTGAATTCCCAAGTAGCATTTGGAGGACATGAAACATTATAAGCATTCCATTCACCCGAATCAGAAGAAAACATTTCAACCTCAAATTCTCTTGTTAGAGCTTTAAACTTTGGTATACGAACAACCTTATAACACGTAGATTCTGAAAAACATTCATCATTACATATGAAACCAGTCATGGTCTGATAATATTCATTTCCAGGTGGTGGAGGTAGCAAAACAAATTTCTGAGTGAGCGGATTACATACATAATAACCTCTCTGATGATTTAAGCTTATTATGCAGAGAACTAAACCATTACTCGAACCTAAAAGGCGTATATGTTCATCTGCAACTTGTAAGAATCTAAAAGAAAACCCATGATGAGATACATATCGTGAATGTAAGTCAGGAAATCCACACTTGTACGTTCTTTTATGTACACCTTCAGGTGAAGGAACATCATGAACAAATCCCCATGGGAGTAATGAAATGTTGATTTTGTACCATTCATTAACAAAATTAGGGTTTGAGAGAATTGAAAACCAGACCTTGGAAATGCATTTGAATCTGAAGATTGAATCAAGAGTAAGTCGGAGAAAGATTTCATACCAAAGATCATCCGTTAAATACTTTCGATTGACTCTCTTAGTTGAAGGATTCTCCATCGTTTCTTGAAACTACTGTGAGGAGAGGGATAGTGAGTTAGGGATCTTAATACGCCCTTTTCCCCTAATGCTGCAGCCTTTTACTTAACTAATGGGCTTTTTATTTTATTATTTTTAGGGGTGAAATCCGCAAATTTGATCTGGACCAATCGTATTTCTGCGGATGGGTGCCCAAACCATTCGCTAATGGATTGGATATGGGTGCAATTTTGGAAATCCAACAAATTTGTATTGGGTGCGGTGCAGTCTTAAGAATCCATTGGACATCCGCACCCTTTAGGTTAAAGATATTTATTAGGGTATTTTCATAAAATACGAGGTTAGTTTATTATAGTCCACTAGAGGTGTAAAACGTGTCGGCCCATAAAAAACACAACCCATGAAGGCATCCCGTAGATTAAGGTGTGTTGTGCTATGTTGTGCCGAAAAAATAAATGTGATGTGTCGTGTTGTGTTGTGCTGTTCTGAGTAGGCATATTTATTTGGTGTTTTCGGAAGTAAATATTTTTCACATATTTAGGTATTCTATTCTATGAGTTGTTATAAAAGTAAATCAATATAACGACGATCAAATGTAAAAAACTGGCTAAAATAAAGACAATCGTGTGAAATATATGCAAAGTGTGATGTATTTTGCAGTGTTCTAGGAATATTATGACGTGCTTTCTTAACGTGTTGTGCTGTGATGTGCTTATCCGTGCCGCATGTGCTAGGTATATACCCAATTAATCGTATACCCCAATTTGGCTAGGCATAACAAAAATTTAATTCTTCTTCCATTGCTTTTGATCTACATCAGAGATAATTGGTGGTTCCATCATACTCTATTCATTGACAAATCTAAGTTAAGAACCTTTGATTTCATAATTGAAAAACTTGAATTAAGAATAAAGACTTGGCTTGGCAAAATTTTGTCACAACCTAGTAAAATGGTGCTAAACAAGTCTATTCTTTCTAGCATGCCCATTTATAGTATGGGATGTTTTGTGCTACCTAAAAAGATTAACAAAAGAATTAATGATATACAGAGAGATTTCCGGTGGGGGAAACATACCAACTCTAAAGGTATATACATTAAATCTTTTGACTTCCTTTGTAAACCTGTTAATCAATGAGGATTAGGCTTTAAAGGGGCAAACAAAGTAAACCAAGCAATGATCAGCAGAATTGCCTGGAGGCTGGTGAAACATCCTGATGACTTATGGGCTAAAATCCTAAAAGGAAAATACTTCAAAAAAACGGGTGCTCTCCTATCCAATAAGAAATCACAAGCCTCTTGGATCTGGAAATGTATTCTTCAAGGGATTGAACACATAAAAAACAACAGCATTTGGGAGGTGGGTGATGGAACCTATATAAATATTTGGGAGGATAAATGGCTTCCCAATAGAACTGAACCTCTTGTGAATTCCTTTCACATTGACCATTCCAATATAACACTTGTTTCACAGTTAATTAACTGTGAAACTAAGAAGTGGAATACTTCTCTGCTACATTCTATGTTCGACATTACTATAGTCAATGAAATCAGTAACATAAAGCTATAAACTACCACAGACAGGGGCATCTTGAAGAAAGACAAACTCAGATGGATGCTCACAACCAATGGGGATTTCACTGTGAAATCATTATATGCTAAACTTCACAATCCAACGGACTCTACTCCCATCAAAACTAAGAAATTTTGGAAACAACTTTGGAGTATGAATACTTCACAGAGAATAAAATTATTCATCTGGAAGTGCCTACAAGATATGTTACCTACAAAAACTAAACTTGGAATAGCATCAGAGGAAGAAAGGAAGTGTGTTTTCTGCAAGCAATTGGAAGAAACAACCTTCCATTTATTTTTTGATTGTGAATATGCAAATGCAGTTTGGCGGCTACAACCAATGCCTTGTCAGGGAGTATTCTCTAACCCTTCTTACATGAATATTTCTTTCATTGATATGTATAACAACTGGTTAGCAGGGGATAACAATTCAATTCCTATGGCATTGGCTGCCACCAAATGCTGGTTCATTTGGAAAGAACGTTGTCTTAGAGTTTTTGAAAATAAAAATAGAACCCCAAATCAGCTGGTTATTGATATTGCAAGACACTATAACTATTGGCATCCTACACAATTGCTAGGAACACCACATAGAATCACAAGACCTTCTGTCCAAATCTGCTGTACTTTCCCTGCTACTAACTTCTATAAATTAAATTGTGATGCATCTTGGTTATCTGCAAACACTAATGCAAGTTTTGGTTTTGTTTGGCGCAATTGGAAAGGAACTTTCAAAGGTGCAAAGAATGGGCGATTGCAGGTCGGAATCGGCAAAGAAGCTGAAGCTGTAGCTCTGCTACAAACAACAACATGGGCCGCTACAAACAATCTGACTAATTTGGCCATTGAAGGTGACAACCAGAACACCATTAACTATTTGCAAGGCAAACCAAGCTCAATCAAGTGGCAATGTGAGGCAATCCTAGATAAGTTAAGAAGATAGCTCAAACTCTATCCAGTTTTGGAGGCTTTCAATATGTAGATCACAAAGCTAACAAAGTGGCAGATGTCTTAGCTAAGGAAGGAAGAAAATCTACACAATCTACTTTTTTTTGCTGAAACACCAACTTTTTTATTTCCAACAATAGCTTTAGACATTGTCAAAGCTTTATGAAGTATGTAATATTAATGCTACTTGTGTACCTTTCCAAGAAATGGCTAATCACACAGATTCAGTCAACAGGCGGACAACTCAACCTGAGTTTGTACCAAATGGGTCTGAATCTGCAGATTAGTTTTTCTTTCAGTAATATATCTTGGTTATTCTCAAAAAAAAAAAAAAATCATACTCATTTAAAATTGAAAATGGCACCATTGTTGATGTACATTGACAGCAATACATTCATAAAACACTAGAGGCATAAATTGCAGGAAACCAAGATTTTTTTGCAAGAAAATCAGAGTCTTGTCTAGTTTCCATAATGCTTTTTAGGAGTAAAAAATTAAGAACCCCCCCACATGGGTTCACTGAAATTTTCATGTCATTATCTTGTTTTAGCTGTTTGGGATCTCCCTCTGATACATCACAATCATCATAGACAAAAGCTCTAAATTTCTACTGTTTCCCTATACCAACATTACACTGCCATCATTTTCTCAGTCAAAGGACTAAACTCCAATTTTTTTACAACCAATGGACCACATCATTCTATGCACTTTGTAATACTAACAACAAATAAACTCTTTCTTTATTTGGGGTTCTCTCATAGGTCCTAGAAACAAAGGACTATGGCTTTGGCATTGTTTTATAGCTTTATCTCTTGAATCTAGAACTAGAAATGATGGTTACTGCAAGGAAAACAACCACATGAAGTATGGCCAGAGATGTGGCAAGGAGAGTTTTGTTGCTGTTGGTTCTTGAGTAGCATATTTTGTGCTTGTTGTGGCTTTTTGAACCTGCTGCGAATGTTGAATTTGAGTTTCACTTGTCAATTCTTCTACTTTTCGATGAACTATTGCCATCCATTTCATTATCTTCTCTTCTAAGTTTGATCTCATCCTTTGTATTTTCACCTGTTCCACAATAACATTTCAGTACCAAAACATAAGCATGGTTCCATACTGACCATGTAAAAAAAAAAAAAAAAAAACTGTGAATAATGATACAACCCTTTCAGGTAGAAGCTTTATTATTCTTGTCAGAGAGTATTCGGCTCCTTCATCTGTTTCCTTTATTTCATATAGTTCTCAACTGATATTTTTGTCAGAGAGTATTCGGCTCCGTCCAATACGTACGAATTACAGTATCTTTCGGGTTTGATACTTTAATCTAACTTTATTTAATTGGAATTACATTGACTTAAACTGGAGTTCTTAAAGCATGGGCATGGTTAAATATTTCATAGTTCTTGTCTTTTAGATAAGTATTTTAGTTAGAATGGGGACAAATCAAAAACAATAAAGTTAACAAGAAGATAAGAGAGACGTATGTTGACAGGTTTTGGGTCTGGATGAGGAAGACAGTTAGCTAACCATGAATGAAGATAACAGAGCCGTTGGGTGTCAATAGGTTTTGGGTCTGGTTAACGAAGAGGTAAGTCTTCAATAGGTTTTGGGTCTGGTTAACGAAGAGGTAAGTCTTGTCAATGTCATGTGCCAATGTACCAAGTTTGTGCAATGAACAGAAACGAAATCGTATATTAGTTAATGAGATCTTGTAGTGCCAAGGCCCTGATGGACTCTAACTGCCTGTATTAGCAATTGCACATTCATGAAGAAAACAGTGGTATAGGAGGCTACGTGCAAGCGCATTACAAATGTGTGCTATAACTTCTAGTCTTCCACCAATTACACCTTTAATAAACCAATTGTATGATTAATGTAGATGTTATGTGTCAAGTTCCAAGACATTTCCTATAATTCTGGCAAACATTGAAGAAACATTGAATAAATTCTAAAATTGTCGAGATTTAACTCAAAACCAATAATAAAAGTTGTAGAAGTAAAATGTAAAATGCCAAGGATCCTATTGAAAACCATAAACAGACTGCTAAGATAGAGGAATTGTACCTCAAGCTTTTTAGAATGAGTTTTTGCCTTCGCTCTTTGGGGATTTGCTCCAGCTTATATTTTTGCTTCTTCGCTTTGATACCTACAAAAGCAACCACATCGGGTTCAAACTTAGATAAACTAGTGCATCAATAAAAATAATAAATCCCAATCACAAGGAATGCAGAATGTATTAACCTGCTAGAGTTCTTTGTTCTTCTTCCCATGAAACAGCTTTAGCATTATTCTTCCTACACACGCTACCAATTGATCGTACTATCGAAAAAAATTACAAGAAATCGAAATTAATAAAATCGAAAAAAACTTAAGGAGTTAGCAAGGGGAATTGCCTCCGTGACCCGTGCCACGTCAAGCCAATTTACCTCTCACAAGCAAAAAAATTTCTTGACTCCTCTAAAATGCTAAACTGCCTCCTCACCAGTTTATCTACCCAGTAATGGAGTCAGCCTTTGCGGGGCATTGCCCCTGTGGTCATTCAGAACAACTAAGTTTATGCACTAAAACGTGGAAATCATAAATGGGTATTCATAAAAGTGATTAGTCCCCCATAACTGCAGGATTAAGGGTTTTAAGTTGCAAATTTCTTTAACCATCACCACTAACACAACACCACCACCACCCACTACCAAAGAATGAAAAAAAATGAGATACAAAAGAAAGAAAAAGACCTAACCTTTAAGAAGTACTTCAGTTGCAGCAGCAGCACCGCCACCACCATAAAAAGCTGGAGCTGAAGCTGTCATTGTATACTGATCAGAAGATTTCTCTGATAAAACCTCGCTTTTCTGTTAAATATCTGCTTCATCTTGTGAAGAGGTTTAACAAAAGGATGATGAGCTGGTGAATTATGAGTAGTACTAATAATCCAATTCTCAGCATTATCCCATTTCGAATAGAAACCCTTTTCTTGAATAAACAGTACCAGGTGTACCAGGTGTTGGTGGTGCTGCAATTAATCTTCTATATAACAGGCATTGAAGAACGCCATTATTTCTTCTTACTGATGTCGTCGGCTGGCAATATATGATAATATATGGATGTGAACTTACATTGCTATATAGAGCGTCCATGACACATTTCAATCCTAAGAGACTTAAAATCTTACTTATCTGAAGGTACAGTAAAATTCAGATTTAAATAAATAGGAAGAATGGTAAAAAGAAAAAAATTAGACATGACAATGTCTAGCTTCCATACAACTATTGTTTTTTAACCTCAAGTAAGAAAATTAAAGAGCTGCAGAATTTCTACTGAGAACCAGAGATGTTACCAAAGCTTCAAAGTTTCTTCAAAAATGGTCCGGGAAGAACCTTGCGAAACCAAGACGATTATTATCAGTTCCAAAACTTGCATCCAAAATTGATGCTGCACTCCAAGAAATCGCTGGAATTATTGTCGGCCTTGGTTTTAAAACAAATTCTAAGGTCCTCAGAAGATGAGCAGAATCAATATTGCTATGCAGGAAAGAAGGATGACAGAGTTGTTCAGACACCCTGGTTTTAATGTTATATGCCCAAACATACTTCTTGCATCTGAGTATAACCACATTTTTGTCAACTGGACTGAAACCTACAACCTCGATATCATTAGTAAAATCTTCCCAACCTGATCCATCAATCAACTGAGATTCTATTTCTGCAAACTTATCATGAAGTTTAATATCCTTGTGCAACATATCCCAGTGATCTCCATCAAGCACCCAAACGCTCAAACTCTCCTCCATTACATTGTACCTGGCTAAACACATCATTCCTTCTGACTCCCCAAGAAATTGATTCATGTCGACAACATCACCATCATTCACTTCTAAGTCAGGCATATCGATCAACCTACATTCATTCCCACAGGTTCCCTGGTTGGTGTTATTTCCATTAAAACCGACAGCCAAAATTTTGTTATTGTCCTCTTGAAACCAGTACAAAACACCATTGTGAGCAACATAATTAACAAAAGAACTGAATTCCCAAGTCGCACCCAGAGAACATGAAACAAGATATGATTTCCACTCACCCACATCTGAAGAAAACAATTCAACTTTAAATTCTTTTGTTGGAGCTTGAAACCCCGGTATACGAACAACCTTATAACACGTAGATTCTGAAAAACATTCATCATTACATATGAAACCAGTAACAGTCTTATAATATTGATTTCCAGGTGGAGGAGGTAGCAAAACAAATTTCTGAGTCAGTGGATTACATACATAATAACCTCTATGACGATCTACGCTTATTCTGCAGAGAACTAAACCATTACTCGAACCTAAAAGGTGTACATGTTCATCCAGGTGTAAGAATCCGAAAGAAAACCCAGGATGAGATACATATCGTGAATGTAAATCAGGAAATCCAACTTGTAATATTCGGATATGTGGTTCTCCAGGGAAAGGATCTTTATGAACAAATCCCCATGGGAGTGACGAAATATTGATTTTATACCATTTCTTAATAAAACTAGGGTTTGAGAGAATTGAAAACCAGAGCTTTGAAACACATTTGAATCTGAAAATTGAATCAAGAGTAAGTCGGAGAAAGATTTCATACCAAATATCATCTGTTAAATACTTTTGATTGATTCTCTTGGTTGAAGAATTCTCCATTGGTAATTGTTTCTTCTTGAAATTACTACTCCGATGAGAGGAATTGAGGGATATGGAATTGGGGATCTTATCTGTTTTCCATTTTTATGCTGCTGGGCTTTTTATTCTCATGTGTTTGTTTGTTTGGTTTGGGTTTCTTGTTTTTTCTTACCTTACGGCCCAGAGTTATCCTCTGAGGCCAGCACTGACCTAGGTAGCCTACCTAGGTCAGTGCTAGGGGCGAGCAAAAAGTCCGGAACCGCAGATTTTATCCGTATTCATCCGCAAAATTACGGGTGAAACCCAATCCGCAAGATCTATGGGCCGAACACGGGTGAGATTCTCAAATCCGCACTTTTAGCGGTTTGGTTGCGGTTGGAGTTTGAAATCCGCGGATTCATCCGCACCGCAGGGGAAAGTTAAGTGATACATTTTACACAAGTGCAGGCTGGATGTTCGAGCAGTATAGGAACTTCATCCATCACATCACGTGTACTTCAACATTGAATTTGTCAAACCCAAGTCGCGAAGAAGGGCTGAGGCAACGAGTTCAGCTGCTCAATTGAAGCGGAGAAGTTCTACATCCAACTTGGATACAAACGAGTCGAATACAGATCGTTTACTAAAGCAATCACAATATTTGCCGTAAGCCTTAATATTTTTGTGTTTGATTCGGCCCAAAAGAATTCTTGTAATTTGATATCCCTAAGAGCAACTGCAGTCACGCGACTATTACCAAAGACCAAAGACTAAAAAAAAAGACCAAATTTTAGTCTGGTCTGTAATGTGACGCAGTGGGGGGCGAGTAAAGTTACTCGAGCGGTGTTATAATCTTCGTCTGGTAGCCAAGCGGAGATATAAATTGCGCCCCTCTCAAGCGGTCATAAAGTTAACGCCCGGTGTGGGGCGGAGGTAAAGTTTACGCTGGGTATGGGGCGGTCATATTGTCACCGCCCGGACGTGGGGCGTACGTATAACCAACGCCTTACGGGGCGAACATAAAGTCACCGCTCGTATACAAGCGGTTGTATAATCACCGCTCGATAAAATTCATGGCAGCAGCTCTTTGAAAAAGAGATCCGAAATTCGTTAATCTTCAGGTTACGGCATCAATCGAGATGGTGAATCAAATAGATGGGTATTGATTGTTCTTGATGTATGTAGTTGGTACTTGAATTTGGGAATTTGAAGCATGAAAACGAGATGTAGGCGGTGGGTCAATCAAATAGAAGGTTTAGAGTTCAATTAGAAGGCGATGTTCGATTCGGTTGGGATTGTTTTGTTGTGGTCGATTGAGGCGGTGGTGATTCTCTCGAGTTCATTACAACAACACGAGAGAGAAGACGCGAGAAAAGATGGATGATTGTTGTGGGGTTTTGGCATGGATTGATTTCTAGGGTTCGTATGTTGGGTTTAATTTGGATTTCTCAATTGTGAAATGAGCACTGCAGCAACGGCAACAAGTGGAATTATGCTTCGTTAATATGGACTGAAATTGGTTTCGTCTCAAAGAGTAAAAGGCTAGCACGGAATAATGATGTGAAGTCGGTGAGAAGATGAAGAAAGGAATTGTTCTTTGTAGCGGGATAGAGAATGAATTGGCGATATATAAATTACCGGTGATATTGATGTTTGTGGATGTGTGGCTTGTTTTGGAGAGTGTTTAGTCTCTTGGGTATCTTGGGGAACTTGGGTTCTTGTTGGATATGAAATTGAGGTGCAACTAATTGAAGACGGAAGCAGGATTCAGCAAGGATACATCTCCTCACGCACGGAAAATTGCCTGCAACCTGTTTACAAGAAGGCCTAGGAGAAATTCGTGCTGTACGTGTTTGAATGGGTTTGGTTTAATTAACCTGGTGTTGGCTGGATTAGTCTGTGAGCGGTGATTATACATCTCGTATACAAGCGGTTGTATAATCAAAGGTATTAAGTTCCGCTTTGATTCCGGCGAACATTATAGGTTCGTTTCATTGGGGCGTTGGGTATATCAACGCCCCATTCCAAGCGCACACTTTATTACCGCCCCATGGAGCGTACATTTTATCACCGCCCGATTCGGGCGTAGTTTATATGCCCGCCGCTCCATCGAGCGCAAACTTTATCACCGCCCATTGTCAAGCGCAGATTATATCACCGCCCGTTGAGAAACGGAGATTATATCACCGCTCGACTATAAATGGGTTTGGTATTTGGTCCAGACCAAATATACTCTCGAACTACTGTACTGGGATGGTATTTGATCTTTGGTACGTCCCGCTACGCGTGCTTCACAGACCAAAAAAATGGGTTTACTCGCCCACTGCAGTTGCTCTAATGAGCCTTGCCATTACATATCGTTTACCAATGATTCCTGATTTTCCTAACTGCAGATATAAAATTCCGAATAGTGGAGCAGTTCTCTCTTGCTTAGATTGTTTCCTTGCATCTGGAACCCCACGTGTGTATGGATATGGGGTGAGCAGAATGACTTTTTTTGCTCAATTCAGGGGTGGGACGTGTAAGACTACCATGGACCCGGTTCTACTTCAGTTCCCAAAGCAGAAAAGAATCTAGTTGAATGTGGACATGAACTGAATCCTTGGAAGTGGGGATAGGCCTACAAAAATGTTGTTGCTTGACATTGCGTCCATATGGTATCAGCAGGCTGTAATTGCATCTTCTCTACGGCTTTCAGTAATAGTGTCCGGCCCGATAAATTTTGCAGTCCCAAACTCCAACTGGCTCGATTTTTGTAGGCTAACTACAAATTTTGGGCTAGAATTGGTCTAAAACTTTACATTTATAATTGGGCCGACCGAGCGAAGCGAGGGAGGTCCTTTATATGGCCACTTTTTTGTAAATCTAAGTGATCCTTTATATCGCCACTTTCGCTCCGTTTCGGGAAAAGTGATACTTTCGCTCCGTTTCGGGAAAAGTGATACTTTCGCTCCGTTTCGGAAAAAGTGATACTTTCGCTCCGTTTCGGAAAAAGTGATACTTTCGCCCGGTTTCAGAAAAAGTGATACTTTTTCAAACCGGCAAAGTATCACTTTTTCGGAACTGGCGAAAAGTATCACTTTTTCTTAAACGGGGCGAAAGTATCACTTTTTCAGAAACGGGGTGAAAGTAATCGCAGACGAACCCCATGTTCAGATTCTTTTTCGGTCGGCCCTCCCACCGTGTCAACGGTTGTACTAGTTCATAAATGATGCGACTAAATGACCAAATTTAGAACCAAGAATCAACAATTGTTTACTATTAAAAGAAAAACCCTG
Organism: Papaver armeniacum; assembly: GCA_023531295.1. Classification (NCBI taxonomy): domain Eukaryota; kingdom Viridiplantae; phylum Streptophyta; class Magnoliopsida; order Ranunculales; family Papaveraceae; genus Papaver; species Papaver armeniacum. The sequence goes on along the minus strand of JAJJWW010008294.1, from coordinate 919,471 downwards.
AAAAAGAATTAGAGATATCTAATCTAAAACACATGCCATCCCCTGTAAAAATTTTAAACTTAATTTTTATGGGTGGGGGTGAATCTGCAGATTTCGAAGTCTAACCGCAAGCAAACGACTAAAAGTGCAGAATTGAGAATTCCACTCATGTCCGGACCATAGATCTTGCAGATTGGGTTTCACCCGCAATTTTGCAGATGGATACGGGCGAGATCCGCAGTTCCGGACTTTTTGCTCACCCCTGGACCTAAGGGGTGAGCATTAATGTGCGCATTCTAACTGGCTCATCTGTTTTTTTTTTTTTTTTGCGAATGGGTATCTGTCCGTAGACAAATGAATTGGATGTGGTTGCGGGAGTTAAAAATTCGTTGGGGATCCACAACCATATCCATATCCGCTAAGTTAATAATTAATTCGTTTTTAGTATGTTTATTTTGTTCACTAATATTGGTTTCTTTCTGTTAATTGCTTCCTGCCATATCAATTTTGGTCCGCTTCTGCCTCTCTTTGTGTTTACCGCAAGAGTTACGACACCTATTCACACTGGTGTTTTCGGAGGTCTCCGTTAGAGATGTCCAAACCATCTCAATCGGTGTTGAATAAGTTTTGCCTTGATCGGTGTTATTCCAAGTTTATCGCACAAATCATCCTTTTTAATTTGATCATGATACACTTATAGTACTACACTCGTCTTCTGAATGTTTTATCTTTTAATGGCCCAACACTCGGCACCATACAATATCGCAAGTCTAATTTCATACTATATATATATAACTTTCCTTTAAGCTTTTCGCGGATTATTTGTCATAGGGGAAGTCGATATCGTATGTCGCCATTTCATCCCCCTATATGAATCCTTTGGCCAACATCCTCATCAATCTTACTATCATACTGCAATATCGAATTTAAAAAATATAAAAGTGAACCTTCTTAAGTACTAGTTGTCCAAAATGACATCATCATCTTCTGCGAAGGAGGTAATTGAAGATTTGAAGAGAAGAAGATTTCTCTTTTTGATTTTCGTATCTCATGCACATATCTTGACCGACTGGGATCTCGGCAACTATCATTTGGTGTATTCTTCAATATTCGAATCTAATAGTTGTGAATCTGAATCTAAATTGTTGATTTGGATTGATCTTACCTGAGAAAGGAGTTTACTAGTTTAAATGGAATAGCCTTTGTCAAAAATCAACGAATCTTTTTTTAAAGATTATTGGAAGACGATCAAAAAGAGTTGAGTGCTTAAGACTTTACATCTGTAAAGCAACTCAAGATAGTGATTTCTGTCTTGGGATTCACGTGCGTGACCAGATGGTCGTAGACGCATGGATACTAAGGGAACTAAGTAACTAGGGGTAGATTACTTGGTCTCAACTATATGAAGTTGGATTTTTTCTTTGTATATCATCTTACACTACACCAAATTCTGGGATTAGAAACAGAACCAGGCCGTTACTAAAACGGGTTGTAACGGCCCTCGCCTGTTGCAAAAGTGGTTGTTACATTTTTTTTGTAACGGCTTTGTGGCTGTTACGAATTTTTTTTTGTAACGGCCTTCGTAACAGGCTTGAGACGTTATGAATTTTCCACGTGGTAACAGCTCAGGGCCGTTACGAATTTTTTTTGCAACAGAGCTGTTGTAACAGCTTATAGCCGTTATAATTTTTTTTGTAACAGCAAAAAAATTACTGCTGGTCAACCTCGTTGTGTATCAAGCTTATGAGAATGAAGATGAGGAGATCTTTGGAAATCTTTGAATGTGCAACCTCCAAGTGGACAAGTAATTATGTTTTCGAGTGATGAGGATGAAGATGATAAGCAAGAGGTCAGTGAAGATGAGGAGAACGGGGTCAGTGAAGAGGATGAGATTCGTTTAGGATCTCCATAAAAATGTTTCATGGATTTATCCACGTATTTTGTGTTTGACTAGAATTTATATTTTGACTAGAATTGCGGTTACATGTACCTTTCAAAACGAGGTCAGTGATATTTTGACTAGAATTGCAGTTACATGTACCCTTCAAAACGAAATACTTTAATGATTTACTTTTTAGTTATGGAATGTGTCGTTTACATGAAACTGGAACCATCAACACAGGAGAAGGTTCGGCTTATCACATTATTTCACTACAAGCCGAACCTGACCAAATAAAAAATCCAGAGTTACACAGGAGAAGGTTCGGCTTATCAGAGTATTACAATGCAATCCGAACCTGACCAAATAAAAAACCCAGAGTTTTCCTGTCAGGTTCGGCTTATCACAGTATTTCAATGCAAGCCGAACCTGACCAAATAAAAAACCCAGAGTTTTCCTGTCAGGTTCGGCTTATCACAGTATTTCAATGCAAGCCGAACTCGACCAAATAATGAACTGTGCATAACTTAAGTTACAAAAGATTCAAGCGCAAAACTAATACAATCGAATAAGCCGAACCTGAAGGACACAGGATTCGGCATGTAACTAGCATTACAGGACAAGCCGAACAAGCCCATTTAAGATTCGGCGCATAACTCATATTACAGGATAAGCCGAACTTAATAAATGCAAGGTAATAAGTAACTAATTAACTGGTACGCTATTGATTAAAACATAAAATTCAAGGTGTCCATAACACAATCCAAGCACCATTACAAACAAAGTTCACCTAAAAGTCAAGTTGTTTGCAACACCATAACAATGTACTTAATACTTCAGAAAACACTAAAAAGAACTTGACAAACTTAAATGTGCGCTTAACGACGACCTTTCTTGTTAGTTCCACGACCACCTCCTCTTCCTCCTTGGCGTTCATCTTCCGACGCATCATCCCTAGTACCACCTCCGCTTGTACCTTCACCAACTTGTCGAGACCTCTTAGTAGTAGGCCTTTGTGTGGATTCCTCGGGTCCTTGTCCTTTGTTTATAATTGCATCCCACTTGTTGTAGAGGTATTTCTGTTCTTCAATAGTCATAGGACTTTTGCAACCAAGTTTCTTCTTCATTTTTTCAACATCTCCCTACCCGCAAAGAACCTATTTTCATTTGACAACAACTTCCAACCGTGAGTACGAAGACATTTTTACCATGAACTTATATATGAAAGAGTATAAAGTGAAATCATTCTTACCATTATCTTGAAAGCCATCACTATTTCTTCAAGTAGACTTGGCGAGAGATCTTGATTGCTTTGTCCTTCGCCTTATCAGCTTTCTTTTGACTTTTCTTATTGATAATGAAGGGATGAGAAATCTGGTTATACCAATCCATGTAGCCCGGATCCTCTTCACATAGATCATCACCTAAAGGTACCAACTTCCCAACATCTAATTTGTTTGTATCTAAATTATTCCAATACTCAAGGGTAGGGTCGGGATCATACTTTGGTTCCCATGATGAAGTGGTGCTTTTAGTTCCATTACCACCCTTTGGCAACAACATGAATTTCTCGTCAAACAAAGGAACCTTTTGGATGCATCCTAATTGACGAAGTATTCTCCGAGGATCGTATATTACATAACCACCTGGATAAAACAATGGACCATGGTACATAGAAACCGGCATATCCTCATCTTCAACAATTTCATCATCTTCATCTTACTTCACATATGGTTGAAAAACGACGTCATCAACACCCATTGTATCTAACCTCTCCCTCAAACTTGCCACCAACTGTTTTTTGTTCCTTTTCTTCGAGTCCTCATACTCGTACCTTGCTGCTGTTGGATCAGTATCAACCCAGTCGACATCCTTTTCAAATACTTTAGCCAATTCCAAAATTAGAAAATGGTCATATACCCACACCTATATCCAAATAACCACTTTTTATCTTAAAATGATTGAATTAATAGAAACAGAACAGTATACATTGTTTGCTTTGACACAACTAAGTAATAAAGAAATTTGAAAACTCAGTGCATTGTTCGGCTTAAAACACAGGATGGATTATAAGCCGAACCATTGAAAACCAATGGTTCGGCTTTTGTGTGACCCCCAAAAATAAGCCGAACCATACACTGATGACCCAAAAAATTTAAAGTTTGACGTCGAGAATTACCTGAAGCATAGTGAAATTTCCTCCAATGTTTGTGCTTGTCAACCTAGAGGCGGCCGCAAGTTGGTCCAACAGGTAAGCCAGCGAAGCCGTTCCCCAAGCATACTTGTTAACGGTTTCAATATTCTTTACCAATTGGAGATAATTAGCATTTACCTTGTTTCCTGTAAGGTCGGAAAGATATCTCTGGCCAAGAGTATAAAGTAAGTATGCGGTTCCGACTTGCTTCACTTTGATCTCGTCCATTACCAACACCCCCTGCTTTACTTTCTCTTTTGTGTTCTCAAATTCCTTTTTCAAGTTAGTTAGCTTGATCTTCTTATTCTTCTTATTCCTTCCACCGAGTGTATGCAAACAGAATCGACATCTTTAACGGATCGACAAAACTCCAACTCAGTTTTGTATGAACTCCAACCAAGAGTTTCCTCGAACAACTTGTACAACTCTTCCCAACTCATGTCATAATAATCAGCATCCACGCTTCTACCCCTTGCTTTAAGGCCTGTAATCTTACTCGCTTCATTAGGAGAGATTGTCATCTCTCTAAAAGGTAATTGAAACGTGTAAGTCTCTCGGACAAAATCTCTCGGAGAAACGGGAGGTGTCACACTATCATATTCTTGATGTCCATATTGAATGGCAGGCCATAAAGCAGAGGATTGTACATAAGAAACCACCTCATAAACCTCTTCAGAAAGTTTCCATTCCGCTGCCCTCTGGTGTCTCAATACTCGGACTGCACGGTGGTGATCAGGAGTCTCATAAATCTTTTTTGCCCAAGATTCGGCGTAACCAATCAACACATTTCCTCCATCTTCCTAAGACCATGAGGCTGACCATCCGATCTAGGTGAAATTACATCATCTTCAGCAGGAATGTGAAAACCTGTAGCCCGTTGTTCTGCAACTTTGTTCTCTGACTCTGGTTGTGCAACCTTCTTACCTTTCTCGGGTTTTCTTTGGGGTTGTGTTTCTTGAATATCATCAACTTCTTGAATATCATCAACTTCATCATCATAAATACCTTCTTCTTGTCTTCCAACTCTTCCATGTTCATCTACTTCTTCTATGTCAGTTCCTCTACGGTTCGCTCCCAATTTTTTTCGTACCTCCTCCTCGAGGATCGGGAGTTTTAGAAGTAGAAGGTGTTACCTCCATCCTCTTCTTCTTTTTAGCTGCATTGTTCCTAACATAAGCATAAAACATATAAGCCTAATACTTCGAACAACAAAGGAATACAACATGAATGAAATATGTATTTGATTATCATTTACAGAGAGTAGTTCGGCTTATATGCACAAAATACTTACAAGCCGAACATCAATACTCGGCACAAAACTACCATTATCGAGTAAGCCGAACCATATTTAATACTTATTCGGCGCATAATGATTTCATAACATGAGCCGAACCTCTACACTTTCAAAAAAAATGAAACAACACATATTCGGCTCAAAACAAATAGTATCGAATAAGCCGAATCTATACTTAGGAATTGTAACATATGTTCGGCGCAAAATAATATCATAGGATACGCCGAGCCTATACACTTGAACAATATACGAAATTCTACAAACACATGTTCGGCTCAAATCTAATTGTATCGAATAAGCCGATCCTAAAATTCGGCTCAAATCTCATCTAAAATTTTAAGCCGAACTGTTCATATGCATTTTCAGAGTTTAGTTTCAAGAAAAGTTCGGCGCAAATCTGGGAAGTAACATACGCCGAACCCTACCCTGTAACTGCCGCAAAATCCTTATTTTTGACTATAAAACATATTATACCAATCAAAAGCATCAAAATACGAAGTGGGTTTGTAGAAACTTACTTTCTTATTCTCATTTCAGGTGTTGGTTCTTCACTTTCTTATTCCGGTTCGATTTGTGGTCGGATTTCACTTTGTTCTACATCTTCATCTTCAATGAAGTTCTCTTCGATTGGTGCTTCAATTGATCTATTAGAACGCGTTACATTTTTACGACGACCCATTATATAGTAGAGTGTTTAATCGACGATCAATTTTTCATGAATCGACGATTTTCAATTTCACGGCGATGGAGCGAGGGAGGCGAGAGGAGGGAGGAAGAAAAGACTAAAAGAAGACTGAAAACTGATTTTTGGTTTTTGGTATTAGGTTTTTGTATTAGGGTTAGGGATAGATTAGTAATTTAGAAGATTTAAGGGCATATAGGTAATTTAACTACCCATAGGGTACCCCTTTAAGGTCACCCAAGTTAGGACTAGTGCTTTGTATGCCTAGAAAGATTTTGGTATGCCCAAAATCATACTTCACAGATTAAGAATACAAGCCCAGAAAGAAATCAGTTTACAATGTATTAATTCCTGCAGCCCATTATATGAGCCCAGTACTCTAAGTGAGGACATGACATTTTGGCTAACGTTTCCCAGAACATAGCTGAGAAAATTCTAAGCATTAACTTACTGATCACTACACATAGCAAAGGATAATTTGAGATGGCTTCTTACATCTCTGTCAAAACAGTGTATGAAAAGTTAACCAATGTATCTTCAAGTTCATGTCAACAGTGCCCTTCGCGGCATTACAGCTTTAAAAAAAAAATGGGTCCTTAAAAGAACACAAACCCAATGTTCATGGGATATTCCCAGTAGAGATGAATGGTGCTTTTGCAAAAATAGATAATCAGCCTTTGCATATTTTTTGCTGGAGGTGGATGGAAAACCAGAGAGGTAGCAAAAGTGCACATTAATAAGATTTCATAACAAACAACTCCCTCGAAAACAAAGATCACATAACAGATAACTCACTCGAATATAAATATTTAATAACAAACAACATTCATGCTGAAATCAAACACGTTAATAATAGCCATTTAGTCAGTATAGAACTACTTCCTCTTGTTCTTGCTGCCAAATAATAAAGAGATGTAAAAGAGAATTCTATAAAGAACACCCATAGCCAAAGTGATCCACAAGCAACTCCATTTGCTTAAATCGGTCGCATCTTGCTTTCGTACTATATCCAATCCAGTCGTTAAACAAGACTTATAATTTAGATTTACACCTTCAACTAGACACAAATTTGGGTTGTCGAATTCGTTCAACAGGATGGCTTGAAATGGATATTTCACAACAGAAATATAATGGAACCAGATCCAGAATGGTGGAAGTCTATCTCTATGGATAAAAAAACCACTGAATAAAAGAAATACACCAATTAAAGGCATAACTACAATGTAACCCAACATAACTTGAGAAACTAATCCTGAAACCAGGCTAACTAACGAATTACCTGCCCAAAATGAAGAAAATATCGCAAAGAAATAGAACAAGAAACTAGAATATCCACCATCTAGACCTACTGACGAGAACGTTATTGATGCTAGTAAAATAGATAATACGAATAATGTCGGTATAATTATGATCGAGTGATATAGAACATAAGATGAACGACGATACGCATTGTAAGCTGTTTCTCTCATAAATATGTACCTGTCTTGTAGGAAAACTGCTAGCACATCCGTGCTCCCAAAGAAGATGGTTGTCACTATGAAAACAAAGAACCCTATTCGTTCTTCAACACCTCCTGCTGTTTTATCTAGGCGCCAAAACACACTAGCTAAAACAGAACCTACAAAAACAACACCAGAAACTTGAAGCATAAACAGTTTGGGCATTCGCTTTGAGTTGGTTAATGATCGTTTAAGTAGTACAATGATTTCAACCCAAAATGGATTAGCAAATTTGGAGATGGCGGATGTTTGAGTTATGTTGTTAACGTCTCCGTGAATGAGTTTTCCCCTTGATGCAGAAGCACATATTGCTTCTTTTATGCTTAGACCTAACCCCTTTGAATAGTCTGAGCTGAAAGGTGCTTTCTCATGAACTTTTTGCCACCCTTTGCTGAATTCAACGATATTTTTTGTCCCATCAGGTGCGCCTTCCAGTTCACGGTATAAATCAAGCATGAATTCGGTTCTATCTTCATTCTCTGGGACGGGATGACCAAAATCTGACAAGTAAAGTGAGAGATTAGTTGGTGAGGCATAGTAGACAATTTCTCCTTGTGAGAGGAAGATCATCTGGTCGAGTAGGCTAACAACTCTCGAACTGGGTTGGTGAACCGACATAATAATAACTATCCTCCCGGTACGAGCAATTCGTTGCAGGGCTTTCACTACCATGAAAGCACATGACGAATCAAGTCCTGATGTTGGCTCGTCAAGAAACAACAAAATTGGATCATGAATTATATCCACTCCAATTGAAACACGCCGACGTTCACCACCAGAGATGCCTCTGTGACCTTCGTCTCCTATTAGGGTCTTTGCTGCATTGCGCAACCCAAGCTCATCGATCACAGCTTGAACTCTTTCCAGATTTCGAGAAAGAACGAGGCAATCTGAACTCAGCCGAGAACAAGAGTGTCTCCTCCACTGTTAACATAGGGAATAACAAATCGTCTTGCATGACATAAGCGGATATCATCTTAAGAACGCCCGAGTCTAGAGCTTCGCCGTTCATAACAACGGATCCTTTCAAGCTTTCCTTAGTGATCCTATTTGCAAGTGCATCGATCAATGTTGACTTCCCCGAACCACTAGGACCGAGAATAGCTAGAATCTCACCTTCTCTAGCTTCACCTGAGATATCATTCAACAACACTTTTTTCTTCGGCAATGTATCTATTGCTGAGGTACCCTTACTTCCAAATATACTTGGAAGTGACATATCATTACGTCTGTTAAGGCTATAGGTTAAATTATTAAACGAGAGAACAAATAGACTATTAATTGGCTTCATCATCTTCTTCTTCGGTTCTCCAGGATGATCATCATGCCACACCGAAGTTTCTCCCAACTCAATCTCGACTTGGGAATTTAGAGCAGTAACCTTAACTTTTCTCATGTTACTATTTTTGATATATGGCGATAGATCTTTTGTATCTTTGGATGGTCCAGTTCATTTATATGAAAATATGTATTTTGATGGCAATTCTCTCCCACTATTTTATATATATTTCTTTAATCACAAGCTCACCACCTTCCAAGTTGCAACATAAGTGGATGCCACGTTCATGACTTCATCATATACGTATTCATGCATGACTCATGGCTGCAACTAAATGAACTGAAATTCACTTCGTTATGGCAGGTTAATTAACTCGTATATGTTTTCTTTCTTGCCGACGTTGGTATTTAGAACAACTCACCAAGCATTATTGCTCATAGTTCTATATTTTTTTAATTAAGATCATGCTCATTGCTGTAACTTACCCTAATAAGCATTGAAAATATAGCATTAGCAGCATCGACGAATAACGTGGTTAGTGGTTACCCATTCAGGAAATTTAGGGTGATGATTCGATCGAATACGTGCTCCACGATCATTCTTCAGCTCTGTTATGCCAATCCAATTGAATATTTAGGGTGATGATTCGATCGAGTACGTGCTCCACGATCATTCTTCATCTCTGAAACTGGTACGTAATACTGATAGAAGGTGGTAAGCAATTAATGTAGGACTAAGATGTGGCTAACACTTTCCTTAGTCTCCATTAAATACGTGTCATGTTCTGATAATTTCGACTAAATTATTAGACAACGGTAGAATTTGGCAAACCTTATAGCTTCTTTCCAAATCAGTGCTATATATCTATGTCCATGTATCTAACAATCAGCCGTGGAAAGCTAAGGTAATAGAAATTAATAGTAGCAAAAATTCTAATTTCATTTTTTCAAGTCGTCTTTCCAAATCATCACCTCAACCTACATCAGAAATGGAGAAGGTGGTAGGCATTGAAGAACAACTATACAAAGATATGGGAAAACTTCAAGCTAATGATGCAAAAGTTTGGACAGAAGAGGAATTGCCTGCTGGTCTAATCCGTGAACGTATACCGAGACACGTAGCCGTAATGCTGGACGGCAACAGAAGGTGGGCAAAACAGAAAGGTTTGGAACCTATGTTAGGCCATCACGGGTCATCTCATAGTCTGAAACTAGTTGCTGAATTATGTTGCAAATGGGGAATTAAGGTCTTAACAGTATTTGCATTCTCTACTGGGAATTGGGTTCGACCTCAAGTTGAGATTGACTTCTTAATGAAAGCATTTGAAATAGGTTGTGAGAGAGACCTGGAGGTTTTCATGAGGAATAAGGTACGGGTGTCTTTCATAGGGGATCCACTAAAGCTGCCAATTTCGCTACAAAAACTTTTTGCAAAAACAACAGAAGCCACAAAGAATTACACGAGACTTCATGTGATTGTGGGAGTCAACTATGGCGGGAGAGAAGACATCATACAAGCATGTCAAAGTATGTGTCGCAAAGCAAAACATAATATCATTGAACCAGAAGATGTCGATGAAAAGCTGTTTAATCAAGAACTTGAGACAAAATGTACTGAATTCCCTTACCCTGATTTACTTATCAGAACTAGTGGCGAACGTAGGATCAGTAACTTCTTAATGTGGCAATTAGCTTATACTGAACTTTACTTTGAGGAATGTCTTTGGCCTGATTTCGGTGAGAAAGAATTTGTAAAGGCATTAAAATCATTTCAAGAAAGAAGGAGACGGTATGGAGGAGATGATGAAGATAATTTAGGTGAGGAGGTTTATACTCAATCTCAGCCAATTATAGAAGAATATGGTAAGAGTTTCATTCATTCAAGCAAGTAATCAAATCTTCTTGTTGGCAAGCAAGTTCAAGTATATGTAACTGTGTTCTTTCTTTTGGTTGTATGTCCTCCCCTCTATTTTTTTTTTTTAATTCTCTTTTCGCTTTTTTTTCTTTTTTTTTTTTTAATAAGTCAAACTGGGCCTAACACCTAAGAATACACATAAGTAACCTATGCCCTTGATCCTGTTAGGCATGGCATTGGCAGTTCAAAGCAACATAAGGACTTTCTCAGTGCACGTTCATTTTTCTCCTTAAGGGATGTTATTCTTCTTTGAATTTCCTCTGGTAATTACAGTAATGCAGAACGGAAGTGTGAATAAAGAAATTTGATAATAAAGTAGAAGAATTGTAGAGAAATCTTTATTTTGATTGATAATACAGTAAAACTTCTTTAAAATAATAACTTTTAGACCGAGAAAAATTATTATTTTACAAAGATAATTATTTTAGCGAGAAGAAATTTAACTTGTGCAAGCCTAGTTGGGACTAAAGAATTTTATTATTTTAGAGAGATTATTATTTTAACGAGTATTATTTTAAGAAAGTTTTATTGTTATGTGTTCTAATACATATGACGTGTCCCCTATTTATAGAGAAGACAATAAAACTCATATTCCTAAAATAATTTTAAGACTTTACTTTTTTTTTTTTTGAAAATAAGATATATATTACTGGGTCAAAACATTAATCTGCGAATTCAGGCTCTTTAGAGACAGACTCATGTTGAGTTGCTCTTCCAATGGCTGAATTTGTAGGATTAATGTCGACAGAAGAAGTTACAGAGACACTGTTATTGAAAGTACATATATCATAAGCTTTGATCATGTCAAAAGCTATTGCTGGAAATAAAAAACTAGGGGCCTGTTCATTCCAAGAAACTATATTGTTTGAGCTCCTTCCCTTTTTGGCCAACAAGTCTGCCACCTTGTTTGCTCTTCTATCCACATGCTGAAATCCTAGAAATGAGACTAGTTGATTTGCTAATACTCTAACTTCTTCTAATATTTCTACGCACTGCCATTGAACATTCACTTTCTTTCCTTGAAGATACCATATTGTCGCCTGATTATCCCCTTCTATAACCAGATTCTGCATATTGTTTCTGATGGCCCATTGTGTTGCCTTTAGCAGAGCTACAACTTCTGCCTCTTTAGCTGAGAGGGTCCTGCAGCATCCGATTTTTGCCGCTTGGAAGGTACCTATCCAGTTACGGAGAATAATACCAAAACCAGCATTAGTAAGTTCAGACAGCGAAGATGCATCACAGTTTAGTTTAAAAGTGTTAACAACGGGTAGTTTCCAAAACATGTTCATGTTTAGAGTAAGGATGCTAGTTTCAGTTGTGATGGCATTTCTTTCTGGGTGCCATTAAGCGAAATGTCTTGAAATAGCAGTAGCTAGTTGTTCAGGCGATCTAGTTTTATCTTCAAAAACTCTAAGGCATCTTTCTTTCCAAATAAACCAGCATGTTGTTACTGCTAATGCCATTGAGATGGAGTGTATGTTTCTTGACTTCCATTCATTATAGTTGTCTAGAAAGTATCTATTAGCATTAAGTAAGTTTAGATGTACCCCCTGTGTAGCCATTGGTGGTAAGCTCCAAACCGCTTTTGTAAAATCACATTCAAAAAACAAATGATAAGTTGATTCTACGCTGTTTTTACAAAAGATACAGTTTTTATCTTCATCTCTGGCAGATCCCAACTTTTGTTTAGTTGGTAAAGCATCCTGTAAACATTTCCAAACAAAAAGTTTTACCCTTTGAGACGTGTCCATACTCCACAATCCCTTCCAGAATTTTTTAGAAGAATGAGAAGCTAAAGTTGAAGGGTTTAAGAGTTTTGCATATAAGGATTTTACTGAGAATTCACCATTCTTCGTTAGAATCCATCTTAGTCTGTCTTTCTTAAGATTGCCACTTATAATAGTGTACAGATTGATGTTTAGAATGTCTTGAACTACTGCATTATCGAAAATTGAAAGTAACAGTTGTGTGTTCCACTTCTTTGTGCCTGAAATTGAATCAACACCCTAATGCTGATGTTTTTAGCTTGAATAATATCAGTTCAATAATATCAGTTCCCTAAAGCCTATGATCAATGTTACTATAGTGGGAAATATTCCATTTTTTTAGCTCATATTTAACATTCCTAAGACAATTGACCATTTTAAAAGCATGTGATCCTCTGAAAGATGACTTATAAGCATCCCTAATTACTTGTTGACAAGTAGGATCCTTAAACCAAAATTTAAAGTATCTATATGGCCTTTTACCTTGGTGTTCATTACAATTGGTAACCAAGAGAATGGGTAAATGGTCAAAGCCTATTGCATCAATATGAAACAATTTGGAATTGTTATAGTGACGCAGCCAATGACCATTCACCAAATCCTTTTCCAGTCTAGCTTTCACATTATCAGACTCACATTGCCTATTGGACCAAGTAAACTGAGACCATATATATCCTAAGTCACTCAAGTTAGATCTATCAATGACTTGTTGAATAAATATAGGATACTCAGCATTAGTTGGTCTAGTATTGGAAGATATTTCATGGGCAAACATAGTTATATTAAAACCCACGGGAGATTAACAGATGATCCAATACTATTTATATAGTTCCATTGTTCAATTTTCTCATCATGGTAAGTAGAACCATATAGAAAATTAGTAAGGAACTCATATTTACTTGGGTCAGAAGAGATGATTGTGTGGATCATGTTATCTGTAGACTGAAGAATGTTAAGGGTGAAACCACTCTTCCATAAGAGAGCAATACCACTAGAGAGACCCGTAGAAGGACATATATCCAATAATTGGGATAGTTGAATCTATTAGGGTATTGTTTCATTTTAATGGAGTCATTTTTGGTTTCACATAGGAAGATTACATCAAAGTTTTGGCTTCTAATTTGGTTCCACAGACTATTTCTGGTATCAGGGTAGCCGAAGCCCTGACAATTCCATGAGAAAACTCTCATAATTGAGATAAAATAGCAAAAACAAGAATTTTTATGGAACCTTTGATTTATAGAGAAAATAAAACAACTAGTTAAGTGTCTAGAACTATACCAAGACACAATACTGCGGTCTCTGTAGCTCTTAAATTGAAGCAACACCCTAATGCTGATGTTTTTAAAGCTACCGATTCACTCAAATTGCATCAAATATCAGGATAAAAGAAAAGCTTAACAGAGAGATTGGATGATGAAAGATAAAAAGGGATTTGGAGACATACCTAGATTTTTTGTTTTCCTTTTTCAGCAGCCTGGATTTGAAGTTGTTCAACTCTTTCATTGATGGGAATTGAAGTTTCATGGTTTGGAATCATAGAGAAGTTCCCATATTAATTAAAAAAATTATCTTGTTGAAATTCATTTTCAATGACATTAAAGAAATCATTTGAACCCATAGAGCTATTAGGAGAAATGTTTGGTTCATAGTTATCGGAGAATGATATTTAAAAAGATGGATTGCAGATCGGTGGTGCCATGGCTTGATTAGCTGATTCAGAAGAATCAGAGAAAGTTATGCAGAAAGCAGGTTCTGGGTGATTGTTGTGGTCTTGAATCGCCTCATCCGGAGTGAAGAATTGTTCAATTGAATCTTCGATTTCATTCTCCCCGATACTCATAGGAATGAAGTTTTATCTTGAATAGGTGAATACAAGATCTGGTTAACAACCTCCTAGAGTAATCCCGAATTCCTAATTTTATAATCTGAGTCTAAGATGTCTTGATATTTATTGTAAGAGAAAATTAGAGGATGAGGAGGAGATTCCCAGATTCTGAGCCTCTTACCCAGAATCGAATCATTATTTGTGGGTGAATGATAAGCCTCTCCAAAATCAGAAACAACTAGACACGAATCATTAGAAGAGATCTCGATTGGTAAAGATTGAGAAGGGATAACAGATCTAGGTGATAGAATAGATGCAGGTGAATCATTTCCTGCATCGGAAACAGTTTCTCTGTCTATCCGTTCATTAATGAGAACCTTAAAACCCGTTGCCCAGCTTTGCGATTCAACCTACGATTCCGATTTGGATGTGTTCTAGAGTAGCTAATTGGAAAGGTAAGTAACTTGCACAGTATGGTAGGTCCATTCTTGTTCAGCACATTCTTAAAGCCTTAGCTAACTATCACATGAAATCTTTTTTTCTCCCTGATACTGTCATTGACAAAATGGAGAAATCTCAAAGGGATTTCTGGTAGGTTAAAAATGGTCATAAGGGTTACTATTCTAAAAAATGGGAAAAGGTTTGCACTCATAAACTTCAGGGTGGGTTACGTTTCAGAAACTTAAGGAAAATGAATTTAGCTCTTCTCACCAAAACAACTTGGCTTTTAATCCATAGTCCTAATGAACTGTGGGTCAAAATTCTCAAGTGTAAGTATTTCAAAAATTGTCATCCTCTCCATTATAAAAAACCTTGGAGCATGTCGTGGGTTTGGTCTAGTATCTGTCATGGATTAGATATCCTAAAAGAGCATGCATGCTCATTGGGACATTAGAAATAGTAGATCTTGTTTTCTCTGATAATTGGATCCTTAATCCAACTCTTCCTCTCTGTGTTAGCTACCCCAATCCCAATTATAGGGTCTCTGATTTTATTAAGCATGATAATAGAGAAATGGAATGTTTCTTTAGTTCATGATTTCTTTACTAAGGAAAATTGTTTGAAAATTTGCAGCACGAGAATTCCCATTTCTGGTAATGATACTCTCATTTGTCCTTATAACAAGAATGGCATATTAACATTTAAATTTGTTTACAAATTACTACCTAAAGAACTCCCTCATAATTCAGACAATAATCATAATATTGAAGTGCACAGAGCCCTTTGGACATCTCCTTTATTGCCTAGAACTCAATTTTTTGTATGGAAGTGTGTAGAAAATATCCTTCCTACAGGCAGTAAATTAGCTAGATATAATAATACTCATGATGACAGATGCAAGGTGTGTAATTTTAATACTAGTGAAACCCTAGAGCATATGTTATTTCATTGTCCCTTTGGTCTAATGTTCCAGTTGTCGATCAACTTATTTTGCAGGATTTGAATTCTAATATTAGCTTGAAAGCTTGGGTTTCTAAATGGATCACTATTGGCCACTTACAAAATCACCTAGTAGCAACATGAATATCGCATGGTATATTTGGAAAGACATATGCTCTAAATTTTTTGAAGATAAATCTCTTAATCCACAGGTGACCGGTTGTCAGCCGACACAAATATAATTACACTTTCTTACTACTCAAAATATATAATGAAGCAAGGGCAAGAAAGGATCGTTCCCACAGAGAGGTCTAGGTTGTCAAATTGTTTCGGTTCCCTATAAATAACACCGGTAGCTTGTCATGTAACTAAAGGGGTCACTAGATGTCTAAGTTCTATCATGGGCCTGAGGGCTTTGTAACCCATTTATCTTTGGCAAGACCCATTTAGCTTAAGCCTATTAGGGCACCTGTTTTGTTATCACCACCCAAGGGGTGTGAGTAGTAGTTTTGTAATCACCCAATGAGTGAACCGTTTTATACTTGCGGCTATTTATTGGTTGTTGGTTCATGTAAGAGAAACAAGTTGAATTTAATCAAGATATTGATAAGGCTCTACCTGAGGAAGGAGAGTAGGTTATTGTTGTTGATCTAGTCTGCGAATTTGTTCATGACAATTGGTATCAGCCACTAAGATCCTGACTACCTTGGTTATGACCGGAGGAGGAGAAAAGATTACAACAGTAAAAGAGGCTGCAACTCAGTTGCACCTTCATTCAGATCGATTACTTACTTTGGAAGAATCGGTGAAGACCCTTACTTCTGAATTGCGTATTCTATCAGCTGAGATGACTCCTGTCAAGGAATCACTCTCTACTATTGTCTTACTTTGTCAACGGATGGGTATTCCGACCGATCCAACTTCTGAGACTGAAGCAGCTCCATCTGGTGATGGTGTAGTTCATCATGAGCTTAAGGCACTGATTTCTCCATCTGGTAAATTCTCTCGACACCCTAAGATTGATTTTCCTAGATTTGATGGCACTAATCCACGCGGTTGGATTCGTAAATGTGCTAGATATTTTCAATTGAATATGGTTGTTGATGCTCATAAAGTAGATTTAGCATCCATTCATCTTGATGGTAGAGCTGATTCATGGTTTCTAGATTACCAAGAGGGTAAAACCATGATCGAATGGTCTCAATTTGCTTCTGATATTTGTTGTCGTTTTGAAGACATAGCTTCCGATAATTATGTTGGTAGTTTTAATAAACCTGTCTCGACTCACAAATCAGTATAGGAGTATTATGATAGATATGAGTCCACTGAAGGCCTTAATGAAGGTTCATAATCCAAGTTTGTCAGAGGATTACTATACAATGAGTTTTATCAGTGGCCTTAAGGACGACATTCGTCACCCTGTTCGAATGTTTAAACCATCTACAGATACTGATGCTTTTTATCTGGCTAGAATGCAACAAGCTTCAGTCGACTTTCAGTCTACTCGCTCTAAACCAATTTCTAAGCAATTTCAACCTTTTCATACAACTTATTCACCTACTTTTCATTCCAACAGACCAGTTCTGTCTCCTATAACTCCCCCTCCAAAACCACCATTCGCTAATCCAAAGCCTTTCATTACTCTACCCACTACACCCATTACATCGGAGCCTTCACTTCCTCCAATTAAAAGATTAACTCCAGCTCAGATGAAGGTTCGTCGAGAAAAGGGATTATGTTACAATTGCGATGAGTTTTATAAACATGGACACATTTGCAAGACACAGCAGTTATTTATGTTGGTAGCTTCGGAGGACAATGGTTCCCCTTCCTTGGTTGAAGAACTAGACGATGATACCTCATCTCCATCTGCATCTTCTTTGGATTCTCCTATGGAGATTTCACTTCATGCCTTGACAGGCCTCGTAACACAGAATACCATTCGAGTTCCTAGCCGTTTAAAGTCTAAGGATATATTCATTTTAATCGATACTGGTAGTACCCATAGCTTTGTGGATGCTAAGTTGGCTGAGCAACTACAACTTCCAGTTTCTCCTACAGGTCACATGCTAGTGACAGTTGCTAATGGTGACACTACCATCAGTAAAGGTATTTGTCCTCAGCTAACCTGGGTTATTGATGTAGGACATCCGTTAGATTTAGGATTAGTATTTTTATTATTATTTCTAGAACTTAATTAATTTAGAGTAGTATTTCTTATTTTTGGAATTACTTATTATTAGAAGTTATTTAGTTCTAGAACATTATTATTTTAGGGATTTCTTATTTTCCAAGTTTGAGTCTTATTTTAGGAATATGAGTTTTATTGTCTACTCTATAAATAGGGGACAAGTCCTTTGTAATTAACATTATTATCAATCAATATTGAGATTTCTCAACTATTCTCTAACTTTACTATCAAAATTCTTTATTCACGCTTCCGTTCTGCATTAAGTGGCATCACGAGCTTCGGCTTCGATCCTCTTATTCTTTTCATCTAAACTTCCTCTACCCTTTCGTCACCTTTACTTATCGAGATCTCCGCATCTCTTCTTCTAAACCCTATCCTTTTATTTTTCAATTACCAAAAAAAAAAAAAAAAAGACGCCGTCCGTCAGTTTTTACCAAACCCTTTATTTCTCACCCCTACAGTACCACCGCTCTTGCCTTTTCATTCTTTCTCCACGTCACCACGTCCAATTCTCTAAGTTATCTTTTCTTTTTTTTTCTCACGTCTGTTTTGTCCACCTCTTTCCTACCTCTTATTACAGTTCCTCCCAATCATTAGTTAATTGATTCTGTGCACTACTTTTTCTCCCTTAAACTCTACTCCCAGTAAACATCTGTTCTCGCCTTCCTTTGCTTTCCTCGACCTCCAGCCGTTTACTACTAAAGTGCAAGAGTTCCATCGGCTTTAACAAAC
Organism: Papaver armeniacum; assembly: GCA_023531295.1. NCBI lineage: Eukaryota > Viridiplantae > Streptophyta > Magnoliopsida > Ranunculales > Papaveraceae > Papaver > Papaver armeniacum. The sequence goes on along the minus strand of JAJJWW010008294.1, from coordinate 900,851 downwards.
CCACTTATATCTCCCTATAGCCATTAGTCCAAGCCCACTACCCACCAAACCAAGCTATTAAGCATTGTTATCATGTTTAATTTCACTTTGGATCATGTCAATTTTGATCATATATTTCGTGAAATTGCGGAATTACAAAAAGAAAATTATTGCCGGCTCGGAAAATTAAAGATTATGTTAGATCAATTGGATTCGTCACAGATCAATACTGAGGTTACTCCTCCAACAATACCGGTCCCGACACCAATATTTTCTTCGCCAATAATAGAATTACCGTCAATACCTTCTTTGCAGGTTTCTAAAGTCAGTCAAGTTGTTCCTGTTGTTGAAGATCAAAAACCATCCACAAAGATTTCTATTGGTCAAAAGTATTGCGAAATAATTACTACTCTAGTAGTTACCAATATCGACATCAACTTTTGTGCTCAACGATTTATTATATGGTGTTTTATTCTACGATCATTAACTTACTCAAAGTATATTATTTGTTGGACTGGTCGTTTGCAATATTTGGTGAACTCGAAGACGAATTCTTTTCAAGATGGCGGGCCTGATGTAGCACATGTTCTTCAATACTTTGTTAATTCGAGACGAATTCTTTTCAAGATGGCGGGCCTGATGTAGGACATCCGTTAGATTTAGGATTAGTATTTTTATTATTATTTCTAGAACTTAATTAATTTAGAGTAGTATTTCTTATTTTTGGAATTACTTATTATTAGAAGTTATTTAGTTCTAGAACATTATTATTTTAGGGATTTCTTATTTTCCAAGTTTGAGTCTTATTTTAGGAATATGAGTTTTATTGTCTACTCTATAAATAGGGGACAAGTCCTTTGTAATTAACATTATTATCAATCAATATTGAGATTTCTCAACTATTCTCTAACTTTACTATCAAAATTCTTTATTCACGCTTCCGTTCTGCATTAGTTATGCAGGGATACAGCTTTGCCAGTGATTTACGCATTTTACCACTTGGAGGTTGTGACATGGTTTTGGGTGTTGATTGGCTGAAACAACTTGGGGATGTCATGTTCAACTTGGCTGAGCTCAGGATTTCTTTCTTTTATCAGGGCCAACAAATCACTCTTCAGGGAAGCTCTTCTCTCCCTACTTGCAAGATGATTAGAGGTAACAATGTCCTTCAGTTTATTAAAGACAATACCCCTGCATTTATTGGTCAATTTTTTTCTATATCAGCTAGACCATTAGAGCCCCTTCCCTCGAGCATTGCTTCCATTGTGGAATCCTTCTCAGATATTTTTTCTGCACCCACATCATTACCTCCTCAAAGGGCATTGGATCACAAAATACCTTTAAAGCCCAACTCTGAACCTGTATCTCAAAGACCCTATAGATGTCCTCATTTACAAAAAACTGTGGTAGAACAGCTGGTACAAGAATTATTGGATGCTCAATTTATCCAAGAGAGTCACAGCCCTTTTGCTTCACCAATTCTATTGATCAAGAAGAAAGATGGCTCTTGGAGATTCTGTGTTGATTACAGAAAATTAAATGACATGACAGTTAAAGATAAGTTCCCTATCCCATTAATTGATGATTTGTTGGATTAACTCCATGGTGCAGTCATTTTTTCTAAAATTGACTTGAAATCGGGTTATTATCAAATATTGATGGATATAGCTGACATCCATAAAACGGCTTTTCGAACCCATCAGGGACATTATGAATTCAGAGTTATGCCATTTGGCTTAACAAATGCTCCGGCTACATTTCAGTCCTTGATGAACACTATATTTAAAGCATTTTTGAGAAAGTTTATTTTGTTTTTTTTTGACGATATCTTGATTTATAGTAAATCCCTAGAAGAGCATGCTAGTCATCTTTCACAAACACTTGCATTGTTAAGACATCATTCTCTCTTTGCTAACAAGAACAAGTGTTGTTTTGCTCAACCAAGACTTTCTTATTTGGGACATTTAATTACTTCTGAGGGTGTTGCTGCTGACCCTGAAAAGATTGAAGCTATGCTGAATTGGCCTCAACCAACTTCCCTTAAGCAACTCAGGGGGTTCTTGGGCTTAACTGGGTACTATAGAAGATTTGTTAAGAGCTATGGCAACATCAGCAAACCCTTAACTGATATGCTTAAGAAGGACTCTTTTTCTTGGTCTCCATCAGCACTTCAAGCCTTTGTAGCTCTCAAGTCCGCAATGACCTCGGCTCCAGTCTTGACTCTACCTGACTTTTCCAAGCCTTTTGTGCTTGAAACTGATGCTTGTTCTACTGGTGTTGGAGTAGTTTTGATGCAAGAGGACAGGCCAATTGCCTTCTACAGTAAGCCACTGGGTCCTCAAGCCTTGGCCTTATCCACTTATGAAAATGAGTTGTTAGCTATTGTGATGGCTGTGCAAAAATGGAAGCATTATTTGTCTCACCACCAGTTTATTATTCACACTGACCATCAGAGTCTCAAATATTTCATGGAGCAACGAATTACTACTGTATTGCAGCAGAAATGGCTTATGAAGTTGTTGGGCTTGACCTATGTGATTAAATATAAAAAATGGTTGGACAATAAAGCAGCAGATGCCTTATCGAGAATGCATCACTCTACTCCAGCTTGTAACTCTTTATCAGTGTCTCAACCCCAATGGACTCAAGATATTATATCCAGCTACTCGGAAGATTCTCATGCTCAACAGCTGCTGTCACAACTCCATGTTTCTCCATCTGATTCCTTATATACCTTGCACCAGGGCATTCTGAGATATAAGTCAAGACTGTTTGTGGGTTCAAGCAAGGATATTCGATACCAAATCATGCATTCCGTACACTCCTCAGCTGTGGGTGGTCATTCTGGGATGATGGGGACTTCAACAGAGCCAAAGCTTATTTCTATTGGCCAAAAATGAAAGAAGCTATCTTCAAGTTTGTTGCTGAATGTGATATCTGCCAATGTAACAAACATGAGCTCTCTTCTCCTGCGGGACTGTTACAGCCTTTGCCAATTCCAGACACTGCTTGGCAGCATATCTCTATGGACTTCATTGAAGGCCTGCCAATGTCATTTAGGAAGAATGTTATCTTGGTAGTGGTTGATCGACTGACCAAGTACAGTCACTTCATTGCTTTGAGCCATCCATTCACTGCCATTTCTGTTGCCAAGGAATTCATGCACCATGTCTTCAAGCTTCACGGCATGCCAGCCTCCATTGTTTCAGACAGAGACAAGGTATTCCTCAACACTTTTTGGAAACATTTGTTTAAGTCCTTAGGCACTACATTAAACCTCAGTACCTCTTACCATCCTCAAACTGATGGTCAAACGGAGAGAACAAATGCATGTTTAGAACAATATTTAAGGTGCATGACTAGCTCTTCCCCTAAACTGTGGCTCAATTGGTTGGCCTTGGCTGAGTGGTGGTTTAACACCAACTTTCACACAAGCCTCAAGATGACACCCTTTCAGGCTCTTTATGGTTATACTCCACCACATTTAGCATTCCCTACTCAGGCTACTACTTCAGTTGCTGCTGTGCAAGACTACCTGCTAGCCAGGGATCACATGCTTCAACTGTTGAAGGAAGACTTGGCAAAGGCTCAACATAGGATGAAACAGTTTGCTGATGCTCAGAGAACTGACAGGTCATTCTCAGTTGGAGATATGGTGTATTTGAAATTACAGCCCTATCGGCAATCATTTGTGGCTTTGCGGACAAATTTTAAGTTATCTGCACGATACTTTGGTCCTTTTGAGGTTTTGCAGAAACTTGGCGCTGTGGCTTATAAACTTCAGCTACCACTGGGTTCTCGGATCCATCCTGTATTCCATGTTTCGTGATTGAAAAGAAGATTGGCCAAAGATCACATTCTAGCTAGCACTTTGCCCTTGGTGGACTCAATGGCACCTTCATTGTTCTTCCAAATCTGCTTTGTTTTGGATTCAGGTACATGGTCGGGGTGATTCAACGGTTTTGCAGGTGCTTATCCAATGGGCGGGCTCTGCACCAGAGGATGCAACTTGGGAGGACGCAAATTACATACAGTCCCACTTCCCAGACTTCATCCTTGAGGACAAGGATGTGCTGAAGGAGAGGGTATTGTCATGTAACTAAAGGGGTCACTAGATGTCTAAGTTCTGTCATGGGCCTGAGGGCTTTGTAACCCATTTATCTTTGGCAAGACCCATTTAGCTTAAGCCTATTAGGGCACCTGTTTTGTTATCACCACCCAAGGGGTGTGAGTAGTAGTTTTGTAATCACCCAATGAGTGAACCGTTTTATACTTGCGGCTATTTATTGGCTGTTGGTTCATGTAAGAGAAACAAGTTGAATTTAATCAAGATATTGATAAGGCTCTACCTGAGGAAGGAGAGTAGGTTATTGTTGTTGATCTAGTCTGCGAATTTGTTCATGACATAGCTTTGTGATTTTTATATAATAAACTAAATAAAAGCAAATAAAGAAAAGTAAACAAATCAAATCAAGGATAAGAAGGTATTGGTTACGGATTTCATCTTCAATCACAAACATGTTTCAACACAATAATTAGAATTGATATTTTAATCTCAACTTTTATCAAAGGCCCTAGAATACCTTGATTGCAAGTATATCCCGCAAGTCTCCTCATGTCATCAACAAACACATTAAAAGATGCGAATATGAATTCTACCTAAAGGAACAACCTAACGTGTAAAAGCACTAATCAAGTTTAATTCCCTAGATGCATTAGGTTCTATGAAATCAGGCCAATCAAAGCAATTGAACGTGGAAAGCGCACTAATCCGATTTAACAAAGGTTATGACTCACATGTGACTACTAGGATGTATCACTACAAGCAATAATCACAATTATGCTACTTGTAATCAGGAATCTATCACTTTTGCGTATAATAAATCCTAATCTAGCAAGAGAGATGAAAACAAACTCAATCGATTCGCGACACGACTAAACAAGCATTCAAATCATGTAACAATATTAATGGTGAATCATAAACGATAATATGGAGACAAAACTAATTTATTGAATTAAAACCCATATTTGGAAATCCAACTTATTCCATAACCAATAATAAAATTAGGTACTCATATTCATGGAGTTCATAACAAGAAGAAAGAGAAAAGACTTCATGGTTCTAAACCCTAGAACACAAAGTAGAGGTCTCCCTAATGGAGATATTTTGGTTTGAGAAAGACTTTTCTATTTATATGTTTCTTCAATTCCAAAAGGATACTCTTTCCAAATTTTGGTCAAATCTTCTCAAAACCCATCTCCAAGTGGTTCACCAAGCCCATGTGTGGAAAATACCCGTGTGTGAAAATAACTTATCTGGAAATTCGAGTCAAAACTGGTCGCCGTGTTGCTGACGTCATCGCCGGAATCCGGCCACCGGTCGCCGGAATCCGGTCGTCGCTGCTTTTGTCATCGGAAACTGTTGCCAGCAAGTGTGTACTCCCAGCAACTCATCTCTGCTTCTCGATAGTTCATACATTCACAAAAACCATCTAACCCAACTTCTCATTTCTTGCGAAAACGCGCCCAAAAGCGCGACTCGTAGCTCATATGTGCCGCGGCGGAATCATGCATCCAACACATACCCCCTTCGTGATTCACTGAAATATTAAGATTCACACTTTAACTTCCGAAATCCGACAACCGGAAGTAGTACCATCGGCTCGCCATATTTGGTCACTTTTCGCACAAATCCTGCACTTCACAATCCATTCCCTGCACTGTGCCACTTGCTCTTTTGTCAAACTCCACCAATCCAGCAAACCTGCAGCTCATTGCACAGCACTGTTCGTCACCTCAGTCCATCTACAGCACCAGCTGCAACTCAGCTCATCTCCATTATAATCCCTATCCAAATTTGAACCAATCTTCTCACTAGTTCACACTTCAGAACTGCACCAGGTCATCTCCTTCCGCAATATTGCACCTGCTATACTCATTCCATGCCTGCCTTCAACACTGAACTTCCGGCATAAAACCAAGCTCAAGTCGACCACCAGAACTCAGTTCCTAGCACAACACCACAGGTACAGCTCCATTCCCAGTAACAGCTCAGTACTCGAGCTGAAACAAACTTTGGCTTCCTCCATGGGTTCAATATCGCCATTTCCACTCCATAAGCTCGAACCATCCCATACATTGCAACATACCTGCAATACAACACCAACTGCAACAACAGCTACCACTTTAACCTGCAGCTCCAGCCATCAACCATTTACTCAGACCTAACCATTCTGCAACTTCCATTCAATCAATGCACAGCCTTTACTTGCCATCTCTGCAGTTCAGATCAACTAATCAGCACCAGGAGACTCTCATTCAGGTCACCACAATTTTACATTACAGCTGCACCTGCAATGCCCTTTCCTCCTTTCCAACGCCACCAGTGCCTCCTGCAGCTTCAACAACATCCATGCTGCCGCACCAACATCAGTTCTTCCATCCTTACCTCGAGCCATTCCGCCTGTAGCCTGCGTTACCACCAGCTACTGCACCATTCAGGCCACAGCTCTAACAACACCAAGTAATATCGCCACTGCAATAACATTCTCTCCTCTGTCATTTTAACCTCTGTAGCAGCTGCAACTCCACTTCCATCACCAACTGAAGTTGCACCTCTTCTTGTTGTCTCAATCAGCTCCAAGTACATCTCCGTTTCCGCAACTCAAGCCACTCCTCGACAAATGCAAAACCAATGCAAACCCACTGTTAATTCTTCTCATCTCTTCACAGCACCACCGTCATCTTCCAAGTGTAATCTGCCTTGCTCATTTACTTGCAATTTCAGTCCAGCCCGTTAGCTCATTGAATATTTGGCTTGTCAGTTCTAGAGAACCGACATCCTACTTCAAACCAATTCCTATCCATTGGCAATCATGCCTTGTACTCCAACCATGACAACATTCAGTTTCAATCTAATCCAACAAATCACTAACCCATTCATTCTTCAACCAATTATTGCACACACTTCTCATCTGGAACATCAATTTTAGCTTCTTTACTCACTACAGCATCACACAGATCTCATTAAACACCGGCATAGCATCTCCTCCTTAAACTGCACCTGCAACTAATCATTGTAGCTCTATATAGGTCATAGCCAGCCCACACACTTCCTTATTCTACACAGCATCAGAACTCAGCCATAACTCCACCTGCAAACCTAACATTCATCTAGCATTCATACCCATTCAGTCACACATATATCGAATGCAACAAAGCTTCCATTCTTAGTTGCACTGTATTCATACTTGAATTTCTATCTCCACTTGAGCTAAAATTCCCACCAAGTCTGCCCAGCATATATCTTCACTCTCTGTAGTTCAATCCGAGACATACCATCCAATACCAACTCCATCCAAGTCTGAATTACAGACCCATCAAACTCAATTAAATCCATCTGACTTCATAGTGCCTCGACCATTCTGCGAGTCCATCTCAGCTCCATTAGCATTTGATATCAACAGAATCACTACCGCAGTCCAGTCCTGCAATTTCAACCTGAGCACAACCCAAATCCTTCTCAGCTTCACTACATCCTGTAAATTCTAAGCCATGCCCTGTACCAACAGCTCCATCTCTACTTTGGCCTAGCCATTACCACCACCTGACACCACCATTGCCTCACTGAACTACTCCAATTCGAATGGCAGTAACTAGTGCATCTTCTTCAATCCCTTAGTTGTTCCTGGATTAGGTAATTCCGCAAACACCTGATGTGTGTTACTTTGTTGATACAAAATTGAGCTTGTCATTGATTCCCAAGCTCTTTTAATCTCCTTACCTGCAAGCATACAAAACCCAGAGTTGTAAACATTCACACACACGGCCCATCAGTTCAAATCATTGAACTCAAAAACACACATTCAATCACATCATTCATCATGAATCAAAGGCAATAGGTTGTCTTCTTCATCGACTTTCTTGGCATAATAAATCAACCAAATTCCAATCCGATGCAAACCCATCTTCTGATTATAGTTCATAGACTCAATAGACCTGTCAAATCTCTTTCATTTGCTCACTGCAAATCGATGGCAGCAAGACTCCGTTTCTGCTCACCTGCTTTCTCGTCTGAAAACTCAACCCCGAATCCTTACATTACGTACCCATTTCTTACGTGCCTGTGCCAAACTCGTATAAGCTTCTTAATCTCGGTCTCCGAGCTTAGTTAGCGAGATGGTGAGCTAGCACTCTGTATAAGAAATCGGGACATGAAGCTGAATTAGGGAGAAACCATCGACCTAGCTTTTAGTTATAAAGGAGTAAGTGTCCCTTAACGAATCTGCTTTGTCTTTAGTAATTCTGTCAGCAGGTTACCCCTTATCCTCGACTGGGCTCTCAATAGCACTTCCCTTTTAACCAAAATCTGGCTACCCCTTAACATGTGGCTGGGCTCCCATTAGTATTAGCCGACGAAATGACCGGTTTACCATTCCGAGTTCTTCTTTTGCCCATAACTTCTTCATACGATCTCTGAATGACTCCGTTCTTTCGCCATTGTCTTCATCTTCTCGTCCTCTACACAATGGAAAGTAGAAATCTTGTATTTGAACGAGTTCCACTAGGTCTTTGGCCCTTCTTCACTTGTGACTTCACTTTTGTAGCCATTTCCACTTCTTTTTGCTCTAAATGACTCCATTGCACCTAATAAACTCAAAAGTAAACATAAGATACATAATTTACAAGAAAACTCGCAAAGAAAGCATAACTACTAGATAGTAAATTAGGTGTTTTAGACACCTATCAGATTCCCCACCACTTAGACTTTTCTAGTCCTCGAGCAAATCAAACAAAACAAATTTAAAACATACATACAACTCCGTGTCGTCGAGGCTACGGTCACTTTTAGCATAAATAACAAGCCTTTAAACCCCTAGGTGTCCCTAGTGGACGAGTTATAGTCTCGTGAGGGTTTACTAGAGATATACCCACAAAACCTACTTTTCCAACTTACTAGTTCTTCGTAATGATAGTATCCAACGCGCTAAGAAGACATAGAGATTCTGCACACTAGTCATAAGAAGTTAGACACATAAATGAACACAATCTCATTATTAAAATTTGAGAGAGAAATAACCATCCCTTCTCGACAAAAATTCGGGTTCGGAGTGATCGAAAGTCTCGACTCTACCTCACAAGAAAGGGTTTTATGATATTGCTCTCAATAATAAACAAATTTTTATGGGTCACACATGTGTCCAGGTAGGAATGAAGAGAGAATCCTGCGACACGTTGAATGGTAGGAAGGTAAAAACCCTCCGAAGTATTTTGAAAACCCACATCTTTTATAATTTTTTGAAAACCCATTTCTCTGACGATCTCTTCGAACGGAAATCAACCACTTAACGAAGGTGGGAATATGCTTACTTACCTCGTTATCCATTCGGCGTGCAGCTAGCACCACTCTCACAGCATCCATAGAAACGTCTTCGTTCTTCTATCGGTGTCTTCATCTTCGTCTTCGGTCTTCAACTCTTGATGATAACTCTTGAACTTCGTAGAATCTCGACAATATGATTCTTTCCTCTAATTCCTTGTCGCTTGAAACTTCATTATAGATATTCCTTCTTTCCCTTGGCTTTATTGAAAGAATACAAAACTAAAAACAAACTATACAAACCCAAAGTTTAATTATTTTTTTTTTAGAAATAAGAAATAAAACAAATACAAAATAAAAATAAAACAAAATAATAAAAACTATTAACAAACCTAAACATTTTCTCTTGTCTTTTTTTTTTCTTTTTTCTTTTTTTTTTTTTTTTTTAATTTTCGTTTTTTTTTTTTTTTTTTTTTTTTTTTTTTAACAAGAGAAAGTAAAATACAAATAAAATAAAAAATGTAAGTACAATGGCCATGGTGTAAGTACTTTACCGCTTGATTCTTCACAACTTATATGTCTTGATATCATAAACTTCTCGAACTCTCATCCTTGATAATTTCACTCTTGTACAATAGTCTTCAACTTATAAAAATTATGCTCCTTTTCTTGTTGCTTTACTCGAATCTGAAATCTGCTCATTTCTGTATTGTTGCTTGTAAACCTTGAACGTCTTCAACTTTCCTTCAAATTTGTGATGCTCCTCTTGTTGATGATGATGGTGTTTCTATGGACTACTGTTGGTGTAGAGAGATAAGGTAGATGGTGTTAATCTGAACAAGATTACAAGTGGTATGTAAGTTAGCAATTCGATGTCACCATCATGGTTGATAAAAATAGCACTCAAGAGATCAAAATAGTGCTTCTATGGTGGGAGGTTGGGCAGCTCACCATTCTTCCCGGAATTTACGTACGGTGACACACACTCTAAAAGCACAAATTTAGACAGGTACAAAGAATTGAAGGTCGGTGCCTCACATTATGTAACATGGGTAGTCTCCACTATAGGGGATCACTACTCTAATACCGAATTCAGTCTGCACCTTATTTGCCACTTGCATAGTTAAATCCAACTTTAACTCTCATACAAGTAAGAAACCCGATCATGTTCTCTGTCATCTCTAAGTTCAGTCACTCTTATGAGATTCTCGATGTAATCTTAGCGACATGTATACTATGTGACTCTAAACTAACTACAAGTTGGAGTTTTCTTATTCACTATTTTACACAAAAGTTGAAAAATTTGAAAAATTTACAACGCAAATGCTTAACCACTCCTCCACACTTAAACTTTACATTGTCCTCAATGTAAATTGAATCGTCCAAAGAAAGTCAAGGTGGGAAATCTTATAACAATATGCGACAAGAAAAAAAATAAAAACAAGAAAAGAAAAAATTAAAAGATAAGAGATACAAAACCTATGGGTTGCCTCCCATGTAGCGCTTGGTTTAAAGTCGTCAGCCCGACTATATCCTTGCAAGATTCATTCCCCATATACCAACAATCTGAAAAGTTGAGGATCCTTCCATATAACCTGTTTTGCAAACACTAGCTTCACACAAATATTAGTAATATAAAACAAAAGTGAAGATATTAGCCGATAAAAGCTTCCCCCACACTTATTCTTGTCCACACTTGGAAGTGTATAAAGAATATAGAAGTCGGGTACTTCCACGGTTTCTTGTTCCAAAACCTGCATAGTATGAGAATCAAGTATCTCTAATGGCGGAAATCGAGAAACAAAGTCATTCAACAATATTCTCGAAGCACATACATTCAAACCAATAAGAGGTAAAGGAGAAGAAATAATAGGCAACGGGTTAGACAAACCTTGCACAATCTCTTGTATCACGGAATCCTCTTCATCCTTGAAAAACTCAAGTGAATTATTCACCTCTTTTATATCATGGTCCTCTATTAAACCTTGCAACCATTCTTCGTCCGTTTCTGCCTTAACCAAAGTCTCAACATTAACACCATCATTACAATCATTCACAAGTTCAATTGGGTCTTCCACAATATTGGTCATAACGGTCTCATTCTTAACTTACTCCTCTTTGTTGTAAGGCACATACTCTTTTGCGGATCCAAATTTTATTATAAGAAACTTTTTTAGAACACACGAAAATGCATCATCCTCAAGCTCCACCCTTTGAATAGGCTCTTGATCATTATTAAGATCAATGCTTGAGTAATCTACACAAGTGTCGACATATTCCTCTTCGTCTTCATCTTGATCCCAAAAAGACTCCATTGTACACTCCTCGGAGATGTCACCATGAGTTGTTTCAAGCAATGTATTATAATCACCGTCACTATTATAGTTGACATAATCTTGGTCCTCGCTGAATTTAGTGTTGCTAATCTCGAACTCATCCTTTTGAATAGGTGAATAATCATTATTACGATCAAGAGTTGAGTTAACTACACAATTATCAACGAAAGTGCCCAAGGATTTCCCTTTTTCAACATTAGCATCAATCAAATATTCATCACAAACCATATGCACATTAGAATTATCCATATCTTCCTTGCATTGATCAATGCCTCTTCGCAAGCTAGCCATACCTTCACGAAGTTCTTGGAGTTGCTCGTTTGTAGTCTCTTTAGCTTTTTGAAATTCCTCTTGTAAAAAGTTGGAAACTTGATCTATAAAGTTAGAGACTTTTTGTTCACGAGCATAAGAATCCTCCCATCCTTGTGGTTGTTCACACACGTACCCGCCATAAGGTTGTTGAGGAAAACCATAAGGTTCCATGGAATATTGGTCATAACCAATGAATTGATTTTGATTATACCCATGGAATTGGTAGTTATCATATTGTTGAGGTTGTTGAAAACCGTATCCATCCATGTAGTATGCTCCTTCCATGAGAAACAAGCACCTGAAATAAAATTCTTAAACCAAGGTTAGAACCCAGAAAATAAGAAAAAGTAAATTCTCAAACTAAAAACAAAAATAAGAACCCAAAAACAATTGACAAACGCTGCCTCCCCGGCAACGGCGCCAAAATTTGGTCGGTCGTCAGCCGACACAAATATAATCACACTTTCTTACTACTCAATATATATAATGAAGCAAGGGCAAGAAAGAATCGTTCCCACGGAGAGGTCTAGGTTGTCAAATTGTTTCGGTTCCCTATAAATAACACCGGTATTTTTGTGATTTTTATATAATAAACTAAATAAAAGCAAATAAAGAAAAGTAAACAAATCAAATCAAGGATAAGAAGGTATTGGTTACGGATTTCATCTTCAATCACAAACATGTTTCAACACAATAATTAGAATTGATACTTTAATCTCAACTTTTATCAAAGGCCCTAGAATACCTTGATTGCAAGTATATCCCGCAAATCTCCTCATGTCTTCAACAAACACATTAAAAGATGCGAATATGAATTCTACCTAAAGGAACAACCTAACGTGTAAAAGCACTAATCAAGTTTAATTCCCTAGATGCATTAGGTTCTATGAAATCAGGCCAATCAAAGCAATCGAACGTGGAAAGCGCACTAATCCGATTTAACAAAGGTTATGACTCACATGTGACTACTAGGATGTATCACTACAAGCAACAATCACAATTATGTTACTTGTAATCAGGAATCTATCACTTTTGCGTATAATAAATCCTAATCTAGCAAGAGAGATGAAAACAAACTCAATCGATTCGCGACACGACTAAACAAGCATTCAAATCATGTAACAATATTAATGGTGAATCATAAACGATAATATGGAGACAAAACTAATTTATTGAATTAAAACCCATATTTGGAAATCCAACTTATTCCATAACCAATAATAAAATTAGGTACTCATATTCATGGAGTTCATAACAAGAAGAAAGAGAAAAGACTTCATGGTTCTAAACCCTAGAACACAAAGTAGAGGTCTCCCTAATGGAGATATTTTGGTTTGAGAAAGACTTTTCTATTTATATGTTTCTTCAATTCCAAAAGGATACTCTTTCCAAATTTTGGTCAAATCTTTTCAAAACCCATCTCCAAGTGGTTCACCAAGCCCATATTTCTGGCAGTTCATAAGTATGATTGCCTGGAACTGCCAAGGATTAGGAAAATTGGACACTAGAAACAGTCTTATAGACATACTAAACAAGGAAAATCCAGACATCCTATTCTTATCGGAAACTAAACAACAAAATAAGGAGATGCTTAATATTATGAGAGTTGTAAATGTTCATAACTACTTCTTAGTTCCTCCTAGGGGTACTGCTGGAGGTTTGTGCCTTATTTGGAAAAACAATGTTAACATCACAATAGATGACCATGCTTTCAATCATATAAATGCTAGAATAACTGATCCTATAGACAACAACAGCTGGATTCTCACTTGTCTCTATGGAAGCCCCTATAGAAAACTGAAAATTAAATCCTGGAACATTATAAAACAAATGGCAGGAAATGTAGACAAACCATGGATTGTTATTGGCGACTTAAATGTTGTTCTCCATGAGGAGGAAAAGAAAGGTAGATTTGCTTTTAAGAAAAATGAGGCGAATGTTTTTAACAATCTTAAAAACAAATGCAACCTAATGGACCTAGGATTTACAGGATACACTTATACCTGGAACAACAATAGACAAGAGGATGATAATATTGAACAGAGACTGGATAGAGCCTTAGTGAATGGTAAATGGAACAGAAAATATCCTAACTCGAGCATAAAACATCTAGGACCCTTAGCCTCTGATCATGTCCCTATAAAACTTAATATGCATAACAACTGGGATGATGGCCCTACCCCTTTCAAATTCTTTGGTGAATGGTTAAAGCATGCTGATTGTAAGAATTTGATCCAAGATAGTTGGAATATAAATGTTAAAGGTTCCTCAGCCCATAAGGTGAACATAAACCGAGTCTTTATTAAACACACTCTAAAACTATGGAATAAGACAAGCTTTGGAAACATAAACGGTAACATTCAGAACATAAAGAAACAAATTGTTTCAAATTAATTCGACTGCTATTTGCACTAATAAGACAAATGATATAGATAGATTGAGAACCGAACTTGCTAAGTGGTACGCTATTAAAGAAAAATTTTGGAAGGATAAGAGTAGGGACCGAACCTAGCTCTAGGAGATAGGAACACGAGATATTTCCACACAAAAGCGAAACAAAGGTTTAGAAGAAACAGAATAGACATGATAAGAAATGAAGACAATACTTGGCTCAACACTAAAAAAGAGATCTCTGATTGCTTAACCAACCATTTCCATAAAATTGCTACAACTGTAAATCCCGATATAGATCGGAACTTAATAAATCTCATCCCCACTAGGGTAACACAAACTGATAATGATATGCTATGTGCCCTGCCACTTGAAAATGAGATAAAAAATATCCTTTTCTCAATGGACCCAGACAAGAGTCCTGGGACCAGATGGTTTTCCCCCAATTTTTTTCCAACAAAATTGGGAAATTGTGGGAACTGACTTGATTAAAATGGTTCAAAGTTTTTTCGAAACTGGCTATATTTCAAAAGAGTTGAATGCTTCCTTTATAACGTTAATCCCGAAAACTCTGAACCCTACTACTCCTGTAGAATTTAGACCTATAGCTTTAGCTAATACTTGCTACAAAGTTATTTCAAAATTGATGGCTGGTCGTATGAAAAGCCTTCTAGGTAAACTGATCTCTCCTTATCAGTCTGCCTTCATACCTGGAAGGCAGATTGCTGAGAACATAACGCTAGCGCACGAAATCATTCACAAAATGAAAAACTCAAAATCCACGAAAGGTTTTATGGGTCTAAAAATTGACATGTCTAAGGCTTTCGATAGGGTTGAATGGGATTTCTTAAATCAGGTAATGGCAAAAATGGGATTTAACAACAAATGGTGTAACTTAGTTCAACAATGTGTCTCTACCACTACTTTATCTGTCCTTCTTAATGGATCCCCCACTGCTTTCTTTAAACCTTCCAGAGGCTTGCGTCAGGGGGATCCAATTTCCCCATACCTTTTTCTATTTTGTATTGAAACCCTGTCTAGATCAATCCAGAATGCTGAAAATACTGGAAAGATCAAAGGCATAAAACTAGTGCACAAAGCTCCTTCCCTGAGCCACCTGTTATTCGCAGATGACTGCCTTGATCTTCTCTTCTTTGCTAACGAAAAAAACTTGCCATAACCGATGCAATTGTTCAAAGATTTTAGCTTAGCCTCGGCCAGCTAATTAATCTCGATAAATCAGGAGTTTTCTTGAAGAAAACCGACACGGATTTGCGTAAAGAGAATCAAAGATATTCTAGGAGTAAATGCTATCCCCTAATCGACAAGTATTTAGGTTCCCCCTGTTTACTAACAGATCAAATTATCCTCGCTTTCAACCTTTTCTTGAAAATTTGAAAACTAGGATGACTGGTTGGGATGGCTTAAATCTCAACAATGCTGGGAAAACAGTCATGATAAAAAATATTACTTCGTCTGTGTATGTTTACCAAATGAACTGCTTTAAAATCCCTGTAAAGATCTGTAATGAAATAACTAAACTCCAAAGAAACTTTTGGTGGGGAAAAAATGACAAGGGTCCTAATGAAAATGGGAAAAAAGGGGTGTGTCTAAAAAATTGGAACTCGATTTGTAAATCTTTGAAAGAGGGAGGATTAGGTATTAAGAATGTTAGGAAGTTCAAAGTAGCCATGATAGCTAGAATGGGATGGAATTTAAATCAAAATCCTGATTCTATATGTGCTAAAATCTTAAAATCCAAGTACTATCCGAACTGTGACATTCTCCATACCAATGATAAACCAAAAGCTACAGATAGTTGGATTTGGAAGGGATTATTATCAGGCATAAACCAAATTAAGAAATGTTGCTTTTGGGAATTAGGAAATGGTAGAAACATTGATATCTGGAACGATCTCTGGATTCCGGAAACTAAAACTCCAATGCCTAGAAACTCTCACTTCACTGTAGGCCTAAGTAAGGTGAGTGACCTAATAACAGAACACAAAACCTGGGACCATGATAAACTAACAGCATGCTTCGACAACCGTACTGTAGCAAAAGTAATGAAAATTAGAATACCAAGAGAAGGAAAAATTGATACTCCAAGATGGACTCTAAACAAACAAGGTATGTTTTCTGTTAAATCTCTGTACAATAATCTAAACTGTGATAATAATGTCGAAACTAATTGGATTAGGATATGGAATATGAAAACAACACCAGCAGTTAAAATCTTCATTTGGAAAGCTGCTCACTCTATTCTGCCGAATAGTATGAGAGTGGCAGCAATCTTACCTTACATAGACACCAAATGTAAACTGTGCAATGCAAACCAAGAAAATCTATTCCACTTGTTCCTGCAATGCAACTACGCTACTCAGGTATGGATGCACTTCAATTTAGACATGGATTTTGTGAGAAATGGTACTACTACCTTTCATGATTGGTTAACAAATTGCTTCGAAAACCCAAACAGGGGAGATTACAGTATAGACTGGCATGTTTTCTGCAGCACAATAATTTGGGCTATTTGGAAAGTGAGGTGTGATGTGGTGTTCAAAAAGAAAACACAGAATAGTGTTTTAACTGCAAACTATATAATCACTTTTATCAATAGAATACTGTGAATAATCCAGGGTATAGCATAATGGAAGATTTATACTATAATTCCAGAAATGATAATGTCCTCCAAATAAATAAGAACCACAAATTGGTATAGGAAGAAGCTTTGATTTGAAAATTCATATTGCTCTGTCTATAGATGATAGTTCAGTGTATGCTGGAATTGCCTTAACTTTAACTGATCACACAGGTACAGTCACAGAAGCAAGAGGCTTCTACATCAATAGCACAGACATGGATGATCTAGAAAAAGCGGGAGCAGAAGCTGCTTTCCAATGGGCAACATGTTGGAGTGGCCACAGGATCTCCTTCATAAGTGATTCAGAACCAACTCTGTGCCGCTTTCTTTGGTGGGAATGTATGCTGAGGCTCGAAGTCAGCGCTACTCGATAAGTGAGGACTTTGGAAACACAACAAAATTTAATATCAACTTCCTAGTCCATAATTTTACTCTGGTTAGTAGAATTGATGTAATATGGGCTGTTAAATTATCTACTTTTTGCAAGAAGTATGAAATTAAAAACAAATGGGTTGACTATAACCTAACAACTTTATCTAATTACCTAAATAATCAAATTTGGAAAGATATTGAAATGAATGCTTATAACCCGGATTGTGGGATATCAGAGCAGAACATCTATTTGTAATGAGGGTTTCCTCTTTTTAGTAAAAAAAAAAAAGCCCATGTGTGGAAAATACCCGTGTGTGAAAATAACTTATCTGGAAATTCGAGTCAAAACTGGTCACCGTGTTGCTGACGTCATCGCCGGAATCCGGCCACCGGTCGCCGGAATCCGGTCGCCAGCTGCTTTTGTCATCGGAAACTGTTGCCAGCAAGTGTGTACTCCCAGCAACTCATCTCTGCTTCTCGATAGTTCATACATTCACAAAAACCATCTAACCCAACTTCTCATTTCTTGCGAAAACGCGCCCAAAAGCGCGACTCGTAGCTCATATGTGCCGCGGCCGAATCATGCATCCACTACACCATATTTTGCGTTTTGTGACACATTATTTCAGTCACGAAATGGAGTTGTGACGCACAATGACCGTTACAACGAGGTGTGTAACAAATTTTCGTAACCAACATGTTGCCGTCACTAATTTGGGGTTGTGACACATTTAGTAACACGCAATAGACCGTCACGAAGTTAAAATTCGTGACTAGCAATGACAGTTTCAATTTTTTTTTGTCATTACAAATACATTGACTTAGTCTACGTTGACCGACTACAATGTTCGGTAAAATTTTAGTAACCAAGGATTTTCCGTTACTAAATTTTTACCGTGGTTATAATTTTTGACCGGTCGGCGTTGGTGATTCCTACTATCCTGGTAAAAAATTAGTGACACTTTTTTGCCGTTACGAATCCTTTTGTTACAAAAAAAATTCAGTCTTTGTTGACCTAGTCAATATTAATGTTCCATCCCTTTCATTTTACCCTGCAGGTACCTATCCCCTGGAATTGTTACAATACAATCCAATTCAAACATTTCAACATTCAAAAATCTATCACATAAGAAGTCATTCAATCCAATTTAACATTCCACCATTCAAAACAAGTCATCAACCCAATTTAACATTCCAACATTCAATTATAATCAATACAATTTATGTTGTGTTCATGAGCCATAATCTGCTAAGTATAGAAGTGCCATAATCGCTAAGTATAGGCAGATGGCTTATCATCCAAAAATCTAAGAAGAAAAAATAAATCGCTATATGATACTTGGGTTCATGTTGAGTTCAACTGTCAGATGATCCATAAATGCTAAGTATAGGCGAGATAACTCTTTTATCACTCCATAAATGCTAAGTATAGGCGATTCTGACATACCAATAAGTTTACCGCTTGTCCACTTGTTTCTTCATTCAATATCCGCTTGTCCTCGACAATCTTTATAATTATTCACCCAAACAAGAAAACAATGCTTTTAGAAATAGAGTTTCACAAACTCTCGCATACCATATCGACGCAAGATAAAACATACAAAGAATACTTCTAAGAAATAACGCTCTCGGACTTGTAAGCAATCACACATTACAACTTTGCTCTAAGAAATGAAGTAGTTCTAAGGAATGAAGTAGTTCAAATGTTGAATTTATATCACACATTATGGAAAATACTAGCAAAGACAACAATCGAAAAATATATATACCACACAAAGAAAAGATGAACAACTAATTTCTATCTACGGATTACGGTAATCCAAAGTAAAATGAGCATATCAAACTGAACCACATTATAAATTAATAAACGAAACTTGATTATGGAATATTAAGTTTAAGCATGTAAATGGTGAACTACACTCTATAAATGATACAAATGACCATAAGATTAAGATCATGAATGTGAGATTGGCATAAAAAGTACATAATTGGATCCTCAAAGCAACCAAACCTAACATGTGAAAGTAATTAATACTAATATACGATTTGATTGCGCACGAGTGATATCGATAGCTTTTCTACTCTAGCAACCCTATTATAAACCAACCAAAACCAAGTTTCCTTATCTCTACTCGGCTTTCACCACTCTAGATTCTATTGTTCAATAAACCCTGACTTTACTGATTGCACACACATATACAAAAGAAATGTCCTAGAAGTAAACACCAAACCCATGTTGTACTAATCCCTAATTTTGGATATAAATGAATGAAAAATTTGTAACAAGTACCTCACACTCGGCGACGTTTTCCTTGTTTTCGTCTTTGTTTAGCAGCAATAATACCAATAATACGTGTAGACAGTAGAAGGGTCAGCATTAAGTCGTTTTCTTAAGACTTTGTTCTTCTTCTTACGAACTACATCATCTCCTTTCGCCATTGCTGCCGCCGAAAAGTAAATACAAGAATTTCTTAAATCTCAGAAGCGTAGATAACATAAAAGAAGAAAGACATGGTTGTGCATCATGTCAAGAAGATCACAAAATAGACTTACCAGAGATGAAGGTCACCAACACATAATCCAACACCAGGTTTGATCATTAAACATTATACCTCGCAAGAAAGTGTAAAAACTCAAGGTTAAAACTATATCCATAAATTGCAACTTCAATGTACAAGCGAAACAGTCAAGTAATTACCAGGATTGATATTCCCAGTGGCTCCTATTGCTTGACAAACCTTAAGCTATGATCATCTGCACAACCAAAAACACATATAGAAACAAAAACTACACTCATACACAAAGTAAAATTCACAAAAAAAGATATATTAACATTCAAAGTCACTCAAAATTAGTACTTTCTTATGCACATTTGCATAAGAATCTCCCTTAAGCACAAACCGCATCGAGTTTACCTATGAGAACATATCAGGTTGTTCGGCTTACATATAAAAGTGCGAATAATAACAAAAAAGATGGTGACAAAATAGCAAAAAGCATAGGTCTGGCTGGTGAGTTATCCATATCATTTCCAAAAAGACAGATAGACCCTTCTAATCATATCGGACCTTGAGACTTTTGGATGAACCACATAGCCTCCAATTCCAACTTCTTGAAAGGTATTCACAAACTGGTTAGCTCTTATGGTCGGTGCAAGTGGCAAAAGTATGAGGTCCAACAACACTTTAACATGATTTTCATTTCAGGTGTGAGCCGTGACAAAGAAGTCCAAATTCACTGGTACAAACTCGACCAACAAAGAATGACCTCATCATCCAAGTTCAACAATGAACATTTGGCTCCATCCAAGGTGAACTATTCTCGAGCGTTCTTTGCCGATCGAAATGGTGATATCTCGGCTTCATGTGGAAGCGCTGGCAGGTGAACTATTCGACCACCAAAGCGATCCGAGTAGGTGAATACGCGGGACCATGTGCATTATCAAAGTGGTTCGAGGCAATATATGATGCTTGTCCAGATTGGATGTTCTGCACAACGTTACATAAGGATGCAAAGCTAGTAAGAAGAACCTCCATCTTGCCATTTATCTCCTTCACCTCATGTTTAAGTTCTCCATCTTTGCACTTCAATTTAGCAACTTTGGCACGCGCAGAGCGAATAATCATATTGTGTACGAGAAATAGGACCGACAAAGACGAACTCGTCCCTACAATCCTTTCCAAATGCTTTAATCAATGCATCCATTTCATCTACAGGTTCACCAAAGACCTATTTTTTCATTGATCTCTTCTTGCGCCTTCTTAAGGTCATCCTGTAATGTAGAGCACATTTTGTGAACATAGATGGATTGCATAAATTAGAATAATATGTAAATGAAATAAAGCATAGCCTAACTCACATAGTAGGGTTGCGCACTAGGTAGAATTTTCCCACCCTCTTGTGTATGAGCTTTAATCCACACATCGGATGGAGTGATCTCAACTCCGGGATTTTCGCTCTCCTAATTTTACAAATACGAGAAGTAGGATCAATCAATCGAGTACATTTCGGTTCGAGACATTTAAGATATGAGGGAATGAGAATCTACGTACCGGTTCGGCTTTTACCAAACTAAGAGGTTTGCGACCCGATGTACAGCGTAATCATATCTTTTCCTTTTCTTCTTATGCTCTTCTCTCTACTTTTCTGTTGGGCTTCCTCTTTTCATTTTCACGAAATTTTATCCGTCCTCTTCTTTTACGGTTGGAGGAACATGAGCGATCCTTTCTTCATGAGTGTTATAAGGATCATAGTAGTCAATTCTCGGCTCCCACTTGAATCTCCTCCATATAGGAGCCATTCCCCTTATCAAATTCATCTTAGAAGTTTCCCGGTATTATATATGATTTACGAAAAAAGCAGGCTTGATTCTAAACAATAGTTTGACATAAATCAACATACCCCAAGTGTTTACTGAAATAGTTTGACAGTTATAAGGTAAGTATTTACCCGCAATTCATTCAGACATCCTCTTTGAAGTTATCCGGCACATCCCTCCGGGATTTGTAGGAGACAGGGGATAAGATTACGAATCAAATTGCCCTTCCGATGGCCGGCCTTAGTTGCATTTCTAGAAATGGGAAGTCCATTTTCATCTACCAGACCACTTCTTTGCCATAGTAACTGTAAAGTAGCATTAAAAAAATATCTATGTATAGAAGAAATGCAACTTACTAAGATAGCGCAAGTGATATGATAAAACAGAGAATCAAACATGATGAAACAGAGAATCAAATATGATAAAACACAGAATCCATGTATAGAAGAAATGCAGAACACAGAATCCAATATGACAGACATGACTCTAAACTACATCAGCGACACATAACAGTTTCTCCAAGCTCTCATTGTCGAGAAGAGGCGGCGATAACTAGTAGGGATTTCTAGCTGATCTATCGCGCATGTTAACCTTTGTTGTGAATGCAATACCAAAAACCATCCCACTTCATCAAGATCCTTTGAATAAAATACTTGAGTCGCCCGGATGCACGAATAAACGGCTCATCTATCACTCTCTTAGTGCTTTGTAGCTTAGAAAAGTTGACCTTTATTGAGTTTGAGATTGGATCAACTTTGCACCCATTACTCTTATCTTCAACTCGACCCAATCACAAGTAAAAAACAACTTCCTCGAATTCCATATAGTTCAACTTTATAATCTTTAATGACACCATAATAAGTAATTTCGGCTTCCACCAAATTTAAATCCGTGGACTTTGCTCTATGTCTTGTAATGGCTTTCATAGACACACCACTGTTACGTGTTACAAAACCCTCCTCGTAATCATGACAGCTAAAAGAAAATCCATTGGCTTGGTATTTGTTATACGACTGCGCCTTGAAGAGGGGTCCTTGCACTAGTCGCCAAAGTACTGATTTTGTCTCTTTGTCTTCTATCATCTGTAAGAGAACATGTGTGTCAGTTGCACAACAAAAACCACAATATTTACAGAGGAAATAAAGATGCAGTTTAACTATAACCATGGACCATGTTCACAAAATCTAAATATAGTTTTAGCAAAAACCATGGACCATGAAATCAATATTATCACAAAATCTACCACAATATGTATAGTAAATATAAGGAAAGCGAGAAATAAAGCAACTCAAGCTAACATATATATGGTACCTCATCGCGTAACCATAAGAGAAAGCTTTTTGGCCCTTTCGTGGAAGAAAGATTTTCCTGACTATTAAAGTTGTCGTTGTTCACGTATATATCATACTTCCTACAATGAAAGAACAGTTCAGCGGCAATTAGATTGACAATCCAATACTCAAGAAACATCTAACAACAGTGAAGTTAAGAAGTTGTACCTCTGCCATTCATCTATTCCCACATACTTAGACAGAAGCCACCTACGAGCTTGCTGATATTGTACTTGAGTTAAAGTAATAGCTTTGGCAGAACTCAAAGGCATCTCATCGGCAAACTCATCATCATCATCTAGAAAGGCCTGTCGAGTATGTTTATGAGTCCCACCACCATCATTTGATATGTCCTCCATACTGTACAAGCTGGCTTCTCGAAGCACATATCCTCTTGCAATGCAGCCATTGATGTACCTTTTATTGCGTACCAAACCTTTGTAACCTTTCATCAACCTACAAATATTGATCATAAAAGTTAACAGTTCAGTAATGACAATAAAACACTCAAGTTACACATTAACTAACAAGGTAAGTTCGATAAATACCTCTCGAAGGGATACATCCATCTAAATCGACGGGACCAACGAGATCAAAGCTTCGTCAGCTAAATGCACCATCAAGTGGATGCTTATAACAAAGAAGGAAGGAGGAAAGTATTTTTCCAATACACAGATTGCTTCCACTAGAGTAGCTTTTGCTTTTAAAAGTTGTTCTCTGTTGATTACCTTCGCACAAAATTTTGAAAAACAAACTTATCCGAAGAAGAGAAAGCCGCAGATCTTTAGGTAGCGAAGGCGATGCATGAACCAAAGAACGTGAAACAAATGTTGCATAAGGACATGATAATCATGAGACTTTAAGTTCTTCAACTCGGGTGGATCAACACCGACGCAAGTGCGAAGATTGGAACAAAAACCGAGATGACACCTTTAAGTTCTTCAATGTAGTACAAAATGCAAGTTTCTCTTTTTCGTCATTGCAAAAGGAGCATCTTCCATTGTTGTTTTACCAGACTTAAAATCCACTTTCAACCATTGCTTCTTTTTATACCCCATTGCTTCCATATCTCTCTCGCGCATTAGGACCATCCTTTGACTTGTTTCCACCCATGATCGTGTTAACAAGATGCTCGGTTATGTTTTTCTCTGTATGCATAACATCTCGTATTATGTCGCACAGATTTGAACTCCAATTAGGTAGATCATAGAGGATAGATCTTCGAGTAAATAAGGAGTGGTCATGAACCTCAGCTTCTATATCAGCATCAGTTTCGCCTTCAGGTATTCTTTTACGTTTCTGTCGACTTGCTACTGATGGTTGTTTTCCCTTACCAACCTTGGTTCTAATATTAGCTACAATCTCTTGAACCTGAAATCCTGTCAGTCGGTGGCCATGGTGCTTTGAACCGTGCTCTACCCTCCTGGAAATTGGTTTTATCATCTCGATACTTATGCTTGGTCACAGCCATCTTGGTGTCCCATATAACAAATTTTCTTAGTGAACGGAAGATGTTCGAAACTGTTCCTTCTCCACAAGTTGGGCAAGCATAGTAACCATGAGTGACACATCCAAACTAAAGTCCCTAGTGCGGGAAAATCATGAATAGCCCACAATAATCTTGCTCTCATCAAAAACTCGTTTTAGTGAAAGAGTCGAACGTGAGTACACCTTCATTCCATAACTCTATCAATTCCTCTATTAGTGGTTGCAAGTATACATCTATATCTTTCCCAGGTGCTCTTGGGCCTGATATGAGCAAACATAACATTGCAAATTCTCGTTTCATGCACAACGAAGGAGGCAGGTTGTACGGACAAATAATTACAGGCCAACAGCTGTGACTAGGACCGAAACACCCATTCGGGTTGAAACCATCAGTTGATATACCTAATGTTACATTCCTTGGTTCCTTGGCGAACTCCGGTGAAAAATTATCCGCAGACGCTTGGTGAAGAATCGATCGGATGACGCATAAGGTTTCCATCTGATCGTGCTCGGAATGCCAATACATTGCCTCTGCTATCCATGGTACACTATATAACCTTTGCAGCCTTTTTATCAATGGAAAATGTCTTAATGTCTTGCGAGCAACTTGCGTAAGCTTCCTGTCGTCATTAAAGACCTTCTCATTAACCAATGATGCATGATCCTTCCAATATAAAATACAATCATTGGTGCATGCATCATAGGTTATGTAGTCCATCCCCATTTCTTATATCAACTTTTTTACATCATGGAACTTACACGGCAGGTGTATTTCCATCAGAAGCAACTCCTTAAACAATTCTAAGAGTGCAGTGACACCATTGTCAGAAAACCCATATTGGGTTTTTATGTTATTTAGTTTAATAGCAGCATACAATGGTGTCTTTTCCTTAGAACATGAGGGATATAAAGGTTCTCTAGCACGCTCATAAAAATCTCTTTTTTTCTTGCTACTACTAGTCTCCTCGTGAACCCTACTGTGTACGCCAACATTCTCATCTACACTACAAGCGGGATTAACGTTCTCAGCAAAATCTTCTACATTGTTCTCAGCAAATACTTCTACATTTTCAGCTGAATTTCCTAGATTGTCTCCAATTCCTACGTTGTCAACTGCAACTCCTACATTATCACTTCGGGTTTACCTTCATGCGACTTCTCCCATGGAAACGCCACAATGTATAGGTGAACCGAATACCATACTTGACCAAATGATAATCAATTTCACCTATAGACAGAGGTACTTTACCATTCTTACAATCATTACAAGGACAGAGAACTTCGTTACGCCACCAAAGATTTTCACGCACAAACTCTATAAATGATCTTACACCTTCTAAGTATTGAACAGAAGTACGCGCACATTTCATCCAGCCTTTATCAACCATTGATACCTAAATCATATCTATGTTAACATTCAGGAAAAGTAATAACTACAATTGTAATAACTAAATGATATCTATGCTCCCAAGTGGTGCAGGGTTGCCGAAGCCCTGCAAGTTAGCGACAGAAACATCCACTCAAAGAAGAGAGAATGAGCTACAAGTAGCTTTTGCGAATAACCACTAGGACTCATTATCATCATGCTCACAGAGTACATAAAACCAGACTCGTTTATACACAACTTAACATACAAAATAAAATAACTTAGTCCTAGTGGTACAGGTTGCCGAAGCCACCAAGTTAGCGACATAAACATCCCCTCAAAGAAGAGAGAATGAGCTACAAGTAGCTTTTGTAAATCACCACTAGGACAGTTATCATCATGCTCACAGAGTACATAAAACCAGACTCGTTTATACACAACTTAACATACAAAATAAAATAACTTAGTCCTAGTGGTGAAGGGTTGTTGAAAGCCCCAAGTTAGCGAGAAACATCCACTCAAAGAAGAGAGAATGAGCTACAAGTAGCTTTTGCGAATAACCACTAGGACTGTTATCATCATGCTCACTGAGTACATAAAACCAGAATCGTTTATACACAACTTAACATACAAAATAAAATAACTTAGTCCTAGTGGTACAAGGTTGCCGAAGCCCTGCAAGTTAGCGACAGAAACATCCCCTCAAAGAAGAGAAAATGAGCTACAAGTAGCTTTTGCGAATAACCACTAGGACTGTTATCATCATGCTCACTTAGAATCACCAATATAAAAACAAAACTTCATAACTTTAGTTCATTTAAACTTAAAAAAACTACCTTAAAATGAAACTAAAGTTCAAATCATGATGAGCATATTTATAGAACATACAAACTGGAATTTAGGTTACTACCTTAACAGATTCTCAGAATCACGCTTCTTTTCTCGTTTGGCTCTTGCCAAAAGGATCCTCTCCCCGGCTCTGCAAATACCAAAGATACGAGAACAACATTAGCCAACCAATTGAAGTTCATTATGACACTTAATGAAAAAATCTTCGAGATAATAGTAAAACATAGCAACTTAACGAATATAATCAACACGTTTCCTAGATGTGACAACTCAACCAAAACTAGAATAAGTCATCTAAGCCCATACAAATCGGAATCTAGAGAGTCTTTGGTGCACTCTCTTTCTTATGAGAGAATCAATTCCTTTCTTCTTAAGCAATTGACTTACTCATAGGAAAGAGAGTGCTCTAGCTCTCATCAAACATTCCAAGAATATCGAGTAGCACTCTGCCTAGTCAACTTACTATGCTTCTAAGGACTAAAAACTACACCATGTCTAACAACAAAAGATGCATCTTTACACAAGAGGACTAGTGGATCAAAAACTTGAACATACAAGTATGATATTTACAAACATGGTATCCCTCAACAAATACAATTCTGGTCATGATATTCACCATAAAACATTATAAGCAAGTATGATATTTACAAACATGGTGTTGCTATTATAAACACACTTCAATCATCAAAAAGATACAAGAATCGAGACATAAAACCCTAAAATCACCTAAAAAAATAGAATTTTTTTCGAAATTAACATAAAACCCTAAAATCAGTTCATATGAAGTTATACCTTCAAAATTCTTCAATCTTCAAGTCTTCAAAATTCTTCAAACCCTAACAAGAAATTAGAAGAAAAAAAATTCAATTAGATTTATATGAAGAAGATTAACAAAACATAACTCATATCAAACAAATCGTTTTAGATTCACAGATTAAAGAATGAAAAAAAAAATAAAAATGAAATAAAACAGATCCATTGAAAATAAAATGAAACAGATCGATTAAAACTTACACAGATCGATGATTGAAAGGTATTGACAAGATTTACGTGATGTTTCTCGCCAAATCGATCGATGAAGAGCAGATTTACTGTGATGATTTCTGTGAAAAAACTAAACCCTAGTTTTATCGCCAGAGCAGACCGAAGAGTGAAGAGAGGAGAAGACCGAAGAGATAAGATTTCTTTTTACCCGCTGAGAGAGTAAATGGATATGGAGTACACGTGTGATTCACACGGGGCTAACATTTTAGCGAGTGTTACTCGCACACGCTCATTTCGCACGAATTTTTAGCCAAAGATCACTAATCGTGACACGCTGATGTGTGTCACTAAATTATCACATTTTCGAACCGAAATATGGCTGTCACTAAAATTTAGTGACAGAAATTTCAGGTCACAAATTCGTGACGGCATAATGTTGGTTACGAATTTTTGTCACTAATCACTGAATATGGTGTAGTGATCCAACACATACCCCCTTCGTGATTCACTGAAATATTAAGATTCATACTTTAACTTCCGAAATCCGACAACCGGAAGTAGTACCATCGGCTCGCCATATTTGGTCACTTTTCGCACAAATTCTGCAGCTTCACAATCCATTCCCTGCACTGTGCCACTTGCTCTTCTGTCAAACTCCACCAATCCAGCAAACCTGCAGCTTATTGCACAGCATTGTTCGTCACCTCAGTCCATCTACAGCACCAGCTGCAACTCAGCTCATCTCCATTATAATCTCTATCCAAATTTGAACCAATCTTCTCACTAGTTCACACTTCAGCACTGCACCAGGTCATCTCCTTCCGCAATATTGCACCTGCTATACTCATTCCATGCCTTCCTTCAACACTGAACTTCCGGCATAAAACCAAGCTCAAGTCGACCACCAGAACTCAGTTCCTAGCACAACACCTTAAAGCCTGCAACACCACAGGTACAGCTCCATTCCCGATATGACTCGACTCGAGCTGAAACAAACTTTGGCTTCCTCCATGAGTTCAATATCGCCATTTCCACTCCATAAGCTCGAACCATCCCATACATTGCAACATACCTGCAATCCAACACCAACTGCAACAACAGCTACCAATTTAACCTGCAGCTCCAGCCATCAACCATTTACTCAGACCTAACCATTCTGCAGCTTCCATTCAATCAATGCACAGCCTTTACTTGCCATCTCTGCAGTTCAGCTCAACTAATCAGCACCAGGAGACTCTCATTCAGGTCACCACAATTTTACATTACAGTTGCACCTGCAATGCCCTTTCCTCCTTTCCAACACCACCAGTGCCTCCTGCAGCTTCAACAACATCCATGCTGCCGCACCAACATCAGTTCTTCCATCCTTACCTCGAGCCATTCCGCCTCGTAGCTGCGTTACCACCAGCCTTTCGCACCATTCAAAGCACAGCTCTAACAACACCAAGTAATATCGCCACCGCAATAACATTCTCTCCTCTGTCATTTTAACCTCTGTAGCATTTAACTCCACTTCCATCACCAACTGAAGTTTCACCTCTTCTTGTTGTCTCAATCAGCTCAAGTACATCTCCGTTTCCGCAACTCAAGCCACTCCTCGACAAATGCAAAACCAATGAAAACCCACTGTTAATTCTTCTCATCTCTTCACAAAGACCACCGTCGCTTCCAAGTGTAATCTGCCTTGCTCATTTACTTGCAATTTCAGTCCATCCCGTTAGCTCATTGAATATTTGGCTTGTCAGTTCTAGAGAACCGACAGCCTACTTCAAACCAATTCCTATCCATTGGCAATCATGCCTTGTACTCCAACCATGGCAACATTCAGTTTCAATCTAATCCAACAAATCACTAACCCATTCATTCTTCAACCAATTATTGCACACACTTCTCATCTGGAGCATCAATTTTAGCTTCTTTACTCACTACAAGATCACACGTATCTCATTAAACACCGGCATAGCATCTCCTCCTTAAACCGCACCCGCAACTAATCATTGTAGCTCTATATAGGTCATAGCCAGCCCACACACTTCCTTATTCTATACAACACTCTAACTCACCATAACTTCACCCGCAAACCTAACATTCATCTAGCATTCATACCCATTCGAGTCACACATATATCGAATGCAACAAAGCTTCCATTCTTAGTTGCACTCAGTATTCGGACTTGAATTTCTATCTCCACTTGAGCTAAAATTCCCACCAAGTCTCGCCCAAGATATATCTTCACTCTCTGTAGTTCAATCCGAGACATACCATCCAACACCAACTCCATCCAAGTCCGAATTACGCACCAATCAAACTCAATCAAATCCATCTGACTTCATAGTGCCTCGACCATTCTCGTGAGTCCATCTCACTCCATTAGCATTTGATATCAACGAATCACTACCGCAGTCCAGTCCCGCAATTTCAACCCGAGCACAACCCAAATCCTTCTCAGAAACACTACATCCCGTAAATTCTAAGCCATGCCATGTACCAACAACTCCATCTCTACTTTGGCCTAGCCATTACCACCACTGACACCACCATTGCCTCACCGAACTACTCCATTCGAATGGCAAGAATCTGTGCATCTTCTTCAATCCCTTAGTTGTTCCTGGATTAGGTAATTCTGCAAACACCTGATGTGTGTTACTCTGTTGATACAAAATTGAGCTTGTCATTGATTCCCAAGCTCTTTCAATATCCTTCCCTGCAAGCATACAAAACCCAGAGTTGTAAACATTCACACACACGCCCATCGATTCAAATCATTGAACTAAAAACACACATTCAATCACATCATGAATCATGAATCAAAGGCAATAGGTTGTCTTCTTCATCGACTTTCTTGGCATAATAAATCAACCAAATTCCAATCCTATGCAAACCCATCTTCTGATTATAGTTCATAGACTCAATAGACACATCAAATCTCTTTCATTTGCTCACTGCAAATCGATGGCAGCAAGACTCAGTTTCGCCACCCGCTTTCTCGTCTGAAAACTCAACCCCGAATCCTTACATTACGTACCCATTTCTTCCGTGCTCGTGCCAAACTCGTATAAGCTTCTTAATCTCGGTCTCGAGCTTAGTTAGCGAGATGGTGAGCTAGCACTCGTATAAGAAATCGGGACATGAATCTGAATTAGGGAGAAAACATCGACCTAGCTTTTAGTTATAAAGGAGTAAGTGTCCTTTAACGAATCGCAGCCTGTCTTTAGCAATTTTGTCGGCAGGTTACCCCTTATCCTCGATTGGGCTCTCAATAGCACTTCCTTTTAACCAAAATCTGGCTACCCCTTAACATGTGGCTCTCCCATTAGTATTAGCCGACGAAATGACCGGTTTACCATTCCGAGTTTTTCTTTTGCCTATAACTTCTTCATACGATCTCTGAATGACTCCGTTCTTTCGCCATTGTCTTCATCTTCTCGTCCTCTACACAATGAAAAGTAGAAATCTTGTATTTGAACAAGTTCCACTGGGTCTTTGGCCCTTCTTCACTTGTGACTTCACTTTTGTAGCCATTTCCACTTCTTTTTGCTCCAAATGACTCCATTGCACCTAATAAACTCAAAAGTAAACATAAGATACATAATTTACAAGAAAACTCGCAAAGAAAGCATAACTACTAGATAGTAAATTAGGTGTTTTAGACACCTATCAACAGGCCACAGCTAGAACTGCACTTAGAATATTATCTGAAGAACTTGTTAATATATTAGTTTTTGTTCCCACTACTAATACTACTAATTCAGTTTCAGATATGTAGCCTAATTTCCTGCAGCAAATTTCACAAGATAGCCTAGTTTTATTTTGTCATGCTTCTTTTGACAAGGATACTAATAAATCTGGCATTGGAATTGTGGCTATGAAACCTACAGGTGAATTCAAATGCTGCAAACTAGCATCAGGGATGGAAGCAAGTCCTGAGATAGCTGAATGTTGTGCTCTTCTGGAGGCTGCCAAATGAATCAGAGAGATGAATTTTGAAGATGTTTACCTAGTTAGTGATGCCAAAAATGTGATGGCATATCTTAATAATAACAGAGGCCAAACTAGTTTGGTCTCTTGCTCAGTCCTAGATGACCGTTTATTTCTTTTAAAAGATGTTCATTTGGTTAGATTTAAAAATATCAGGAGATCTCTTAATGGAGCGGCATATATAGCTGCCAAACACAATAGAGTTGAGAATGTAACAGGGGAGTGGGATGAAAATAACTGTCCCTACTTTCTTGAAAATGCTGTAATCTCTCGTTAAGTAATGAATTTCTTTTTCCTAGCACAAAAAAAAAAAAAAATAGAACGTGTTTACCTTTTATCTGGTTAATTAAAGAACAGGTAAGTCGTGTCAATGTCATGTGCCAATGTACCAAGTCGTGTTTGATGTGGTCTGTTTTGGCGGTTCAAGAAGAATTAATGTGAACAAAAACTAAGGCATGGACTACTTCGCGAGATCTTTAAGCTCTTCTAGTGCCACGCGCGCCCCTAAATGACTCTTACTTCCCTATTTTAATGTAAGTTATTGGGACGATTGCGAGGGAAGACCCTATATATATATGGTGACTTTGTGTTAATGTGAAACATGAATTATTTTTTCCAATTTGACATAAAAATTGGATTTGGTGTCCGTATATTAATGAATATTCGAAAATACCCCTCAAAAAGACGTAGGCGTAATATTGTTTTTTCTTTTTCGTTTAGACATTTTCGTCAATATGTCAAACAGCAAGGGTATATGTGGAAAATGAAAACAACAAAAACCAGGTCATAAGTTAAAATGTTGAGGGCATTTTTGTCAAAATCGAGAGGTCAGGGTCAAATCCCGTTCACCTCCAAAATTTTCAATATGTTTCTTTTTCCCCTTTCTTTCTTTCTTTCTTTCTTCTTCCTCCTCTCGATTTTTTCTCAGAAAAATCAAATCGACGGGATTTGAAGTTGTTTGAGCTCAAGAGAAGCAATGGGTTGCTGCTAGTGTTATGGCTGGTGTCTTTCCAGTGATGGTTGAGCTTAATTGAAAGCTGAAATTGAAGCTGTTACAGAAGAGGATTGCTGGGATTTGCAGAAGATAGTGATATTCTCTTCCTTCGCGCCCTTAGAAAAAGGTAAAAGTAAAGGAATTATTCGTCTGCTCCGTTCCTCCTCCTCCTCCAATTTTTCTCAAAGCCACTAGGGTTTCAACTTTCATTTGGAGCAATGCCGCCCAAAAAGGTATGCAACTGTTTCAGTTTTCCTTCTGAAATAGCTTCCCCAATCTTAACAATGTGTTACAGAAATTGTCTTAGTTTTCAAATTTTCTTACAAATTTCTTGGAAAATTTTGCAGAAACTGACACGATATGATGCTGCTTATGATCATTTGGGGCCAACTGGTCTAGGGTTTACAAAGAGAATGATTCGGTCTAAAATCGATTCCCTTTTGAAGGTAAGCACCCAAAAAGATTACTCACTTTTTGTTATTTGAGAAACCCCTTTGGTTGTTATATATTCATTTACAGTAGATGAGTATTTGTAGGTTTATGGTAAAGATGAAGGTTGGATCTTCATTGAGGAATGTTCATACAAGTTACTGATTGACTGCCTCTTGGAAGATCAAGAGATGTTACTCTTGAAAGGACCAGAAGATGAAGAAGACCAGCAACTTCTGGTAACTTCTTTTCGTTAACTTACTAGATCATTTTGTATCATTACTGTCCACTGAACGTTTGTGAATTTGCAACCGATTCATTCATGCCCTTATTCGTATTAGTTTAGCTATCACACGATCTTAACTGAAGTAGTAATTTGAGTGGGTTTAGCAGTACTGTTTGAGAAGGAAAGAAAAGGGATCGATTTGAAAGACCAGATTGGTGGAAGAGTCTGATTTGCGCAACCTCCCTTACATTCAAGCAATTGTAAATGAAACATTGAGATT
The DNA here is from genome assembly GCA_023531295.1 of Papaver armeniacum. Classification (NCBI taxonomy): domain Eukaryota; kingdom Viridiplantae; phylum Streptophyta; class Magnoliopsida; order Ranunculales; family Papaveraceae; genus Papaver; species Papaver armeniacum. The sequence continues at coordinate 867,255 of JAJJWW010008294.1, read as the reverse complement.
ACACCCAACTGATCCGATCATTCTTAGAGAATCTACTGAAGACTGTAACGTGTTAGGTTACGACATACCTGCAGAAACCCGACTTTTCATTAACGTGTTGGCAATCGGCAGAGACCCTAAGAATTGGGAATACCCACTCAAATTCCAACCAGAAAGATTCATGCATGAAGAAGGTAGCAGATGAAGTTCATTAGATGTTAGAGGACAGCATTTTCATTTGTTACCGTTTGGAAGCGGGAGTAGAGGATGTGCAGCAACTTCATTTGGCACTGCAAGTAGTACAGACAACCTTAGCTGGAATTATACAGTGTTTCGAATGGAAACTTAAAATTGGAGAGAGTTTACCTGTTAACATGACTTAAGGCAAGGGTTTAACTCTTCCTGGGGCTCATCCTTTGGTGTGTATACCAGTTGCAAGAACAAACCAAATGCCAGCAATTTAACTTTGAATTAGTAAAGATCTTATGCTGCAATTTCAATTCGATTTTCTCACTTTCTTTCTCATGGAGTCATGGTATTTTAATTTTGTTTACTTAGGAAGTAGAACCAACACTTGGTATGACATTTTTATTGTGGAAATGTTACAAGGATGAGTATACTTAGTTTTCTCTGCAAACCAACACTTTTGTATGCTGCTAAACCGATCATTTTCTTGCCCTTCATTTTCTCTGCAATACTGCTCAGTGTACTTGGTTTAGCTTTTGCAGTTTTGCTTGGTTTTATTTGAGGCAACTTTTACGAACTTATTTAACCTCTTGAAATATTTTTTTGTAGTTCAATTTTGCTTATACTATAATAGATCGTCACATCTTTGGATAATTCTTTAATGTTCATATGATTTGCATAAATGCTAGATAGCATATTTAGTGTATTTGCTAATCGTGCTGACATCTTAGGATCGTGGCCTATTTATTTACCTACTCATGGACAATTGGGATATGGGTGGTGAAAAGAGAACTCTTGGGATCCACTTGACATCAAATATCCATGATCGTATAGCACAACGTAGTCGGGGAATTTGTTACAGGATCATAGAAATGAGTTATTTATTTATTGGTTAGGAGTGCGTAAATTAGTAATCAATTCATTAGGGGCAGTCATAAGTTGTCATGGTGTGTTGTGAACTTTATGTTGTGTCTGCCATTTATTGTGGATTCTGCTTGTCAAGTCCTTATTCCTCATAATTGGACACCTGCAAAATAGTTGGATAACTCTTCCTATTTCATCTTTAAGGTTTTTCCCTCCATGTTTCATATGGTAATAGGTAGAGAAGCATTATTTTTCCTTGAGAATAACTAAGTTCAGCTAATATCTTGTGTCTAGGAAAACAATTCAAGCATTGTTGAAAAGAGAATTACAAGGTCATCTTCAAAAGCAATCACTGTATTTGAACCCGTTGGCTATGAGCCTAGGACTGAGGAGGCGAAGAAGAGAATGCAAGACAACAAGTATCTTTTGCCAGCTGCAGAAAAAGAGAGGTCGCAAAGAAAACTTACTGCTCTTGTATTTGGAAATGATGATGACAAGTTGGTCTCTGCACAAGAGAAGTCGCAAGAAAGACTTACTAGGCCTCTGCAAGGTTCTCCCCAGTACTGTATGAGGAGGCCCTGTTATGGTTTGCTTGATAATGAGGATGATGGTGAAGACGACTATGTGTTCTCTGAGACAAAGGCTTCAGTTCGTGAACGCATGGTCAGGGAGGGGTCAGTAATTCCCAGGGAAGTACAGAAGTCTTGGTGGGATGCGGTGGGCGCAACATAGCAGGAGATAGCGTGCTGCAAGATAGAATGAATTTTTTTTTTTGAAGCAGGTAGATAGAATGAATGAATGATGATTAACTCGTACAACTTTTGCTGGGTACCAGGTTTGTTAACTAATAGGAATGGGACTGGATGACCATGAACACACAACAGAAATCAACAAGACACCAACATAACTCTTGGCATTGAAGTTCCTCTGCTGCTCAAGAGGATGTTGTGTACTTTAGGTATGTTCTTTTTTGTGAATGCTTATATTTGTTCGATAAGATATTATGTACATAAATAGACAGACCAGGAATGTTTGGAATCATAAGTGCACCAAGCTTTCAGTTGGGAGTTTGGATGGGGTACAATCTTCTTCTCATTTCTGTCCCTTCCCTTCCTTTTTTAATTCATCTTACGTGTACTCGAAAACTAGAGCTCTACTACCGTGACTTCGCATTACAGATTAAATTATTAGGCCTGATGATTGCTCTTAGACGGTTTTTCGCCTTTTCTGTTTCTTAGTAGTTGTTATTCGTGTATAGTAGTATTAAAAACTTTGGCCTGGACTATGCGGTCGTAAAGCGGTATTAAAACAGCTGATTAAACACTAGAAGATTGCAGTTTTGTTATCTAGTACCTTGTTAGATTGATTCTGAAGATATCCTATAAGTTTTAGAATTCAATTGCTGACTCTATATTGTTTGTAAACTCATCTGCATTATTCAAAAACTAGATTTAATACAAACAAAATTTCAAGTAACCGAATTTATAAAAATCATAAGATTTAAGGAGCCAGCATGGGAATTGCCTCCATGACCCCTGCCTCACCGAGCCAATTTACCTCTCGTAAGCAAAAGATTCTTTTGACTCCTCTAAAGTGCTAAACTGCCTTCTCCCCAACGTATCTATTTTGTGATAGAGTCAGCCTCTGCATTATCTATCTCATATTTGAGCATCCAGAATTGGTGTGTCCCTTAAAGAAATTCGGTGGAAGTATTGTCGGCCTTGGTTTAAACACAAATGCTAAGGCCCTCACATGATGATCATAGTGAAGATTGCTATGCGGGAAAGGAGGCTGATGGAGCTGTTCGTATATCCTGGTTTTGGTATTATACGCCCAAACATACTTCCTGCAACTAAGTATAACCACATTTTTATCAACTGGACTGAAACCTACAACGTCGATACTATTAACCACTTTCTCCCCACCTGATCCATCAATCAACTGAGATTTTATTTCTGCTAACTGATCACGAAGTTTAATATCCTTGTGCAACATATACCAGTGATCTCCATTAACCACCCAAACGCTCAAACTCTTCTCTGATTTCCTGAACCTAGCGAGACAAATCAATCCTTCAGACACCCCAAGAGAATGACTCAACCTGTCGATATCATCACCAATTTCTATCTCAGGCATATATATCAACCTACATTCATTCCCACAGGCGGTGTTTCTATTAACACTGACAGCTAAAATTCTGTGTGGCTTTTGAAACCAGTAGAAAACATCATTATGGATCACATAATTGTCAGAAAAATTGTATTGCCAAGGAACACCAGGAGGACATGAAACATCATAAACATTCCATTCACCGATATCAGAAGAAAATATTTCAACCTTAAATTCTCTTGTCCAAGCTTTAAACTTGGGTATACGAACAACCTTATAACTCGCAGGTTCTGAAAAACATTTTTCCTCGTTACATATAAAACCAGTCACAATCCGATTATAATCATTTCGAGGTGGCGGAGGAAGCAAAACACATTTCTGAGTGAGTGGATTACATACATAATAACTCCTCTGACGACCCAAGCATGGTGTGCAGAGAACCAAACCATTACTTGAAAGCAAAAGATACAAATTCTTATCGACAATTTGATGTAAGAAGTTAAGAAAACCCTTGATGAGATGTATATCGTGAATGCAAATCAGGATAATCACATAGTAATAAATCTTCCGGCTGAGGGACCGAATGAACAAATCCCCATGGGAGTAATGAAATGTTGAGTTTATACCATTTCTTAAGAAAACTAGGGTTTGAGAGAATAGAAAACCAGACTTTTGAAACGCATTTGAATTTGAAGATTGCATCAAGAGTAAGTCGAAGAAAGATTTCATACCAAATATCATCTGTTAAATACTTTTGATTGATTCTCTTGGTTGAAGAAGAATTATCCATAGCTTCTTGTGATTACCGTGAACTGTGATAGTGAACTGGGGATCTAGGACTTACCATTAGGTAACTAACTAAATAGTAAATGTATGGGCTGGTTTACTCTCAGGCCCGTCCGAGGGATTTTGGGGTGAGCATTTGGACCTGGAATCCTTGGATTCGACCGCGACAAACCGTGTTTTTGCGGGAGAGATATTACGAAGGCCATTTATGCTATCCATTACTCTCTTGTTATCACCTTCCACAATGACATTCTGGATTTGGAGTTGACTGATCCATTGAAGAGCTTTAAGCGCTGCAGCAGTTTCAGCCTGAGTTACATCCCTCACCCTCTCTACCAGTGTCCATGCCTCCACCAGTTGACCTGTAAAATCCCTGATTATTAGAGCAATTCCAGCATAATGGTTACAAGGAAAAACAGAAGCATCTACATTAATTTTCAGTCTTCCCTATTCGTTCTGAAATGACCTAGGTGTTCCGGTTTTACAAATATGGATTGATGAGTCATTTTTGATTAATTGTCTACAATAAATTTTAATTATAAACTAAGTGGATTTCTGTTTCAGACTTTGGCAGAACATAATATCACTTAGCAGTAATAAATAGTAGCTGTATTTTCTTGTTCCTGTAATCAAGACAATTACTGAAAGTAATTGCAAACCTCCATTAATTCTGTTCTTCAATAATTCTCTTTTGTGTGTTTTATCAAACCACAACTATGGTATCATGAGGCCAAAGATCCTTCAATTCATTCTGCATCTCTGATTTCTTAAAAGAAAACCAAATCTATTCAATGCATTCTTTTGTTTCTTTAATTTTCCTCTTCAATGGCACTGAATCAGTACAATACTCAGATCTCAACAATTCCATTAAATCAGATAACTGGTATTACTAGCTTCAAACTCAAAGAAGACAATTTCATCACATGGAAGAATCTACTTCTACCATTACTAAAGAGATACAAAGTTTTAGGTCTTCTTGATGGTTCAAGCCCTTGTCCTCCAAAGTATATCAATCAAGCAGATCTCGATGCAGGTAATATCAATCCTAACTATAATGCTTGGGTTGATGATGATAATACTTTAATTCTCTGGATTCAATCTTCTATTTCCGATTCTGTTATTCCATATGTTGTCGGTGCTGCATCCTCTAGAGAACTTTGGAAAAGTATTGATTCAAGATTTGCAAGAACCTCCACTACACATTCAATTCAATTACGTACTAAATTGCAATCTTTAAAACTTCGATCTGGAACTATTACTCAGTTTTTAGGAGAAATCAAGAAGTTCACTGATCAACTTTCTGCTGCTGGTTCAATTATTAGTGATGATGAATTGGTTGTTCTTATTTTGAATGGAATTGGTCAAGATTATAATGCTTTTAGTACTTCCATTCGCATTCGTAATCCACCTGTTACCTTTGATGAACTTCACAATCTCCTTCTAAGTGAAGAACTTGTGGTGAATGAGAGATCCAACAACTTGCTATCTGAAGCAAACAATAAAGCATTTGCTGCTTTTTAGTCTCAACAAGCTTTTCTTGCTCATCAAAGATCAGCTTCCTATAATTCATCTTACAAAGGTCGTGGCAGAGGCAATCTAATCTACAATCCTTCTCTCAGGAGTAATTTTCATCCACCTGCTAGAGCATCAACTTCAAATCCATTTATGCCTCAATCTTCACCACCACCACCACCACCACCACCACCAACACATCCAACAACATCTACTGCTCCTTTCATGTCAAACATAAATCCTGTATTTTGTCAGATATGCAATAAAGGAGGTCATACTGCATTATCTTGTAGACATAAGCTTAACTTTGTATATCAAAATGTCAACACACCAACCAACATGAGTGTTATGCTAGCTACAACAAATATTCTAAGTGAAAATCCATGGTATGCTGACAATGGTGCAAACAACCATATTACTGCTGATGGTTCTGAACTTCAGTTTGCATCTACTTATGATGGTACTGAAGAAATACACACTTCCAATGGTGAAGATATGAGAATCACTAAAACTGGTTTTTCTTTCAAGTCTACACCTTATCAAACATTTAAACTATCCAATGTTCTTCTAGTACCTCAAGCCTCACACAATTTGTTATATGTGCACAAGTTTACATATGATAACAATTGTTCTATAACATTTGATGCAAACGGTTTTATTGTGAAGGACTTAGCAATTGGGAAGATTCTTTTACAAGGCCCTCATCATAATAGACTCTATCCACTTCAATTTCTACATGAATCTGCAACTCAGGCATTAGCTGCTGTGACAAATTCTTCTTCAGCTGATATTTGGCACAAAAGACTTGGACATCCTTCATTTAAAACCTTACAACATGTTTGTAGGTCTTATCTTTACCTCATGTAATAAAAACTCCTATATTCTGTCATGAATGTACTCTTGGGAGAAGTCATAAATTACCATTTATTGAGTCAAATCATTGTAGAGCTAGACCTCTTGATCTCTTGCAGATGGATTTATGGGGTCCAAGTCATGTAAAATCGAATTCAGGATTTAGATATTATGTCAACATAATGGACGACTTCTCCAAGTATTGTTGGATTTTTCTTTTATATGACAAATCAGAATTTAAACAAGTTTTTCTTCATTTTAAAGTTAAGATTGAGAATATTCTTAATGTCAATATTGGCACCATAAGAACTAATGTAGGTGGAGAATTCTTACACAAATATTTGTCTACTTTTCTTACAAACAATGGTATAGTTCATGAACTTTCTTGTCCACATACACCTGAGCAGAATGGGGTTGCAGAATCAAAACACAGACACCTAGTGGATGATGGAAGAATTTTTTTTCTTCAATCTGGTTTATCAGACAGCTTTTGGGTAGAAGCCTTCCACACATCTAATTTTGTCTTCAACGGACTTCCAACAAGAGCTATTGGAAATCAAACACCTTATGAGGTTCTTTTTCAACACAAACCAGATTATTCATTTCTTAAATCTTTTGGTTGCTTATGTTATCCTTGGTTAAGACCTTACACTACTTCTAAACTTTCTCCTAGAAGTAAAGCATGCATTTTTATTGGATATAGTCAGCAACACAAAGGATATAGGTGTCTTGATAGCACTTCAGGGAGATTTTATATTTCAAGACATGTAGTGTTTCATGAATCCATTTTTCCATTAAAACCTACTTCTATTGATGTATCTCTATCATCCTCTGCTTCAACTGAATCACAGACTGCCACATCATCCTCAGCTACTTCTACTTCTACTGGTCATCTTATACTTCCACCTGCTTCTGCATCTACACCATCAAATGCATCACCAGCGCCTACTGAAGCATCACCAGTAACTGAAACTTCAGATTGTTCTGCACCTACAACTGATACTTCAAATTGTTCCGCACCTGCTACTTCTCTGCAACCTAGTAATGATCACACTATGATTACAAGAGGTAAAAATGGCATTTTTAGACCAAAAACTTACTCTACAAGACATGTTCTTTCTGCAACAATGAGCAACAAAATCTCTCTCATTGCACCTACCAGTTTTACTCAAGCAAGAAGAATACCAGTTTGGCAAGACTCTAAGGGTGAAGAACACACAACACTTCAAAATGCAGGTACTTACACTCTTGTTCCTCCACACCCTTCTCAAAATTTAGTTGGATGTAAATGGGTCTGTAGGATTAAATAAAATCCAGATGGTAGTATTGCTAAGTTCAAATCTAGGCTTGTGGCCAAAGGATTTCATCAACAAGAAGGTCTAGATTATTCTTACACTTTTAGTCATGTAGTAAAACCAACCACCATTAGACTTGTTCTTGCTCTTGCAGTACACTTTGACTGGTTCATTTCTCAAATTGATGTCAGCAATGCTTTTCTTCATGGAGACTTAGATGAATATGTCTACATGACTCAGCCACCAGGATTTGTTGATGAATCCAAACCACATTATGTATGTAAACTGCACAAGTCTCTCTATGGATTAAAACAAGCACCAAGAGCATGGTACCAAAAACTTGTGGATGTTCTTCTATCTTATGGCTTTCTTGCTTCATCAACAGATTCATCCTTATTTGTTCAGAGAGTTGGGTCAAGGTTAACCATTATTTTGGTCTATGTGGATGATATTCTCATCACAGGAAACTCTAAAGCATATTGTTCTTCCATTATTTCTTCACTCAGTGATCATTTTCTAGTGAAAGATCTTGGTGTTGTTCATTATTTTCTTAGACTAGAAGTTAAAAGGAATTCCAATGGGTTATTTCTATCTCAGACAAAGTATGCCCTTGATCTGTTAGAAAAGTTTGATATGTTAGGTGCTAAAACTTATTCCTCACCTGTTCCAGCCAGTTGCAAGCTTAGTTCTAATTCAGGTACTGTGATGTCAGATCACACTCCTTACAGATCTTTAGTTGGTTCCTTACAGTATTTAACTTGGATCAGGCCTGAAATCAGCTATGTTGTAAGTCACGTATGTCAGCATATGCAGCAGCCAACTACTGAACATCTTACAGCAGCCAAGAGAATTCTTAGATATGTCAAAGGTACCCTTGACTATGGAGTGCTTTTCTCTAAAGGCCTATTAGCAGTTCATGGGTTTAGTGATGCAGATTGGGCAGGTGACCCTGATTCTAGAAGAAGTACAGGAGGATATTGCATATTTTTTGGTCTAGTCCTATTTCTTGGTCCAGCAAGAAGCAGACTACAGTTGCAAGGTGTTCTACTGAAGCAGAGTATAGAAGTCTAGCTCATTCCACAGCTGAATTGGTTTGGGTATGAAAAATGCTTAAAGATCTTCATATTTTTATTCCTCTTGCTCCAACACTTCACTGTGACAATATGAGTGCAATCTCATACTCTTCAAATCCTGTTTTTCACAGTCGTATGAAACACATGGCAGTCGATTATCACTTTGTCAGAGAACTCGTTCAAGCTAAATCTTTACAATATCTTACAAATGCACTTTAAATCAACTTGCTGACATTTTTACAAAAGGTTTATCAGCTCCTAGATTTAGTTTTCTTCGCGACAAGTTGCAAGTTATCTCTGATGATCACTACAACTTGATGAGGGGGCCTAATAGCACTTAGCAGTAACACCTTGGTTACACTACTGCTTACGTGTTTCTTCTGCCAGCCTGTTCATCCAACTGTTGCTAGCATGTCAATGGTCCAGTCTGTCACTATCTGATTGGTTGATGATTACTGTAATCTGATTGGTCCCTGTGTGTTGGTGTGTCGGTTTATTTCTTTAATCATCTGTAATAAATAGTAGCTGTATTTTCTTGTTCTTGTAATCAAGAAAATTACTGAAAGTAATTGCAAACCTCCATTATTTCTGTTCTTCAATAATTCTCTTTTGTGTGTTTTATCAAACCACAACTAGAACATAGTTGAAAAAATTCCAAAACATCAAATTACTCACTATGCATGATACAATAGATTAGTTGAAAAAATTCCAAAATAGGATACACTGAGATGACTGTTTACATATGATGGAGTTATCTCTGACAATACGATGTACGAAAAGATACTTAATGTATGGTCAAGTTCAATCCATGCTCTTCCCATCCAAGGAATGACTCATGAGAACGTTAACCTGGGTTTTACTTTGGCATGGCAGCCCTCTCGATTCAGAAGCCGAATTTTTTCTAAATATTGTGGGCTTAACCAAAGCTAGTAGTCCGAGTCTGGGTCAATATCCCATGATCAGTAAATATGATACATGTTTTTGGGCATACCGAAAAATTTCCGGGCATACTCAAGGTTCGGCTCATAACTTTTTTTTTTTGCCTAGGTTCGCAAGGTTCGGCTGATAACTTTTAAGCCGAACTTAGCCAAAATGTATGCCCGGTAATTTTTTGATATGCCCAAAAACGGCTTTCGTAAATATTACTAGTAGCCTACTAGAGATGGATGGTCCTTTTTGCAAAAGTAGATAAATGCTCTTTACATTTAGAGAGGACTTTATCCTTACTTGCATTGTTAAACAAGAACCATTTTTTAGGGACCATAGTTTTTTTTGAGGAAACCATGGTTTTATTAGGCCACCTTCCCTATAATTATAAAGGGTGCCCTAAAGCGTTGAAATGACTAACCTACCCTTAACCTAATTTAATTTAAAACCAACCTAATAACCACACCTATATATATAACCACCACCTCCTCCCACCACCACCGCCCACCACCACCTGCAATTATCACCACCACCGACCACCGATTACCACCACCACCTCCTCCTACCACCACCGCCCATCACCGCCGATTACCACCACCACCTCCGATTATCACCACCACCAACCACCGATTACCACCACCACCTCCGATTACCATCACCACCAACCACCACCACCTCTATATATATAGCTTAATTTAAATCATTAACAAAGATATTCTCACAAACTCATTACATGTCATTTGTTTTTGGTTGAAAAAATGAGAAGTAATCATCAAAATGAGTTGAAAATGGAAGTTGCAAAGAGGTTTAATGGAGTTTTGTTTTTTTTTTTCAGAGACAGGTTCGGTTATGTCGCAAAAAAAAAGTCGGTTACGTCGCAAAAGGTTCGGTTTCGTCGCAAAAAGTTCGGTTATCATGAATTAATTTTTTTTTTAACCGAACTCAAAGTTTGGTTGATTCGCAAAAAATACTTTTAACCGAACTATGGGCTAATTCCATATGCATTTGCAAGTGCAGTTCGGTTGGATCGCAAAAATTGTTAAGTTTTTACTTTAACCGAACGTCTGCTTAATTGCATATATGCATATATAAGCTCAGTTTGGTTGATTCGCAAAATATGTTGAAGTTTGCGAACCAACCGAACTTCTAACACTAGGTTACTTTTAACCTGCAGTTCGGTTGGGAATTTGGTTGCGTTGAAGTTTACGAACCAACCGAACATAACTCTGTACCTGCGTGTTTGAAGAAAGAAACCGAACTCTGTGTTCGGTTATATGTTCTTGACATTTACTAACCGAACTACGTGTTCGATTACCTGTTTTCACACTTGGTAACCGAACTACCTGAACCTAACAGGAAATTTTTATAAAAATTTACAGTTTTATGAATATTCGGACCAATTCAACCAACATTATCTAAGTTTGAAGCATAACTGGGTACCCAAATACTCTTCCTCCGGTTGTGGTTGGTACCATGTTTTACTTCTTCATCTTCTCTAACTTTACTCTCTCAATAATTCTACTTCTTTTTTAAAAAAACCCATCTGATTTTTTAATCTCACTAATTATCTTTAACTTAATCATTTCACTAATCATTACACTAACTATTATTAACACTAATTAATCATTACCCAAAATTAATCAGGAGGGTAATTTAGGTATTAATAGAAATATCTAGATAAGGGGTGACCTAGATTTACTTCTAAATGTCTTACTAAAAATAGAACCATGGTCCCCAAAAAAACCATGGTCCCCAAAAAATGGTTCTTAAACAAGAGGGAGGATCCATGTACAATCTTATATGGACACTATCCATACAAGGTTGAACCAATTTTTCTTTAGAGTCCAAATGACAATGAATTTAAACCCAATGTTTTGATGACATGTTCCTCTTATTAACTCTAAACATTTGCGTTAAGCTATCATTTTTAACTTTATTTAATTCATGTTTTGGTGAAACTGAAATAATGATCATGTCAGGCATGGCATTTTGCAGTTCAGAGCAACATAAGGACTTTTTGGGTACATGTTCATTCTTCCCCATAACAGGGATTTTATTCATTTTTCCATTTCTTTAGGTAATTACGGCCATCTGATCCACATCAGAGATGGTTGGTGGTTACTAACCACTGGTTAGATCGTACTCATTTAAAATTGAAAATGGCACCATTGTTGATGTACATTGACAGCAATACATTCATAAAACATTAGAGGCATAAATCGCTGGAAATCAAGAATTTTGCAGGATAGTACTCTTGTCTGCAAGAGGGGAAAAATACCCCACATGGGTTCACTGTACTAATCTTGATTATTAACAATAAGGGCTAATTAGTTATTTCCAGATTTTCATTGATAAGGGGCACTTGAATTTCCTTGTCATGACCTTTTTTGTCTTATTAGGTTGCCGCCCCTCTACCATTTCTTGCCGCCCCTTTACCAAGCTTGTTAACCAAAGCTAGTAGTCCGAGTCTGGGTCAATAGCCCATGATCAGTAAATATTGCTAGTAGCCTATCAGAGATTATTGAGATTATTAGTCCCACATTGTTGGGCAATCTAAGATCCTGCGGTTTATAATCCCTTAGGGCCTCTCCACTCATTTCCAATTGGTTTTGATTTGGATGCCCGTATTCTAACATGGTATCAGAGCAGGTTATATGCGAGGAGTCTTTGACCGCGCCTTTACTTCCGCGTCACCCGATTTATTGTTGTCCACGTGTTAGACCCAACGAGACTACACGTGAGGGGGCTTGTTGAGATTATTAATCCCACATTTTTGGGCAATCTAAGATCTTGCGGTTTATAATCCCTTAGGGCCTCTCCACTCATTGCCAATTAGTTTTGAGTTGGATACCCGTATTCTAACAGAGATGGATGGTCCTTTTTGCAAAAGTAAATAAATGCTCTTTACATTTAGAGAAGACTTTATCCTTACTTGCATTGTTAAACAAGAGGGAGGATCCATGTACAATCTTATATGGACACTATCCATACAGGGTTGAACTAACTTTTCTTTAGAGTCCAACTGACAATGAATTTAAACCCAGTATTTGGATGACATGTTCCTCTCATTAAACTCTAAACATTCTAAACATTTGCCTTAAGCTATCATTTTTAACTTTATTTAATTTATGTTTTGGTGAAAATGAATAATGATCATGTTGAATTTTACAAGTGAAGCTCAAATTGAACATGTTTTGGGATTAGCCCAGTTAGCTAGGGGTCGAACTCCCAAATAATAAGTTAGGGGTTCAATTTCTGCTGTTATCTGATCAAAAAAAAAAAGAATCATATCAGGCATGGCATTTTGCAGTTCAGATCAACATAAGGACTTTTTGGGTACATGTTCATTTTTCCCATAACAGGGATTTTATTCATTTTTCCATTTCTTTAGGTAATTACGGCCATCTGATCCACATCAGAGATGGTTGGTTGTTACTAACCACTGGTTAGATCGTACTCATTTAAAATTGAAAATGGCACCATTGTTGATGTACATTGACAGCAATACATTCATAAAACACTAGAGGCATAAATCGCAGGAAATCAAGAATTTTGCAAGACAGTACTCTTGTCTGCAAGAGGGGAAAAATACCCCACATGGGTTCACTGTAATTTTCATGTCATTATCTTGTTTTAGCTGTTTGATACATCACAATCATAAAGAAATGTTCTACTGTTTCCCTTTACCAACATTACACTGATATTTGTGTCAAAAAACAACAACAAAAACAAACAAACATTACACAGATATCCTTTTCTCAGTCAAACAAGGCAACAGTGTCAGCAACAAATAAACTCTTTCTTTATCTGGGGTTCTCTCTTATACGTCCTAAAAACAAAGGACTACGGCTTTGGCATTTATGACTTTATCTCTTGAATCTAGAACTAGAAATGATGGTTATTGCAAGGAAAACAACCACATGAAGTAGTATGGTCAGAGATGTAGTAAGGAGAGTTTTGTTGCTGTTGGTTCTTTGAGTATCATCTTTTGTGCTTGTTCTGTGGCTTTCTGAACTTGTTGGGAGTGTTGAATTTGTGCTTCATTTCTCAATCCTTCTGCTTTTCTATGAACAATTGCCATCCTCTTCATTATCTTCTCATCCATTGTATTTTTACCTGTTTCACAATAACATTTCTGTACCAAAACATAAGCATTGGGTGTTTGTTTCTAATTCTGGTTAACAAAGGTGAGTATTGTCAATGTCATGTGCCAATGTACGAAGTCTGTGCAATGAACATAAACGAAGTCGTAGATTAGTAAATGAGATCTTCTGGTGCCAAGACCCTGATGGACTCTAAGTATTAATTAGATAGATTGATTCTAAAGATATCCTAAGTTTCAGAATTCAAAGAAACAAGTAGCAATTGCACATTCATGAAGAAAACAGTGCTATAGGAGGCTACGTGCAAGAGCATTACAAATGTGTGCTATAACTTCTAGTCTTCCACCAATTACACCTTTGGTAAGCCTATTGTATGATCAATATAGATGTTATGTGTCAAGTTCCAAGGCATTTCCTATAATTCTGGCAAACATTGAATAATTTCTAAAATTGTCAGAGATTTAACTCAAAACCAATAACAAAAGCTGTAGAAGTAAAATGTAAAATGCCAAGGATGCTATTGAAAACCATAAACAGACTGCTAAGACAGATGCTATTGTACCTCAAGCTTTTTAGATTGAGTTTCTGCCTTTGCACTTTGGGGTTTGCTCAAGCTTTTATTTCTGCTTCTTCCCTTTGGTACCTACAAAAGCAACCACATCGGGTTCAAACTTGGATAAACTAGTGCATCAATGAAAAATAATAAATCCCAATCACAAATAATGCAGAATGTATTAACCTGCTACAGTTCTTTGTTCTTCTTCCCATGAAACAGCTTTAGCATTATTCTTTCTGCACACGCCACCATTACTCGTACTACCGAAATATCTCAAACTCTTCGATATGTCTTTTTCTTCCTCTTCTCTTGAACTCCAGTTAGATGCAACCAAATCGGACGGAGTCCCAAGTTTGAGTTTCGCAAGATGATGCTTTAAAATATCAATGTTGACAGTGGTCCTTTTGGTATTGCTACCAATCCTGACCTATCTTGTGGTGTATTATGTCTAACAGGAGAAGTGATCTTAAATGGGGTATGACATCTAGATGTGGTTGAACTTCCTAATGGAGTCATTTCTATCCCAATATCTCTATGTTGAATTTGTGGAACCATTTCTGTTGCAGCATCTTTCATTAATTCACAAGCTAAATTTCGAAACAAAATTCCATCTTTGGATGGTTTCGAATATTTGAAGTTGGGGAATATTTCTGGCTCTACATTGTTGGTAAATTAATCTGCAAGGGGCATTGCCTCTGTCACCCCTGGCTAGCCACGCCAATTTACCTCGCATAAGCAAAAGATAGTTTTGACTCCTCTAAATGCTAACTGCCTACCCAATGTATCTATCTAGTAACGGAATCAGCCTTTGCAGGGCATTGCCCTTGTGGTCATTCAGAACAACTAAGTTTATGCACTAAAAAGTGAAATCATAAATGGGTATTGAGGAAAGTGATTAGCCTCCAAAATTGCAGGATTCAGGGTTTTATGTTTCAAATTTCTCCAACCATCGCCACTAAACACAATACCACCACCACCCACTACCAAAAAGTGAAAAGATTTGGAATACAGAAGAAAAAGAAAAAAATATCTAACCTTTAAGAAGTACTTCAGTGGCAGCAGCGGCACCACCACCACCATGAAAAGCTGAAACTGTAATAGTAGGCTGATCAGTAGATTTTATCTTTATTGATTTCTCTGATAAAATCCCACTTTTCTGTTGAAAAACTGCCTCATCTTGTGAGGAGGTTTAACAAAGGGATGATGAGCTGGTGAATCATGAGTAGTACCAATAATCCATTTCTCAGCATTATCCCATGTCGTCAGCTGGCAATATTATATGATAATATATGGACATGAACTTACATTGCTATATAGAGCGTCCATGACACATTTCAGTCTTAAGAGATTACAATCTTACTTAACTGAAGGCACAGTAAATTTCAAGATTTATTAGTAAATAGGAAGAATGGTAACAAAAATTAGACATGACAATGCCTAGCTTCCATACACAACTGTTGCTTTTTAACCTAAATTTAAGAGTAAAAAAATTTAAGAGCTGCAGAATTTCTACTGAAAACCAAAGATGTTACCAAAGCTTTAGAGTTTCTTCAAAAAATGGGGCGAGAGGAACCCTCCCAAACCAAGAACACCATTATCAACTAGAAAGCTTGCATCCAAAATTGATGCTTCACTCCAAGAAACCGGTGGAAGTATTGTCGGCCTTGGTTTAAAAACAAATTCTAAGGTGCTCTGATGATGAGCAGAGTTAACATTGCTACGCAGGAAGGAAGGATGACAGAGCCGTTCAGATACCCTGGTTTTTGTGTTATATGCCCAAACATACTTCCTGCAACTAAGTATTACCACATTTTTGTCAACTGGACTGAAACCTACAACCTCGATATCATTAATAAAATCTTCCCAACCTGATCCATCAATCAACTGAGATTCTATTTCTGCTAACTGATGATGAAGTTTAATATCCTTGTGCAACATATCCCAGTGATCTCCATCAAGCACCCAAATGCTCAAACTCCCCTCCATTGTATTGAACCTAGCTAAACAGATCAATCCTTCTGACTCCCCAAGAAATTCATTCAAAATGTCGACAGCATCACCATCATTCACTTCTAGGTCAGGCATATCGATCAACCTACACTCGATCCCATAGGTTCCGTGGTTGGTGTTGTTTCCATTAACACTGACAGCCAAAATTTTGTTATTTTGCTCTTGAACCCAGTACAAAACACCGTTGTGAGCAACATAATTAGCAAAATAACCGGATTCCCAAGTCGCATCCGGAGGACATGAAACTTGATAAACATTCCATTCACCGACATCAGAAGAAAACATTTCTACACACGCTACCAATTGATCGTACTATCTAATTAATCCGAAAGAAAACCCAGGATGAGATACATATCGTGAATGTAAATCAGGAAATGCAACTTGTAAGATTCGGATATGTGGTTCTCCAGGGAAAGGATCTTTATGAACAAATCCCCATGGGAGTGACGAAATATTGAGTTTATACCATTTCTTAATAAAACTAGGGTTTGAGAGAATTGAAAACCAGAGCTTTGAAACACATTTCAATCTGAAAATTGAATCAAGAGTAAGTCGGAGAAAGATTTCATACCAAATATCATCTGTTAAATGCTTTAGATTCAGTCTCTTCATTGAAGAATTCTCCATTGGTAATTGTTTTTTCTTGAAATTACTACTCCGATGAGAGGAAATGAGGGGTAAGGAATTGGGGATCTTATCTGTTTTGCATTTTTATGCTGCTGGGCTTTTTATTCTTATGTATGTTTGTTTGGTTTGGGTTTCTTGTTTTTTCTTACCTTACGGCCCAGATTTATCCCTCACAGATCTGAAGCCAGAGGGGTGAGCATGGGCCGGTATGGACCGGTTTTCACACCATCCGCATCCAATCCAATACATTACGGATTTTAAATTTGGCATCCGCATCCAATCCACATCCAACGGATTTGCATCCAATAGATACACGGATGGACGGATTGGATGCGGATAATCCAATGGACTTGTTTTAATTAAAATTTATAATTTATAGTAAAGAAAATAAGCGGACGCAAATAACTCCTTATAAAATCTACATATCCTATATATATGTATATACAAATATAAATATGCCATGTTCAACACCCCAAGCAAACATCTTAAAAATTCCTAAATGATCCATAGTATTTTGTAAAAATATATAAATGCCCTTAATTTGACGGATATGGATGTCCAACGGATTTTCAAGGTTGCATCCGGGCCCGATCCGTTATCCGTTGGATTTCAAAAATTCCATCCGCATCCAATCCATTAACGAACGGTCCGGGCATCCATTCACAAATGAACGTTTGGTCCAGGTTAAATCCGCGGATTACGGGCCAAATGCTCACCCCTAGCCAGCACTGAGTACTGACCTAAGGGTGAGCATTTGGGACGAATGGATTCGAACTGGCTCATCTGTTTTTTTGCGAATGGGTATATCTGTCCGTAGGCGAATGAATTGGATGTGGTTGCGGGAGTTAAAAATTCGTTGGAGATCCACAACAAGATTCATATCCGCTAAGTTAATAGTTAATTCATTTTTAGTATGTCTATTTTGTTCACTAATATTGGTTTCTTTCTATTCATTGCTTCCTCCCATATCAATTTTGGTCGACTTCTGCCTCTTTTGTGTTTATCACACAGAGTTATGATACCAGTTCACACTGGTGTTTTTGGAAGTCTATGTTAGAGATGTCCAAACCATCTCAATCGTTGTTGAATAAGTTTTTCCTTGATCGGTGTTGTTCCAAGTTTATCGCACAAATCATCCTTTTTAATTTGATCATCATGCACTTATAGTACTACACTCATCTTCTGAATGTCTATCGCACAAAAATAGAAAAGCGTACCTTCTTAGGTACTAGTTGTCCGTCCAAAATGACACTACCATCCTCTGCTAAGAAGTATTTGAAGATTTGAAGACAAGAAGATTTTTCTTATTGGTGATTTATCCACACATCTGGATCGGCTGGGATCCTACTTAGATCCGGTTTATGTTTGATAGATTTGATCATATATATAGTCGTTTTGATCGGCAACTATCATTTAGTGGTATTCTTCAATATTTGAATCTGATAGTTGTGAATCCGAATCTAAGTTACTAATTTGGATTGATCTTACCCGGCAAAGGAGTTTACTAGTTTAAATGGAAGAGCCTTTGTCAAAAACTCAACGATTCTTTTTTTAAAGATTATTGGAGTAGTTACCAAACAGCTTTGTTCCTTTACTATTTGAAATTACTACTCCGATGAGAGGGAATGAGGGATAGGGAATTGGGGATCTTATCTGTTTTCCATTTTTATGTTGCTGGGCTTTTTATTCTTATGTATGTTTGTTTGGTTTGGGTTTCTTGTTTTTTCTTACCTTACGGCCCAGATTTATCCCTCACAGATCTGAAGCCAACACTGAGTACTGACCTAGGGGTTCAGCATTTGGGAACGAATGGATTCGAACTGGCTCATCTGTTTTTTTGCGAATCACTACACCATTTTAACTGTTGTCAAGTGAATACCTTGTTGTTGTGTCTCAACTTTGTCCATAAACGATCACACTTGGTATCGAGCTTATAGGTTGAAAATAAAAAGTGTGGTGTATTTGGGTACCCTCGTCATTTCACACATGATATTTCTTGGTACTTTTTCATATACTTTTTCCAAGTCAATGAATACCATGTGTAGATCATTTTTCTGTTCCGGGTATATGTCCATAAGTTGTCTTGTCAAGAATATCGCTTATGTGGTCGACCTCCCAGGCGTAAAACTAAATTGGTTATTCTTCACGCTTATCATCCTCGTTAAATGATGCTCAATAACTCTCTCTCAAAGCTTCATTGTATGGCTCATAAACTTAATTATTTTGTAATTTATACAACATTGAACATCTCTTTTATTCTTGAATATTGTCACCAAATTCTCCTCTTCTCCTTGTCCGACGTCTTGCTTGATTGGATAATTCCAAGGATAACTTGGTTAACCAAGCTATACAAATCCTTTGGCCAATATCCTCATCCACCCTATACAAATCCTTTGGCCAATATCCTCATCGATCTTACTATCACACTGTAATATTGAACCTAAAAATAGAAAAGCGTACCTTTTTAGGTACTAGTTGTCCGTCCAAAATGACATCACCATCCTCTGCTAAGAAGTATTTGAAGATTTGAAGACAAGAAGATTTTTCTTATTGGTGATTTGTGCACACATCTTGATCGGCTGGGATACGACTTACATCCGGTTTATGTTTAATAGATTTGATCATATATATAGTCGTTTTGATCGGCATCTATCATTTGGTCGTATTCTTCAATATTCGAATCTGATAGTTGTGAATCCGAATCTAAGTCACTGATTTGGATTGATCTTACCCGACAAAGGAGTTTACTAGTTTAAACGGAAGAGCCTTTTTCAAAAACTCAACGAATCTTTTTTTAAAGATTATTGGAGTAGTTACCAAACAGCTTTGTTCCTTTACTATTTGGAAGACGATCAAAAGGAGTTTAGTGCATAAGACTTTACATCGGTAAAGCAACTCAAGATAGTGATTTCTGTCTTGGGATTCACGTGCACAACCAGATCGTCGTAGATGCAGGGATACTGAGGGAACTAAGTAATTAGGGATAGAGTACTTGTTCTCAACTATACGAAGTTGGATTTGTTATTTGTATAAAGGCTTAATTCTGAGAGTATTCAAAACTGGACTAGGTCCTGGGGTTTTTTTGCATTTGTGGTAACCTATTCACAAAATATTGTTGTGTCATTTACTTTATTTTTGCATTATAATTGTTTTATTATAATAAAGTAAATAACACTTGTACGTTAAATCCCACTTGACATTGACCCTATAGTCACCCGGTCGTGTACCGTAACTTTTGTCAAGTGAATACCTTGTTGTTGTGTCTCAACTTTGTCTATAGATGATGACACTTGGTATCGAGCTTATAGGTTGAAAATAAAAAGTGTGGTTTATTTGGGTACCCTTGTCATTTCACACATGCTATTTATTGGTACTTTTTCATATACTTTTTCCAAGTCAATGAATACCATGTGTAGATCATTTTTGTGCTCTGGGTATATGTCCATAAGTTTTCTTGTCAAGAATATCGCTTATGTGGTCGACCTCCCAGGCACAAAACTAAATTGGTTATTCTTCACGCTTGTCATCCTCGTTAAATGATGCTCTATAACTCTCTCTCTCAAAGCTTCATTGTATGGCTCATAAACTTAATTATTTTGTAATTTATACAACATTGAACATCTCTTTTATTCTTGAATATTGTCACCAAATTCTCCTCTTCTCCTTGTCCGACGTCTTGCTTGATTGGATAATTCCAAGGATAACTTGGTTAACCAAGCTATACATACATCCCACGACACACCTTAATAGGGATGTTATAGAGCCCAATCGCCTTCCTTACCTTCATCTTTTTTAATGTTTCCATTATCTCTGAACTTGAACTCTCCGAAAAAATTGTATGTTGATGCCATCGAAATAGTCATCATGCTTAATCATGGTATTATTTTCTGAGTATTTTTCCCATCCTTTACATATCTCGTCGTCCTTTACCAAAAGTCGGCTGCTCTCGTCTTTGATGCATTTTTTTTTTGAAGTCTCTTGTCTTTCTCTCTCGAAGTTTGGTTGTCATAAAAATGTTCTTCTCGTTCTTTTTCATGCTCAGCCCTGAAACGCCCAACATAAACTTAAGATGAAACTTCATTTTATTGAATAACGTATCTTTGAGCATGCGTCACGCGAAAAATACGGGTGTATTCCAAAATCACCTAAAGTAATTCAACTTTCCTCGACTAACTTTCTTGCCCTTGCACTCCTCGAATAAAGTATGAAGACCCTCACTCATTTGTCAATACATCAGGATGCCACTAGATGTAACGTGGCAGTAATAGGTGAACGGTCCGGCCCTTGCTCATTTAACACCAGGGATGGACCAAGTATTCTTTCTAAGGTAGGGCTGAGTCTATTTTTTAGTTGGCATGCCTGATTGCTTATATAATATGCAATAGATAAAAGAATAAAACTTAACGTAAACGTCACATACATAAGAAGCTGGGTGATGATATAAATATTTAACAAAAAAAATGATCCCCCTTAGCGCTTTCCCACAGAAGAACCCGTTTTTTTACGAGTTTTCCTTCTCTGAAAATTTTCTTCAAAAAATGAATGGCTAATTAGCCAGATTTGGGCTCTGATGGTAAAATTATTCATGGATTCATTAATTGCTGTTAAGATTTGAGATCAGATATTAAAAATGTTTTCAAAGGGTAGACAATTTTAGTGGGTGATAAGATCAAGATGAAGAAAAAGAAGAAAAAGAAATTGATTAAAGGATCGAGAAAAAGAAGTCCTGTTTTTCTCTCGATCTATTCAACTTTTCGATTTCGTCGATTTGGGTATTCAATTGTCGGACAATGATTTGATTTTCAAGTTGCACAGGCTGAAAAATTAGGGTTTTCTGTCCCTGAATTGGAGATGGATTAATTTAATAAGATCTCAACAATTTTTAAAATCAAGATGATGTTTAAAGAGGCATAATCTCGGTGGGTGATTAAATCAAGAAGATGAAAAAGCAGAAAGATGAAGATATTGGGTTTTCAAGTTGCACAAAAGTTAGTTTTGGATAGATTGGTTCTCTGATCAACCAGAATCACACGGTTCCTTCTAATCTCCTCTTAAGTGGTCAGGTAATCATTTGTTTTTTGTCTTTCAAGTTTGGATCCTTATGAACAAATCTATGTGAATCTTTGAAGAACGGATTAATTAACAAGTTAATGGATAGATTATTTTATAAATCCTTGACATCTGTTAGAACCCCCACCAATCTTTATACACCTGGTGGATTTAACCCCATGTTTCCAATTATCCTCTGAGTTTTTCTCCTGCAACACGCTAATTAGGTTTACCACTTGTAGTTTATATCAAAAACCTTGTTTTCTATTCCCTTTGTTGATAACCCTGTGCTATATATATATACTCTTGAAGAAGATGTTGAACTTCCTTATAACACAGTGCATCTCATTCATACATAGAAACCTACTAAACCAAGTTCTTTCTCTAACTAGCCATATACTCAATCAATACCCTGTAGCTTTTGCTATGCTTTTGTGTATCACCATGTTTGCAGTCTGGCATGGTGATGTTTCTGAACTTACTAATCATCTTCAACAATCCCTGAATCTGAGTAATGGAAGGCAATTCAACCTCAATGAAATCATACCTTCTAGATTTCAAAACACCCACCTTTTATGGACCAAATGCCTGATAGGAACCTTTGCTGATCCAGTAGAAAGAAACTGCTGGGATGTCAAAAATGCTTTGTTATTCCAATGGGAGATTCATGGGGGTTTATCTGTAAGAAAAGCTAGTGAGTGGATATATATTATAAGGTTTCAACATGATTATGAGATGCAGAGAGTACTTATCCTGGAAACAAGAAGAGTATTTGGTGACTTATTCTGTATTAAGAAATGGGAAGCTTCAGATAATCTACAAGACTGGCATCCAACCTTGGAAATGTTCTTCATAACCATTAGTAATTTATCTCCAGCTCAAGTCACAAGTGAGAACCTCAGAAGATACCTAGCTTGCATGGGGGAAATTTTATCTTTCTCATATCCAGTGAGGAAAAATAATGGGAGTTTCTCTATCACAGTAAGGGCAAGTATTATATTTAGGCAGAGGCTTATTTTTACGGTCAGAGCAGAAAATGAATTGGGGTTTGTTAACCCAATTTACTTCAAATTTCATAACTTTCCTTGTAACTTTTGTGAGTACTGCAACCTGATTGGACACAAGATGATTAACTGCTTACAAGCTGAGTTAGCTCAACACCAAGCAGAGGTGAATCAAGCTCATGCAGATGCATACTTACTTGCAATACAACAAGAAGTGGTCTTACAACAGGAACAAATGCAACCAGTGATGATCCAAGACAACATGGAATTCTCTCGAGGACAAGACATCGACTCCTCGAGTGGAAAAAGCCGCAAATCGAGATAACTTGCAATGATTATATTTCTCAATTAGAAGAGGACAAAGAAAACCAGAGTCCATTAAGGCAAGTGGAAAGTCATCCAGCGGCTAATAATGAGGATCAAGTGGTTCCTAATCATCGTGTTTTTGGTAATGCTCTTTGTTGGTCCTAAGCCAGATTCCTACATGTGGAAGGTAATGCAAAAGAGAGATATACACGGAAATCCTTTCACCTCTACTTCGGGCGCATGGGATGAAGGCTCTTCATCTCAAAGAATGTAACATTACAGTGAACACAAATTATTATTTTCGAACCGGAACTTAATGCAGTTATTTTCACGGGACAATCCACTTCCAATACCAAAAAGGCCTAGAGTCGATGAATTGGAACCGACTCTTGCACCTCCATCTTCAAGGCAATTGGTAATTAGAGAGTTGAAGAATCTGAAAATGGGAGTTCACTAATGAAATACCCTCATCAATGGTTTCATGGCGATTCTTCAAATGGGCACACCCAAAATGTAACTAATGATAAGTAGTCTACTCCGAGCATTGATCTCAACAAAAAACAAGAAGACTCAAGAATCCATGGATATATAGCCATCAGAGCCCATAAGCTCCTTTTCATCTGTTTTTTGCTTTCTACTTGTTTATCCTAGTCCTGTATTTTGTTGTTTCTAGTTGTTTGTTTTTCAGTTGTTTTTTTTTTGTGGCAGTCATTGCCTAGTTAGTTATCCTGTTTAATTTCAGTTTAGTTAGTTCAATCTGTTTTAGTATTACTATCTTCCCTCTGTTCTTTTATTTATGTGCATCAGGCTATCTTTATGTGTCCTTAATGCTTGAGCTAGTCTGTTGCCCATGTACTCTATTAGATGATGCATATTCCTTGTTCTGGGTTGCCTTGTGATTAACCTCATCCAGAGCTTTCTGGCGCTTTAATTGATAGTCTGTAGTTGTTCTCTATTTGGAACTGAATTTTTTTCCCTGCTTTTCTAGTTTTAGAGACTTTTGTCTGTGACCCAGGTTTGGGAATCTTTGTGCTTCAATCTTAGGTTTACATGCTCTTTCCATTTCATCTTTTCACTCTTCTTTCTGGTCTTGATTGGCTTTTCCTAGAATTTCAGAGCCTTGTGCCTCATCCCAAAAGTTTTTCTTTCCTTTACCTTTTTCCACCATATACTCTTTTCTTTGCTTCTTCCACAATTTCTTTTCACTGTAGATTTTCTCTTCTACTTTGTGCCATGAGAATTCTCTCGTGGAATGTTCAGGGAATTGGAACCCCAATAACTAAAGATCACCTTGAACATTTGTATAGTTCTTTCAAACCAGATATTGTTTTTCTTTCAGAAACCAAAGCTCCTTTCGATAAAATGGACCTTATTTTAAAAAAATCGAATTTTATTGATTGGTTCATTATTCCTTCAGTGGGACTTGCTAAGGGGTTAGAAATTGCTTGGCATAATAACATAGAGTTAAAATTGATCTCGGCACAGCTTAACGTTTGTCATTTTGAAGGTTATTATGATGATAAAGAGTTTGAACTAACCTGTATCTATGGCGCAATAGAAGCTGAAGAAAAAATAATCCAATGGTCGCACGTTCAGAACTTAGCGAGTCAAGTACAAAAACCTTGGGCTCTAATTGGAGATTTGAATATAATTTTGGACACATCAGAAAAACAGGGTGGTAATAGTACAAGCTCGAGCAGTAAAACTCTAGTGAGACAGATAGTGGATTCCCTGGGACTCCAAGATGCGGGCTTTGAAGGTGCCCCTTTCACATGGTCAAACAACAGAAGCGGAGACGCTAATATTTGCGAGAGGATAGATAGAGCTATGACATCTTATCAATGGATACAACTCTTTCCAAATAGTAAGGTAAGTCATTTAACTAGAGTGGGATCTGACCACACTCCTGTCATCTTAGATACCAATCCGGAAACTAAAAGATTACATAAACCGTTTAGATGTCTTAGGTCTTGGATTTCACACCCGACTCTCAAATCGGTAGTTGAAGCCTCTTGGAGTTCTCTCTCTTCCAATTCTTGCCCCAAAAATTTGGCCTCGAAATTGGTTTCTCTATCCTCAGATCTAGCACAATGGAACTCTGATGTGTTTGGTAATATTCATAAAAATATTAAAACCCTTAATAGAAAAATAGATAACATACATAAATCCGGAAACATTTCCTCCAAAATTGATATTCTCAAAAACCTTCAAGCTGAGCTAGGAAAGTGGTATATAATCAAAAATGATTACTACCACCAATTATCAAGAGATAAATTCTTCAAGGAATATGATCAAAACACTGAATATTTCCATGCGTCCGCTTCAAATAGGAAAAAGATAAATGCCATTCACTCCCTCAGAGAACCTTCAGGTCTCTGGATTTCAGATCGTGATCAAATCAATTCCCTCCTCAACAATCATTTTTCCCAAATTGGTGCTTCTCAAATACAAAATTACAATGTGGACCTAGGGGGGATCATTCAAACTAGCGTTTCGGATTCGGAAAATGCAACATTAACCCAAATACCCACAATTGAAGAAATCTGGTCAACACTCGCAAAAATGAACCCTTGGGGTGCCCCGGGTCCAGATGGATTCCAACCAAGATTTCTCAAAGCAAATTGGGACATATTGGGCCTTGGACATAATTATATCTACTCAAGATTTTTTTCAAGATCACTAATGGAAAAAGATTTTAACCACTCATTCATTACTCTCATTCCCAAAATCTCAACCCCCCAAACCCCAGCGGACTTTAGACCAATTAGCCTCAGCAACGCAATATATAAACTCATATCCAAAATTCTAGCAAACCGATTGAAACCTATCTTAAATAGGCTAATCTCTCCAAACCAATCCGCTTTTCTCCAGGGAAGACAAATAACGGATAATATCATTATAGCCCATGAGTTGATACACTCAATGAAAACATCTAAGAAGAAAAAAGGATATCTAGCCCTGAAGATTGATTTATCAAAAGAATTTGATAGAGTGGAGTGGGCTTTCATAAAAAATGCTCTTTCTTCTTTTGGTTTTAGTGACAGTTGGGTTAATCTCATCTACCAATGCATATCCACAACATCCTACTCTATCCTCCTAAATGGTTCTCCGGGCCCAAATTTTTCCACCTCGAGGGGTCTAAGACAAGGAGATCCTTTATCCCCCTACCTCTTTCTTATCTGCATGGAAGTCCTCTCAAGGCTCCTCGAAAAAGCAACAATTGAAGAAAAAAAAATCGGGAATTAAAATAAACAAACATTCCCCTACTATTTCCCACCTTTTCTTCGCAGACGACTGTTTTCTTTTCACCAAGGCAGATCTAGGAGAAGCCAAAAACCTATTAGACATCTTATCTCTTTTTGGGGAAATTACGAGTCAAATGGTGAATCTTCGTAAATCGGGAATTTACTTGAAAATCAAAAATTCATCCAAAACATGCAAAGATAATAGCGAAAATTCTTAAAGTCCCTTTGTTGACAAAGCGGGACCCGAGTATCTTGGTACCCCGCTATTCTTTGACAAAAACAGAAAGAAAATTTTGAACCCCTACTAAAGCGATACTACAATACTCTGCAAGGGTGGAAATCTAAATTGCTTTCTCAAGCGGGGAGAACAGTCTTAATACAATCAATACTTCAATCTTATCCAACTTACCAAATCCAGATACTTGCTCTTCCAAAAGATACTTAGATAAATTAGACAAAATCCAGAGAGATTTTTGGTGGAACAAAGATAAGTCAAAATCAAAAGGTGGATATATTAAAGCGTGGAGAGGCATGTGCAAGCCAAAATCGAAAGGTGGATTAGGAATTAAGAATCCCCATAATTTCAATATTGCTCTCTTAACAAAATTAGCTAATAGAGTGATATCAGAAAAGGAACAATTATGGGTGAAACTGTTATCAGCGAAGTATTTTCATGGATCGAATCCTTTTCAACCGACAAGAAATTATGAACTCTCGTGGATCTGGACAAGCATTCAAAAGGGTCTCAATATACTAAAAGGAAATGACAGGTGGCAAGTGAAAAATGGAGAAAGTACAAGAATTTGGGAAGACAAATGGATACCTAGTATAAATTCCTTAACTCCACCAAATAACAGGGAAGATCAATTACCTCAAAAGGTCCATGAGCTTCTTAATTCTAATGGGGACTGGGACATTGGAAAAACCGATGCCTATTTCCTGCCAAAAAAAAAAGAAAAAATATTAACAATCTCCCCAAATAAAGAAAGTAGAGACAGAATCAGATGGGAACACCATAATACGGGAGAGTTTACAGTTAAAAACATATACAACTTTCTGATCAGTCAAAATAATAATGATAAAGAAGATATCACCTTTCCATGGAACAACATTTGGAGTTTGAAGTCAATTCCTAGAATTCGACTATTTATTTGGAAACTGATCCAAAAAGCGCTTCCAACAAATAACAGATTAGCGACTCACAATCTGGATATATCCTCGAAGTGCCCCCTATGTAATATGCAAGAGGCGGAAATAAGATCATCTTTTTCGAAAAATGCCCTTTTCGCTAGAGCTATTTGGTTTGGGTGCAATTGGATACAGTCAACACACAAATCAATACAAATTCTATTGTGGAGTGGGTTGAGAACTGGACTTCTAATAATAATTACTCCAATATTTGTGAACAAATAGCAACGGTCACGTGGTTTCTTTGGAAATGTAGATGTGAAGTACTATTTCAGAAAACGAGACCAGACCCATATTCTCTAATCCAACAAATTAAGAAGTTTATACAAGACCAGCTGATCAACAAGGAAATTTTACAGGGAGAAAATCGAAATAAAGGAGTTCCTACTAATAGATGGAACAATTTCACATCAGACTGGATAATTTTCTCAGATGCCTCCTTTAACAAAGAAAATTTCACTATGGGCTATGCTTTCATTCTTTTCTCTGTAGAACAAGAAGCTTTTTTGCATATTTCTGCAGGTTCGGACTGGGCATCTTCGGCTTTACACGCAGAATCAAAAGCAGTTGTAAAGGCGTTAAAATGGCTAGAAAATAATATTCTTTCTACTGTTATTATTGCTACGGATTGTAAGACCTTATCAGACTTCATTAACAACAAAAATGCGACAGTCGACTGGACAGCAGAGAATACAATAGAAGAAGCAATATCCATTCTTGAAAAACTTCCTCAAGCTAGACTAAAATTCATCAACATAGATTTTAATTCAGCAGCGGATTCAATAGCAAAAGAAGCAAGAATAAGAAGACTACAATACGTCTCGAAGCATATGCAGCAACAAACTCAGAAAGAAAGTATCCTTTCTAATGTTATTAGAAAAAATGAAATTGTAGAATTGTTGTACTATATTGCTTAATTAATATATTCCCTCTTCTTATCAAAAAAAAAAAAAAAACATACATAAGAAAAGTTGATTGGCAGGAGCAAATTTCCAAAAAACTATAGCCGTTTGCGGTATGAATGTGGTAAATAAGGTCTTCTTGTGTAAAAGTTGATAAGTTGGTGAAAATGTTTAGTTTTTACTTAAAAATTTATCACTTTCATTACATGGGCTAGAAATTGCGTGGGCTTGTTATGATACAAGTGGGCCAACATAAAATTAATATGAATTATACAAGGCTAATTTTTCTTTGGGCAGATTCAGGGACGCGCTTGAGATCCGTATAGCACCCTCATAGGCCCGTCCCTATTTAACACCTTACCTCGATTCTCATATGATGACGACCCTGCCTTTACTCATATAACACCACACTCGGTTGCGTTATTGCGCGTCCCTAAAAGAGTAACGCCCGAACGGAAAAAACTATGGATACGTAAAAGTAGATAAATTTGTTTATGAAAAATTCTAGACATACCTAAAGACCGTATAGACACAGGCCAACCAAAAGAGAACCCCGTGTTTTCTCAAGAGGGTCGGGACCCACCTTTTACCCACCTCTCTCTCTGTGTCTATACGGTTTTAGAGTGGTTCAAATGGACGATTTGTCCAGAACCACTCTTGTTTATATTGGAAAGAAAAATCTAATCTTAACATTGTTAAAAAAATCAAAAATTCTTCGCAGACCGAGAAAAAAAACCAACAGAAACCGTGTACTCTGACATTTTTCACAAGTGGGGCCCAAAAGTGGCCCCCCTGCATATCTCCCAATGACGGGGCCCACCATTTTATGTGAGACAATAGTTTCTTTGTGTCAAGGTTTTTAAATCGTAAATCGAATCGTGAATCGTTTTTTTATTTTTATGAATCGAATCATATATTGAATCGTGAAACGTAGATTCATGGTTGATTACTGAATCGCTATATTTTAATATGTAGTGTTTATAAATATTACTGAACTAAATAAAATGGTGAAACTTGTAAGTTTTGACCTTAGATCTTATAAGTTGAAAATATGTTCATCATAATCACCAACAGCCAGCATGGTTCAGTGGTAAGCATTGTGCACCTACAAGCTCAAGGGTTTTACTAACATTAATTTCTAAATTTTCTGTGGAAACGAATAGGTTGACTTGGTCAACGATTCAGGAAAAGTAAAAAAATACGATTCTTGTGGTGTTTCGATTCAGACACACGATTCAACTCGATTTGGAATTAAATGACGCGAATCGTACGAGTCAACTCGTGACTCGTGCAAGTTTAAAAACCATGCAGTGTTTTTTTTTTTCACGGTATGTGAAGAACCACTGTAAAAAAATATGGATTATAGCTTAAATCTAAGCGATCTTGAAACATTTGCATTAAGATATCGTTTAATAAATATTTCTTTGACTCATGTTCCAACGTAGATAAAATAATGATCATGTCAGGCATGGCTTTTTGCAATTCAAAGCAAACATAAAGGACTTTCTCATCACATGTTCATATTTCCCCATAACAGGGATTTTATTCTTCTTCTTTTCGTTTCTATATAAGTAATTACAGCCATCTGATCAGAGATAGTTGGTGGTTAGATCATACTCATTTTTAATTGAAAATGGCACCATTGTACTTTGCCAGCAATACACTCATAAAACTAAAACAGTAGTAGAGGCATAAATTGCAGCAAACCAAGAACATCAAACAACCTTACCTCGATTCCGATATGATAACGACCCCGCCTTTACTCGTATAACACCACACTCGGTTCCGTTATTGTGCGTCCCTGAAAGGGTTACGCCGCAACGAAAAAAACTATGGATATACAAATGTAGATAAATCTGCTTGTAAAAAAATTCTAGACATACCGCATATTTCAAACCACTTAAAAACCATACAGACACAGACTAACCAAAACGGACCCCACGTTTTCTTCAGAAGGGCTGGACCCACCTTTCACAACCTCTTTATATGTCTATACCGTTTTCGAGTGGTTCAGATTATATTGGAAAGAAAAATCTAGTCTTAACATTGTTATTTATGGGCATTAGGAACATCTCAAAGAATCGAGATTTTTACTTGGAAATGCTTGCAAAATGCAGTTTCTACTAATCTTAAATCGTAGATTTAAGAAGGATATATCTCCTAATTGTACATTTGGTTGTATGGAACATGAATCCATTGAACATCTTTTCTTACATTGTCCCTATGCTAAAGCAGTTTCGGCTATAGATCCTTATCCAGAAGATTTAAACTTCGATACTTCTACTTCTTTCTTAGATATCTGTAAAGAATGGATGGGAAAAGATAACCCAACTATACCAATAGAAATCATTATGACTAAGATCTGGTTTATCTGGAAAGAAAGATGTAATAGAATATTTGGTCAACAACAACAAACCCATAACCAACTAGCTCTAGAAATCCAAAGACACTTGACATTCTGGCATAAGAATAAATACACAGTTAATAGTATATCAATTAGTACAGAGAAATTCTCTAATGATAATTGGCAAGCCCCAGGAGCATGTCAAAATAAGATTAACCTTGATGTTGCTTGGATTTCCATGAATGTTCCAGCAGGTTTCTCTTTAATTTTCAAAAATGTTGCAGGTAATTTCACACAAGGCAGAGCAGGACCACTTACAACCTCATCCCAAGAAGAAGCAGAAGCATTAGGACTCCTTCAAGCAGTTCAATGGGCCAAAGAAGAAAATCTATCAAATTTCAGTGTGGAGGGAGAATGTAAGAACATTTTTGACTATCTGAATGGGATACCATCTCAAATTTCTTGGAAGAATCAGACTATAATGGATGAAGTAAAAAGAGAGTTCTATACTTGTCAAAATTTTCTAGGTTTTCTTTATGTGCCAAGAACATCAAACAAGGTGATATATTGGCTAAGGAAGCTAAATCTTTTAGAACTATTCTCAACTGGAGAAATGAACCTCCATCGTGTATTAAGTTTGCCTTAGAAGTAGATAAATCAAATGCCTTAGAAGTAGATAAATCAAATGTCCGGGTTGATCCTATTAGCCCAGCATTAGATGGCTCTACTCTTATTGATGTAAAGGTGACTAACTCCCTAAGTTAGTCTTTGGAATACATTTTAACTTAAAATATATATATATATATGGATTATAGCTTAATTCTATGCAAACCTGAAACATTTGCATTAAGATATCATCTTATAAATATTTCTTTGACTCATGTTCCAATGAAGATAAATAATGATCCTGTCAGGGATGACATTTTGCAGCTCCAAGCAAACATAAAGGACTTTCTCATCACATGTTCATTTTTCCCCATAATAGGGATTCTATTCTTCTTTCCATTTCATTAGGTAACTACAGCCCTCTGATCTACTCCAGAGATTGTTGGTGGTTAGATCATACTCATTTTAAATTGAAAATGGCACCTTTGTTGGTGTACTTCCACAGCAATACATTCATAAAAGACAACTAGATGCATAAATTGCAGGAAACCAAGATTTTTTTGCAAGAAAATCAGAGTCTTGTCTAGTTTCCATAATGCTTTTTGGGAGTAAAAAATTTAAGAGCTTGCAAGAGAGGAAAAACCCCCACATGAGTTCACTGTAATTTTCATGTCATCATCTTGTTTTAGCTGTTTGGGATCTCACTCTGATACATCACAATCATAAACAAATGCTCTAAATTTTCTACTGTTCCCCTTTACCAACATTACACTGCTATCCTTTTCTCAGTCAAACAAGGACTAAACTCCAATCTTTTTTACAACCAATGGACCACAGCATTCTATGCACTTTGTACTAACAACAAATAAACCCTTTCTTTATTTGGGGTTCTATCTCTCTTTACTTCATTGGGGTCCTAAAAACAAAGGACTTTGGCACTGTTCTTCATTGGGGTCCTAAAACCAAAGGACCATGGCATTGCTATCTAGAAATGATGGTTATTGCAAGGAAAACAACCACATGAAGTATGGTCAGAGATGCAGTAAGAAGAGTTTTGTAGTTGTTGGTTCTTGAGTATCATCTTTTGTGCTTGTTCTGCAGCTTTCTGAACTTGTTGTGAGTGTTGGATTTGTGCTTCACTCCTCAATTCCTCTGCTTTTCTATGCACAATTGCCATTCTCTTCATTATCTTCTCTTCTAAATTTGATCTCATCCTTTGTATTTTCACCTGTTTCACCATAACATCGAAAAATAAGCACAGGGTTGAGAATTGAGATGCCAAGCACACTGGGATGTCGTACATATCCACGTGTTCAGGACCTCCGCCTCGTCAAGTCAAGTCTCTTTTCGGTTTAGAGTTTGTTTTATTGGGATCTTAGACAACAACATCACATGAACATGGAAGCTTTCATTGACTTACAATGGAATTATTAAAGCATGGGCATGGTTAAATATATCATAGTTTTTGTCTTTCAGATAGGATTGGAGACAAATCAAGAACAATAAAGTAAACAAGAAGAAGATAGATAGGAGAGGAAGAAAAAGATGAGCATGTTGACAAATTTTTGGGGCTCGATGAGGAAACAGACAGACTTTTTAACTACTCAAGAATTAACATAATAATAGAGCCATATTGTGGATGGTGTTTGTCTCTA
The DNA here is from genome assembly GCA_023531295.1 of Papaver armeniacum. Lineage (NCBI taxonomy): Eukaryota > Viridiplantae > Streptophyta > Magnoliopsida > Ranunculales > Papaveraceae > Papaver > Papaver armeniacum. Next base: position 834,077 of record JAJJWW010008294.1, on the reverse strand, counting down.
AATTTGGTTAAACAACATGCAAGTGTTGTCAATGTCATGTGCCAATGTACCAAATCTGTTCAATCTTGAAACTCTTCAGGAACAAACAAAACCAGAGTCATAGACTAGTCCATGAGATCTTTAAGCTCTTCTAATGCCTGCCCCTAATGGTATTTGTAATGTGAGTTATACCTCCTTAGAATGATTCTAAATATCGGAATTCAAAGTAATAAGTAGTAATTGCACATTCATGAAGAAAACACTAGGCATGTGCGAGTTAACGCTGAAGCGCATTACAAATGTGTGCTTTAAATTCAACCATTTGCGCCTTTGGTGAACTTCTTGTATGATCAATGTAGATGGTATATGTAAGATCCTAAGGCATTTCCTATGTTTTTTGGCCAACATTGAATAATACTAAGATTGTCGGAATTTAACTCAAAACCAATAACAAAAGTTGGATCCGTAAACTGCCAAGGATGCTATTGAAAACCATAAACAGTAAAGATTGCTAAAACAAAGGAATTTTTCCATTGAAAGTACCTCAAGCTTTTTGGATTGAGCTTCTGCTTTTGCACTTTGGAGGTTTACCCAAGCTTGTATTTTTGCTTCTTCCCTCTGATACCTGGAAGAGCAAGCACATTCGGCATTCCTATCAAACTTGGCCAAATTTACCAAAATTGAATTCGGCATAGTATTATTGCAAGAAAAATCAAAAATGTAAAATTAAAATGCAGAATGTATTTAACCTGCTACAGCATTTCGTTCTTTCTTCTTCTTCCCATGAAGCAGCTTTAACTTCAATTGCACTATGCTTCCTTGATCCGCCACCATTAAACGTACTATCAAAATGTCTCAAACTCTTCGAAATTTCCTCTTCTTCCTCTTCTCTTGAGCTCCACTTCGACGTAACCGAATCAAACTGAGTCCCAAGTTCCAGTTTTGCAAAATGATGCTCTGAAATATCAATGTTGGTACTAGTCCTTTTCGGTGACGCTAACAGTCCTGACCTATCCTGCGGCGTATTATGTCTAGCCGGAGAACCAATCTTAAATGGGGTATGACATCTGGAAGTGGCTGAACTTGGTAACGGAGTCATTTCTGTCCCAACATCTCTATGTTGAATCTGCGGAACCATTTCTGTTCCAGCATCTTTCATTGATTCACAAGCTGAATTCCGAAACAAAAATCCTTCTTTCGACGGTTCCGAATATCCAAAATTCGGGAATATTGCTGGCTCTATATTGTTTGTAAACTTATCTGCATTATTCAAAAACCACATTTAGTACAAACAAAATTCTGGGGCATTTGCCCCCATGACTCCTGCCTCCTCCCAAATTCATCTATCCAGTGATGGAGTTAGCCTTTGGGAGGGCCATTGCATTAAGCTTTTGCAATAAAAAGTGGAAATCATGAATGGGTTCTCCCCAAATTGCAGGATTAAGGGTTTTAAGTTGTAATATTCTCTAACCACCACCACTAAACACACCACCGCCGCCGTCCACCACCGAAAAGTGAAAAAATTTTGGAATATAAAGGAAAAGAGAAAGTAAAAGAAATCTAACCTTTAAGAAGTACCTCAGTTGCAGCAGCAGCACCACCGCCACCATGAAAAGCTGAAACTGAAACTGCAGTATTAGCCTGATCAAAAGATTTCATCACCTTTGCTGATTTGTTCTCAGAAAAAATCTCATTTTTCTGTTGAAAAACTGCTTCATTATTTTGCGAAGTGGGTTTAACAAAAGGATGATGATGATGATGAGCAGGTGAATCATGAGTAGTATTAACAATCCATTTCTCAGCATTATCCCATTTTGATGGAAACCCTTTTCTTGAATGATGATGATGATTCCCATTAGCACTACTGAAACTAAATACAGGTCTACCAGGTGTTGGTGGTGCATCAATCAATCTCCTATTATTATTACCTTGAACTGAACTCACTGATCCATCTCTCTTATTCATTGGAAATGACTTTACAAAATCTGAAGTCTCTTTTAGATTCAGTTTACAAAGTGGGTCTGCTGCAGAAAATGTATCATCAAATGGATTCTCTCCTTTGTTCTTCTTGTTGTTGTACTCTAATGGTGTTGCTGATGAAGGAGGAGGAGCTTGATAGTATTTTGAAGTTGTCTTGAGATCCATATTTTGATTTCTCAACAAAACCCTTCACTGCAATTGATTTTTTTTAGCTAACTTGCTTCATTTGCTGTTGGTATCACTGAAATCTTTACTGTTTTAAGCAACTGACTGAATTTAATGAAGCATGATGATGATTCTTGAGACAGCTCAATGAAATGAAGGACATGCATCAAAAAAAGGTGAAAGAAAGAAAAGACCAGTCAAGGAACAACTTTATTCTGCAACAACCCACATGAGTGAAGAAGAAAACCAAACTCAAACTCCCAAAAATTTACACTTAGTTTTATACAAACAAGGAGGAGGAGGAGTGATTAGAACAACTTATTTTATAGAAAATGTACAAAAAGAAACAGGGTTCAAGTTTTAGCTTTAAAAGTACATCAAAAGGATGCAAAATTTACAAATTCTTCTAAACTCTGGAGACAATTGTTAATTGTAGCTGGCAAGAGACTGAGAGAGTGATATAGGGAGTGAGAGCTTTGAGTGGGTCCCACATTTCCTCTTCCAAGTGGGTCCCACCAACACTGACAGGGTTCTTGATTATGGAAGCAGCAGGAAATGGTTAAAGTAAAGTTTACTCCAAAATTCATAAGGGGAACTTAATGCAGTTTTGATATGTAATGGGGTTTTAGAAGAAAAACTTGAAAATCCCCATTACTGAGATTTGTCAGAAGTTGAATTCAGGACTCAAGAACAGTAGTACATATGAGAAAGTCTGAAGTGAAATAGACTTATGTTTTTGAATTCTTGTGGTTTGTTTGTTGGATCTCTTTTCTTTTTTGTAATTTAAAATTTCTACTCTGAGAGACTCAACCACAATCTGTCAATGGATGTTAACATGTGGCAAAGATGATGCAGTACATTTACCTCCGTGACTGGTTCTGTGCATAGAGGAAGAGAATCCTAACTCATAAGTACACATCCTTGATCTTGCCTGCAGTCACATCGTTATCATTAAGTACCATTGTGTGTGGGACATCGGAGTTGATGCCGGATAAGGGTAACTATCGGGGGGCAGAGCCAGGTTTGTAAGAAGACGGCCCAAAACAAATCCAACCCATGCTAATGGTGCAAAATGGGCTTTAAATCAACTTAGGCTGCGGTTGCAAACCCATGCTCTAAGCTGGCTCCGCCATGGCGTGCAGGATCACCACTATATAACACATGTTAGCTACTCTAATAAGGCAATAAATACATGAAGGCTGCTAGAATGGGTTACTAAATTTCACGAGTTATCAAATTTCAAGAGACTTGCCTAATTCCGCATGATTGTGACAATCTCGTGGAATTTGGTAATCCCCTATAACAATCTTGAAATATGATTGTAGCTTTGTTGTGCCTCTCGTAGCTCGAATGCGTCTCTCTATCCATTACTGACTTCTTTTTTTTTAAAACATGTAAAACAAATAACATAAGTAAATAGATATTACACGTGGATATTTTGTACCCATAATTTGTCCGATAAAAGGTGGGATTGCCCGGTCCCATATTGTTGTTGATAAGTTCTCCGCTTGGCTTCCATCAGCTCCATAGTTTGCTAAACCATGTGCCGCTTGATTCCCTTCTCTATGAATGTGATGAATAACACATTATGAAATTTGACGCAATTTCTGCTTTATTTCATAAATCATTTTTGTAATATACCATGGGGCTTCTATGTTGGTTTTTATAAAGCGCATCAAGTTTTCCGAGTCTGTTTCGAATGTAACCTTTGGCCGTTGTCTTTCCTTCGCCATCCTTGAAGCCAAAAGAGTTGCCCACGTTTGACTCTTTAGGGTCAGTAGTTATTCTTAGTGGTTGTGTTAGAGCTATCAAAATCTGAGAACTCGAATCCCTCCAAATAAATCTTGCGCCCGCCATTCCTGGGTGTCCCCTTGCATCCCCATCTGTGTTAATCTTTAACCAGTTATGTTCTGGTCTGCTCCATCCTGCTAGTATTGTTTTTGTTGATCTTGTATTTATTGTTGTGGCTACAATCGGTGGATCTTCAGGTAAATCTGGGGGTATTACCTTGTTTTCTTTTTCGAATTCCTGTTGTTTCCTCCAAGTGTGCCAGAATATTATCCAGAGTTGTGTGGTGATGGTTGAAAACCAGATCATTTCTGGATGTCTAGAGGGTCCAGAAGAGAAAGCAGAAAGTTAATATTGATAGGGTATGGTTGGCTTGTTGTAAAACCTGTGAAATGGTTGATTGGTTGTATATGGAGATTGGGGAGAAGATATTGGCTTGGGTTGTTGATATAGAAGCTAAAAGGTTGTTCCAGATAGCTGTCGCCATTGGGCAGTGAATAAGTATGTGTTATGTTGTTTCTGGTTCATTATTGCAGCGAGGGCATTAGTTGGAGTTGGTGAGATAAATACTGTGTAAAATAGAATAGGTCGGCAGACCTTCATTTATAACTTTCCACAAGAAAAGCTGAATTTTGGTGGACAAGGTAATTTCCATATGAATTTGGTGAGTGGGAGGGAATTTAGGTTGTGATGGATGTCTTGTTGAATTAGACAGTTATAACCAGTGATAGTTGTGTATTTTCCAGATTTTGAATTTGGCCAGAGGATTTTGTCTTGAGGCATGTTTTGGGGAACGTGGATATTGATAATGTGTTAGATTGCATCTGGTGGTAGCTGGGTCAGTTGATCGTGATTCCAGGTATGGATGATAGGGTCATTGAGATCAGCCACTGTTTAGATCGGGTAACAATGAATGGGATCAAGGTTATGTACATGAGGAATCCAATTTGCTTGGCTAAGAGCGTCCAAACTGTTTCGGATTTGATGGAATAAGAATTGTTGAATTGTTGGGATTAGTGAAGCCATTTGTTTCCATTAATTACGGGATAGATGTCGAAGGAATTGGAGTATTTCCTCGATAAAATGGTTTATTATGCAGATATTTCTTAGAGGAGTGCTATCACGCACGACCTTGCGGGAAGCTATCCCGCTCAAGCGACTTCTTTACCGTTAAATTATGCTAAAACCCAGATCTAACAGCCTTGAACCCTTTAGGGGAAATGGTGGGTCCTTTCCTAAAAGTGGTGGGTTCTTTCCTGAAAGTGACGAGTCTTTTTCTGAATGTGAATCTAACCGTTGATTTGATCATCCAACGGTAAAGAAGCCGCTTTTGCGGGAAGTCCTCACGCAAAGTCGTGTGGAATAACATTTGTCTATTTCTTACTGATTAATCTGGACCGGTGTATAATGATTTTTCTACTTTTAGGTTCACCATTGATTATTCTTTCCAACTCCAATTATATCATGCTGAGGTGTCTAGATCTAACCAACAAGAATCCAATAAATTGCATTTCCTATTCCTCTCTATATAATAACTTCACCATCATGCCATAAAATGGTTTGGTTGATTGGATGCCTTTTTGTTTGTCAAAGTACACTGTTGAAATGAGACTTGTAGGCCACTGTTTGGAAGAGAAAAAGTAAGTCACCTTTTTGGATTCTTATTTGCTTATCCATGGAAAAAAATACACAGTATCCCATCTACACCCCACTACTAATTTTGTGTATGTCGTCGATATCATTTCTATGTTATGATCCTTATTCCTTTTTAGAGTTATAATCATTCAATCCATGATTCAGGGTGTCTAAAGTAGTGGCAAGTAAACTCATAATGCATAACACTACTAGCAGTACTCTAGCATTTTAGCAACCTTCCTAAATTGGGCCTAGGTAGATTAATTGGGCCTATCGAAATTTTATTTCCACCATAAACAATGATAAGGGGTGTCTAAATTTATTGAAACTTTCAAAATTACCCTCAAAAAAAATATTAATATTACTAAATTATCCATCAACTCTTAATAATAAACCTAAAACTAAAATCAGTTATCATTTCCATCTCCTAAACCGATTTTTGTCTTTTTCTTCTCCCTCTTTTTTCCATTTTTTTGAAACAAAACATCGTGAATTATCGACGATCCAAATACGATTAATCGTTTTCTTCTTCTATAAAATGTCGAAACCATCAAGATACAAACAAGCAACTGGAATCACTTATCCTAGTGACTGTAACCCCGGAATTGTTAAAGCAATTGGAAAAAACCGAAGAAGAAAACGGTTGCTCGAGAAGAAGCATCTCTAATCGAACAACAACAAGAGGAAATGGGTCGAATCATGTACTTTTCTATGAACCCAATCCTGTAAATTAGGTTTTAGTAACATGCAATCGCTTAGAAATCGAAATTTTTGAAATCAAAACATTTGCTTGTTCAAAGGGGCGGATTACGTTAATGACTAAGTAACCCGATTTATTTTAGAAACGGGTTATGTTCTTAAACTTATAGAACGATTGTTCTGCATGTAAATTAGAATCGGAAGACGTTAATGTATAAATAGTCCGATTATTGTAACCATTGTTTCTGTAACTAATTTTTGTTAGAATCAGATTACATATGTGTTCACAAAAACCGATTATGTAGCCTTAAAATTCTTATATGCTTAGTCAATAATCGGACTTTATATGTATATCGATAAAACCGATTGTTGGTTTTATAGTTAGAATCGGGTTACATTAGCACTTGAAAAATCTGATTGATTGTTTTATTGTTAGAATCATATTAAATGAGCAGTTTAGTAAACCGATTGTGTATTTGTTATGTTCTGAATCGGTTTTTATATGTATATCGAGTAAACCGATTGTGTACCTTGACTTAAAAAAATGCATTCGATTTCATTGTTGTTTACTGCTTAACTCCGTATTGTACAGGACAAACAAAGGAAACCAACGAAAGCAAGCCGAAAAGAAATATAAGAGGAAACATGACCTTGCTTCTCCTAATCCTTTGGCACCTCGTCGAAAATACGGTCAAAATTTGAATGCTTCGCACCGAAGGGCCACGGGTAGTAAAGCCAAAGGGAACAACATCTGATTCCGATACACCTACTGAACATGAAGGTGGTGAAGAAAAAAGTTATGAGGAAGTTAATGAGGAAGAAATTGGTGGTAAGGAAGGTGGTGAAGAAGAAAGTAATGAGAGTGAAAGTGATGAAGAATAAGGTGAGGATGAAAGTGATGAAGAGATATGAGAAGTTCAAGAACAAGTGCAAGAACAAGTCCAAGGAGGAGAAGTTCAACAATAAGTCCAAGGAGGAGACGCTGAAAACCAAGATAAGACAGATGGTAAGAAGAAGAAGAAACGGGACCACATGCCCGACCCACTGAAGATGTTTTCTCGCGGCCCTAAGGTCCCGTTCACGGGTTACCCGGTGATGGAGGACAGATGTTATGGGGGTACAAAGACAGTTGGGCCGTCGTCGTTTGCCATACAATAGTAAGTACCTAAACCTTATGCTATGTAACATAAAAATTATTATTCGTGTAGTGTTTTAAATGTTGTCCATCGGGTTTGTTTTGTTTTATAGGATCACAAGGATGTCGTTCGTCTTATGAATCCAGGAACGTCAGTGAGTATGATGAGGCAATGGCCACTGCAAGCAATAAAATCAACCGTTGGAGAAGTTCCCGAAGTAATCAATCTAGTCAATTCAATGGGTTTGATGCCCGCGGTCGAGAATTTGGACCTTGGTTACAACAAACCTCTTTGTTCCGACTTTGCCGAGAGATATTACGGGGAAACAGATACTTTGCATCTTCCGTTTGAGTGGGATAAGATTTACGCGTTCACCAAGGATGTGTTCCAATGGGATGAGGAGAAGACCAAGTCAGAGATGCTGGTAGGCAAGTCAAAGCAGAGGATATTCCATCTCTCGAAGCTGAGGGACAGCTTCATGGGAACAAAGAAGATTCGTGCCGAGGGAAATGTGCTGACCAGGGAACGTATCATCGCCACGGACAATGTGTATGTCCTCTACGTCCTGGGAGCTGTTATCTTCCCCGACGTTTCCGGTTCCCATGTGAGCGCCAACTTTATCCAGCAGTTGCAACCATTTGACAAGATTCACGAATACTCTTGGGGCATAGCCATGGTTGCACACTCGTTGAACGAGTTGAGAAAGGCTTCTGGGGCTCAAAGGAACCAAATAGGAGGGAATATGGCATTTTTACAAGCGTGGATATATTTGCACTTCCCAATATTTGCTGAAAGGGCTTTTGAGAACAAGGAATGGGACAGAAGGTATTATGGAGACATGTACACCTACAGAAGTAAGCCGAAGCACCAAAAAAGGGATTATCTGAAGTTGAGACGCCAGTTGGACAACTTGACGACGAAAGATGTTGTCTTTGATCCTTACAAAAAGGATTTGTCTAAAGGAAAAGGAAAGAAGGTTGGGTGCGAAGAGAAAAGTGATTACTGGGGGCCTATATTTCACCCAAGAGGATATGTAATGTACAACCCGTCGAGAGTCGCAAGACAATGCCGTTACGTACAAATAATCCTAAAGGAGCACAAGATGTTCAAAATCAATGAGAAAAAAAACCAAATCATATGATAATGATATCGACATTGTTCACAAGCCTTTACCAAGGTCCATCTCGAACAGGTGGTGATGCAATTCCGGATTACATGCCGTGGTACCTGAATGTTTCGCATACTCGAGTGATACGAGTAGATGAGAGGCCCAAGATAGAGGACAAAGATACGGCTCTCGAATTCCTGGTGCGAATTTTTACTCAACTACGATTTTGTTAATTGTTTTAGCATTATATATTGAATGTTTGTTCTTTGAAATTGAAACAAAGAAGACGAGTCGGGCACTTGATAACCCAACCAAAGCTAGAAATCAGGGAAGGGAAAAATGTTAACGCCAATAAAAAGTTGATCGATGAATTGAACAGTCTCGAAGATGTAGAAGCTGGTGCAAAGTTTGGGGAGCTGGAGGCGGATGAGGAGGCGGAGGAGGAGGAGCCAAGGAAGAAGATGAACAGAGGACCCCAAAAAAGGATGACTGAAGGTGCATCGATCAGCGCCCAACCTGGTAAACGAGGACGTGGTGGGCATGGTCGTGGCGATGGACGTGGTCGTGGTAGGGATGTTCATGAATGAATGGTTATATTCATGTGTATGTATTTAACTATGGATAATTATGGAGTCAAAACTTATGTCTTGTCTTAAATTTATTGTCGAATTATGTTTGGTTATGTTCCTAGTTTATGAATGACTTATTCTGGTTTCTTTTGAAAATTGTTTGTGTTTATGCAAAACGCGATTACAATGTGTGTGCAAAAAATGCATATTCTGGCATTTTTCAGTCAGAATCGGATTACATGTCCCCATATGTAATCCGATTCAGCGATTTCCCGAGGTTCGGTTTGAAATCGGTTTACATATACCAATATGTAATCCGATTGTCATGAAGAAAAGTTTTGTATCATTTTTTGCCAAGAATCGGTTAATATGTACCTACATTATATCCGATTGTTTTGCCTAGAATCGGTTAACATATGCATTACAAAAGCCCGATTTAGTGAGATGCATATTTTAAAAGATTTTGTAAGGAAAAAATCGGTCTATGTGATCATCTCTAAAATCCGATTGTTTAAATTGAATTCAGAAAAAATAGCCATTGAGACTTTATCTATATAAGGACAACCTGTTTGAGCCAGTCCCACATGACACACTTAGCCTACAAAATGGAATGGGAACCGTTTGAAGATTTGTGTCTCGTTGAATTGTTTGCTAATACGTTCCGTGAACGTCCGAATAAAATCTATTCAATGTTTTGGAAGAGAGTTAAAGAGTTCTTTTACGGACGTACCGCGAATCCCAATAACCGTAAATGGAGAGACTTGGCTTTTCGATTCCAATACATAAAAAGCGTCATGCGAGAGTACGTAAAAGTTAGAAATATGGTGTACCACTATCATCCACGAGCTCCTCTTAGGGAAAAAGTGAGTAATGCGATCATATTTATACCTATGTCAAAAGTTCACATACTAAAATTTAAGAATTCATTGAATTTCAGCTGGAACGTTTCAACGGGCTATGGAGAAACCGTAATGGGGAAATTAAGTTCATTCACCACAAAGAATATACGACGTTGTACCGACGTGCTCGGAGGTTCATTGACGAGCACTTGATGTGTCAAATTCTAGAATTCCCATACTGAATCCTATACATGTACTGCGCTAATTTCCCAAACTATGTAATGAATATTTTTTTTCTGAAAGTAAGCTATAATCGGATTATATAGATATATATGAACACCGATTGTTGAAATCGGTTTATGTGGGTATTGATTAAACTCCGATTCTAGGTTTACATCTTCATTCGGAATAAACCCAACCCAGAATCGGTTACAAATGCAATAACATCAACCGATTCTGGATCGAGTCTTTTGGAAAAAAAAATTAAATTTTTACAAGTATTGATTACCCATTAATCATAGTTAATTTCAGGATAACTTGATTAAACAATATTTAATTATCCGAATTACCACTAATTTAAGAAGGGCATATTAAGTATTAACATATATATTGGATAAGGGGTTTTTAAGAATTGTTACTCAATGACCCTATTTTGTCATGTAACTATAGGCCCTAATTAATCTACCTAGGCCCCAATTTAGGAAGGTTTAGCAACTATCACAAGGAACAAAAATGATTTTTTTTAGTAGGGTCTTTTGGATGCATGGGCAGGCCAAAACATTCATTTTGCATGGCCACTTGAGAGTGGTGATAGTGATACCCATAATCTTAATCTTAGTTCCAATTTCCAAATCATATCACACCAGTAAATTCTGGGGGAAAAAAACCCTCGTCAAATTGGGGTATACCAAATGAGACAAAATAAAATTATTTTTAAGTAAAACACAAAACCTCTTAACCACATATTTACAAAAATGGCTAATCTACCCTTGATTAATTAACACTAATAAAATGTCATTCGGGTAATTAATTTAGTTAGTTAATTAGTTGATTAAAATTTTGAAATTAGGTTTTATTTTAGATTGAACTCATGGATGTGGGTAGATTTTTATTTTTATTTTTATTTTTATTTTTTTTTTTGAATTCTACTTGTAACGGAAATGAAATCGTACTACCCAAACACTTATAAATATGGGATTGTAGAGCTGCTGGGTGATTTTATACTCAAAATTATAGAAGGAATTAACATTTTCAGTTCTGAAAGAATGAAAAGTCGGCATGGTATTCAATCTTATACCCTGCCGACTTTTGATTTGTTTTGATTCTTCGTGTTTTTTTTTTTCTTTCTTTTTTTTTTTTTTTTTTTTTTTTTTTTTTTTTTCATCATGATCATGTATAGTTAGAGTTTTGAAGAAAGATTTTGATTTTTTTTTTAATATGTTTTAGTCGGCATGGTTGTTTTAGTATGGGCAATTTGATCTTTTAACACCTTTTAGACACCCCTTAGCACACTAGTTTGGCTGAAAATTTGGCCAGGAAAAAAAAAAACTATAATTTGCTTCAAAATATTTATGGCCTATCATATTCACAAATTAAATCCAATACGTAGCATCCAGCCATAGATTTTAACTCATTTTTGAACTTATGGTTTAGATTGTGTGTACACACCTCCTAACGATTTATTTATGGACTTACAAAATTGGTTCGCGTCTAGTAAGATTTAATTTTGCTCACTACTCCCCGATAATATTACAATTTATGTGCATTGTCTTTTTTTCTTCTTGATTTTTTTTTTTATAATAAAAAGAGTAAGGGAAGCTCAAAAAAAAAGCAACCTACTCCAGAAGTACAGCATTAGGATCAACTGGGCTAAGGATAGCACCATAAGGATCCCTTAACAGAAGATTAGAGTTATTACAGTTATCCTGAAGAAGCAAGTTTGGACTGAACTGTAAAGCTTGCCAAAATAAATGTAGATTGGGACCTTTCCAGTTTAAGTTTTGTAGTAAGGTAGAAGTACTAGATATCCTAGCTAATTTAGCAGCATTGTTAAGTTGCTGGGAGTCTAGCTTTATGAGTCTTCCCAAGACAAAGTCTATGACTTCAAAATTCCTAACTTCATTCCTATAAGTTACTTGAAATTTGTGTTGAACTTCTAGTTTGTAACCTTTCTGAATGGCCTGTAGAATATTTTCCTCTTCTGATGCAAAGTGTGTCCTTTTCATCTCCTTTCCCCAAGTCAAAGATAGTTGAGCTCCTCTGCTGGCTCTGCTTGCGTCCAGTTGCTGGGTCTTTAAAGTTCCTTGCTCCCATGCACTGCCCTGTGAAAGATAGTGCCACAAAAGCAAAGTTAGTATAGTGTGATAGATCACTATTAGCCATATTATTATTAACTTCCATAATATGTATGCTAACAGTGATGCCAAAATTCTCTCCAGTGTTACTATTAAGGCTGCTTTGTCTTAGGTTTGGATTAGTGGTGTTGTCCCGATAATAGATGTTGTTTAAGATATTCCCTTGATTGTGAATCACTCTATTATATGTGCATAGGTGCTTAGTGATTTTCAGAGCAGTAGCAGCAGCATTATGATCTATGTTTCTGAAGATCAGATCACATCTAGCTTTCTAGATGAACCAGCAAATGGTAGCAAAAGTAGTATTCCAGCTAGCAGTGGGATTGTCAGGGAGAAACCAACTGTTGAACCAATCATGAAAGGATCTATAAGCAGTAAAGAGTTGATGATTTTCCCCAAAGAGTTTCCTTCATACATCAGAGGCAGCTGGGCATGCTAGGAGAACATGAGTAATATCTTCAGAAGCACTCTTGCAGAAGTTGCAGATAGGATCAATGTAGTTCAGAATACCAACTGACTTGGCATTAGTTGGAAAAATACCATGAGCACACTTCCATATGAATAGCTGAATAGCTGGGGTGGTGTCTAGTTTCCATATTTTCTTCCATGGAGCTGTATGGGTATCACTAGCATATTTATCATTAATCTGTCTAGGGCTGCACAAGACCCACCCACGATACCCATACCCGCCCGTACCCGCTAAACCCGTGGGTTTTTTGTCCATACTCGCCCGTTGTGGGTGCGGGGTTGGTTAAGAAAAAAAAAACCCGCTGTCCGTGGGTGCGAGGTTGGTTTTAGGTCATACCCGCCCATACCCGCCCGAAAAATCCGCTCAATATACACCGTTGATTACAGCTAATCCTTCACTGGCCTTGAGAAGTTCAGCTCGCTCCCTAAACCACCTCTTTTGTCCCTTTCTCCGAGAGACTTCACGTTTTCAATGGTTGTTGGTGTCTTGTGTGTGAACATATCCACAGAGGTGCCAATTTAAGAGATGGCTTTCTTAACGTTCAGACATTTCTTTACCATCAAAAATAAAACAGAAGCGTATTCGATTTGCTATCACTATAATTAGCTGCACGCGTCATGAAATATATTAAAGTAGACTCCATGGATTGTAATCTTGAAAATTTCAATGTGGTGCAGCAGATTATAGCGAACTCCTCCTCCTCCTGATAAGTATATCTAATTTTTGGATTATATTTAATTATTGCGGGTTTAAGCGGGTTTAAACCCAATCCCTCCCTACCCGCAGCGGGTGGGTAACAAAACCCGCCCGCTGTTTGTGGGTGCGGGGTTGGTTATGAAAAAAAAAACCGCAGCCTGTGGGTGCGAGGTTGGTTTGAGCTTATACCCGCCCATACCCGCCCATGTGCAGCCCTAAATCTGTCTGTCATAAAGGGATTTGACAGTGAATTTCCGTATATGGGTTAAGCTCCATTGTATAGTATCCTCAGTATTTGGGTAATGATTTGTCTGGAGGATAAGTTTTTGGATGTCCTGAGTGAACCAGAATGTTAGAATATTATGATCCCACTCTCCATGGGTATTGAAAAGTTGATTGACAGTTTTCAGGCTTGATGGGAAGTGAGTTCGTTTTTGGAGTATGTCAGGTAGGTCTTCAATCCATATATCTTCCCAAATGTGAATGTTAGTACCATCTCATATTTTTCAGATATAATACTTCTGAATGCAAGAAATTCCTTCCAAAATTCCCTTCCAAATCCAAGAATAAGTGGTCCTTGGCTTGATATCCATTATGATGACTTCTTGGTTTGGAAAATGAGAGGCCTTCATGGTACTAGTCCATAGGGAGTTTGGTTCTTCTATTAATCTCCAAGCAATTTTTGAGATCATAGCCAGATTGAAGTATTACATATTTTTGAAGCCCAATCCCCCTAACTCCTTTGGTTTATTGATAGCATCCCAAGCAATGTAGAATAGACCTTTAGGTTTGTCTTGATCTTTGTTCCAAAAAAATTTCCTTTGTATAGCATTTATCTCTTTGCAGGTGCCCTTTGGGATCTTGAAGCAGTTCATTTGGTAAATGTTGGATGTTGAGGTGACAGTTTGGATCATAGTAACTTTTCCAGCTGTAGATAGAGTTGTTTTCCAACCAGCAAGTCTGAATTTTAGTTTTTCAACACAAGGCTTGAAGGCCTGAATCTTGCTTTTGTTAGTGAAGAGGGGATATCCCATATATTTGTCAGAAGTGTTAATCCTTTGAACCTTCGTTGCATCACTTATGTTGTCTGCAAGGGTTGGAGCAGTATTCTTGCCGAAGAAGATTCCTAATTTGGAGAAATTTATCAGCTGCCCATAGGAATGACCAAAATCTTGAAAAATCTTGATTGAGTTGTTACACTCTTCCATATTAGCTTTGCAGAAAATCATGCAATCATAAGCAAAAAGTAAATGATTGATTGCAGGTGCTTCACTGCAGACTTTTGTTCCATGTATGTATCCTTGAGATTCAGCATTAGTCAGATATCTAGAGAGAGTTTCCATGCATAATAGAAATAAGTAAGGTGAGAGGGGATCCCCTTGTCTGAGGCCTCTAGTAGGTTTGAAAAACTTTCCAGGATAACCATTTACAAGAACAACAAGATTGGTGGTGGATATGCACTGATGGACTAGATTACACCATTGAGAGCTGAATCCCATTTGTTTCATAACTTGAATAAGAAATTCCCAATTAACCCTATCAAAAGCTTTGGCCATATCAATCTTAATTCCCATAGTGCCATTTGCTCCTTTTTGCCCTTTCTTGTATTCATATAGTGTATGAGTTCATGTGCTATGGCTATATTGTCAGAGATTTTCCTGCCATGAATGAAAGCTGACTGAAAAGGAGATATAATGTTTGGTAGAAGAGGTTTTAGTCTTTGAGCCAGGAGTTTTGAAATAATTTTGTAAGTGGTATTGCATAAGGATATTGGCCTGAAATGGGCAGGGGTAGTAGGACTTTCTGTTTTGGGGATGAAGGAGATGAAAGTAGAGTTCATTTCTTTAAGAAGGTATCCAGAAGTAAAGAAGTTTTGGACCATTGTAATGATGTCCTCACCTACAACATCCCAGTTGGCTTGGAAGAAATTTGGTGGGAAGTCATTAGGACCTGGAACCTTGTCACCTGCCATACTGAATAGTATATTTTTGATTTCCACAGCATCGGGGACCTTTAAGAGGGTGTTATTCTCTGTGGTGGTAATAGTGGTGGGTATGAGAATTATGAGGGATTGGTTGATGGTTATTGGTTCAGCAGTAGCCATAGCAGCAAAGTGATTGGTGAAGCAGAGAGCAACTTCATCCTTGTTGTGAAGCCAAGAGCCATCAGCTTGTTGTATAAAAACAATTTTATTTCTTCTGTATCTTTTTTTGGCAGATAAGTGGAAAAAACTTGTGTTTTTGTCTCCTAGTTTGATGAGTTGATCTCTGCTTTTAGTCTTCCAGAAGCATTCCTGAATGTTCTTCCAATGTTCAACTTGCTTTTAGCATCTCTTATATCCTTACCTCTATTGATATTGAATTGATTCTTGGTGATCCAGTCCAAGTGTTGCATGTTGTCTTCTAGATTGTTCTTGATATTACCATAAATCTCCTTGTTCCATTTCTTTAATTTGACTTTAATATCTCTTAACTTTCTGGAAATTTTAATGCCAAGAGATCCTTTGTGATGAGTTTTACAACATTTAGCAATGATGGCTTTGCAGTCCTTGTGGTCAAGCCAAGGACCAAATAATTTGAAGGGAATGTGTCCTTGCTTCCAATTGGCATTGGTATTGAGGAGAATTGGGTTATGATCAGAACCAATGGCAGGGAGATTGGAGATGGTGGTATTTGAGTGTATTTCAAGCCAAGTTTCATTAGCCAATCCTCTATATAATCTTTGTTCTGTGATATGAATGCATGTTCTTCTGTTGGTCCAAGTCAAGGGACATTCTGTGTATTCCAAATCAGTAAGGTTGGCTTCTTCTATTTTCTACAGAAAGATATCAGATTCAGAAGAATCAATAGGGTGTTGACTGAATTTTTCATGATCATGCAGTACAAAATTTAAATCACCCATTATCAACCAAGGTAAGGTTTTAGTTCTATCAGTATTTTCTATCATTTTCCAATAATGTATTTTATCAAGAGTGGTGTAAGGGCTACCATAATATCCTGTGAAGAGACAAGGTTCCCATATAATATGATAGATTGTGGCACTAATGTGATAATTAGAGAAATCTTGTATTGTGACCTTTAGATTAGTTTTCCAGGCTAAAACAAGACCTCCAGCAATATTTGGATTTTCCTCTAGGTTCAACAAACCAAAAATTAGTGACACCTATATTACTAAGAATAGCTTTCAAGTTCTTAGTTTGTTGTTTGGTTTCAGATAAAAAGAATATATCAGGATTATGTTTATTTAACATGTTATTTAGGTGTGTACTAGTGTTTGGTTGTTCTAGACCTTGACAGTTTCATGACATGACAGAATAAAATTGCCAAAAATAAGAAACATGAGGATAGTTAAATATGATAATGAAGTAACCTAAGTAAGTAGCATCATGGAGATTAAGGGTAATGGCGTATGCAACATTGCTAATTTTAAATATATGCTTTCTTACTAGAATAGTAATGTTATGATTAAATTTAGGAGTTTGGAAGAAAAAACAGGAAGTAGTATGAGTTACCTGATGGCTTAGGAAATGATTTGCTCCCTCAAGGATACCAGTAGTCAGATTAGTCAGGTGATCTTCCTCCATAAGGATCATTTGGGTACTGTTTTTTTTTTTTTTTTGAAGGTTGACTGTGGTCCCAGTATTGGAGAAGCTGGTCTGAGGCTGCAGAGGGGATGAAAAGTTTTCTTTTTGGGTCCATCAACTGTGGATGGAATTCAGTATCAACAACTTTGAGTTTGAATTCCTTCTTCCTTCTTTCCCAAAGTAGTTTCTTCTGGTTGTTAAGGTATTCATCAATTTGTTTCTGAATATCAGCCAGAGAAGGAGTGGATTCAAAGGCATTTGATGGTAGGTTTTGAATGGTTATAGGCTTGGTTTTTGGGAAAATATTTTCAGGGATGATAGTATTCTCCAAACCATTCTCAGGAGTTGAGTGTTGTTTCCTAGCAGAAGTTTTGATGTTGATACCCTTCTTTCTTATTATTTTATCCCTATTTCTGTTGCTATCCATGAGTTTTTTATGCTTCTTTTGACAGGCTATAGCTTCATTGTTGGTAGTGGGTATGTCTCCTTTGATAGGTTGATGTAGACCTGCTTTGAAGATGATATAGTCTTCAGGGCCATCTAATTCCTCAGAGCTATTCTTTAAGATGATCTGTCTTTGTGCTAGCCTCATTTTGATGGCAAATTCCTCAGCAACATCTCTATCAGTGTAGTGTCTTATTTTGAGGTTTTTTCTGTGGGCTACTGATGTTTGAAGAGGTTGAGGTATTGGAGGTTGAGGGGTAGGTGTTACTGAGATTTGATGGATGATTTTTTGGAGTAGCATTATGAGCTTGTTTTTATTTCTCTTCACGTAGAGGTCCAGGATGATCTAATATTCTGCAAATCTTGCAGAATGCTATACCAGTCAAAGCATAGGCCATTTCAAGCCAGTGTGAGACAATTGGTGTTTCATAGGAATCTATGCCATACTTTAGGGCTCTAGTTACATCAATAGTTAAGAGAACTTCAAGGTTCTTTTCATCTTCATCTCTCCCATAGGCTTTCTTAGCTTCCTGAAAGATTCATGCTGGTCTGATGATGCTACTCATATCAGGGATGATGTGCCTTGGAAGTCTTTTGACTAGTTCCCAAATCCTAACTCTATAGAAGTTTGCTTCATCAATGAAATCTGGTCCAGCTGGTGGAACTTCAATTAAGATAATGAGTTTGTCAAAAATCCCTCTAGTACCTCCTTTTCTAAACTCTTTGTGATCTTATATGCTCCCCAAAACACCTATCACTATGGTTATGTTCGGATTTTCTTGAGTAAGACGTGCCATGTTGTGCTGTGCTAGATGACGTGTTGTGTTGTGTTGTGTTGTACTGGAAAAATGAACGTGGTGTGTCGTGCTATGCTGGGTCGAGCACATTTATTTTGTGTTTTTCAAAGTAAATATTTTTCAAATATTTAGGTATTATATGAGTTCTTATAAAAATAAGTCGATATAACGATGATCAAATACCAAAAATTGGATAGAATAAAGAGTCTCTTGTGAAATATACACAAAATGTGATGTATTTCGTAGCGTTGCACATTATGACGTGTTTTCTTAATGTGTTGTGTTGTGCCCCGTGCTTATCCGTGCCGTGTGCCGTTCTGTGCCACCATGCCGATTAGGGTAGCCCAGCACATCCCGCGAAACTAACGTGCTGGTCCGTGCTGGGCTAAGTCACGTGTTGTGCTGGTCTGTTTTCAAATTTTAACGTGTGCTCGGGCTGGCATGGCCAAATTTACACCTCTAAGTAAGTATCGTTACTTTGGTGTTTTGCACCATTTTATATGAACCATTTTTTAGGGACCATGGTTTATTTTGGAGACCATGGTCTTATTAGGCCAACCTCCCTATACTTATAAGGGGTGTCCTAAAGTTAGGTAAATACACATTTATCCTTTACTTTTATTTAAATTAAAACTAACCTAATATAACTATATAAATATAATCATATATATCTAATCTAAACTAAATGAATTTATTAACTAAAATCAAAAACAAAATCAAAAACAAAAACAGGGGGGAATCAAAATCAAAATCATAACAAAAAAAAAAACAAAAAAAAAAAAAACAAATTTATTCTCTTCTTCTTCTCTCTTTCCTTGACGTTCTTCGTTCGATTGAAAAATGAGTATTAACCATCAAAATGAGTTGAAAATAAGTTGCAGAGAGAAATTCGTCTAGGAATTATGTGAAAAACTTTGTCGAACTAACCGAACCTAATAGAATTGATGAACATGAAGAACAATTTGGCTATTTCGCAAAAAAAAATTCCCAACCGAACCTTAGTTCGGTTATGTCGCAAAAACATTTCCCAACCGAACCCTAATAGTTCGGTTAGTAGCAAAAAACATTTCCCAAACGAACCTAATAGTTTGGTTAGTTGCAAAAACATTTCCCAACCGAACTTTAAGTTCGGTTTGATCGTAAAAAGTTTTAATTTTTTTTTGTAACCGAACTATTTAATGGTTACACCAAATATATAGTTCGGTTTGATCGCAAGAAAAAATTTCAATTTTTTGTAACCGAACTTCTTACCGGTAACTAATCATTACTAATCATACTAATCACTAATCATTAAGTTCGGTTTTTTGGTCATAAATTTGGGTAACCGAACTTTAAGTTCGGTTTGATCGTAAAAAGTTTTAAATTTTTTTGTAACCGAACTATTTAATGGTCACACCAAATATATAGTTCGATTTGATCGCAAGGAAAAATTTCAATTTTTTGTAACCGAACTTCTTACTGGTAACTAATCATTACTAATCACTAATCTTTAAGTTCGGTTTGATCGTAAAAAGTTTTAAATTTTTTTTGTAACCGAACTATTTAACGGTCACACCAAATATATAGTTCGGTTTGATCGCAAGGAAAAATTTCATTTTTTTGTAACCGAACTTCTTACTGGTAACTAATCATACTAATCACTAATCATTAAGTTCGGTTTTTGGTCATAAATTTGGGTAACCGAACTTTAAGTTCGGTTTGATCGTAAAAAATTTTAATTTTTTTTTTTGTAACCGAACTATTTAATGGTCACACCAAATATATAGTTCGGTTTGATCACAAGGAAAAATTTCAATTTTTTGTAACCGAACTTCTTACTGGTAACTAATCATACTAATCACTAATCATTAAGTTCGTTTTTGGTCATAAATTTGGGTAACCGAACTTAATCGCAAAAAAAATTAAAATTTGAAATTTTTTTGTAATAGAACTTCTTAATGGTAACTAATCATTAGGCCGACCGAGAGAAGCGAGGGAGGACTTTATATATGGTGACTTTGTGTCAATGTGAAGCGTGACATTTTTCGTAAATAAATCCAAGAGGAAGGGAACTAAGGTATTAGACATTTTCGTAAATAAACCAAAGAGGAAGGGCAGTAAGATATTAGACATTTTCGTAAATAAACCAAAGAAGAAAGGAAATTAGATATAAGAACCAAATTTTATTATAATTCCTTATTTATCCTATTTCTTTAGGGGTATAATTGACAACCAAACTTTAATATAACATATCTAAAAATCCGTGCCTTGGAATTTTATAAATTTTATCTCGTTGGAAAGTTTTTAAGAAATCTACGCAATGAGTACAAACAACAATATCAAATTTAGAGTTTTTACGAAAAATTTGGAAAAATATTTATCATTTTAAGCACAATTTTGAAAATAAAATGGAGATCCATTGTGCAAACTACCACAAAAGAATACATAATGTTTTATGTAACCATATTTTGGTTTTATGCATCAACGAATTTTCTTTTGCAACTAATAAAACGATGTACTCTCTCCGTTTCAAGAAAAATGATAATTTCACTTTAGCCATAAATTTTCTTTTACAGTATAATTGCAGCAGTGTTTCCTTTTTTCTTTGGTTGGCCTTCCCCACCATGGCAGCGGTCATCTAGTACTAATCACTAATCATTAACTAATAACTAATTAATCATTAAACTAACACATTTAATTAAGGATGGCAGCGGTCATCTAGTACTAATCACTAATCATTAACTAATAACTAATTAATCATTAAACTAACACATTTAATTAAGGAGGGTAAGTTTGGTATCAAGAAAAATATTTAGATAAGGGATGACTTAAGATTACTTATAATGTCTTGCCTAAAATAGAATCATGGTCCCCACAAAAAAAAACATGGTCCCAAAAAAATGGTTCTTTTATATATATTCCCTATACAAACACCGAAACCAGGACAGAGCCAGCTTAGAGCATCGAACTGCACACTCAGCCCAGCTGGCTGTTAAGTACTTTTTTTTTTTTTTTTTTTGTTTGTTTGTTATAAAATGGGCTCTTAAGCCCAATATGCACTCCTATCTAACTTGCCAAGAATTTTGGCACCTCCTTCCTCCAGAACTTGGCTCTGCTCTTGCCGAAGATTTCTTCGGTTGAAAAGATTGGGTTCATGTTAATGGGTGCATGTTCTCAACCTTCAATTGTCCAATGTTAATGGCTCACCACCTTATATATTAAGATCTAGGCTAAGGAGTTAGCAATGTGGGACTATCTTATAGTTTCTCCAACATGCTCCCCCTCCACGTGTAGGGCGGAGATTAAGCCACTACAACGTGGACCTCTGTACGGGTGGATGGACGCCCATTGAGTCTACTTCTCATTCCACTCTCATACACGCCTAGCTCTGATACCATGTTAGAAGTGTGTGGGCCTCCAACTCAAAACCAATTGGCTTTGAGTTGGAAGCCCACGCACTTAATTTGATTAATCCCACGCTCTCAATCTTCAATTATTTATAAGCATAAAGACTTCTTCATCATAGGTGAGTAGTTAAGAAGAATATTTCACGTAAATGCCCTATCATTGGAAGTCCCCAAATTTCAATAGATAAGATTTTTTTTGACAAATTTCATTTTGTAATATATGGCATCATGGCTGCTAAATTAACCATCATAAATAGCGGAAATGATTATCCAACCCGCGGGCCATCCCGACAATGGGAGTGTGAGAGAGAGAGGGTGTGGGTCCCACCTTTAACCCACCCTGCAAATCCGCCGTGTTGAGGAACCCCTATTTTTGTGTCTTGTGGGATGGACGGCGGGAATCAACCCGCGGTGAGTGTATCATTCCCGCATAAATATGGTGTACATAATTTAGTCCAAAGGTTGATTACTGCTTTGCAAAGAAAATGTTATAAAATAAGGTCAAAAATATAATAATTAAAAGAGTTGAATTTATGGTTTGATTGATTTGACATCTATGGACACCTAATACCAACAATAATTCTCATTAGTATAGATATGTGGCTTAGGAATTTGTCAAACTAGTCATCAATAACTAACATTATTTGCATGAAACTATATGGGTCGGATTGCTAAAAGGGTTATCAGCTTCTTTGTTGGTGTACTAAAATTCACATCAGATAAAACTAGGTCTCAAAGCCCAGGATTGATACATCCCCAAGTAAATTGGTAACCCTTTGCAGTAATCTTGAAATTATGTATTAGAAACAATCAAACTAGAAATAGAAACAATAAAAGAAAGATTTTGATATAAAATGCCCTCATTTGCTATCCATAAACTCGTGGTACAAGATGAATTCATTCATGGTGTAACTCTTTTATCGATCTCCCAAAAATGTTTATATTATACTTTTTTGCTTAGGGATTATCATGTCTAGGCACATAATGATTTGTTTAGCAGATATGATGTAGTATAGTAATAAAATCATCGGAATGACGGTATTGGTGATCTAAGTTTGAAACTCCTCTGCACCAAATTTTTTTTATCAATAAGAACAATAGTAATTAGGTTAAATCGGAAGAGTCATAATCATTAACGGAACAATCCGATAAAATGTAGGTAAAGTAGGTAAACGATAATATAAATAATTGATTGTAAAAGCAAAACCTCCAAGAAAAATTCATGTAAATACACTAAAACTAGTCAGCATTATTGGAGCCAAAACCTATTATTACTTAATCAACATCATTAGCAGTGTCATTAGGCTTAAACTAATCGAAAAAATGCGGTATTATCTGCCTAACTAGAAATAATTAAGGAATTTATAAGCAAAACAAATGTTAATCAAGTTATAAAATAATTGTAGTTCCACCAATTATCAATGGAAAACCAAGTCATGGCAACAACCAACCAAAACAATTTAAAGAGGGGTTTTAACCTCACCATCAAACAGTCATCAGATAAGCCTAAGTGACCCACCAACATATTATGTTATACCTAAATAATTGAAACATGAAGTAACATGATATGGTGACAACCTTATTATCAAATTTTCTAAATCTTATATTAACACTAATAAGTACTTTCTCTCCTATTATTAATCTTCTTCTTCTTCTTCTTCTTCTTCTTCTTCTTCTTCTGAAATTCTTTCCAATGGCTGCAAGATGTTCATGTCCTCAAATTATAGCTCAAAGAAGTTCATTGATGCATAAAAAGTCACCTTATAAGGTGTTTATGGGGCACAAGAGTACTCAACTTTCAACAAACAACAAAACATATAAACTTCAAATAACTTCATCCATTAGTAACAAGGTATGTAATGAAAACCAAGAATTGTACCATTAGTTTTTTTTTTTTTTTTTTTGTTAATCAGTAACTTCAGATGTAGACGAATTTCAACCTCAGGTCATTGGCGTTGCACCATGAGTTCAGTAGATATAATGAGTTTTATTTCGACTTTGTATTGATGATGACTTGGTTTTGTTAACAGGTTTTTGAGGATCAAGCAAGAGGAATTGTTTGTTACAAAGATGAGAATGGAGAGATAATTTGCGAAGGATTCGACGAGGGTCCTCGTGTTAATGAACAAGAATTAAGAATAGCTAGCAATCAAAAGTAAGTTCTAATAACTCAAATTTTCTCAATATATGTTGTTAATCAACAAGTGAGCTATTATTATTCAAAATTTCCAAAACTAATTAATTTTTTTGAATGAATTCAGAGAAATCGAGATCATCGAAATGCTTCGACGAAGTTGTTTACAAATTGCAGAAGAAGATGGATTAAAGCATGCTGCAAAGAGTTGTATCTCTGCAATTGAAGATGTTGACTGGATCGGCTTTAGAAGATATTAATTAATTTTCAGCTAAAAAAGAAATTAATAAGCTAGGAGTTGGTAGTATATCATATTTCTTCAATCATGAAATGTAAATAATCATCTTCATGTACATGATGGAACCAATATAGGTTTACTGTTGTAAACCTGAACATCTAATAAGATCATATATGCATTACTTTTATCCTCCGTAACTATTGAATTTAAACCGATACTGTTCTTACTTAACCAACTTTTTGGCACTGGCACTTTGACTTGGCTAGCTGTGAAAACTTAAACATATAGGCACACGGGAATCCACCAAGGCAGCCCATCAAATTAAAACAAGTACCCAAACTCCATTAATGGCAGAGCAAAAATGGCGTTAACCAGTGGCCTAGCGGAACTAAAGAGGGGGCAAGCTTTACCAGTGGCCTGGCAAAACCAAGATGGGAAAAAACAAAAAGGCCTCACTGTGTAAGAACAAACAATGAATATAAAGACATCCAGACAGTATAGTAGTAAGTGCATGATAACAGTTGTGTTCCTAAATCATAAAGCATCATATAGTAACTGACATTTTCAATATCTTGACAATGTAAAACAGAAGATATCAGGCCAAGCTGCTTAATAAAGAGTGCCCATATAGAAATTTACAGAGTGAATGGAATAGGAACAGACTTTAAATGTAAAATATGGTTACACAAATGAATAACCGTATGTTCTTCTTTTTCTTTCATTATTAAATGTAACCGATACATGAACAAAGAGGCACAGGATAGTTCAGGGACAGGCTATCTAAGAAACTGTACCTGTAACAGGAATTTCCCTGATCTGGAACTGCCTTGTTCTGCATCTTCTAACAAATGTTTCACATATATTTTCACAGAAACCGAAAATGAGGCAGCCAAAAAAAGAATTATAATAGGTAAGAATGAAAAAACGAACTATATATAAAGAAGGGGATTCCAAACCTACATCTGGGAATAATTTACAACCAAACTGTTTCCTTTGTATAACTTTAGGGAGATGAAACCTTTGCATTATCTTCACCAAGGTCGGATTGGGACGCACTTGGAATGATGTTTTGAGGAGACCACTGATCTGGGACCATAAGGAAATACTCCGACATGGCTTTTCTGAACCTTTTCTTATATTGTTTCGGTGAGATTACAGTAGGTGTAGAGTTTTTACCTCCACCTAAGATGCCCGAAGTTTTTACCCATGTCTCTAGATGTTTGTCCCAAGTGTACTGCCTCATGAAATCAATAATTCCTACAACAAGCTCTTGCTTCTCCTCATCCACCCCAACCAGTAATGAGTAATCCATTACATCGATTGACTGCGACAAATAAATGAGTATAAAGATGGATACGTCAATGTTTTATTTGAACCATGAACATTAGAAACAAGTTGGTTGTAAAACTTACAGCAAGGAAAGAAGTATCATTCCAGACAGCTCTCTCTAGCAACCGCTTAGCTTTGTTTCCCACAAAAATGGGAGAAGTTGGCATTGCTTCAATTAGGTTCTGATCTAAAAGGACTTTATTGCTCCCACTTGCATCTGCATTATACCGAGACCGAGTTGATCCTTTCAGGTCATAGAGTCTTGTAAGATTCCGTTGAAATAAAAGATTTTCCATAACAAGAACATCCATCCTCGCATCCTTGCCACCATTTTGGTGCTTTGATATAACCTGCCATGAGAATCCGTCAAGAAAATTATATTGCCAAGTCAGTGCATAAGACAGCTAGTTGAAAATAATTTAAAACGACTAATCTTGCTAAGGTCCAAGAGTTGGGTACAAAAGGCTTATGGCGGTGTTCAAATACTTGTCACTCAGAATTCTGATTTTAGTTTCAGGTTAATCTGGGTTGTGAGTTGCACATGGAAGACGTACCTGATAGATCCCCAGAATCTTCGCAAGGCATGTTGGGCTTCTTGTTTCGATCGATTCAGTAAGATATTTGAAATACTCCGGAGCAAACTGGAGGAAAGATTCCAATTCCGTCTTTGTAACCTGTTTAATGATGAATCGATCATCCAACGATTTTGCAAAGAAGACATTACTCTTACCACCTTGAGCCCCCCATTTCTTACACCGACTAAGAGACCTTATGAAGTCGAGCTCAGAAGGACAACACATTCTCCTAAGAGCCTCAAATCTACTTGAATAGTAACACGTCACTGTGTACTTCACCTTCCCTAGTGGGCTATCATCTGTGAAAGAAACAGTGGCATGCAAAGACTTTGAATACAGCAGAGGGTCTAAAACGAAGCTCCGTGAACCAGACATGGATAAGATGCTTTCATCCAAAGACCCAACACTTCTAAGAGATTCAGAAGCTGCCTCGTCAAGTTGAGGAGACATGTGAACATCCACTGAATCATAAGACATCAAAGAAGCAGATGAACCCCCACCATCTTTAAGTCTCTCACCTGATATCTGGGAATGATACTCCGGGGAAGCTAATGCATATGATATAACACTTGTAGGTTCATCATCATAAACTGGCACAACAATCCCATCAACACCTATGGGCAGAAAGAATCTGGCTCCACCTAAACGTGGCAACTCCCGAACCACTGGAAGATATACAGGATTGTACTGCCCAAGATTATCGAGCTTTGGAGCGCTCATCAATGAATTCTTGTTAACAGGAAGGTAGAGATCTGAAAGATATATAGGATCATACCGAGCAGAGTTATCGAGCTTTGGAGCTCTCCCCAGTGAATTCTTGTTGACAGAATGGTACAGCTCCAGAAAAGGAACCCTCACCCATGTTGGGCACTGTTCCAAATTGTTATCTACCTTCAGTTGAGTTGTCTGAAAGCCTTCTCGGTTCTCTTCTGCTTGATCTTCCAACTGTGCTGTTTTCATCACAACGTTTACCATACTTGAATCATCTGGGACAGCAGTATTATCTTCCTTTACAGTTATAATTCCTGGTGGGTTTTTACCTGTCCATGCAGCTTCAAGTGTTTCAGACAATTTTTCAGCACTAGGAAACTGTCCAGTCGAAGCAGACCTTTGAACTACTAACCCAGATTCCAAAGGATTATATTGATTACCAAGGCTGATACTCGAAGATAATAATGTAGATTGGCTCTCCATACTTAGATTTGGATCATGGTCCACATATTTTCCTTGAAGAGCCATATTAAGATCATTATGTTGCTCTCCTCCCTGATTAGAATTTTCATTGGACTTCACATCTACCAGAGAATTTTTATCCTGCACGATAGTTAAGTTTGTCTCAGCAGGCTTCTCAGTACTGACTGATTTATCAAGCTGTTTCGGTGCAGAAGTACTCAGTTTTTCCTTAAAAGTCTTGTTATCTGTACTGGCTGCATAAACTAGGCGCTGGTCCCACAGATAGATATTGAAGATTAATTGCCTCCGTAAACCATTTATCTGAATAATATCAATTACGGGTTGCCCTTTCTTTTCCTCCCTGTTTAGTGCATTCTGGAGAGATTCCTACAAAAATGCACATAAAATTTAAACCCAGACAAAACCAGAAATGATTCCGTTCCCTCCAAGAGAATTCTTTTTTTTTTTTTTTCATTTGAAAGATATCAAAGTCGATGCCTTGGAGTATTGAAATGTTAAGCTTAGATATGAAACTGAATAAAAGAACTTAGAAACCTTAATGTCTCACCTCAAATTCTGCCTTCTCTGTCTTTAGTAACCCCTCAAGTTCTGTAATAAGGCCTCTGGACCCAGTTCTTTGTTCTGCAATTTTGCGAAGAGCATTTGATACTTCAGCGAACAGATGTCCTGCCCTGTTGACCACCTGTTACACATGAACAACAACAGATCATCTAACATGTGAGCAAGGAGAACTCAACGAAAAAAATCTTGAATCCTGAAACTGGTGATGCATTACCTCATTCGCTTCATGCTGTATCCAATCCTGCCTATTATAGTTAAAATCAACTCTTGAAGGTGGAAGGTAAACCGAATGCACATTTATTGATGCATAACGGAAGCAAGCAACCATCCTTCCGAACCTGCACAAAATTGGAAGTATGTCACCTAATTATACAAAAGACTTGCAATTCATAAGAGGCATCTTGAGACATGTTTCAGCAAGAACATACCCATAGAACCGTAGACAGTCTCTATGTAGAGAATGACCACAGTTTGCCACTCTGCTAGCAGCAGCGTGGTTTGAAAAGCTAAGCTCTAAGAATTTCCCAAACGATAAACCCCAAGCAGCATCAGACATCACTACTCTTAGAGTAGGAGGAGGTAACCCGTTGACGCGTGGACACTGTAGACACCTGTGCCACATCCAGATCTTGCCTTCTCCTTCACCCGGTAAGAGAATCTCAAGCTTCTTAACAGAAATCGTAAGAGTACCTTGTCGATGAGTATAAGAATGAATATGTGCTTCTGATGGCATCTCACAAAAGCGGCATCTGAAACTCTGGCAAAGAAAGTTGGCTTACTCAGTCAGAGAAGCTGTCATCGTTGGCCTAATATTGAAAGGAATGCATAAACATGGAAACAATTGGATACCTGGTCAAATAAATGGTCTCGTAAAAACCGTCCTAAGGGCTTATCAGAACTTCCATAGTATTTGATCCGAAAGAGATGGGCTCGTTCGCAAACAGTTCCTTTCCAAACACAACGAGTTGATAATGAAACCAATATACTCTGATGATCAGTTGTACATTGAGGAAAGTCTTCCTTGGACGAGCCTTGCTCCTCACGAATGTTGTTACGGTCTTGCTCTAAGGTTGTCAAATCTGAAGAACTTAGTTCACGCACAACCATCGAGTTGCTATTAATCTGCGGATTACTGCCTTCACCTTGACCTGTTGCCTCCAAGGCCCCAATATTATTTGCACTGAGATGATCACCAACAGCAACTAGGCTGCCGTCAGATGCAGAAGGTTTAGCATTGAAGGTTTCACCAAAACCCACTGAACTTTTCTCCCCATATCCATAATATGACGAGGGATCATCATAAGGACCAGATATGAACTTTCCTGGAGAGGTAAAAGAAGAGAAAGGTCCAGGAGAATTCATATAGTTTGATGGTGGTCCTGTGTATTGAGACCAAGGGCTTTTAGTTGAAGAAGGTGACAAGGTCAAATCCCATTTCTTAATGGAGGAGTTTTGGTTTGGCGAAGCTATGTCTACTGTGAGGATATTGTAGGGCTGCTGTGGTTCAACCCCCTGAGCCTTGGCAGTTGAAGAGACAGTATAACCAGGTATTGTAGAAATGGACCTGCCAAAGTTGGATGGATTATCTGGTAGTGCAACTGTTAATGGTGATTTCAAGGGAAGCTCTGGGAGGGAGGCTCCCTCATCAGCTAGAAAAGATGTCTCCAAAGCCAAATGATATGCTGCAAATATTCCATATTGGACCACATGCTTCACCTTTTTCAATTCATCCCCGTTCGCACCCTTAAGCAAAATCTGTAATAAACATATACGGACAGGGACTTGATTTGTTAGATATTTGAAATCAAATTTGATGAACTTGAGATTGTGATATGGGTTGCTGGACTCACGGTGCAGCCCAATGGTTTAGGGCATCCTTCAAAGAACATCAGCGTCTTCACCAACTTCTTTCCATTCTGCCCAGCACTGCCATGCTGTTCAAGAAACTTTTCCACACGGAATGTGTCACAAAACCCCAGTATTCGAGATGAAAGATTATCAATTGAGGGAACGATCTGCGCACCAGTGCAGCGTGCTATACGCTCCAATAGTGGCCTCTTGATATTGAGAACGAGTGCTATGTCTTTGGCATGGAGGTACTCTTGAGCAAACCGTGAAACTGTTTTTTCTACCAGAAGTACAGTAGGGTGCTGAGCATCTATCTTTGCAACCGCCATCTTCAAATGGTCCATTTCCTAAACAAAAGCGTAAGATCCATAAGACCAAGAAAAAAAAAAACACATCCACTTAAATCGTGGTACAAATGAGTGGTGGATCAACTACAGAAAGATGATTAGGTTACTCTAATAAGGATTATGATGGCAGACAATTAACAGGTAGAAGCTAAATTGCAAATACCTGCTGCAGCAATGTGTCAATACTTGACAAGGAATTAGAAACACGCTGATACTCAAGAGCTCCCCCAAGGATTAAGAACCTTGGTTTCTCTATTTTATTTGTCATTCGCTTGTGGGCCACGTTTTTCTTACAAACAACTCCTTTGACCACCATGCTAAAAGAAATGAGTCAACAAACATTAGAGTAAGTAAACTCAAAAACTTACAAAAGAAAATAATATCCGATTATTTCATGGCGACTAATAAGAAGTTGAAATATTATATACCAGATATAGAGTACAAAACATCATCGGAATAATGCATGAATTATCAAATTTACCTTTCACTGCGGCGACCACAAGCCAGACACTTGACTTTCACATATCCACCAGGGTCCATCCCTCCTCCTTTGCTTGTGTCAGGCTTAAGGAGTGTAGCGGCTTCCCAAGACAACGATGTTATTATATCCAACCAACTTTCCCTGTCATCCTCCTCACCTATGGGAAGGTTCTCAACCTGTAACAGCTGAGCTACCAAAGCCCTAAAATGACCATCAACAACGTTCTTCATGGCCTTCTTGTGTTCCTCACCCGACTTTTCCTTAGTACGGGACTCTCCGTCACCAAAGCTTGTTGAAGGACGTAGGTGTCTCCATTCCCCTGTGGCATCATCTTCATCATCATCAAATAGGACAGCTTCTTTATCATCTTCTACATCTTCTGGGCCAGGAGGAATCCAAAGGAGACCATTATTCTCAAAATCTACAGGCTCAACCATCTTACCCTCCACGACAGATGAAGAAGAGTCTGTTTCACCCTTGCTGCCATCAATTTGATCATTTAGTATTTTCCCAGGCTTATCTACACCTTCTAACTTTTGAGAATCCAAGCTCTCATGTATCGGGGAGCTGGACAAGTCTCTTCTGTCAATATCTTCTTCAGAACTTTCTTTCACTGTAACATATGGGTGGCCTATGTCATCGTAAGTAACAGAACCATAGTAGCCATCAGCCTGTGAAAGGTCTCTTGTTTCAGAATCCGATTGATAAAAGCTATAATCATCATTGTCATCATCACTCCTGAAATCAAAGAAAAATACCAGTAACCAGTTGTTAAAGCAACTAACACTACATAAGAACATCGATTTCGTAAGACATGCAACTCCACGAATACGAAGTGTCTTGCCCATGGTAATAGCAGAATCCATACATCTAATCCCTATGTTCTAGTTGAGGTATTCCATTTTATTGCTATGGTTTTTACGATAAACAATATCAACAGAAAGTAATAATAATGGATCAATAATAGCATACCTGGGATCGCAAAACCCGAAGATGTTATCAGATTGATCGTCCAAATCCACTGAGGGATCTGCGTTATTTCCATATACTGCTAAGTCTTTCTTATCTGTAATCGGCTCCGTTTTCCCATTTCCACTAGGGCTGAGACCACTACTATTTGATACATGCTGGAAAGCTTCAGTCGATATTGCCATTGAAGCAGCAGTGCTACTACACTTACCAGTGCCACTAGAACTACTAACCAAACTTGTTGATGAATGTGTAGGACTAATCCCCGGACTCGTAACTTCAACCCCATTACTGACAGCCATTGTTTCACCTTCCCACTGTTTATAACAATAGTTACAGACCCGTATCCTCTCCCAATCTTCTTGCCCAGTATTCGGTTCTTCAGATGGAGCTGGAATCGATTTAGAAGTGCATTTTGCACAAAAGACTCTTCCACAAAGTCTACAATGATGCCGTCTATTAAACGTCGAAAACTGTGAATCACATTCATAGCATACTCTACAACTATGATCCGGCATCCAAAAGTCCCTAGAGACATTAGCAGCCTTAGTTTTGCGAGGCATCCAGGACTTTACAACATCAAGTAGCTCATCAGTGATGCTCTTGGTTGGGCTATCCATGGACTACCAAACCTATCGCCACTCATCATGATGTGTACATTGACCAAAACCACAAGATCTCAATAACCCAGAATCTGAATCCCAATTCTAAGATTCAAATTCACTCGAACTGACAAGAATCAACACAAACCCTAGTTAAAATCCAATTTTTTTCCCACAATTTGAACCCTAACTGATGAAAATTCCCCAAATATTATTCATAACCCAACAAATGAACCCTAATTGATCAAGGAAACATGAAAATCCCTAAATTTGATTCCTTTCTAATCAGTTTGAATCAATTAAACAGACCCAGAACATCAGAAATCCAGAAACAAGATAGAAAAAGAAGAAAAAACCAACCTTAAAACTCCATCTGAGAGTAATATCCAATTTGCATCAAAATCCAACCCACTATTTACAAATCTGAGGAGAACAAGGTAAACCCAAATCACCCCAGAGCTTTAATTGTGGTTTTCTGTTCTAATCTTCGTCTTCTTCTTCTTCACTTAAATTTTTGATTTTTGTTGTTGTGTGTGATTCCAGCAGTTTGTCTGACTAGTGTCTATCTGGATTCTGACTCAGAAAACAGACGGTAATTAAAGCTTTCTCTCTCTATAACACCCTTGTCTCCATCATCATCATCTTCTTCACACGCATCTCTAAAATGAATAAGTCAAATTTCTAAATTATTTTTATTATTAATAATACAAAATATTTTTCTAAATTAATGTTTGAGAATTATATTGTAATATATTTAGTATTTATCTGCAAAAAATTACTCTATTTTATTTTTAAAATATTATTATTTTAATATTATTATTGAATAAAGAGTTTATTAGACTATACAAAATATTTTTCTAAATATATGTTTGAGAATTATTTTGTAATATATTAGCTATGTAATTTTTCAACCTTAACAAAAATTTTATGATTTAATACCAAGCTCACCTAAAGTAGTAAAGGCTAAGAGCAACCACAACGGGCGAGTAAACCTATATATTTGGTAAAAAAAGCGAGACGTTGTGGGACAGACTATCGACTAAAACCCATACCATAACCAAATCTCGGACTATATTTGATCTGGGACCAAAGACTAAACCCAAATATAGTCGAGCGGTCGTATACTCCACGCCCCACCACCAGGCGGCTATATAATCTACACCCCACACCAGGCGTACATAAAGTATACGCCCCACACCAGGCGTGCTTTATACATCCGCCCCATATTTTTCTTTTCTTTAGTATGGAGCGGGGTTTATACCTCCGTCCCATTCATAGTTTTTAAAACTCCGTCCCATTCATAGTTTTTAAAACTCTTTATATGGGGCGAGCTTTATACCTTCGCCCCTTTTTTTTTTTTTTCTTTAATTTCATTTTTGGAATCTCCCCCGATCGGGCGAACGTATATTCCACGCCCCACACCAGGCGAACGTATAGTGTACGCTCCACCAAATTTAGTCTTCCACCCGTAACGTCACACACCAGACTAAACCCAAATTTTGGTCTTTTTTTCCCCTCTTTGGTCTTTGGTTATACTCGCATCACTGCAGTTGCTCTAAGGTACCAAAACTATAGCTATTGGCTCTACATACACCAAGATATTTACATCTTTTACGATTAAAGGCTTTAAACAAAGCAAGACCCGTGTAACAACATCTACACCACCATCAGCAAAAGGAGAAACTCTCGTCACTTCCAAACAGGTATCACGACCCTCCTCCCAATTGTAGACAAAAATGTCCGATGGTCTAGAATCTCCACAATCACGAGATAAGTGGCCCGAGGATGTAGTATGCACACCTCACCTATAAAATCATCACCTGCTTCAACTTTTATATATTTGGAGTTCAACTTAGAGTTCAACTTAGTAATTTAAGAGGCCTTTGGATACATCTTAAGTCGAAAAACCAAAAGTTAAGTTTGGAAGAAAATATCAAAACAACTCATGCATAGAAATAAAAAAGTTTATAACAAAATACTAAAATAAATTCTAAGAGTAAAAGAGTACTCCATAGAACACTAAAAATATCAAAATAACTTCTAAAAATAGATGTTTATGAAGTAAATTCTTCTGAACATATATTACAAAAATAAGTATATAGACATAGAATACTATAAACTTTTAGCTCGACCGATGTCACAGTAGGACAGTGATAAAGGTATTCCGTGACAAGATTTGAAAAACGAGACACAGGTAGGGTCACGGCTATAGGCCGTGACCATTATAGCACGTTTTGACGGGTGTGAGCGTGTCTCGGGGAAAAAATGCGTTTTTAGAAGAAGAAAAAAACGTGTTTTTTGACGTTTTTTTAAATGTAGAGGCGATATTCACGGAGAGGCGATTTTCACATCTAAGAGGTGATTGAATGGGCGATTGAAAACCTGTTCTTGATTATCTTCTTTATCACTTCTCTGTGTTTTCTCTCTCTTTCCCTTGATCCCTACTCGCACCCATCAAATCAAATGCCATTTTTTTTCTGTTATTAGGTTTTTGTTGGCTTCACTGGTCTAGGGTTTCTTTCAGAAACTTCTCCATGTCAACTGCTCTGTCCATACCACCATATGTATACCTAATCAGTGACTCTCAGATGATACACTCCTTCATTGTTCCTTCTAAAAATTTGATGGATGTCGCAATGGTGTTTGTGGTCGTGGCTTTGCTAGGGGTTCTCTTATTGGATATTTGAATCATCGACATCTTGCTTCAGATGGAGGGAAAGCTACATACAAGGATAGGGTTGCTAACATGGCAGGTGTTTACGGTGCTTTAAAGGAGGTCTTGACTCAGTTGCAAATGTGGATTTGCACTGATTGTATGTGCTTCAATGCATTGATCAGAGTTTGCAGGAAGCATGGGGGTGTTGTAATT
Source organism: Papaver armeniacum (assembly GCA_023531295.1). Lineage (NCBI taxonomy): Eukaryota > Viridiplantae > Streptophyta > Magnoliopsida > Ranunculales > Papaveraceae > Papaver > Papaver armeniacum. The sequence goes on along the minus strand of JAJJWW010008294.1, from coordinate 799,303 downwards.
CTAGCGCCTACGAATGGTACACATATACATAGAATAGACATGCCTGCATATACTGTGATGGACCTAAAAATTACGCTTGGCGCGCCTGGGTGCGCAGGCCATAACTCCCCGGTGCTCCATGATGATGCTACTTACCGGGCCTTAAAGCTAGGCAAATGCACATCCATTTTCCCTTGCAAGCATGCTCGTGGAGCATGACGCGGCTAAGTTAGCGTCCACACCGTTCCAACTTACCACAGAACAAGGGTATATAAAGCCTTAAAGGCTATGGCTGATGCACCCTGCATGCATTAATGGCTTCCGAGTCTTGTCTAGGCATAAGGCATGCTTGGACTTGCACATATGCCATTAGCGGCCTAATCCCATCTCCCTTAGGTTCATGCAAGCTCCGCTAACTTGCATACCGATGTTGCTTACTTTCGAGGCCATGCCCAATGCTACATTGGTACATGACTAAGTCAAATGCCTTGATAGGAAGTATGAGAATCCAATAAATGGAATGCAACTTGCCTCATCACGTTTGTCCACAATCATCTCTTGCATCGCAATACTGAGCCAGATGATATGAGATACCAGTATGTCGCAATCATCTCTCAATTACATGATATGAGCGACAAAGTGCTAGATTGGAAATGCTGCAACCCATTGCGGCTGCCTACGTACCCTTCCCTACTCTAAATGGATCAAGGACAGATCAGTAGTTCATCCTCGAAGGGACACAAACTTAAACCAAATCGTTTGCGAGGCTGTGGCCAAGCAATAATGGTAATGACCTATTCCATGTAGGTCGTTTCGTCAAAATGCATATAGGATATACATTTTCGATCCCGTGGCATGACATAGTAATGCCCATACTTAACATGTTCCATTGGAAAGTATACGCATCTATAAATGAGGCTTAGGCATCATTCATACTCTTCCGGATAAGCTATGAACCTTACTTGGTGCATGGTCCGCATATGCACCTTCAACCAACTACCCCTCCCTATATATGTAAACTTGACATTTTTACAACTTGAATTGGGGGAGCAAAAATCATTCATCAACTCCCACTTACTATTCATGGATATTGCCATATATTTCTGAATAACCGACCAAGATGGTTGTACATTCCGTTCTGGCTCACAGGCCAGTTCCATTGTCCGGCCATGATGGCTGAACATTTCCTGAGCCAGGTCCAGTGAAGGGTCGTGATGGTTGTACTTTCGGCTTCGGCCCATAGGCCACTCCAATGTCCAGTCGTGATGGTTGTTTGTTGCCAACCCGATGTCCAGCCATGATGGTTGTCCGCTGTCAACGCATTGGCCAGTGGCGAATATTCCTTTTCCTACGCAACCGAAGCTTTTGAATGAAGCTTCACCCCATGCCATGACGCATCTTTAAGCATGCGCCATGATAAAAACACGGGGTGTTACATGTACCGTCCTTGTCTGTAATACAACTTTCAACTTGATCGACACAAAAATCCATAACCCTCTCAAACTGGAATTGCTTGGTCTTTTGTACCAGAAACAGATTCAAACTGTTTCCAACATACCCATTCCTCACAGACTCAATTTCTATCGAGTTCTGAAGTCTGCATTTGATAACGTTTTATTTAAGCCAAATGAATAATTAACCCCCTGGATTCAACTCCTACTGCTTCCTTTATGTACCCTTGGTATTTTCACCCCCAATAAAGCCACGGAGGAGAGGTCCGGGAATCGAAAGAAGATGCAGATTCCTAGCATTAATCATGCTTTGATTTTGTGGAGGGAAACTAATGGTTGTGTATAGTTCACAAGCTACTCGATTCTTTTTCTCAATTGGACATGCCTGCCTCCAAGAAGCCTAAGAAGAAACACAAAACTAACTTGATTGTAGTTCGCTAGAAGATCAGTTATGGCCATTTCACGGCTGCGATTAGAGTCCTCAACTCGAGTGGTATTGCTCATCAATCCGCTGATACTCTTGTTGAATTAAAACTCAAGCACCCATATGCTCCGCTTCCCACCATCCCAGCGATGGCCATCAACTCTCAGACTATCTCCATCAATTCTTCTGCAGTCCTAGGTGGATTAAAAAGTTTTCCTAAGGGCACTTCTTGCGGTAGAGATGGATTGCGTGCGTATCACCTAGTTGATGCTCTAAGTGGCCCTGCTGCAGCAATTGCCGACGATCTTCTCTCCTTTATTACTAGTTTGGTTAATCTCTGGCTTGCTGGGAAATGTCCGTGTAAGTTAGGGGAGTTTATTGCGAGCGCTCCTCTCACACCTTTGATGAAACCGGGTGGAGGTATAAGACCCATTGTTGTTGGCACTATTTGGAGGAGATTAGTCTCGAAATTAGCCGCTTCGGCAATGGGTAAAGAGATGGATTTATATTTGGGTGATTTTCAGTTTGGTGTTGGCATTCTATGTGGCTGTGAGGGCATTCTACATTCAGTTAATCGGCTCCAAGAATTTAAAGGTCATCATGACAACATGTCCATGGTCCTTGTGGATTTCAGCAATGCCTTTAATTTGGTGGACAAAATGACCCTAATCCTTGAAGCTCGACGTAGTTGTCCTGCCATCTCCAGATGGATCGAATTTTGCTATGCTAAGCCTGCGCGGTTATGCTACAGAGACAATGTTCTTTCGTCTACTCAACGCTCTTAGACCTCTTATTTTTTCCCTTGCCTTGCATCCTTTAGCGAAAAAAATTGATATCTTGTGCGATCTAGACCTCTAGGCATGGTATTCGGATGATGGTACACTAATTGGTGATACTACATAGGTCTCTAAGGCTCTATCAATCATGTAGATGGACGAGAAATCTCAGAGGTTTGCATCTCGATGTTCCCAAAAATGAGTTGTTATGGACCACTATTGATCCTCGTAGCGTCGCACTAGGTGTCTTCCATGCTGACATTGGTAAACCATCTAACGGAGTTAATCTCCTAGGCACGCCTATTAGTCGGGACATACAATTTTTTGCTAAGATGGTTTTAAAAAGGGTGAATAAGACCGTACAACTGATGAACTCAGTCCGTACGCTAAGGAACCCTCAAAGTGAGTTGCTTATTCTTCGTAGTTGCTCTGGTGCCTCTCGACTATACTTCTCTATGCGCACAACTTGCCCAACTATTGTTCAGCAAGCCCAAGCCCAATTTAACAATCACCTTTCCAACATTTGCGCCAATTGATCAAAGGTGATGGCCCTGGCTTTGGCCCTTTGCAGAAGCGCATCGCTTCGCCCCCTCTTATAGATGGTGGCCTGAGCATATACACCATGGCTGATACTGCCTATTATGCTTTCCTTGCTTCCTGGGCTCAAACAACAAATTTGCAGGATACTATTCTTCGAAACAATTCAGTCACAGGTACTAGCTCCACCTTCCATTTCGCTATTGAAACTTACATACAATTTTTTGGCTCTCTTTCTTTTTTATTTAGAGTTATTGACACTACCCCCATCTCATGAGAACCCTGGAGTCCCCTATTTCGACGCTGTGAAGAAAGAAATGCCTAAAAAGTATTCTATGTTAGAGCGTGATTTAGTCTTATGGCAATGCAACAAAACTAAACATGCTCAGGATTTTCTTATGGCCATTCCTATTAGTGGGCTTAATCAATGTATCGAGGCAGCGCCCGGTTTGCTTTGGTCTTATGTTATCGTTTGGGTATCCCACTTTTCGAAGAAGATAGTTCATGTTCTAGTTGCAATAGGGAGATGGATGTTTTGGGTGACCATGCCTTGCATTGTGCTAGTGATAAACCTCGATCACGATCTTGTTCGAGACACCTTGGCTGATGCGTGTTTTAGAGACGGAGTACTTGATAGGAAGGAAGTTTCTCTGGGCCTTCTATCTGATGATGGTTCTGCCTTGAGGCCTGATGACATAATTTTTTATAACTGGGAAAATGGTTAGGACACATGTTTTGATGTTACTGGAGTTTATCCTTTCACATGAGGCGGGGTTTGTGCTTTCACTGCGGGGCTTGCTATCTCTAATGCCTTCACTCGTAAGCGTAAAAAGTGTTCGATAAGTGCAGTTCCCAGGGGTATGGTTTGGGTATTTTGGCTTTCACCACCTTTGGTGAGCTTCGAGAGGGCATGGTGGTTTTTCTGAAAAGATTAAGGTGTTGAGTAGCCAGCCATGATTTTTACGATAAATTAGAAATTTTATTGTCCACAGAGTTGGACTTGTCATTCAGAAAGGTGTTAGTGCCCAGCTGGTTGCGAGGTTACCGACCCACTCCTTTGTAATTGAAGAAGAATACGAACCCTTTTTGAGTTTCTTTAAAAAAACGGGTGTGATGACAGTTAAATAGAAAAAATAAAAAAAATTGTGATTTGATTTTCCTATCTAATGGTTTTAACATGCGTGAAAATGGTTATAACGAGTCTAAATAGCGTCGTTACTACTTTTTGTTTTATTTTATCCGTTTATTCATTTATTTTGAGTTTTTTAATTGTAACTTTTAATTATTTTATTTTAAAATAAAAAATTTGGTGAAAAAGTATTTTTATACTTTTTTTTCTCTGAAAAACGGGTATAACATGTGCGAAAAACGGAAAAATGGTTTAAAAAACTTATGTTAAACTGTTATGTAGAAGAAAAAAACATAAAAATCAATTTTATAAAAACGGTCACCTCATGCGTGAAAACCTTTATAACGCGGGTCTAAATAACGCCGTTTTTTTTCTTCTATCTATCGATGTTATTCAGACACGTGTATTGATCCTCATGAACACACTACATAGGCATGACTATTTTACCAGCCGTTTTCTCACGAAAAACGACTGCTTTTCAAACCTTGTCATCAATCAATATTCTTCATTGATCATAAAAGAGTAAAGAGAAATCGGGTCAATTGCCCAAATATTTTTAAAACATGGTTCTAATGGACGAGTAAAAATTAATATGGGTGAAATCGACACCAAAAAAATAGCAATAATGAATCTGGATTCATCCTGACTTAAACTTAAAAAATAGTGAGCGTGAAACTGGATGCATCCTGATGGAAATTAAAAATAAGAAAAAATATGTGAAAATGGGTAGGATGAAACTGTTTATATCCTGGCTATTTTTACATTCTCGTCCATTTAAATAATATTAAATTTTATATTCTTTTTCACCCAGAAATTGTCGTTATTAGGTTAATTGACCAATATTGTTAAAGAAGAAAAGGAAAGAAAAGAAAACTATGCAAGCTTGTCTTTTAAACTCTCTAATGAACGAATGCAATTCACACTAATAAATGGTTAAGCACTTAAGTTACATGTCAGGATAACTATTTAGACTTGTATATTGCTTTACTAAGTACTGCCTGAGATATGATACCTCCTGAGCAGAGTTATTCTAGTCTCTGGAGCAGTTTGCTTTCTTCTTAATCACATCATATGTTGCCATTAGTAACTATCAATAATGGAATATGAAACAATAACCATTTCCTTTTGTAGCTATTCTGTTTTTGTTTTTATTTTCTTAATTTCTTGTGAAAGTCATGGCATGTGAGATGTGTTATAGATGTCGACAAAGAGTAGTTATTTTTCTCCATATTAGAAATAACTATCATTCATGTGATTTGGGATTACGACATTTTTCTCCACGTAAGGACTATTAATCATATGGAAAGAAACTAATTAACAAGGTGCACAAGTTCAATTATTTGAACTTATTACGTCACAGCAATTACTTCAAAGATGAAGCATTGAAAAAATCAGGCAATTCGATTACATTTGGATGGGAAGTTTATGACACTGACTGACCTATATATGAGGGGTAAAGAATTTTAATTAACTGGGTTTTAATTAGCCCGCCCCCTCGTTGGTAAAGAATTTTTTTAGAGTATGTATTAGCAGAAATTTTAATTCTAGTTCACTGTAATAAACTACTAAATGTTGGAAAATAATTACTAAAAAAATAATTTTTAAGGTTTTAATAAAATTATAATTTATTGTTTTCTTTTGTGAATAAAAATTATTATTACCAAATACTTATACAAAACTATTGGTTGGCAACCTAGCAACAAGCTGGGCTCCAACACCTTTTTGTGAATGAAAAAAATTTATTAGTCCCACATTGTGGAGTTTCCACGTTTTAGTTGTTTTAAGAGACTATACAAGCATTTTAGTCCCACATCGGGAAGTTTTTCTTCTTAACTTGTATTTGTCAATTAAATAAACAAATTCACTACTTTTGTAAAATCTATGGGAAAGGGGTTGCTCCATATTTTAGAGGGACTCCTAAGGGAAAATATTTTATGGCCGTTTCTTAAGCGTTCGCGATTTTCCTTAACGGTTTTTTCGGAGTTGCCAAGCTCAAGTTGAGCATCTACTACATATGCTAGTAGTAGGTGTAGTAGGGTGTTTCATCCTGGAGATATCCGTCCTCTGAGGGCTATAGAATCACTCTTGAGTGTAGCCGGACGCTAATGTCTTAAGGGCAACGTGTTGAACACGTGACTCACTCTGTTTTTCCAAAGTTTTTCCTTGTTGATGTTGCGGAGATTTGGGGAGCTCGTGCGTTTCATCAAATCGATCAATTCCACTATAAAGGAGCTAAGTATCAATAACTTTTGCTTATTTGATTTTTTTTTCCTTGTTTTTGATTATTGCACCCAACAATCTTAAGACATTAAAATTTGTGATAATCAAGAATGGTTGATTGGTTTGTGAATCATGGATGTTAATTATGGAGTGAAAAAACAGAAAACAAATTTTTGGTCAGCTGTAGAGTTTCGAATTTATCTCTCAACCTAGAAGGAATTTCGATGAACCCTTTTGACACAACGTAGTGGACATCCTGATAGTTACCCACGTAAAATTTCAGAATTTTTGGAGTTGTAAAAGTATTTTTTTGATATTTTACAAAACAGAGAAACGTTCCTGAAAAATTATGACGGGCAGAAATGTTTTGTTAACTAAAGTAGTTTTTATGGGGTAACCATGAGTTTTTTTGATATGGTGGTTCAAACGAAGTTTGTAAATCTAGATATTATCTTCAAAACTCATATTTTATCTTACGTTTCAGAACTAAGGTTTCTGAGATGTGGTGTATTAGGTGATTGGGAAATTACCATCTCCGTAGTCAGTGTATAAATGAAGATTGTGACATGCAATCGGAAAGGGACATGGCTAACGGTAGCATGTGGATGAACACAATTTTTCCAAATCTTACAAAGGTTGGAACATCAAACGCAACTACGAGCGTAGTCTTCTTAAGAAAGGTATGTTTCATAAACTGATCTAGCATTACTTTAATTAAGGGTGATTTTTATGTGTGTAAAATCCTAGCCATACGGCGATAAATTGTAGGCAACATAAAAACCTTAATTAGTAGATAGTTAATGCTAATTTAGGTGAAAAAAACTAGTACGAGTTCGGTGGCATGATGTCGGAAGTTATTTTAATAACTAATGTGAGAGACCATAGGTGGACTTTGGAGCCACCAAGCATGTTTGTTGAAACAGGGACCGTTCACCTCCTATCGAGAGGATAGGAGATGTCGAGAAACTACTGTATGAGTAACTCACCTGCGACGAGAGGTTGCATAAAAGGGAAAGGTCGACGAAGCTCATATCTGTAATATTCTCACATGAATGAAGTTTTCATGTTGCCTGCATATGCAAGAATTTTGTATCTTGTTCTGTTGTAGATGGTAAAAGACTTAAGATATTAATTGAATATGGAAAACTTGTCATACCTAAGGGCATGTGATTTTGAAGGAAACGTTATAAGACTTAAGGTCAATATAAGCTTAACGAAAAAATTGATGAAGTAGTTGATTCTTGTGTTTTCTTTTGTGTGATTAAATGTTTTGCATGGTAGACATAGGCCGTAAACTTATATAAGTCAATGCATAAACTGGGAAGCGTAGGCTGCATACCCAAATTTAGTTTGGATATTGAACAAAAAAGTTAAATATTCGTAGAATAAAAATATGCTATAAAACCTTTTAGCAAAATTGCTCAGAGTAATTCTAAGCCCTTAGAATTAATTCAGTTAGACCTAGTTGACATGAAATCAACCCAAACTAAGGTGGTGAAAGGTGTTTTTATAACTTTCATAGATGATTGTACGAGGTACTATCTTGTATACTTACTTAGGGGTAAGGATGATGCCTTAGAAGCCTTAAGAGTATAAACTTGAAATTGAAAGCAAAGTATATGTTACCACTAAAAGGGTTAGGTCTGAACATGATGTCAAGTATGAAATTCATATATGAGAACTTTACTTGTTAAATGGCATTATTGATGAGATCACACCTCCTTATTCACCGTAGTCTAATGGTATAGTTGATCGTAAGAACAGAACCATTAAGGAGATGATTTATGCCATGTTGATTAAAGGATTGACCGCCAAATTGTTGGGGGGAGGTCGTCCTCTGATTTTGTTATATCCTGAATAGAGTAACCTTTAAAGGATTAGATAAAACTCCATATGTTTATGAAATATAGACAACCTTCTTATGCATACGTGAAAGTGTGGGGGTGTTTAGATAAGATATCCTGAGTACCCTACTACATATAGTTTTTGGTTGTGAGTTCTGCTTTTTCTGACTTTGGTGTGAATACTATTATGGAATCTAGGGATGCTAAGTTCTTTGAACATGTTTATTCTTAATCATGTACCTCATTAGAGATGTGATGTTGATCCCCTAGATTTATTTCAAATAGGCAGAAATTATCTTTAAGGAAGATGAATTAGAGTTGATCCTAGGAGAAGTAAAAGATTAGAACTGAGACTTCTTATGGACCTGACTTCTTAATAAACCTAGCTTAATCTGAGCTCCAGACTCGTAAAGAATCCATAACATCTATTGAAACCCCATTATGGTAAGAAGCTTCATTTAGTGAAATGGACTCAGTCCGTCAGAACCAGACTTGGGAGCTTGTTAGTTTACCTCTAGGGAGTAAGACCATGGGATGTAAATGAGTCGAAACGTTAGATATATGGAACTGTGGAAAAAATATTAGGCTAAGTTGGTAGCTAAAGGCTATAAACTAAAAGAAGGTGTAAATTTCCTTGATTCTTCTTCACTTGTGACGAGAATTACTTCTGTTGAGATGCTAATTGATATTGTTGCCATAAACAACTTGGAGATACATCAGATGGATGTTAAGACAGCTTTCCTAAAACCGTGAATTAAATAAAGAAATTTACATAGACTAACTTGAGGATTTTGTAGTGAAAGGTTATGAAGACAAAGTTTGTAAGTTGAACAAATCTTTGTATAGTTTTCAAATAAGCACGTAAACAGTGACATGGAAAATTTGATCATGAGATAATGTGTAGTGGATTTAAGTTAATGAATCTGACAACTATATTTATAAGTAACTTTTTAAGGATGCATGTGTGATTGTATGCTTGTATGTTGATGATATGTTTATACTTGATACAACATAGATGTGATTAATTCCACTAAAACCATGCACTGAATGATAACGTTGACTTGAAAGACTAAAGTTTTTTGATGTAATCTTAGGGATGAGGATTAAAAGATAATCAAACATTTATAATCTTAGTCATTCTCATTATGTTGAATTTGTGTTAAGAGATACAATCAGTCTGATTATAAGCATGCTTGTACTTCATACGATTCTTATTGTAGACTCAAGAAAAATAAGGAAAATGGAGTATCTTAACTTGAATACTCAAGAGTTATAGGATATCTGATGAATTTAATGAACTGTAAGAGTCCAGATATTGCCTATATTGTGAGTAAGTTAAGTAGATATACTTGTAGTCCAGAGCAAGAGCATTGGGATGCACTTAGTAGAGTATTATGGTACCTAAAATACTCTATTACCTTTTATTTGATTTATGAAAGGTATCTTCTTGTCCTTGAGGGACTTTATGATGCAAAGCTGGATAGTTGACTCAGAGGAGTCTAAGTCTACGAGTGGATATGGTTTCACTCTAGCATGAGGTTTTTTTTTTGGAAGATTTCCAAACAGACATATATTGCTCAATTCATTATGGAATCTAAGAGTATTGCGTTAGATAAAGCACGAGAGGGGGCCGCGTGCCTAAGATGTTTTTTTAAAAGACATTCCTCTCTGGCATAGGCTTGTGCCAGCTATATCTATACATTGTGTTAGCCAAGCTATAATAGCTAAAGCTAAAAATAACTAATCTCAATCGGCGTTATTTCCATTGATTGGATAAAGTCCAAGGAGAATATCGCGCAACCTTTGACGAAAGGTTTATCCAAAGAGATAGTTAGAAATGTATCGAGGGGATGGGGCTTAAGCTCATAAATTAAAATTGCCATGAAGGATACTCAACCTTCTTGTTGGAGATCCCATGATTAAGGTTTCGAATGAGACAACTAATTTGTGGTGGGTAAAGGTAAACACTATCGAGAGAATTTCATTCTCTGTCCCTTCCTATGGTGTAGACGTGATAGTGTGTGCATATGAAGGATGACTTTTAATAAGTCTTAATGAAATCTATAGTTTCAATTTAAGATTGAAGTGGGGTGTAAAGATAACACTCTTTATGGAAACTCACCTATCTGAATGAGGAAGTGGGGCGCTTCCTATGAGAATATGAGCTTTGATTCTCTAGAGCATTAAAGAGAAACATGATATGTCCGGGCCAAATTGGACAAAACGGCACAAGCTTAGCGGCACCCTTGGAGATATCATACGTAGGTTGTTATCGCGAATTACATCAAACGCTAGCGATTCAAGACATAGTTCTTGTCTCTAGCAAGTAATTTCGGTAATATCCCACTAAGCAAAGGTTCAATACCTCATGGACACCTCTGCCTAAAATGGTATTTCCTTCTCTTTTTATGTGATTTTTGTTTTGATGGTTTTGGTATTACTGGAACTTAGGATCTAAGGGTCACTAAGGGTTCACTAGTTCATGCTTTTTCACTTTGGTGAAAGGAACCTTTAGTCTCACTTGTGAGGAACTAAAGATGAAAGCTCTCTATACTATATGATTTTAGAAATCCATAGTATGATCATGGGGTCATCACTGCTTGTTGTGTGAGGGAGATGATGTTGGAATGGCTAGTATGACTTCAACATGCACGATCTTGTAAATACTGTTCATTCAGTTCGGGTCGTGAGATTGGGTTGTTGATTTACCAAAATCTATTTGTGTTTTTGTGTTTTATTGAGTTTTCATTCATTTGGGGAATTGTTGGAAAACAATTACTAAAAAAATAATTTTTAAGGTTTTAATAAAATTATAATTTATTGTTTTCTTTTGTGAATGAAAAAAACTTATTAGTCCCACATTGTGGAGTTTCCACGTTTTAGTTGTTTTAAGAGACTATATAAGCATTTTAGTCCCACATCGGGAAGTTTTCTTCTTAACTTGTATTTGTCAATTATATAAACAAATTCACTACTTTTGTAAAATCTATGGGAAAGGGGTTGCTCCATATTTTAGAGGGACCCCTAAGGGAAAATATTTTATGGCCGTTTCTTAAGCGTTCGCGATTTTCCTTAACAGTTTTTTCGGAGTTGCCAAGCTCAAGTTGAGCATCTACTACATATGATAGTAGTAGGTGTAGTAGGGTGTTTTATCTGGAGATATCCGTCTGTGAGGGCTATATCATCACTCTTGAGTGTGGCCGGGCGCTAATGTCTTAAGGGCAACGTGTTGAACACGTGACTCACTCTGTTTTCCAAAGTTTTGCCTTGTTGCTTGTTGCGGAGATTTGGGGAGCTCGTCCGTTTCATCAAATCGATCAATTCCACTCTAAAGGAGCTAAGTATCAATAACTTTTGCTTATTTGATTTTTTCCTTGTTTTTGATTATTGCACCCAACACTAAATTGATATTAGCCTCGCTAGAAACTCTTGTCTGATTCTAATCGATTGAAAAGATGTCTCGGTTGCCTACCGGTTATCACCATCGCCATCGTTATTCACCAGAGACGAAGAGTTAGAGAGTTTAAAATTTATTATATGTTGTTTCTCATGTTCGAAATCCTAGCACCGCCACAGTTGTTTGGAAATCTTAGCACTGCCACAGAATTTCCATTCTGGATGGACCGACGGAGTAGACTCGGCACACTATGGATAGATGATAGATCCTTCCCCAAATTAGGGCATTTGATTGGATTTAAATGTAACTGCACTGCATCTTACGTAGATGCAATAAATAGTGACCCAAAAACGTGCAACAGTGTTGGAGACATACCGCAACCATTGCAAATATCTACATGGGCTACATTTTCTCAAATGTCCAGTTCATTTTCACATGGACATGGGTAATTAATGTGCTTGATCCATAGTAGTGCACTAGTGCTAGTAAATTTAATGGCAGTGACATTGACTTTCTTGTTTCTGAGCCTCTGCAGATCTGTTGTGCCAATTTTTAAGTTTTCCACTAAAGTCATCATACGTTGGAATCTGGAAACAGTTATGTGGCTCCATGCCCACTAAAGAATTGCTGAGATTTTCAGATAATTCAGATCTATATAATAGCTCAACATGGAAAACAACAACATACAACTGCAAATTTTTTTTCTTAAGCTAAGCTAGTAGTAGTTCTATCTTTTATGGTGAAGATGGGAATAACTAGGAGAGGATCTCATGGACTTCTTGCTAGTGCTAATCTCTTTCTGGTGATGATAATTTCCATATCTGTCTGTACAGGTAAATTTTGTTTCCATGCTTAACTAGTTCTCTTCCGTCAACTGTGAAAAGCTTTTTATTTCGCAAGATTTTTCTTTTAGATGGATCGTTCTATTCTCTTGTAGTATATTCTCAATGGGGTACTTGATCGTACAATAGATTTAGTTACCTGTAAATTGTGTGGTATGTTTGCAGATATGGCATCAGCAACGAGGTGGCAAGATGTGTGTACCCTTGGGGATACATATATAGAGACGGACTTGGTCTTCACGACTCCTGCAAACCCTTATTATTGTGATTACTGCATAACATGGTGCATGAATCAATGTTCGAGTTTTGGAACTTCAGTACTCCAAAAACAGTGCAAGTATAATACACCAACTACCCCGGTGAATTGCCAGTGTTGCTGCAGCAAACGGCCATCCACATCACCACAACTTCCTCCAATTCCTTCATCCGTCAGCCAATTCACCGGCGGAGATATTACGGATATATGTACGTTTGCACCTCAACAAACGTACCTGCAGATTAGCCATCCACAAGGCACAGATTGTGTTCTCAGTCCTCAATGCGAGAACAAATGTCAGGAAAGAGGTCTTTTAAGTGCAGGGTCACAGTGCGTGGGAGCTGCTTTAACTAGTCCTGGTCCGTATACTTGGATCGAGCAATGTTGCTGTCGAACACCACCACCACCACCTCCATCCCCACCAACTCCATCCCCACCACCTCCACCTCCTCCATCACCGCTACCACCAACTCCATCCCCACCACCTCCATCTCCACCACCTCCACCTCCATCTCCACCACCATCACCACCACCATCCCCCCCGCCACCAACTCCTCCATGTCCATCCCCACCCTCACCGAGTACTTCTTGTGGATGTTGTAACTCAAACATCAATATTCAGGTGTCGGTAAAATCAGGCTGCAATGTCAAAGTATCAACACCATCATCATCAACATCATCATCTGCTGCTGGTTATGCCAGCCTCTAGTATCTAGCTGCACTGTAATCAAAATACTATTATTCACGTATGTTTATCTCTTGGTCAGCAATAATATGAAAAGAGCATTTGAATCTAATTAATTCTAATAAAATTTCATGCTTAAAAAAAAAAAAAAAAAAAAAAAATCTAATTAATTAAGTTGAATTACCAATTCATTTTTATTAGTAATTTTTAATTGAGGTGCATGATCCACACTTCTAGTAAATAAATCATAAATGGTTACGTGAATGACTCTCTCAATACCTACTACCGAGAACTTGAGATCTTTGATGAGAAGGAGACAGGAAATAGCAACAATCACGCTGGCCCAATATTATTTTAGTACTTGAATTTCTTGGGTTAGCCCATTCATTTCAACTATTAATTTCCGAACTATGATTTTGGGCATACCAAAAAATTACCGGGCATACATTTTGTCTAAGTTCGGCTGAAAAGTTATCAGCCGAACCTTGCGAACCTAGGCAAAAAAAAAAAGCTGTGAGCCGAACCTTTTGTATGCCCGGTAATTTTTTGGTATGCCCAAAAACATGACTCTAATTTCCAATCCATTTATACGTAATTTTAGCCCACTTGGAACCGTTATTCGGGCACCATCCCTTTTTCATGGGACCATCACGCACCACCTGGCTCAGTTGGTCATCCCCGTTCCACAGAGGTTTCATGAGTCCCCGATGGCACAATATTATAAAGTTTGGCATGGATGGTAGAGTTAGCTTGCCCCTTGCGACATAATCACAGTCCCCTTATCCGCTTCGGCTCCCTTGGTTTGGTTCCTCATAAGGCTCGCTGGTAAGCTAGCACGACAACCTGTTCAACTTATGTAGTAGTACGTCGTTGGTGCTTAGCTTGTTAGGATTCAAGTGATTATGAGGTTAAATTTAAAAGTGATTTTCTCAGAAGAATAGTTATTTAGACAGAAGAAGAATAGGGTTTTGGGAAAAAATTTCTTCTTTGAGATGCTCATTTCGAAATGACGGTTTTGGTACATAAGTATACTTCAAATTTAGTTAATGTTGCTTGAATTGGACAAAACTTATGAAAAAATGAAATTTTTATAAACTGATTTCAGTTATGGCAATAAAGTTCGGCTACGACTTCTGAAGAACAGATAGCCGAACTCATTTGCAAGTGTAGTTCGGCTAATATTTCCCAAGACACAGAAAAGTTCGGTCATGACAACAAAATTGCGACCTAACCGAACTCAAAGTTCGGCTAGGATTTTTTTTTTTTTTTTTTTTTTTTTTTTTTGTTGTTGAGATAGCCGAACTGTTCTTTATTTTCTTTTCCATCAGGTTCAGCTAGTTCGACAAAGTTTTGTCACAAAATTCCTATCCGAAATTCTTTCTGCAACGTCAATTTTTATCAATTGCAAATGTATAAAGAAGACATAGGTTAGTCAAAAATTAATTACCTCTAGTATACAATTTTGAAAATCCGGATTTAAAACGATTATGAAAATGGAAGAAAAAACAAGAAGATAAGAGAAGAGTTTAAAATGAAAATAAGTTAGTAGGAAAATTATGTTTTTTATTTATGAATTAGAATCTTAATTAGGTTTAGGAGGGATATGTTATTAGGTTTAGGAGGGATATGTTATTAGGTTTAAATAAGGATAAAGATAAGTCATTTCCTAATTTTAGGACACCTCTAGTAAGTGCAAGGAAGGTGACCTAAGTAATCATGGTCCCTCACAAAAATGAGGGATGCCCAAAAACTCTTTCAAATTTTAGCTCACTTATAACATAAGTTTTGGCCCATTGAATGTAGATTTTCACTTAAAAGCCAAAAATATGTTCTCTGCTTAATTTCTCATTTTTCTTTCTTAAACTATAAAATTTCGTTTCGTGGTCGCTTTTCGTTAATGATTTTGTTGGTTTTGATTTTTAGTTGTCTATTTATTTAATATTCTATTTGTGAATCAAAATTCACCAATAATTACACGATTTATTGGAAAAAGATTTACTTCGGCCTTCGATCGCCTCGAAAATTAGCGACAATTTCAACCCTACTCAAGACGGAATCCTAGGTCCATCTCTGCTAAGAACCATCGTCGGATAGCCCACTTCATCGATACTTTTGAAACTGAAATGCGTTCGATGAAATTATTATACATTTAAGATGAACAAAATGAAATTATTATACATTTAAGATTTACTCATATTTTTTTTTTTTTTTTATCAGTGAAAAATTTGGTACAGGCGAGTTTCAAACCCCTATCATTGGTATCACTTAGTAACTTTCTACAATTTATGAAAGGAGATACCAACGTACGGATTAAATGATCAAAATTATTTTGTGTTAGATAGATTCGGATCCATATATCAATCGTGATTTTTCTATAGTTCAAAATAAGAGGCACCTTGTCGACGTCCCTTACATCCGTATAAATACAAATTTATCTTTTCAAAATAGAAGGCACCTTGTCGACATGCCTTGCATCCATGTGCTATTTACAGAAGAAAAGGAGAATTTATTGTTTGGTTTTGCATATTTCAAGGTTTCTGACTTTTTAGTTAGACAGCAGACAAAATCTGAGTCGCATCTTCAAAGAAAAATTGAAAAACTAATACAAAACTCAGATTTCTCGACTGCTCACAGAAAGAGTGGGGATCATCTATTAAAAATTGAAAAATTAATCCACCGTGATTAATCCACCGGGAGCTGCGCACCGTGGGTTATCCCGCGTGACACAGTCACGATAGGTCCCCAGGAGAAATTAATAGCCCTATATCAATAATGTTAGGTTTACCGGGACTCAATCCCGTGAGAAATCTCGTCCCTCACATCACCTGGGACTCACTGCAGCTTTTCCCTATCCAAATCCTAGTTAGCGATTCGGGATTTGGCAAACGTATGGAACGGCAAACGTACAAGTATTATACGGTTTTATAAAACCCAAATTCGGTCTAAAATTCGGTCAACGGGACGTGATTCGTCAGTAATTCAGAACGGCATACGTACGTGTATAATTCGATTTATAAATGTGAGTTCGGCTCTGAAAATTCGGAATCTATTATAATAAATAATTATTAAGGACATAAACTAATTTTTATGCATATTTGAGAGTGTTATTTAAAGAAAAAATAAACTTAATATGATGATATTAATAATATATACAATTCCAAGAGGACGTGGTATACTCGTTTAGATGCACCTTCAAATCTTTTCAGTCATTTTTGTTTCATAAAAGCTACAACAATGTCTAGTATTGGGTTGTGTATATTCGGGAGGAAGTAAAGCCCAAAAAGTGGGGCCTTTAAAAACGTAAAAGCTAAAGACTTTTTGGCGAATTAAGCGGATGTATTATTCGGGATACGTAAAGTTCGTGAACGATTCGCGAATAATCCGGGAATGCCATATAGTACGCGTCTTGGGTTCGGAGTTGCAAACATACGTGAATAAGACGGTAAAATTCGTGATACGGAAAAATTCGCGAACTTACTAACTAGGATCCAAATGTAGAGATGCATTCCCCTCGTTCGTCCGATCCCCTCACGGGATTTCACCCGGTTTTTTTGGGCGTCAACGTAGCATCACCTATATATCTATTTATTGTAAAGAATCATAATTGATACTGTATTCAATCTGTTAATTTCTGTTAATTTCTCTATCGTCACAGAAAGAGTGGGGATCATCTATTTTCCTAAATATATCCTTTATGCAGTTTTGCTATAAAAGAGACGATCACTGTGATGGTTAGTTACTCAAAACACAAAACACGAAACTAGTTGACAATGGCTACAACTAAAACTTTCCCCAGTGCTTCACTTGTAGTACTCATTTTCATCTTTGCTATTGTTGGTATGTTAGGTAAGTCATCTCTATTTTATATACTCTTTTTGGATTGCAAAAATTTTCAGCTTTTTAACTGATTATTACTACATTTGATCTGATTTAATTTACATGCATATATACTAATCTTTAGGTTGTACATGACATATATATAGAGATGCCATCAGATGCAGCCATTTCATGTGGCCCAGGGGAAACTCTAGCAGAGAGTAAATCGGTTTCTATGCCTACAATCTACTGCTTTGGTTGTCAAGATCAGTGCATAACCCAGTGCAAGTCTCAAGGAAGAGAAGTATCTAAGGTAGAGTGCAACTTTTGGGGTTCGGATCCAGCCGAATGCAAGTGCTGTTGTAGGTTACCATCCTCAACTCCAACACCCCAACCCACAAGTTGGGTTCAATGTCCAACTGGAGAATCAAGCATGTTCTTCACACTTAGTAAAGTGGCACTTGATTGCAACCTTTGTGTTAATGGTTGTAAAACTAAATGTGATGGCATAGGAGCTACAGTGAGCAGGGAAACCTGCTTTCAGACTTTCCGACAACCTTCGACTCTTACTGATGACGGTTTGATTTGCCCTTGTTGTTGTAAAAAAAATCCTCCGCCTCCACCACCACCAACTCCATCTCCACCACCTCCATCTCCAACCCCACCATCACCTCCTCCATGTCCATCCCCACCCTCGCCAGGCACTTGTTGTGGATGTTGTAACGCGAACACCAATATTCAGATCTCTGTAAAGTCAGGCTGCAATGTTAAAGTATCAACACCAACACCGTCTGCTGCTGGTTATTCTAGCCTCTAATATTCATATTACTATCTGCACTGTGTTTGCAGTCAGAATACGCATGTTTATCTCTTTGTTAGCTACAACAATTAGAATCTAAAAAAGTTGAAACAGATAAATTATTTTAGTCAAATGCACTGTTGGAGTTGGAGATACACTCTCAGTTTAGATGGATATAATTTCAAATGTATGTGCATGATCCGTACACCGTACTGCTAGTAAGTTTAATAAGAGTCTTGTTAATACAGGGAAATACTAATTTACCGGCGGAGATATTACGGATATACACTTGGATTAACGTATCTACAGTACAGATTAGCCATCCACTAGGCGCAGATTGTGTGTTCTGTCCTCAATGTGAGAGCAAATGTCAGGAAGCAGGTCTTTTAAGTACAGGGTCGCAGTGTGGGAGCCGCAATATTTGGTAATCCGTATACTTGGATTGAGCAGCGTTGCTGTCGAACCCACCTCCACCACTTTCACCATCTCCATCACCACCACCACCACCACCTCCATCCCCACCTCCACCATCTCCATCACCATCAGCACCACCTCCATCTCCACCATCCCCACCAATACCGTCATCATTGTCTGCCGCCGCAGCTAGTCTCTAATATTCACTACAACTGGTAGGAAAGGTTTCGGACTTACCGTCTTTTAACTCACTACTTTTACCCTTTGTTTGGCCCCCGCCCTCTTTCTTGAAATCCTAGCTCGATCTGCCAATTACTACAACAGTGTTGGAGACATACAGCATCCATTGCAGAAAACTACATGGCTATATGTCTTGAAATGCCCAGTTCATATTCACATGGGTAATTAATTTGCATGATCCATTAGTAGTGCACTAGTGCTACTAATTTAATGGCAAAAGGATTGACTTTCTAGTTTCTGTATCTTCTCTAGATCTGTTGTGCATATTTTTAAGTTTTCCACTAAATCGTCATATCTTGGAATCTGGAAAGAGACATGTTGCTCCATGTGCCCAAGGCCTAGCGAAAATAAAATATGCATGTCCCATTAACTAGTGTTACCAGACAAAAGAATTGCAGAGACTTTTCAGCTCTATAAATGCAGCTCGACATGGAAAAACAACACCATACAACAGCAATTTTTTAGTGAAGATGGGAGTTGCTAGGAGAATATCTCCTGGAGTTCTCGCCGGTTTTAATCTCTTTCTGGCGATGATAATTTCCATATCTGTCTGTACAGGTAAATTTTGTTTCCATGCTTAACTAGTTTGTTTAATTTTTTGTTTGTTCATCCAAAACAATTATGATAGCATTAATGGTTTTGTTTGCAAATTTTCTCTTTAGATCGGTCTCAGATTGCCCGTGTTAACTGCATGCTATGATATTGCCGATCCTTCTGCAAAACGTAGAATATTTTTACTACCCATAAATTGTATGTGTGTTCATGCAGATATGGCATCAGCAACAAGGTGGCAAGATTTGTGTACCCTAGGAGATACCTATATAGAGAGATCCTTCGCGGCACCTTCATCTTGCGACAACTGCATAGTCTTTTGCAGAGATCAATGTGAGAGTTTTGGAACTTCGGTACTCAAACGTCCGTGCATCTATACTTCACCATCTGCAGCGGTCCATTGTCAGTGTTGCTGCAGCAAACGACCATCCACATCGCCACAGCTTCCTCCAACTCCTTCGTCCGTTGGCCAATTTACCAACGGAGATATAAAGGATATATGTAGTTTTGCACCTGGTCAAACGTATTTACCGATTAACCATGCAAAAGGCACAGATTGTGTTCTTTCTCCTCAATGTGAGAGCAAATGTCAGGAAAGAGGTCTTTTAAGTGCAGGGTCACAGTGCGTGGGCGCAGCAATTTATGGTGATCCGTATACTTGGATCGAGCAGTGTTGCTGTAAAACTCCACCACCACCACCTCCATCTCCACCACCACCACCACCACCTCCATCCCCACCACCTCCATTGCCACCACCTCCCTCCCCACCACCTCCATTGCCACCACCTCCATCCCCACCACCCCCACCTTCTCCATCTCCACCACCACCTCCACCTCCATCCCCTCCGCCACCATCTCCAACACCACCACCACCACCTCCATGTCCATCCCCACCCACACCAGGAACTTGCTGTGGATGCTGTAACTCCAACATCAATATTCAGATCTCCGTAAAATCAGGTTGCAGTGCCAAAGTATCAACACCATCGTCATTCTCTGTGGCTAGCTAGCCTCTAAGTAATTTCCATTTCTGAAAGATGTTACTAGTAAAAACGAAAATATCCATTAATGGACCAAGATTTGTGATTCTATTATCGAGTCCTTGATTCAGCTAGTAATAATTATATGTCAGTAATTTTCTTTTATCGTTTAAAATTTTAATAGGTAAAACTATTCTTGTAGATTTTGTTTAGCCTTAGCATCTCATGACAATCATACATTTGCCCTTTGGGATTTTCAACCATCCGGCAAGAATGCAACACTTCACCTGTGTAGTTGCAGGAAATCCTACACCCACACCCTTAGTAAATCTAGAGAACAATCTAAGTTAATTCCACGAGAATCACAAGAACATTCATTAAGATCTTCCAATTGGATACAAAGTAATAAAAAAACCCTAACTTGGGAAGCAAATAATCTTTCTCTCTCCTAATATCTTGTCTAGACTCTCCAAAAGCTCTCCTCAATACAAGGTCGCTCGGCTCCTTATATAGGAGTTTACATAGTGGAGTACAGCTAATAAAGCCCCTATTTTCGTATCTGGCGTGCGTCATTAACGCACGCGCTTACATTGACTCTTCTCGCACATACTCTACAACATCGCATGGCTCTTCACACTTTTTTCGTGATTAAGCTGACGTCATGTGATGCGTCATTCTGGATAAGCTGTGCGCGGTTGTCTTCGCTCGGTCTTGATGATCATCACTTCGCATACTTGATTGGTGTGCGGTATTTTGCATGACAATTTACACGTGTCCTTTCAACCACTCGTTATCTGACACGTCTCTTATAACCGCCTCTTCCTATCCGTTCACTCTCAATCATCATATTAATGGGGTAAATATCTTGGAAATCGGGAGTAAATCTCTTATTTACTCTCAATCGTCTTCTTCTTTCTTCTTTTTACTCTCTCTCCCTTTTTCTCTTCGATTCTTATTTTCTTCTTCTGCTGCTCTTCTGATTTAACTAAATCTTAAAGTTGAACATCGCTTTCTCTGTTTCATCATTCTCATCACTCTTTCCTCATTTTCGCACTTTATTTATCACTTCTCGTAAGTTGATCGTCCTGGTCTTGATTAACTTGATCATCTTTGATTATTTTTCTATTATTCCTCATTCCCATACTAAAAAATGCCTCAAGCTGGCTGGAAGAACGAAAGAGAATTTAAAAGATTGCAAAAAGAATTTGGTGCAAGAGGTTTCTCACTATCCGTCCCT
The DNA here is from genome assembly GCA_023531295.1 of Papaver armeniacum. Lineage (NCBI taxonomy): Eukaryota > Viridiplantae > Streptophyta > Magnoliopsida > Ranunculales > Papaveraceae > Papaver > Papaver armeniacum. Next base: position 777,725 of record JAJJWW010008294.1, on the reverse strand, counting down.
CCTGGATCAAAACCTTCATCTAAACTCGGACCTGAATGGTTTTCTCTTGAAGAATGGAGTGATCAGAAGATCATCATCTCAGTAGGACAGGTTCTCGCTGGTCTTCCTATTCCTCTTTATAATCCTCAAATTCCCCTGTTTTATGAAATTCTATCGGATGCGAAGTTCTCGCGGCGCATTTACCAACTGAGAGGTGACTGTATCAGAATAACCATGGAATATGCTCGTCGCGCAGTAGGACTAGAATCTCTTTACCCAATAGAAGTGCAAAAACCAGAGCATGCCCATAAGGAAATTAATCCTGCATATTACACCCTTGAGAATTTCTTCAAGAACTATGATGTTGTTATTATGAAGAACAACTCATCTAAGTGGGGTATTCGCTTATCAAGAAAGGATGGCCTCTCGGAGAATGAAAGAATCATGCGAGATGTTGACTTCCATGACCCTACAAATAACACCGCTCGCTGGTCAAATGATATTCGATGGTTAGATTATCCCATCGTTTTAGTGGGCCCTACATAGGTGGCACAAGCGGGGATGGCTCAAATATTCCCCTTCCTGCGGGATTACCTTCTTATAATCGGGTCTTCAGATTGCCTGAGGAAGCTAACGTGGTATGTTATCTTCAACTTTCTCTTCTTTTAATTCTTTTCCTTTCACTTCTCTTATCACTTTCTTTGGTTCAGATTGCCAAATAGTCAAAGAAGGCTAAAAATTTGCCTCATGCGTTTTAACAATATTGGTTCCTCTGTTTCTTATCTCTCATTATTCGCGCAGGTGGAAGCTGGGGGCGATGAAAGGAAGGGTAAGAGTAAACTCAAATATAAGAAAACCACTTCTAAATCCTCTTCCAAGAGTCTATCTAAGAAACAGAAGGAATTTTATCCCTCTTTTTCAAGTTCTCACTCTAGCGATGATGATATTCTTCTCATTGAAGACCCTTCAATCACATCTTCCATGGAGCAACTATCTAGTATCTTTTCTGACTCCATGTCAGCGGTTGGTAATGATGAGCTGACTCGTACTTGTGGAACGGTTTCGAAGATATGCGATTCCCCTTCTTTAGATCATGAATCCCTTCGCGGAGTTGCCTCAGCGTTAAGTCCAAGCTTTCAATTTTCATTTGGATCTTTGGTAATCTCTATACTTTCGCGCTCTCTTTGATGAATGCTTTGATGTCTTTGATGATGTCTAATATTCTCCTTATATCTTCGCAGATGGCTCGTATGTCTTATGCTGTTTCCTCAGACTATCAAAGGAGATTTCGCAAGCTTGATACGGAGAATGCTAAACTTAAATATGAGAATTCTTCCAACTCCGACCGTGTTGGCAAGCTTCGTGAAAGAAATAATCAACTGATTGGTATGCACTATTTTGTTGTTTTCCCCTTTTGTGCATTGCGTTATTTTCGCCTTCTTTTAATTCTCTATGTTCGCAGAGATTTACAATTTAACCTATGAAGCATCTCATCTCCCTGATGATGAGGAGATCCGCCTCGAACACCTTAACTCTTCTTTAAACCTCTTTTCATATGATGGGTTAGAGAATCATAGTTTGGAAGAATTAAGGTTAAAATATGTGGCTCTTAAATGTGATCATAGATCCATGTTATCTGTAAATAATAGTTTTCAACGTCGCCTCCATAAAGATAAGGAAACAATTCAAATTTTGGAAGCGAAAAAGAATACACTCATTAGTGAGAAAGATGAGGTTGCTCTTAAGGGTGCTAAAGCTTTAAAGAAGTTTCAAGAAACTATACTTCAAGTTCAAGTGGAGCGAGATTTAGCTATAAGCGAAAAGAAGGCACTTATTGAACGTGGAGATTTGATCCGTTCCCGTCTCCTTATAGAAAGTGATGCTGAATTTGAATGGGCTGCTAGGGTCTTAGATAGTGCCATAAATGATTTAGCTATAAATGTTAGCCTTGAATCTGATCATGCGACATTGGTTAGGGATATTATTTCTAAAAAAGAAGGTTGTTTATAATGCCTATTCCTTTGTTATTTCCTGATGAGTGCTCTTATGCGATTTTAACCTTCTGTTCATTTTTTCGCAGATGATGAGAAGGAATTTCGTGAGAAAATTGATGGTCTTGAGGCGAAACTTGCCGCTCGTGATTCTAAATATTGTAGGCTCAAGAAAAAGCTTTCTACCACTGTTTCCAACTTGAGCAAAGATGTTGTTCGCGTTCGTGATGCAGCTATTAAGAAAGTCTGTGTGGATAACATCATTCCTTTTTAAACTTATAGATTCGCTTAAGTTCCTCCTAATGAAGAGGATTCTGACATCTATGATAGTGAATGAGAATATGAGTATGAGGAGACTGACGAGGAAGGCAATGGTTCTGATGTTGATGAGGTCAATGAAGAAGGCATGGGTGGAAAATAGCTGTTCTTTCTGAAGATCCTTTCTCACTCTTTATACTTGTAAATCTTTTACCAATTTCTTGTATATTGAATTTCTCCAATGTAAACTCTTAAGCATTTGAGGCTTTCTTAATATAGATTCTCCTTGTGTTACACATGTATTTACAAAGTCGAAATGTTGTTCTCTCCACCAGTTGGGGTTAATCCAGTGATAATAACATGTGCATATTTATAAAAGTATTGTATTCATTATCATGTGCGTGAGTCTGTCATATGGATGCGAATAACACTCATATATGATTGCATTCCCATACTTGCCTTTGTTAGTCGTCTCAAGATGATTGGATCAAGCACACATATATGTAGGTTCATTTTATCTTTACATTATATTATCTTATGTATGCTTCCTTGTCTCTTGCCTCAGCTATTTGCTGTTTTACCATTTGCGCATCTATTCATAGTGTCATCATTCGCATGGAGAGAGCATTCATTCGTGTTTGTCCCTCATATGTCTTTGTATAATGCCTCAGCCTTGTTCTGTACTATCGGATTTTCGTGCCAATACACTCTGATTGCAAGAAATTTCCTTTGTCTTTTCCTTATGCTATCGAATTCGCACGTTTAATTTCTTTTACCTTCAAAACAATATAAGCTTTTGTTCTTCTTTCTCATGAGGTCTTATTTAGCCTTCCTAGGTAAAGGTCTTATTTTGCCAAAAAATTGATTTCGTTTTTGTGCGACGAGATCGCAGGAGGTTTTTACACTTTCATGTAATAACTCATTGCTCTCGCCTTATCGTTTTATTGTATTATTGCCTCTGCAGGTCTTATTATCGCACAAATACGACAAGTCTTAATACTCCAGTGAGTAAAAAGAATTATGATATTGCGTCATTTGACACAGTTTAGCTCCCTAATAGAGGGTGTCGTCCTTATATTCCCCTGATTGCCCCTTCAGGGAAGCTTACCCCTTCCGGGTTAGGGTGGGCTCCTCCCATCCAGTGATGCAAAAACCAGTTGTTTTCGCGTCCTCTTATTCCTCCGCCGAGATATCTTATGGTTACAAGACCGCATCCTAAGTGGAGTTTTTTCGGACCGAGTGCATCATAGTCAGGACTTGTCAAGAGCGGCCAGGCATGCTCCAGAAGCCCCAGGCACTCTTGACTCAACCGAGTACCTCGGCGCCCTGATCTAGTTTCTACACTCCTTAGTAGAGAGCTTCTTACCTTAATCTTTCAACTAAGGCGCTCTACTGGATGGGCTTTTGTTTCACCTCAAATCTCCATGACTCAGGCTCCAAGGTCGGTGTAACATTCACATGAGTCATGCTAAATAGGTTTTCCCCAATATGACGCGCGTTAGGTCTTATTATTGCCTCTTGTTGTATGCGAACTAGGGTGCACGGCATAATTGGATACCTAGCCTCCCTAGTTGGAGGTTTTACTTCTGTAGCCTTCTATTAAGGTCTTATTATAAGGTCTTATTTTTGCCTTTTTGGTATGACATTATCATAAAGAAATAAAAATTTTCATTTGCATTCATACTCTTGATTAATACAATGTTGATATCCTCTCTCCTTGCTTACTCGCCCACATGATTACTACTTTCTAAAAGATCTCATATCTGAGATAACTTGCTTGTTTCTTTCACCTTCTGTACTTCATTAAGTTCGCATATGTTTTCCAATACATTAGTTCGCATACGTTCTACAACTTCTAATATGCTATGACTGTCGCACGGACCATATTTCTGCAGATACAATTGGTTCCATAGCTCATCAGATGGTTCTCCTTCCTTCTCCCCTACTAACTCATACATTCCATTTCCAAATATCTTCTTGATTTTGTATGGCCCTTCCCATATATTCTCCATTTGTCTCTTACTATTTTTCTGATAGGGAGGTTTCTGCCTCAACACCAAATCTCCTTCCTTGAATTTTCTCATGCTAACACACTTGTCACGTTCGCTTTCTTGTGCGGTTGTTGTCGCCTTCGCCGGAGTATTTCTCATTTCACTCTCCTTGCTGACATCATCCACCATTAATCGTTCACTTTTCTGGCTATCTTGTATCTGCTTCTTCCAATTTCTTCGCTTGCTTGTGCGTTCTTCACATTTGTCAACATCAATGTCATGACAAGTTTTTCCTTCATTTGGATCTCCTCTTATTATTCCAACACCTTGAGGTAGAGGGAACTTGATGCATTGGTGGAAAGTTGAAGCCACTCCTAGAATACCGTGTAACCATGGTCTTCCTATTAGAGCATTATAGGGTGATTTTACGTCAACGACGCAGAATACTATTTCTGTTGATATGCTCCTTAAAGGGATTCGCATCGCTATCCCTCCCTTCGGCTTGTTAGTTGTTCTGTTGAAGCCATAAATCATGTATGTTGATGGGATGAGTTTTTCATCTCTACCACCCATAGTCTTGTATGTGTGATAAAACAGAATATCCACTAAACTCCCAGGATCTATCAGTATTCTATTTATAGCCCATGTGTTCGCACCCTCCTCTTCATCTTCATCATCTTTTGCCTTTGGATTGATTTCTAACTTGACCACAAATGGTCTCTCGTGTTGTTCTCCACCTCCCGGTACTTCTTCTGCATTAAAGGAAATAGGCTGTTGTTTATAGGTGAAAATCGTTTCATCCGATTTCGGTAAATTCGGTAGGTGAGTGAGAAACTGGTTTAAACCCTAAACAAATGTGTTGCACGTGAGCACTTTATAGATTCGAGAGATCAATCTGTACAAGTCCGGCCTAAACCAAGAAATGGCCGTTCCAGACTTGCTTCGGTCACAAAGTGGAGGAGAAGGGTTGATTTGGGGAGGGAAGCAAAGAAAGGTGTTGAGGCCATAATAGTGCAGGAGAGTAGTGTCTCGACTTGTATCGAAAGTGAAAGCTTAGGAAGCTTGCAAGAGATGAAAGCTTTTGGATAGCTTGCAAAGTTGCCTTTTACGAGTATTGTATTTTTCTCTGACCAAAGGACACATTTGTGCGGTGGAAATAGGTAAGACCTATTTATACAAGTCGAGATTGAAACGTACTCTGGCCTCATGAAGGAAGAGAGTAAAGGGTGAAATAATGGGAGGAGGTGGTAACCGCATGGTATTAATGGGTGAAAATTTCCTCATTTATTTGACCACTTTATTCCTTTTCACACTTTCTTAATGTGAGCGTAGTGTACGCTGCAAGCTGTGACCGCCAAACCAAGACCCTGGAAAGCATCCCCCAGTTTGTGTTGATGTCTCGAGTGTTGGTTGCATCTTGAGTGCAAGTGGTGCTGCTAGGGCGCATGTGGCATGTGCCAATGGCATGTGCGGAATGCCTTTGTTGCGAGTTGCACCTCGAGCGCAAGTGGCAATGCCAGAGCTGCTAGTGGCGTGTGTGGCATGTGCCAATGGCATGTGTGGAATGCCTTGGTGGTAGGTTGTACGTTGAGTGTAAGTGGCTACCCGCGTGGGTTTTGGCATGCGCCAATGGCGCGTACGGCCAAATTGGCCTAGGTTTGCACGGCTTACAAGTTAGGCTACCAGCGTGTATTAGGGCCACGGCTAGGTAATGAAAGCTACCAGCGAGCGTGTTGGCATGTGCCAATGGCATGCGTGGCCAATAAGGTCGCGACCTGGTAAGAAAAGCTACCAGTGACGCATGTTGGCATGTGCCAACGGCATGTAGCCATTAGGGCCACGCCCAGTGAGAAAAGCTACCAGCGTGCGTGTTGGCATGTGCCAATGGCATGCGTGGCCAATAGGGTCACGGCCTGGTAAGAAAAGCTACCAGTGACGCATGTTGGCATGTGCCAACGGCATGCTTAGCCATTAGGGCCACGCCCTGGTGAGAAAAGCTACCAGCGAGCGTGTTGGCATGTGCCAATGGCATGCGTGGCCAATAGGGTCACGGCCTAGTAAGAAAAGCTACCAATGACGCATGTTGGCATGTGCCAACGGCATGCTTGGCCATTAGGGCCACGCCCTGGTGAGAAAAACTACCAGCGAGCGTGTTGGCATGTGCCAATGGCATGCTCGGTCATTAGGGGCAACGGTTTGGTAAGAAAGGCTACCAGTGATGCGTGTTGGCATGTGCCAATGGCATGCGTGGCCAATTTGGGTCGCGTCTTGGTAGAAAAGCTACCAGCGAGCATGTTGGCATGTGCCAATGGCATGCGTGGCCAATTTGGGTCGCGCCTTGGTAGAAAAAGCTACCAGCGAGCATGTTGGCATGTGCCAATGGCATGCGTGGCCAATTTGGGTCGCGCCTTGGTAGAAAAAGTTACCAGCGAGCATGTTGGCATGTGCCAATGGCATGCGTGGCCAATTTGGGTCGCGCCTTGGTAGAAAAATCTACCAGCGAGCATGTTGGCATGTGCCAATGGCATGCGTGGCCAATTTGGGTCCCGCCTTGGTAGAAAAATCTACCAGCGAGTATGTTGGCATGTGCCAATGGCATGCGTGGCCAATTTGGGTCGCGCCTTGGTAGAGAAAGCTACCAGCGAGCGTGTTGGCATGTGCCAATGGCATGCGTGGCCAATTTGGCCTAGGTTGCATGATTCGCAAGCCTAGGTGCGGGCGCTACTTTGGCATGGCGCGGCTAGGGCCAAGGTAAGGGTGTTTGGCTTGGCGTGGCGTGACTAGGGCAAAGGTAAGGGTGTTTGGCTTGGCGTGGCGTGACTAGGGCCAAGGTAAGGGTGTTTGGCTTGGCGTGGCGTGACCAGTGTAGCTAGGGCCAAGGCTGAGTGTGTTTGGCATGATTTGTCATTTGCACGGAGGTGTTTGGGTTAAGTGTGGCTGGCATGATTTTCCATTGGCACGGAGGTGCAGCTAGCATGTTTGGCATGCTTCGGCGTGTTGGGTATGGCTGGCATGATTTGCCATTGGCATAGAGATGCGGCTAGCTTGGGCTAGGTGTGGCTGGCATGATTTCCCACTGGCACGGAGGTGCGGCTAGCATGGTTGGCATGCTTCGGCGCGTTTGGTATGGCTGACATGATTTGCCATTGGCATAGAGATGCGGCTAGCTTGGGCTAGGTGTGGCTGGCATGATTTGCCATTGGCACGGAGGTGCGACTAGCATGGTTGGCATGCTTCGGCGCGTTTGATATGGATGGCATGGTTTGCCATTGGCATAGAGATGCGGCTAGCTTGGGTGTGGCTGGCATGATTTTCCATTGGCACGGAGGTGCGGCTAGCATGGTTGGCATGCTTCGGCGCGTTTGGTATGGCTGGCATGGTTTGCCGTTGGCATAGAGATGCGGCTAGCTTGGGCTAGGTGTGGATGGCATGATTTTCCATTGGCACGGAGGTGCGGCTAGCATGGTTGGCATGCTTCGGCGCATTTGGTATGGCTGGCATGATTTGCCATTGGCATAGAGATGCGGCTAGCTCGGGCTAGGTGTGGCTGGCATGATTTGCCATTGGCACCGAGGTGAATTAGGGTTTTGTTCGTTGTAACCCTAATTTGAAAAAATACCCCCTATTAATTACTGACTACATGCATTAAATGTTCTAATAAATGTGTCACTGGTGACATTAGGTTATTTGGGGTTTTACGATTTTACCCTTTGTCTAAAAACCACCATCAACAGCTTCCTCTGCCAATCTTTCAGTGGTGATATCTTCGCATGGTTAAGTATCTCCCTTCCATCATTATCTCTTGTGTGAACTCGACTTAAGAAATTATCATGGAAATCTTTTATGTTCCTGAATGAATGTATTATCAAATTACAAAATAAGTTATTTGCCTTCGCTCTAACTTCTATCAGATATTATGCTTTCATGCCTCTTTATCTTGTGCATGCCCTGCAGGGGGTGGTGGTGGTAGATTCTGTGGTTGCGTACTAGGAAGTGGTATAGCTTTCCCTGATCAATCATTCTTGGTATGATTTTCTTTACGTTTCAACAGTTATTAGTTGTGTGACCGTGGAAACGATGATAAGCGCATAATTCACTACTTCTCCTCCCTGGTGGCGGTTCATCTCCCATATTTGGTGGTGCTGGTATTTCTTGCATCAAAATTATTGCTTCCCAGATTTTCTCTACTGTGGTGTTTAGGTGCGGCATCTTTATATGTTTCCAGACTACTCTATTGCTTCCTTGGCCTTGGTTATAATATTGCTTTCGCCCTCCATATCCTTCTGGCTGGTAATCGAGTCGTTGAACCTTATTATTTCCTCCGCGATTATTGAAGTATCTTTATCTTTCAAATTCTTCTTGATCCCTACTACCCATAGCCACCAGTTTTTGTTCTTCTTCCACTATTTGCTTTCCTTTGTTCCCTTGAGATATACTTGCAACGACATTTGTTATTCTTGGGAGTAGACTTGTATTTCCTGCGTTCGTAGCCGCCACTGGATAAGATTCCATTTCGTTTTGCTTTTCTTCAAGAGAGATGTACTCCTCTTGATACTCGCGCAATTCTTCCATGGTTATCGTATCTTTTATCCTAAAGATCTGTGTATATAATAAATCGGTTGCAAATAGTACGTTGATGAAGGCTAATATGAGGTTCCTCTCATCTACTCGTCCAGCCATTTCACCGCACATGCTCCTCCAACGTGGGGTTAACTTTTGCAAGCTTTCATTGGTTCTTCTATGTAAGATGAACACTTTCTCTTTTCCAGGTATTAACATATTATTGCTGATGTAATTTCCTAGAAAGATGTTTTGTAAGTGGTGAAATGATCGGATGGTACCAACTGGTATACCTTCAAACCATTGCAAAGCTTCTCCGGTTAGGCTTGCAGGGAAATATTTATAGAGTACCACATCGTTTTCTTCCCACTGTAAGAGAGATCGGATGTATGCTCTTATGTGCTGCACCACACATGTGCTTCCATCAAAGATGTTAGTAAACGCAGGGAGATTACATTTATGTGGTATAACTGCACATTGTATTTGCCTAGCAAATGGTGTTCTTCCCGCTTCCTCTATCGCTTTATCCAGTTGTCGTCTTCCTCCATCTCTTCACGCAGTTATCATTTCTCTCATCTCTTCTAATTCTCTAAAGATTTCCTCATTCGTTGCTGCATGGGTGTTTTCAAAATTGCTTGCCTTATTCTGTTGTCATGATTATTCTGACGCATAACTTCTTGTATCTCTCTCTCTTCAGCTTTTTCTCTTCTTTGTCTGCGTCTTTCTCTTTCATTCCTTTCATGTATCCGTGCGGCATTATGCCTTGCAGCTTCTTCTTCGCGTTCATGTTGATCTCTTATCATTTCTCTTCCTCGCAGAATAATTCTTCCTTGTTCTTCATCATCTTCCTCATCCTGGTCATGGTGAACGCGATGCCGCCCGCCTTGTTGTTCGCGTTTATGGCCTCTGTTACCTTCTTCCGCACGATGCTCTTCGCCCTGATGTACGTAACGGTCATCAACTGGTTGTTGTTCTATGTGACGTTCACCGCGTTGATCCTACAAGTAGTGACTTACCTGAAAGTTTTCAGCAATATTATCCAAAGGTGACTCTTGTCTGATATCCCTTCTACCAGATTGACTACGTCTGGATGTACTCCTGCTTTTCCTTGACCTTGAGCTCGCACGTGTGGTGCTTCTTGATCTTTGCTCTTGCAATCTTATGTTCTCTTCTCTTAACTCATTATTCTGGCGCGTCAAATTCGCACGCTCTTCATCCTCTCTCCTTCTTTCTTCAAATTAGTCCTGGAGCTCCAGTTCTTTCCTTTTCTTATTCTTTTGAATCTGTATTTGCGGTATGAACACTTACTCTATCACAATCGATAATTTTATCCTGCACTGGTTCGCTTTGGATCTGAGTTTGGGATTGATTTCCTCTATTGTTTATTTCTCCCATCCTTGAAGATTCGACGATTTCGCTCCTTGTTCTTCCAGCGATTCTTCTACTCCTCCTAGTTGTTATTGCTTGTTCTGCTGCAGTTGTTTGTCTCACCATCTTGTTTATCTATAACATTTTTTTTTCGCTATTCTAAGATGTTGGTTGAGAACAAAATGCAAGTTTGCCTTGCATTTCCTGTGGGAAGCGAATGTCGTGATGCTTTGGCCTGCATTCATGCATGCTAAATGCGATTTATCGAATTTTTTGGCATCACTAGCTAACAACCACGTGAGTAAGGCCAATGTCGGAGACCCATATTGCATTATCTGTCATGATGAAGCTTCATTTGGGCACGGCCTTTGCAAGATGCGGCCCTGGGAGTTGGTGAATGATTTTTCCTCCCCTAATCTAATTTGTAGAATGAAAATAAGACATATATAGGGAAGGGACGTTGGTTGAGATCCAATTGCAAGTTTTCCTTGCATTTCCTGTGGGAAGCAAATGCTAATACTCTCTTAAGAACCAAAGATTTTTCTAGTGAAAAATGTTTTTCTTGAAACAAAAGGTTATTGTCTGAATCTTTTAGATCTAAACTTCCAAACTTTTCTAAGGTTATTAATATCTTCAAACTTGTTATTATGAACCTCCACCAACAGGATACATCATTCCGAGCTGGTTTCTAGCGCCAAAATGTAGTTGTAGGAAATCCTACAACCACACCCTTAGTAAATCTAGAGAACAATCTAAGTTATTCCATGAGAATCACAAGAACATTCATTAAGATCTTCCAATTGGATACAAAGTAATAAGAAAACCCTAACTTGGGAGGCAAATAATCTTTCTCTCTCCTAATATCTTGTCTAGACTGTCCAAAAGATCTCCTCAATACAAGGTCACTCGGCCCCTTATATAGGAGTTTACATAGTGGAGTACAGCTAATAAAGCCCCTATTTTCGGATCTGACGTGCGTCATTAACACACGCTTACATGACTCTTCTCGCACATACTCTACAATATCACATGGCTCTTCACACTTTTCTCGTGATTAAGCTGACGTCATGTGATGCGTCATTCTGGATAAGTTGTGCGCGGTTGTCTTCGCTCGGTCTTGATGATCATCACTTCGCATACTTAATTATGTGCGGTATTTTGTATCTACAACCTGCATAACTTAAACAAAATTGGCTAGTGCTTCGCGCGAGGGCGGCAATATCAGAGACTTTCAACACTTTTTTTTGCTAAGAAACACACCAATGCATTACGAAAGAAAAGAATTACAAACAACATGCAAGTTCACCTTCCTAGCAATATTGTCCAAAAAAGAAGGAAGGGAATGCCAGAGACATTTAAGAAGATTTTTTCTAGCCCGACGTGCAAGTCGGTCAGCTAGAGAATTATTACACCGCTTTACATACAAAAGCTTAAAAGTTACATTACTAGCAAAGGAAATCCTACACCGATTCAGGAGGTCTATACTTCTCCAACAAGTGTCTGAATTAGCACCATTTACAAAATTGACCAGCTGTAGACAGTCACTAAGAAAGATAACTTTAGGAAGATTCATCTCTTCTGCCCAAGAGATCGCCAAAAGAAGAGCAGCAGCTTCAGCACCCACTGCATCTGGAATCCACCCAAAGTCCGCACGAGAACATATTACAATCCCTGAAAAATCACACCAAATAACACCCACACCCAGTTTAAAATCCTTGAAAGAGCCATCCAAAAATAAAATATGATCCACATCAGATGAAGGAATTTGCACAAAACAAGTAGCAGGAGTAGAGATTAAGGAAGAACCCCTCTTAAGAGAAATATAGGAGTTCAACATTCTCTTAATATCCAGAATGGTTTTATTCAAGTCAAAGATGACATTTCTGAACAAGACTTCACATCTCAGTTTCCAAATGCTCCACAAAATCACAGAACCAATACTAGGCCAAAAAACATTATAGGGATAAGAACTAAGAGAAGTGTCATGCCAGAGGAGGAATAGATCATCTAGCCACTCAACATCCACAGATATCATATGTTGAAAAGAAAGACCATACCAAATACGAGAAACTACAGGACAGTTAATGAAGAGATGCATAATTGTTTCATCATGAGACTGACAGAGAGGGCAAGAAGCATTCACATTGGGGTTGTATAACAACATTAAGGAATTAACCGGAAGCATATGCGCAAAAATTTTCCACATGAAGAATTTAATCTTCGGCAAGCAATCAATATTCCACACTTTTCTCCAGAAGGAAGAATCTTCCGAAGACGGACAATCATTAATATAGATTCTATAAGCCGACTTAATAGTGAACTTCCCAGAATTGGTATGATCCCACACGAGGGAGTCAGAGTAATTAAAATTCAAAGGGATAGATCTAATTCTATTAAGTTCATCAGGAAAAAATAAATCATGTAGAAGATCAACATTCCAACAGTGAAGAGAGTTATCAAAAAGTTCATTCACAAGAAAATAATTATTATGATTAGGATTCTGAGAAGTAGGAGGAACATAATACCCTGGGATCCAATTAGAACTCCAAATGTTTGTAGAAGCCCCATTATTAATTTTAATCACAGAGTTTGCTTTTAAGAATTTTAAGCCATTAACTATACCTTTCCAGATCCATGAAGAGGAGTCAGCAGCCTTGTCAATCTCTAAAAGATTCTGATTGGGAAAATATTTGTCTTTTAAAAAAGTAAATAGCTAAGTATTTGACAGTTTCAGTAATCTCCAACCTAGCTTGCAGATAAACACTCTATTAATAGCATGAGAATTTCTAATTCCTAAACCCCCACTAGCCTTAGATTTTCCAATGCCCCCAAGAACGAAAATAAGCTGCATGCTTGGGATTTTGTTTAGACCACCAGAAGGTCCTCTGAATGGCATCAATCTTGCTAGTGATAATCTTAGGAAGCGGAAAGCAAGCCATATGATAAATGGAGAGACTAGAAAGCACATGCTTAGTCACAACAGTTCTACCTGCTAAATTTAACTTCGATTTCCTAGAAGAATTTAATGTTGCATAAAAATTGTCAACACTCTATTAATGATTTTACCTATTTCCTATCCCCACTTTCCCTAAATCCAATCCCACTCACATAAGCCAAATTTTGTGTACACTTTTCAAATTAGGGTAAACAAAACTCACCCAAAATTCCATCCCATCCACCACCGTCTTCCATCTCACCTCTTTCTCGAATCTGATCATGATCCTGAATCTATCTAATCTATTACCACTACTAGATTGTGTAGCTTATGCCAAAAACACTGGGACACCTTATATGTTACCATCATTACTACTAGAAAATTTATGTTGTTCAAATGGTTTTGTATTATAATCAAATAGTGCGGTGCCTACGATCAAATTAGCCTGGCACTTTTAGGGGCGACCCCAAAAGAATTAGGGGCAATTTTTTTATTCCCAACTCATAAACAAGGTTATGGGGTGTCCAAATTTGCGGAGATTACCATAGTATCCTTATACAATAGGTAGCTAAGGTAGTGGTATTATCTATCGATTATGAGTATTCTCAATGTTGTGGTCGTTAGCAATCGGTAGATAGGTGAATTTCATAAATAACTTCTTAACCTACCGATTATTCTAGTTCCCAAATTCGAAAAAATTGAAATTTCGACAAAAACTCGTTTTGGGGCAACCTATAATCGGAAGGTTATAAGTTATCAATCCTACCGATTATGGTAGATTTCAAAATTCATTACATGAAGGATTTTAGAAAAAACTCATTTTGGGGCAACCTATAATCGGAAGGTTATAAGTAATCAATCCATAATCTACCGATTATGATAGATTACAAAATTCATTACATGAAGGATTTTAGAAAAAACTCATTTTGGGGCAACCTATAATCGGAAGGTTATAAGTAATCAATCCTACCGATTATGGTAGATTTCAAAATTCATTACATGAAGGATTTTAGAAAAAACTCATTTTGGGGCAACCTATAATCGGAAGGTTATAAGTTATCAATCCTACCGATTATGGTAGATTTCAAAATTCATTAATGAAGGATTTTAGAAAAAACTCATTTTGGGGCAACCTATAATCGGAAGGTTATAAGTAATCAATCCTACCGATTATGGTAGATTTCAAAATTCATTACATGAAGGATTTTAGAAAAAACTCATTTTGGGGCAACCTATAATCGGAAGGTTATAAGTTATCAATCCTACCGATTATGGTAGATTTCAAAATTTATTACATGAAGGATTTTAGAAAAAACTCATTTTGGGGAAACCTATAATCGGAAGGTTATAAGTTATCAATCCTACCGATTATGGTAGATTTCAAAATTCATTAATGAAGGATTTTAGAAAAAACTCATTTTGGGGCAACCTATAATCGGAAGGTTATAAGTAATCAATCCTACCGATTATGGTAGATTTCAAAATTCATTACATGAAGGATTTTAGAAAAAACTCATTTTGGGGCAACCTATAATCGGAAGGTTATAAGTTATCAATCCTACCGATTATGGTAGATTTCAAAATTCATTAATGAAGGATTTTAGAAAAAACTCATTTTGGGGCAACCTATAATCGGAAGGTTATAAGTAATCAATCCTACCGATTATGGTAGATTTCAAAATTCATTACATGAAGGATTTTAGAAAAAACTCATTTTGGGGCAACCTATAATCGGAAGGTTATAAGTTATCAATCCTACCGATTATGGTAGATTTCAAAATTTATTACATGAAGGATTTTAGAAAAAACTCATTTTGGGACAACCTATAATCGGAAGGTTATAAGTTATCAATCCTACCGATTATGGTAGATTTCAAAATTCATTAATGAAGGATTTTAGAAAAAACTCATTTTGGGGCAACCTATAATCGGAAGGTTATAAGTTATCAATCCTACCGATTATGGTAGATTTCAAAATTCATTACATGAAGGATTTTAGAAAAAACTCATTTTGGGGCAACCTATAATCGGAAGGTTATAAGTTATCAATCCTACATATTATGGTAGATTTCAAAATTCATTACATGAAGGATTTTAGAAAAAACTCATTTTGGGGCAACCTATAATCGGAAGGTTATAAGTTATCAATCCTACATATTATGGTAGATTTCAAAATTCATTACATGAAGGATTTTAGAAAAAACTCATTTTGGGGCAACCTATAATCGGAAGGTTATAAGTTATCAATCCTACCGATTATGGTAGATTTCAAAATTCATTACATGAAGGATTTTAGAAAAACTCATTTTGGGGCAACCTATAATCGGAAGGTTATAAGTAATCAATCCTACCGAGTATGGTAGATTTCAAAATTCATTACATGAATGATTTTAGAAAAAACTCATTTTGGGGCAACCTATAATCGGAAGGTTATAAGTAATCAATCCTACCGATTATGGTAGATTTCAAAATTCATTACATGAAGGATTTTAGAAAAAACTCATTTTGGGGCAACCTATAATCGGAAGGTTATAAGTTATCAATCCTACCGATTATGGTAGATTTCAAAATTCATTAATGAAGGATTTTAGAAAAAACTCATTTTGGGGCAACCTATAATCGGAAGGTTATAAGTAATCAATCTTAACGATTATGGTAGATTACAAAATTCATTACTTGAAGGATTTTAGAAAAAACTCATTTTGGGGTTCCTTATAAATGGTAGTCTTACAAGTTGGATATGCTACCGATTATAAAATGGATTATTAGCCGAAGTATCTACACAATAATCGGTAGGTATAGTTTCAATTTAACCTACAGATTCACCTTTAACCTATCGATTAAGGTGTTGGCTACCGATTAATAAGGGTATATTGGCCATTTCGAAAAATCGAAAATAAGGGGTAGCTTAGATTTACGTTTGGGTGACCTTTTTTGTCTTTTAGTGTCGCCCCTAATTCTTTTGGGGTCGCTCCTAAAAGTGCCAGGCAAATTAATTAGATTCAATAATTAACTATTTTTTTGTTTGTTAGACTTTTCTGCTGATGCAATGGAAACAGGGTATTGCGAAAAATCGAGATGCTAATCAATAATTGAGAACACATCATCCGGTTCTTGTCGGCAAGATCTTATGAGTATCATCAATTTAATCTATAATAATTTCGTCGAGGTACACATGACTACTTCTTTATGCATTTTTCAGCCGTACCAACGTAACCCCCGCACGTGCCACCCGTCACCTCTAGCCTAATCAATCACCAACAGTGGGTTGAGAAATCATAAAGCATCATCATGTCTATAGATCAAAATCAAGAAACATTGTCAAATATCGACAAATCGACTCATAATCATGTCTGAAAATTCTAGCAAAACTAGTATGGGAACCCACATATTAGTTTTCCCTTTCCCCGCACCGGGACACATCTTACCACTACTCGATCTCACTCACCAATTAGCTCTCCGTGGTATGATCATCACCGTACTCGTCACTCCCAAGAACCTCTCTTTTGTTCAACCGTTACTTGCCAGGCATCCATCATGCGTCAAAACACTAGTCTTGCCTTTCCCAACAGCATCATCTTCTTCTGGTTCTTGTTTACCTCCTGGAATCGAAAACTTGAAAGATCTCCCGACGAGTTACATTCCGGCTATGATACACGCAATGGGTCAACTCCAAGAATCTCTACTAGAGTGGTTTCAGTTGCAGATACAAACTTCTTCTTCTCCTCCAACGGCGATCCTATCAGATCTGTTCCTTGGTTGGACCCAAAATCTCGCTGTTCGTCTTGACATTGTCCGCATCGCTTTCTTTCCTATGTCGGCACATAATTTATCGATCTTTAATTATTTCGTCAGTAACTTACCACCGAGAGAAGATTGCAAAGATCCTAACCATCTGTTCACGGCATCAGGTGTTCCGACTTCACCTGTCTTTCCGATTTATCAGATACATGTGTTGCATCATCTATATGCAGATGACAGCCCACTTTGGAAGGTCATGCAACCTAATAACTCGCTGAACAAAGCGAGTTGGGGTATAATTCTGAATTCATTTGCCGAGTTGGAAGAACCATTTTTGAATCACTTGAGGAAAAATTATGGTGATCACGGCCGGGTCTGGGGCGTAGGGCCTTTACTTCCTCCTATAGATCTTCATCAGAAAGACTCGTCTGTAGCAGCAAGGAACAGAGGCGGACCCGGCTCAATTTGCACAGAACAGGTAATGTCTTGGCTTGACTCGTTTGCAGAGAATCGTCAATCGGTTCTTTATGTTTGTTTTGGGAGCCAAATCGTGTTAAACAGGGAACAAATCGAGGCACTCGCTATGGGACTAGAACTGAGCCAGGTTAAGTTCATTTGGTGTGTTAAAGAAATATCATCATCATCATCTGAGGAGGATATTGCGAAGCCTGTCCTACCAACTGGGTTCGAAGACCGAGTTTCCGGCCAAGGACTCGTGATCAAAGGCTGGGCGCCGCAAGTGGCTATACTGAGTCATCGAGCTGTGAACTCATTCCTGACTCATTGTGGATGGAACTCAGTGCTAGAAGGACTTGTAGCGGGGGTTCAATTGTTACTATGGCCAATGATAAATGATCATTTCATGACTGCAAAACTCTTGGAAACTGATTTGGGTTTGGCAGTAAAGATCTGTGAAGGTGCTGATACAGTTCCGAATTCGACTGAGTTAGCTAGAGTCATTGCTGAATCTGTACCACCTCTAGGTGAGGACGGTAAAACTCGACCACAAATGATTCGAGCCATGGAGATGGGTAAAATGGGGTTAGAAGCTGTAAAAGAGGGTGGAAGTTCTTTTAAAGATTTAGATGAATTAGTATCAAGTCTGAATGAACTGAATGTAAAATAAAATTTATTCCGTAACCAAAATTATTTCTCCTTACTTGATTCTATGTAATCCTTGTTTTCTCTCTATGTAAAACTTTAATAACTTTTCTCCTTTCTATACGAAATAACCGATAAATGTACTAGAATAACGCACCAGCACCTTTAATATTGCCGCTTTATAATCGAATTTATTGACTATCACATACAGAATAACGCACCAGCACCTTTAACTTTGCTCATTTAATATTGCCGCTTTACAACATCTCCAACAGAGGTTGAAAATTTTATTTTTTTTATGACACAGGATTTTAGACCCTTATTTACATAAAATGCATCTCCAACAGTGGGTACTATTAAATCGAATTTATTGACTATTACAAACAGAATAACGCACCAGCACCTTTAAATGTACCAGAATAAAGCACCAGCACCTTTAACTTTGCTCCTTTAATATTGCCGCTTTCAAAGATCTCCAATGATGGGTCCTATTAAATAGGAAGGGTGTCAAAATAAATACGAAGGTCTTAGAGAAAGTCTTATTTAGACCTTGACAACGATCTCCATGTCATCTTTTTAATTATATTTTAAATTTCTATCTTTAAATAAATTTTCTTAAACCAATAAGAAAAAGAGAATCAATTTAATCATTATCCAAAAATAACAAATCTTATAAATATGACCCCCACCATTGGAGATAGTTCATAAGCAAAGCGTTACTATTTTTGACACAAACAAATCACCCCATAAACAAGGATCTAAATAAAAATTCCACCTAGGATTTTTAGCACTCACTGTTGGAGATGCTCTTAGAATCGAATTTATTGACTATCACATTCCTCAGTCTCTCAAGTTTTCAGTATTTTTCCAATACAATTACATCAAGATGCAGTTCTTAATTAATGTATGTAGCCTAATAAACTTCAAAAGTCTAAATTTACGCGTTTATTACACATGATCGAGAACAGAAAAAGATGAATTTTATCATAAATGAACCAAAATAGTAAAACCCAAAATTAATACGATGAGAAGAATTCTTAACAACTTGGTTAAAAAAGTAAGAAAAATTTACAACAGATATTCTGTTTTGCTTTTTTGCATCACAGAAGGTACATGTGTTCACTTACAAGTATGCTCGCTTATATGAATTTGTGGATGTCTTCATCAGCCACAAATGTCAGTCTTCGCTAATAGGTTTGTTCACTTCTTTATGGCTTTATTTATCCCAAAATCGTTTTGTTTATGCTTCAAGATATTTAATTTTCCCCGCCATCTCAAAAAACTGTCTCTCCAAAAACAAAGATGAAAATCCTTAGAATCTGCCTCTCAAGGGATAGTAATGTTTCACGACTCTTTGTATATAGATAACAGAATCACTTGATCAAATGATATTCATCGCATGAGAAATGATTAACAGTAAAATTTGATGTTCATCACTTTTTACATTTCAGTGTTTCACCTCTTGTTGCATCTTGCATGATACTAACCATGACAGAAGGACTTGTAGCCGGGGTTCAACTAACGCGTTTATTACACATAATCAAGAGAAGAAAAAGATGGGAATTTACCTAAAACTATGACTGAAATATGCATTTCTTCCAAAAGTGTGACCAATTTGAAAGTTCTTCTAAAAGTGTGACCATGACCAGTCAACCGACATATATGCCCTAGTCTTTTACGGAAATACCGAATTTTGTCCTCATATGTGTACATATCGACAATATATGTGTACAATCGGGTAAGGATGTGTAGACACCCCTTCATGGATGTGTACATATAGACACACTGATACCCCACCATATTTTAACCGATGTGTAGATATTATATGTAGACATCCAGAATCTAGGCGTAATCATATGTGGACATCCATGTTTTGAAGTCTAGACATCGGGCACTATTCATAAAATATGTGGACATCAGGCTATAAATATGTGGACATCAGCTATAAAATGTGGACATCAGCTATAAATATGTGGACATCAGGCTATAAATGTGTAGACATCGAGCTATAAAGGGTATCTTGGGTATTAGGTAAAGTCAATCACACGTTTGGAAGAAATTGGGGATCAGTCACACTTTTGGAAGAAATGCACATTCCAATCACAGTTTTGTGTATTTCCACAGAAAAAGATAAATTTTATCATTCCTGTGGATGAAACTCAGTGCTAGAAGGACTTGTAGCGGGGGTTCAACTGTTACTGTGGTCTATGATAAATGACCATTTCATGACTGCAAAACTCTTAGAGACTGATTTGGGCTTGGTAGTAAAGATCTGTGAAGGTGCTGGTATAGTACCGAATTCAACTGAGTTAGCTAGAGTCATCGCTAAATCTGTAATTCAAGGTGAGGAAGGTAAGAGTCGACCACAAATGGGTAAGATGGGATTAGAAGCAGTAAAAGAAGATGGAAGTTCTTTTAAGAATTTAGAGTATCAAATCTTAATGAACTCGGTGAAAAATAAATATAGCAAAATTTATTTGCCCCTAATAATGTCGAATTTTAGGTATCACTTTATCATCAATAACCCAAGGATGTGTATTTAAGTGACAATCATACTCCTCAATTTCTCAGGTCTTTTCCATTACAATTACATGAAAATGAACTTGTTAATAAAGTATCGATTGATTTTTAATAGAACGTAACCAGCAAAATGAATCATAACCCATAATTTCTTTTGGTTTTGACGCGAGGAAGAACCTTGATGCATTTACCAACTCTTAGTTGAATTTCTGGCTCCGTTTATCAGCCACAAACATATCAGATGTTGCTGAAATTACGGGCATGCTCAGAATCTTTTTATCTATATTTATACTTGGACTTACTTAAGTTTTCCCCGGCATCTCATCAAAACTATTTTCTTACATAATGACAATTAGAATCCATCTATCTCTTAAGAAATAGTATTGTGTCCTAGTTCTTGATGTATAGATAGCAATAGCAAGAATAGTTAGATCAAATAAATGTGTTTTATGCATGATATATTCATCACATGAAAATATAACGTTCATCACTTTTTACATTTTCATCTCCCAATCTACCATAGCATCTTGTAGTTAGTTAGGGGTGAGCATTTGGTCCGAAATCCGCATATTTGATCCGTACCAACCACATTTTTGCGGATTGGTTCCCTGACCGTTCACTAATAGATTGGATGCGTATGTAATTTTTGATATTCAATTGATTTTGGATTGGGAACAAGTGCAACCTTAAAAATCCGTTTGACATCCGCACCCATTAGATTAATTTTTTTATTATATTTTTATAAAATATGGGGTTAGTTTAGTATTTGTAAAAGTTCACTATACAATAAACTTATTTCATCATCAGTTTCATCCATAAAACATCTAAGGTTTGAGATTGAGATGCAAATTCAATTTTTTTTTCTTGATTGGTAATTGCATTTAAGTCGTTTTTTGTCTTTCCCAATTTAAAGTTTTAATTATAATAAAAATCCATCAGATTATCGGCATCCAATCAGTCCATTTGTGCATCCATTCGATGCTGGACTGAGTGTGGATGTCAAATCTAAAATCCGCAATGAATTGGATTAGATGCAATAATGAAAATGAGGTGAAAATCGGTCCATACCAGCCCATGCTCACACCTAGCATCTTGCACTAAAAGCAGTTAAGGCACAACCCAATCCGTTTTATATGGGCTTTTCCACACCATTAGTCATTAGAGAATAATTTTATGCAATGTGCCTTCCTATTGAAACCTGTTTCGAGGAAAACTCATATTTATTTTTTTGAGGCATATACTAATTCATTATCCCATCTAGAGTGGGTTTATAAGGGTTATCTAAAGGGTAGTACAATTACCTATATATCGTTAAATTATTTAAATTACTAAAGTGTCCTTACCCTTAAAAACTAAAAATCAAAGTAACATTTAAACTTAAACATCTTGGACTCTAATTCAATCAAACAAGTAATAAAGTAAAGGAAGCACAAATCGAAGTGACCGACGTTGAAGTGCGAAACCCAAATCCCGATTGCTATCAGATGTATATAAGAAGTTATTTGTAACGAACTCATCTTGTTTTTGATCAATTTAATTTGTTTGATCGATAAAATAGGATTTCAAATATGAAATTAGGGTTTACAGAGGTAGGTTCGCCTAAAAAATTCGCGAAATTATCAGACGAACCTAGCCTTAGTCTTCGTTTTTAATTTTTCAGAAGATCAGTTCGGCAGATCTTCGAATATCAATTTTGAGCCGAACCTAGTATATGATTTAGGGAAACATTATTTTCAGCTGATACGAATTTGCTAGATTTTGAGCTGAACTTTTGAATGGGTTCAGAAACTCAATGATGTTTGAGTGGTCTGAACATTGTTAGGTTTTGAGACAAACTGTTGATTTAAAGAAGTTTTGGAATTCAATGATGTTCGACTTATGCGACTTTGTTAGATTTTGAGCCGAACTGTTCATCTATGTATCATACCAGTTATCAACAGAACCTTCCTCTGGTTCGCCAAACTTGCATGTGAAAATTCAGGTTTTCTGAGGAATTCAACCTATAAAAAGGACATTAAACATACCCAAGTATTATATTTTGTTTACGAGATGAAGATTTTCCTTCGTCATTTGAATCCCCATCTTGAATTGCAATAATCTCAAAAACCTTTTTTTTTCACTTCTTCTTTCTCTCTCAAAACCCCCAACTCTCTCACACAAAAATCATATTTTTTTCAACTAATATAATACTAACAAGGGATATTTTGACTTTGGGTCACAGAAATATGACCAGAGTTGCCTTTGGGTCACGCCAAACTTTTAATTAGAGTTTGGGTCACAAGACTATCGTTGACCGTCTTGACCGTTAAAAAAATTTTATTTTTACTTAATTTATTTTGTTAACCGCGCCAGTTTCTAAAACCCATTCCATTAACATGTGAACATCGTGGTTGTTGAAAATCACCGGTGAAACACTTCCATCATCATTTTTCTTTTTCGAAATCAATGTTGAGTGTTCTTTTGTGATGATAACAATAACGATTACAAGAAACTAATAACTGTAAGATAAGTTCGACAACGATTAGCTCGAGCACAAGTTGGTTATCACTTTGGATTGTATATCCTGCCGAGAAAATACGGAAGAAGAGGGAATTGATGTCATACACATCTGTGATCAAGGCTAGAATCAAGAAGCAATGTGGTGACTGTATGGTCATAAAACTTGGGTTGTTTTATGATTTCCAATTTGATGTAGGTTTGTACATGGTTTGGACACGGTTTTGAGCCTAAAAACCATTTTAAGAGGATCTGTTACAGACGGATTTCAATGATGAATGTTGGGTATTGGGAGAAGTTTTAGTATTTGTGCATGTTTAGGAATGTTTGTGTGACACTCCAAACCTTTTCTCGGGTTTAACTAAAAACCCAGTATGTGTACTAAATAGGTTATCCCTTAGTAGTATCAGTGGCATGATGAGTTGGTACTTTGGAAACATTATATAGTTCTTAGCATGCTCGACACATGTCAAAGAGAAAGGGCATCAGGGGTAGGTGGAAAATTTTATTTGAGACTTAAATCTAAAACCAAAAAATCAAAAAGGGGAGCGGAGATTTCTTCTTCCTCCTTTCTCTCTTCCCCTCTTCCTACGACTGAAACTTGAGGAACTAAACTGAAAATTTTCTTGCATGATTGAGCTCCATAGACTTAAGAGTTACATCGAGCTGCGAATGTTGATTCGGGTAGTTGGTTCCATGGGAGACCGAAAATTCTCTTGTTGATTTTTAAATTGAAGTCGCTTGAAGAAATATCACACTCTTTACCCAACTAAAGGAGTGATTTTTATAAACCGTTGGGTACGTTTTATCGCAACTAAAACACATTTGATTTGTTACATTGTTTGGATGTCTTCCTTGAATTGAAATTGTTTATGTAAAGAAATTAGGGTTCATACTAGTTTTTGGATTTTCATAGAATTGGTCGATCGATTAAACTCTTATTAAGGTGAAATCAAGGCATGGGATAATTGTATGTTATGTTTATTTCGGATCCTCAATTTTTGTCTTGTAAATTCATAAGTTAGGGATCTCATGAAATTTATTTCTATTTGAATTGCTAGGAAATTTCAAGAAAATTGATATGACTGATGAATTTCTTTGTTTGATGGTAATTTTCTTGGCTCAAAGTTTATTCTCTACGTTAAGGATTTATATGAATTCGCTGTACGTCACTAGTGGCTTAGTTAACTTGGAAGGTTCATGTACGAGTGATACCTTCTTCTTGGGAACTGGATTTTAAGAGATTTCTTTCAACATATATACATCTAGAAGAATACACCATGAGCTGTGTGGTAAGTGTACTTGTTCATGTGGTATTGCATTTCTGTTTAGGGAACTGAAAACGCATGATATGGGTGTTTCTTTGCTTATCAATTTAGTGGAGAACTATATATGTGAACTATAGATCAAGTGTACTTACTAGCTAGCATTTTGAATTGTTAGTGAACTATCGTTGTGCCGATAATGTAATAAGGTGTCTTTGATTCAAATTAGCAATCGTAGTTAGAGGCAGTAATGTGGGTGTTTAAATTCAGACTTTGAAGGTCACCATAAGTAGTGTTCAATATTAGTTGCTTCACTTCTTAGTAAAAGCTAAACTTACTTTAATCACAACAAGTATGCCTTGAGCTGTTTCAGTAAATTACAAGATTGTCTAGATGGATTGACTAGTTAAACATTACTTTTGCTTGTTATTATTTGTGTCCACTGGTTCTATCCTTAGTACTCTGTGCGATTAAAAGCTCCCAAATATATTACAACGATTTGGCGACGTAGAATCATTGTTAGAGGTGGTTGCCGGCCTTTTCATTTTTGTATTTTTCTGACAATCACTAGGTCGACCACCGACTGAAATGTTGCACAAATTCCACCAACTTCTATAAGCTTTGCAGAGATATCGGGGTCAAATTATTGCTGTTGTTGTCGGTGTTTTCAAATACTTGTTTTCTCCCTATTCATAGTTACTGTTATCATCAATTCAAGCTAGTGGTATTCCAGCAGTCTCTACTAATTGCGAACATTGATTAGCATACTGTAGTTTATATTTGGTGTTATCCACCACTTACTTAATTTTCTTGTGAAGGCATGACAAGGTTGAAAGGGGTCCTAGTTTGATGTGTACTAATCACTATTTTGAATTGGTTGTGGTAACCCCATCTCGTTTATGAGCTTGCACAAATGGAATGATCATGCAACGTTTCTCTTATAAGTTAATGTTTGTAAGTGTGTAGTGGCAGTGAGCTTGAATTATGTTGGTTCACAAAACTCCCTAAGAGGTCCTTGTATTAAATCCAAATCTAAGATATTATGCACGTTATGGAATGCTATGGTTGTGTTGGAGAGTATCAATTTTATTAGTTAGCTAACCGAAAGTATTTCATTTCTAGCTAACGTAGCCAAAATAGTTCATTTGTGATTTTTATGTTTTAGCCTAATAAGCTTATTTTATTTGTGGATCTAAGGTCACTTCCTTTAACTTATGAATTTGGACTTTGATTGTTTGCTACTCATACTGGCTACTGGTGCAGTGCGTACGGATAGTTAATTACTGGCTTAGGTGAACCAGAGCAATATTTTAGTGTGTTAATGAGTACACCTTATCTTCCTTTGTGTCATGGCTAACTTATAAATTAGCTTTAATATTGTCTGGTAAAAATGTTGTGATGTGTTGCGACTTAGACCATGACTTAGCAAAAATAAGAAATGAAGGAGAGTCTAGAGTTATGCCTAAACATCCGATAAAACTAGAAATGAAAATATACGTTCTACAGTATGAGTGATTTCAGAAATAGTATTGAGCATATATAACTCTCTGATGTCCCCACTTTGGTGAAAATTGTTTGGATATCCACTCAAATGATACTGATCCTTGATTATAATTGCTAAGATTTCATTTTTCGTGTTTGATTTATGGAAGGATGCAAACGATTTACATTTGGGCAGATACGAATTTTTATAAAGGCCAAGACTCGTGTTTCTACTAATTTTTATAGGGAAATGAGTAACTTCTATGACTATTTAGGTATCTTTGAACATTCACAGTAGTTCTCTACTCTAAATTAATTATGTGCACATTAAATGGAATCGATTTACTTGATAGCTGAGAAGAGATGGTTGCTACTGTGGGTAGTTCATACTATCTAAATAAATAGACGAACTACGGTCGTGCTTGATCCCTTCGAGCAACGGAGAGGGTACGTAGGCAGCCGCTATGCGGTTCAGCATAACTCTACAAGGGTGTTCATATCATCTGAAAGATTGGTTGTTGTCTTGGCAGTTCATACCATCTATTCGGAGATGATTGCAACCTTGTTACCGGCAACTGGCCATGAGAGTTCTTAGTAGTGGCAACTGGCCACGTAAATCTTAGTGGTGGCAACTGGCCATGGAAATCTTAGTGGTGGCAACTGGCCATGTGAATTATTAGTGGTGGCAACTGGCCACGGAAATCTTAGTGGTGGCAACTGGCCACGAGAATTATTAGTGGTGGCAACTGGCCACGGAAATCTTAGTGGTGGTAACTGGCCATGAGAATTATTAGTGGTGGCAACTGGCCATGGAAATCTTAGTAGTGGCAACTGGCCACGGAAAATCTTAGTGGTGGCAACTGGCCATGTGAATTATTAGTGGTGGCAACTGGCCACGTGAATTATTAGTGGTGGCAACTGGCCACGGAAATCTTAGTGGTGGCAACTGGCCATGAGAATTATTAGTGGTGGCAACTGGCCATGAGAGTTATTAGTGGTGGCAACTGGCCATGAGAGTTACTAGTAGTGGCAACTGGCCGTCTGTCATTTTTGGGCAATCGGCCCGTGTTGACTTTGACAATTGGCCGTCTACCATTTGGGCAACTGGCCAACTTTAATTTTAGGCAACCGGCCGTCTCTTAGTTTTTGAATTGGAACCCTTGTCTGATTTTATGAGTATTATGGTGTGGGACATATGCTCATAAAATTACGACCTTGAGACTAATGAGATTTCTACAGCGTGCAGGATTAAACAAAAATTTCACTTTAGTGGCGTATTAGAGAGTCGGAGCTTGCCAAGCGATCCGTAATCCGACCCGCTGGAAGCAAAATTCTCTGGTCCGTCACAGTTGGTATCAGAGCAGTTCCGGTTCAAACGGGACTGTGTGTATTGGAACTCATCAGCGTTCTACTCGTACGGTGACTATTAGTAAGCCTCTCCACTTCTTGTTTTAGTTTGGACTTCGGGACGAAGTCCTTTTTGAGGAGTTAATGGTGTGACACTCCAAACCTTTTCTCGGGTTTAACTAAAAACCCAGTATGTGTACTAAATAGGTTATCCCTTAGTAGTATCAGTGGCATGATGAGTTGGTACTTTGGAAACATTATATAGTTCTTAGCATGCTCGACACATGTCAAAGAGAAAGGGCATCAGGGGTAGGTGGAAAATTTTATTTGAGACTTAAATCTAAAACCAAAAAAATCAAAAAGGGGGAGCGGAGATTTCTTCTTCCTCCTTTCTCTCTTCCCCTCTTCCTACGACTGAAACTTGAGGAACTAAACTGAAAATTTTCTTGCATGATTGAGCTCCATAGACTTAAGAGTTACATCGAGCTGCGAATGTTGATTCGGGTAGTTGGTTCCATGGGAGACCGAGAAATTCTCTTGTTGATTTTTAAATTGAAGCTGCTTGAAGAAATATCACACTCTTTACCCAACTAAAGGAGTGATTTTTATAAACCGTTGGGTACGTTTTATCGCAACTAAAACACATTTGATTTGTTACATTGTTTGGATGTCTTCCTTGAATTGAAATTGTTTATGTAAAGAAATTAGGGTTCATACTAGTTTTTGGATTTTCATAGAATTGGTCGATCGATTAAACTCTTATTAAGGTGAAATCAAGGCATGGGATAATTGTATGTTATGTTTATTTCAGGATCCTCAATTTTTGTCTTGTAAATTCATAAGTTAGGGATCTCATGAAATTTATTTCTATTTGAATTGCTAGGAAATTTCGAAGAAAATTGATATGACTGATGAATTTCTTTGCTGATGGTAATTTTCTTGGCTCAAAGTTTATTCTCTACGTTAAGGATTTATATGAATTCGCTGTCGTCACTAGTGGCTTAGTTAACTTGGAAGGTTCATGTACGAGTGATACCTTCTTCTTGGGAACTGGATTTTAAGAGATTTCTTTCAACATATATACATCTAGAAGAATACACCATGAGCTGTGGTGGTAAGTGTACTTGTTCATGTGGTATTGCATTTGTTTAGGGAACCGAAAACGCATGATATGGGTGTTTCTTTGCTTATCAATTTAGTGGAGAACTATATATGTGAACTATAGATCAAGTGTACTTACTAGCTAGCATTTTGAATTGTTAGTGAACTATCGTTGTCGATAATGTAATAAGGTGTCTTTGATTCAAATTAGCAATCGTAGTTAGAGGCGAAGAATGTGGGTGTTTAAATTCAGACTTTGAAGGTCACCATAAGTAGTGTTCAATATTAGTTGCTTCACTTCTTAGTAAAAGCTAAACTTACTTTAATCACAACAAGTATGCCTTGAGTGTTTGAAGAAATTACAAGATTGTCTAGATGGATTGACTAGTTAAACATTACTTTTGCTTGTTATTATTTGTGTCCACTGGTTCTATCCTTAGTACTACGTGCGATTAAAAGCTCCCAAATATATTACAACGATTTGGCGACGTAGAATCATTGTTAGAGGTGGTTGCCGGCCTTTTCATTTTTGTATTTTTCTGACAATCACTAGGTCGACCACCGACTGAAATGTTGCACAAATTCCACCAACTTCTATAAGCTTTGCAGAGATATCGGGGTCAAATTATTGTTTGTTGTTGTCGGTGTTTTCAAATACTTGTTTTCTCCCTATTCATAGTTACTGTTATCATCAATTCAAGCTAGTGGTATTCCAGCAGTCTCTACTAATTGCGAACATTGATTAGCATAAAAGAGTTTCTCTGCCAAGAAGGCAATCTTGCATATCCTGTTTCTCCCGAATTCGCTACTCCAACTCGGGGTCAACTACAACGGACTCCCAGCTGACTTCTACCTCTATCTTCAGGGGATGCTTTTAACACTGTTAATCTAAATTGTCCATCCGACTTTCCATCCCAGGACCATTTACAGGAGGTAGCTTTTTTAATACTTTATGGCCGTGGTTGAGGTGCAAAGTCCCATTATTCGATCCCCGAACATGAGTTGAGTTCAAGCAGTCCCATGCACATGTTCACAAGTAGGGATGTTAGTGATGAATGAGAATGGATAAGAGGCTCGTGGGATTGACGTGAGGGGATAGGGATAGCTATATTTCTGGGAGCGAACTCCAGGCGAATATGAAGCGCATGGATACAAGTTATGCCTTGGAATGAAAGGCCGAGTCACCAACTCCATCTCCATATCTGGCTCTACCAGCGGGAAGGAACTAACCAGCGCGTAGGCTATTCTCGAAGCGAAACTACTACTTATTTGAACAGGAAAAGTGAAGCAAGAACCTAAAAAGCGATAACAAGCTAAAAGGCGCATCTCTCTAAGCCAAGATCGTCTGCTCCTCAGCAATTGATCCAAAAAGTACCACAGCTCCTTCATTCCCTTAGCTCGGCTTGGCTTCGCTTGAATACCATAAACTAGTTCTATAGCTCTAACACAGATGGATGTAGATGCTATTTCTAGTGGACCTTCCCCGGGAACAAAGTCATAGTAGATGCGGGGAAGCCCGTCCATCTGATCTTGAGCAAAACCTGGAATCTTATCTAGAGCTCGGCGAAGAAATCCGTCTGTATTGACCGGCCGATTGTAACGAATGTACGGTACGCGCGGAACAAGAGAAGGCAGTGGCGAAGAACGAGCGTTTACCAAATCAGAGGTGGTAAACAGCGCTTAAAAGCTGCTATAAGCGGCGTCAAAATCACTGAATGGGTAAGTCGCCAATCCCTAAAACGGACTATGTAATGTACTTTATCTGCTGGGTTACGGGCGCCCCAAACATGCCAATATTAGCATTGATGGTGCGTAAATGTAACTCGCTGTTCAAACAACTATTCAGAGTTCCTAGAGCTCCTTGTAAGGCTTGTTGTCAGTTGGTAGAGCTCCGTCCTTGCAATTGGGTCGTTGCGATTACGGGTTGGATGTCTAATTGTCCAGGCGTCAGAAGGAAGTCAGTCTAGGTATATTTTTTAATAGTTTTTTCAAAGTTTTGATCCGGCAAGAACCAAGGGAGATCTCCTTCTTGCATAATTCAGATCGGAGCAAGGTGCCATCGGACGCAGTCTCACGATCGGGCATGAGTGTAACGATCCAGAAGTTGTGAACGTTCCCATTGGCGTGCATCCAGCAGGAATTGAACCTACGAATTTGCCAATTATGAGTTGGGCGCTTTAATCCGCTTAGTCAGGTCTACCCGTTAGTCATCGCCAAGTTATACTAAAGCAAAGTTGGATCTTACTGGATCATAAAGGCTCTTCAATTTTCTGCTGTTGGTTTCGGCCGGTCTGGCTCTTCGAGATCAAAGGCTGACGCAGTTAACAAATCAGTCCTAAAAGGCATCTCAGGTTTAGGAACTTAGGTAAGAGTCTCCCGATCAAAGAGCTGACGAGGGGGATGAGCGGAAGAAGGAGTCTACTGGACACGGTTCAACTAGCAGAGACTCTTGGAACAGCAACCTGCTGTCTGATTAGACCACGAATTACAAATGTCTGGAAAAGCTCTATTGCTAATTCGCGGGGTAATCCACATCGATGTAATGAAAGTGAGGGGCCCACGACAATTACGGAACGCCCCGAATAATCGACACATGGTCTTATATATTGTGAAAAGAATGCGCTCTTAGTTCAGTTCGGTAGAACGTGGGTCCGGGTCTCGCCGGTCTTGCCTGTAGGTCGTGATGCGCCTCGAGATGGCCGTCTTCTGTCCCCCTGCCGGTGGGGAATCCGCTCCCGGGTCGTCGCTCTGCTACCAGCCTCCTCTATTCTAAGGGGACCACTGCTAAGACCGATTCTAATGATTCTTTCCTCATCCATGAGTTAGATTACTCTTCGTCCATAGTCGAAAGCACTAGGATCCGGATCTGCTGCGCTTACTGATTCAATCACAGCTGATACGCATTCAATTCAAAATCTCTATGGAATAGAGTAGGCATTGTAAAGTTAGCAACGAGAATAGTTAGCAAGGGTTAGCAATGCTAGGAATAGAGTAGGATATTACTCTATTCCAACGAGGCATTGTAAAATCTCTATGGAATCTCGTGAGTAAAAAGTTAGCAATGCTAGGATATTACTTTGGTTCGAGGACCCCTTGGTCAAAGTAAAGTAGGTCCTGATTCCGGGACCTTCTAAACGAGAATAGCACCGGTCATAGCTTCCGTCCTATCTATCAAGGGTTCGGCTTCATTCTCTTCCATTTCTCTTCCAATGTTTAGGCGCAAAGAGCTAATGTTGAACTCGGTAAAATGAAATGGTTGAATAATTGAAAAATGAGATTATTCAGGAATACACATTGAATGCTGAGATTACGCATTGAGTTTCTGGTAGATGAGAATCAGATCGGTTCTCTCACAGTTCTCAGGTCGTATTGATGACCAAGCTGTAGAAGAAGCAAGCTTCAACGCGCCCTGCCTTTCGATCGATACACAGTTGAGGAGGCCGATCACGAACGTTACAGGTGTGGGAGCGATCCTGGTCAGGGAAGGCTAAGACGGCGCCTCGCATATGGGTAGCAAGAGGGCGCTTATGCCCCGACGATGGGGCCTTATGGGGAAGGGCCCAATAAGGACAGCACACCCCCCACTTGCTTCGTGCCAAATGACATCCTTTTGAACTCTCCTTTTTGTGCAATTGAATGTGTCTCAGATCAACGGAAGCAGGGGTTAGTCGACTTCAAGGGTGGGTTTGAGGACTCACTCGTGACTACGAAGTGATGGTACGGAATTGGATGATTTCAGTTCTTACAAGCTGTCCACCCAGTACGCTTCCTTCATCTATTCAGACGAGCTAGCTCCTAGATCAGCAATGCGATGATCAAGGCGAGGCTCTTTAGAGACTCGACTGAAAGGAGAGGGTCCCACGGGAATAGCTAGGCTCGTTTCCTCTTGTCTCAAAGATTCAGGAATGAAAAATACATCCTTATTAAATAAAGAAAGTGGGCTAACAGCCGAGAAGCTTCTTCTGGATCACTCTTGTTTTTGTCTTCGTTAGTTAGATTTATCTGTATTTCAACTGAATCTAAAGCTCCAGAGTATATCTTTTTATAGTATAGGTCGAACCAAAAAATAAAAAGACATTGAATGCCTACTCTATTCCATAGAGTAGGATATTACTTTGGTTCCATGGAATCTCGTTGCTAACCCTTAAATCTTTGTGTACTAACCCCGAATCAAATTGTTTGGGATTCGATGAAAGAAATTGTTTTATCTACTAATAGTGGCCAAATCGGTGTATTACCAAATCACGCCCCTATTGCCATAGCTGTAGATATAGGTATTTTGAGCTAGATGGAGAGGCGCATAATAAATCGATATGAACATCATGAGCTGTCCCGTAATAAAACCCGTTGTTGCTGATACCTCCTTCTCGGTTCCTTCTTCCATAACCCGAGCTCGGAGAAGGAAGAGATAAGAGGGCCCTATGGAGAATGTGGTCAAAAAGTTTCTTCCTTCCTTAGTCATAGTTGTACTGGCTCTTATAGCAGCTTCTGCTTCAAAGTTGAGCGGGGAAGTTGGGAAGGGTAGCAAGAGCTGTTGAAGGTGCTTAAGATAGGTCTTGAATGAATTGATCGTAAATTTTGAGATTTTTTTATATCCTTTCCTTCTAGAAAAGATACTAATCGTAGTGAAAATGGAATTTCTACTATGACCTAAATCCGCCGACTTTATTCCGATGCATTAGGTTCGAGACTTACTGGAGGACTCAGCTAGGCTAGTTTGTTTGACTGATGCATGAATTGTGGGAACCTATTCTAGAGTCTGGAAAGTACCTTGACAGAATTGAAATCTTAGATCAAAACACTATGTATGAATGGTATGAACTGCCTAAACAAGAATTGTTGAACGGCGAACAACCAGAGCCTATTACTCACTACATCAAAAAATTTCCATTAATGAAACATGTAAATCCAGTCGAGATACGAGTGCTTCAGCTGGACCTGGATAAACTGATAGGAATCGTTCGGATACTAGGTTAGTTGACATTTTTAATAAGATTCCGGCTAGAAGCATACATGTACTGTAATGTGCTTCTCCGTGGGTATCTGGTAACCATGTATGTAGAGGTATAATCGTCCCTGAGATTTGATAAATGAAAGGTGCATTAGCGGTTAATACGTTGTAATTGGATGTGGACGCACCCGTTGTTGATAAAACCAGGCAAACCTCTTCGTTCGGTTCCGCCACTGGTTCAAGCTGTAGTTTATATTTGGTGTTATCCACCACTTACTTAATTTTCTTGTGAAGGCATGACAAGGTTGAAAGGGGTCCTAGTTTGATGTGTACTAATCACTATTTTGAATTGGTTGTGGTAACCCCATCTCGTTTATGAGCTTGCACAAATGGAATGATCATGCAACGTTTCTCTTATAAGTTAATGTTTGTAAGTGTGTAGTGGCAGTGAGCTTGAATTATGTTGGTTCACAAAACTACCTAAGAGGTCCTTGTATTAAATCCAAATCTAAGATATTATGCACGTTATGGAATGCTATGGTTGTGTTGGAGAGTATCAATTTTATTAGTTAGCTAACCGAAAGTATTTCATTTCTAGCTAACGTAGCCAAAATAGTTCATTTGTGATTTTTATGTTTTAGCCTAATAAGCTTATTTTATTTGTGGATCTAAGGTCACTTCCTTTAACTTATGAATTTGGACTTTGATTGTTTGCTACTCATACTGGCTACTGGTGCAGTGCGTACGGATAGTTAATTACTGGCTTAGGTGAACCAGAGCAATATTTTAGTGTGTTAATGAGTACACCTTATCTTCCTTTGTGTCATGGCTAACTTATAAATTAGCTTTAATATTGTCTGGTAAAAATGTTGTGATGTGTTGCGACTTAGACCATGACTTGGCAAAAATAAGAAATGAAGGAGAGTCTAGAGTTATGCCTAAACATCCGATAAAACTAGAAATGAAAATATACGTTCTACAAGTATGAGTGATTTCGAAATAGCCTTGAGCATATATAACTCTCTGATGTCCCCACTTTGGTGAAAATTGTTTGGATATCCACTCAAATGATACTGATCCTTGATTATAATTGCTAAGATTTCATTTTTCGTGTTTGATTTATGGAAGGATGCAAACGATTTACATTTGGGCAGATACGAATTTTTATAAAGGCCAAGACTCGTGTTTCTACTAATTTTTATAGGGAAATGAGTAACTTCTATGACTATTTAGGTATCTTTGAACATTCACAGTAGTTCTCTACTCTAAATTAATTATGTGCACATTAAATGGAATCGATTTACTTGATAGCTGAAAGAGATGGTTGCCACTGTGGGTAGTTCATACTATCTAAATAAATAGACGAACTACGGTCGTGCTTGATCCCTTCGAGCAACGGAGAGGGTACGTAGGCAGCCGCTATGCGGTTCAAAGACAACTCTACAAGGGTTTTCATATCATCTGAAAGATTGGTTGTTGTCTTGGCAGTTCATACCATCTATTCGGAGATGATTGCAACCTTGTTACCGGCAACTGGCCATGAGAGTTCTTAGTAGTGGCAACTGGCCACGTAAATCTTAGTGGTGGCAATCGCCATGGAAATCTTAGTGGTGGCAACTGCCATGTGAATTATTAGTGGTGGCAATCGCCACGGAAATCTTAGTGGTGGCAACGGCCACGAGAATTATTAGTGGTGGCAAATCGCCACGAAATCTTAGTGGTGGTAATCGCCATGAGAATTATTAGTGGTGGCAACTGGCCATGGAAATCTTAGTAGTGGCAACTGGCCACGGAAAATGTTAGTGGTGGCAACTGGCCATGTGAATTATTAGTGGTGGCAACTGGCCACGTGAATTATTAGTGGTGGCAACTGGCCACGGAAATCTTAGTGGTGGCAACTGGCCATGAGAATTATTAGTGGTGGCAACTGGCCATGAGAGTTATTAGTGGTGGCAACTGGCCATGAGAGTTACTAGTAGTGGCAACTGGCCGTCTGTCATTTTTGGGCAATCGGCCCGTGTTGACTTTGGCAATTGGTCGTCTACCATTTGGGCAACTGGCCAACTTTAATTTTAGGCAACCGGCCGTCTCTTAGTTTTTGAATTGGAACCCTTGTCTAATTTTATGAGTATTATGGTGTGGGACATATGCTCATAAAATTACGACCTTGAGACTAATGAGATTTCTACAACGTGCAGGATTAAACAAAAATTTCACTTTAGTGGCGTATTAGAGAGTCGGAGCTTGCCAAGCGATCCGTAATCCGACCCGCTGGAAGCAAAATTCTCTGGTCCGTCACAGTTTGGTTTGTTTAGTTTCTGAATTTGCAGGGAAGAACGAGATGTAAAAGGAGCTAAACATACAATCAAAATATATATCCACCAAGCACACAAGGTGTTCGAGAAAGAGACCAAAAGAAAAACCGAAGTTTCTTATTGATGAATCAACCAAAAACAGAATGGTTAAGATACATAAATTGAAAAAAACAAAAAACAAAATTGTGAAGATGAAAAACAAGTATCTCTACTTGAATCAAAAGAGTAATGATCAAATTATTAAAGAAAAGACTTCGGTAAACAAAAATCTCTTCCTTGACGATTTCCCATATATCTGGATTTTTTGAGAAGTCATTTTTTCGATTGCTAATCGTACAATCGGAAATGGATTTAAGATCAGCAAGAACGGAGAAAAACTAGTATAAAAAGATAAGGTACAGTCATAAAATAAACTAAAGATCAGGTTTAAGTTAGTAATTTCACCATTTAACGGTTTTTTGGATGGTCAAGACGGTCAATGATAGTCTTGTGACCCAAACTCTAATTAAAATTTTGGCATGACCAAAACGCAATTCTGGTCACATTTTTTGTGACCCAAAGTCAAAATATCCCTACTAACAACTTAACTTTAATCAATCATTAATATTACAAATTAATCATTACCACTAAATCTAATCATAATCATTAAAACTAATTAAGTAAGGGTAGTTATGCCATTATCAAAAAAGGATGGATAAGGGGGGATGGTGTTTTTTATTTAGTGACCCTATTTTGGCATTCTTTAGTATGCCTCAAAAAAATCGTTATGCCTCAAAACAGGTTTCTTCCTTTTCCTAATTCATATGTCCACTTCATGCAACGAAGACGAGAGAATGTAAAAATTGTGGACATCCCATCTTAATGTTAATGATGAATTTTAACGAGATCAACCAAACTTTTTCAGTCTATATAAAAATTTGTGAAACTTTTTTTATCTCCCATAAAAAATGTATTGAGTTTTCTTTTGTTATCTAAGAAAAAATAGTCACATGAGAAATTGGAGAAAACTAAATATATTGATTATACGAGTATTATCTCAAATATGATTAGGTTGTTGTACAAACATGATTATTTTAAGTGTTCTTCTCCATTAGTTTTTTATTATTGCTGAAAGAATACATAAACAGTAGGAGTAGGCTAGCTACAATTGTAAGAATGTTATGATTTTGAAGACGACTCAAGTTAGATACTTAATCATATGAGGTGTTGAGGTTCCAACTCAATCTGTCTCTAGTAACCAATGGCTGATTGGCAGCTCTGGCAATAATATCAAACACATTTGATCTAACTCCAAAATAATTGAACTAGTTACCTCTTCACGCAATCATTTTTCTTATTTAGTTGTATTGAAATCCTAAACACATCTTACCTCTTCTCGGCCGCTTAACCAAATATGAACAGAATAAGACTAATATCCTAACAACTTAGTTTTTGCGATTAATTTAGAACTCCAAATTATATGTATCACCAAACGCATGAATAACACTCATATTGATTTGTATACAAATTGGAGATTCTTTGCCTCTAGGTGAGGAGGGTTGCTGTAACACCAACACCACATTATAAGTGTTTCCCTATTTAGAACTACCGTATTTATCTTTGCTTAGTTTCTTAGTTTAGATAGTTATTAAATGATGGTATTTTTCAATGATGTTGTAGAAAGTGGTAGTAAGGTTTGTCGTTCACTCGGACTTGATGAAATTGAATTTTAGATTTAACTTATAAAACTAGCAAATATATACAAAATAATAACAATGTTTCGAGAGGTACTAGGACTAGGATTCCACCAAATATTCAAATTCATGTAATTCACTTATTTATTCTAAACCAATATAGCTCATTCAATAAGAATTTTGACTCTATTTCTTTGCCTAATGTAGATTCTTAAAATATTAATTGTTAATCTTAAGCATGGCATATCAAAAGAATAAATCCTAAGCATAAACCATCAAACGAAATGACAATTAATTAAGAAAAATATTTTTCTAATTTTATTTTAATGAAAATAGTCATATAAATAATTAAATGAATTTACCACATGACGAATTTTGGTTTCCTCCGTCGTCCCATAGAAAGGTTTAGCTCCACATAGTGCAAAACACGCTCAAAATATATTTTTATAGCTCAAATTGTGTTTACAAAGAAGAAAATGGAGGAAAATAATATAAACCAGAAGTTTACTACATCTCTCGATTCTCTCCCCAAAACTCTCGATCCCCTTCTCTGAGTCCCGTAAACTCTTTATATAGCCAACAGGGGATGAAAATATCTCGTCATAACTCCGAATATCCTCGGTTGAATGCAAGAATATTTTCTCTTTACTCTCACAGGAATCACCGAGATTTCCTTCTATATCTTCTTCACGCGTTTGCAGTGCTTCAACTTTATCCAAACACGCACAAAATCTTCACAAAATCATCACAAAATCTTCAACTATCTCCGACTATTTTTCCTTCCCTGTTTTGGGAAATCTTCCCATATCTTCATTTATTCTCGTGCATGAATCAATTACCTCCCATGTTTTAAGTGTAACAGGATAATTACAAACCAAATCAACGAGAATATCACAGAAAATCTCGCCCAAATCATTCCCAAAATACACGCCTGTGAAGGATATTTTCAAATAAAACTTTCCCGCCAAAACAATTCTCACGGTGATGAAGATAGGCGTCCCCCTATCCAGGTGTGGGGTGCGAATAGTAACCGGGGTGCCCCTTAGTAATTGAGGTGCCCCTTAACCAACAGTAAGAGTTCGAATAACACGTGTCCTCCGGGTGCCAAAATCAACTTTTCGAGCCGAATTTTCCAAAAATGTTTATTTCCCAAAGATGCCTACAAACACATAAAACACCAAAATTAATACAAAATCGAGTGCCAACAATATATAGTATTGAGATCAAATTAGACACAAAAATGTGTCTATCATTAAACTCTAGTTCTTTTCTTATTTAACAAGGCTTTGAAGCTATAAATAGCCTAATCATAAGTTGTTTTGATCATGGAGTAATTAAAAAACCCTATTTGTCATATCCCCTTGTAATTGAGTGATTGGTTGAGCTTGTCTGGTAGGTGCCCTTAGTAATATCTAGAGTAGTACTTAGCTTCCTTATGTAAATCGTGTGTTCCGCACGATGGCTGAACAAACGTTATCCATATACTAGCCTTGTGGTGTTGGTGAGAGGGATATGAAATGAATGAATCTTGTTCTTCTCAACCCTAACTCTTTTCTCATCTCTAACTCGTCTACTCTCTTCTTATTTCTTCTCAATCTTTTATCAAGAGTTGTTTCTGCATATCAATTGTAGTGAAATCTCTACAAGTGGTATCAGAGCACTCGGTTCTGAGTGACCCTAACCATGGTGAGTAAAACTGAATTTAAAGCCTTAACGAAGCAATTGGCATCAGTTATTCAATCCAATGAGAACCTTGCAAAAGAAGTGTTGGAGATTAAGGCAAAGCAAGATACATCTTCTACGATAATAATGTCTACTATGATGGAGTGTTTTAAAGCAGAATCAAGGAAGCTGCTGGAGGAATATCGAGATCAAACTACCAAAAGTGGTGATGGAATACTCGATACACCAGTTCCTCCTAATCGTCCTAATCGGTCTATTGGAGGTAATTTCTTACAGGGAGAGAATTCTAATTTTACTCATACACACAAACTTAAAGTCGACTTTCCTAGATTTGACGGAGTGAATCCTAGGTCATGGGTGCGTAAATGTAACAAATACTTTCAATTGCATCCCATGAATGAAGAACAGAAGGTACATGTTGCTTCAATGTATTTAGATGGAAGGTCAGATGTATGGTTTCAAGATTACCAGGTGAATAAAGATAATATCAGATGGGAGAGGTTTATGAAGGATGTTTGTGCTAGATTTCAAGAGCTTGGGCATGATGACATTGTGGGAGAGTTTAATAAGCTTAATCAAGTGGGAACTGTGTTAGAGTACCAAGAGATATTTGAAGAATTAAAGGCATTGATGGTAGCTAAGAAAAGGCATCTCACTGAAGATTACTTCACATCCAGTTTTATCAGTGGGTTGAAGGAAGAATTAAGGATTGCAGTGCAGATGTTCTCTCCAGCTACACTAGAAAAGTCCATGTACCTGGCCAGAATGCAAGAGGTACTCCTAGAAAGCACTATTAAGAAGGCTAAGGCCAACAGGCCACCACCATTGTTCATTCCTCAAGGCCACAGAAGTGTCACAACAAGTCCCAAATCTACTACTCCATCTCCAAGAAGTAGTTTGTCTTCTAGCCCAAGGTTACCCCCCATAAGGATAAAGGACTATGTAACAACTGTGATGAAGAGTTTAAGGCGGGACATAAATGCCTCAAACAACAATTATTCATGTTGGTAGCAGATGAAGAAGAAGTTAATGTCTCTGAAGAAGATTCACCCTCCAATGCAAATGTAGAACAAGAAGTGTTTGATGAGGAGGTTGAAATATCAGTCTATGCTCTGGCAGGTAACACTTCTCCAAGCACTATTAAAATTCATGGCATGACCTTAAACAAGCATCCCATTACTATTTTAGTGGATAGTGGTAGCTCAAACTGTCTTACCTGCAACTGACAACAATGGACAGCTCCAAATGGTTCCTGACAAGGTCTTAGCTACAAGAAAAATTCTGAAAAATCAGCAAGCCATATCTCAGGTGTTAGTGAAATGGAAGGGACCCTTCTGAAGCTACATGGGAGGACAAGCACTTAATGAAGACACATTTTCCCAAACTGATCCTTGAGGACAAGGATCCCTTGGAGTAGTGGGTAATTGTCATATCCCCTTGTAATTGAGTGATTGGTTGAGCTTGTCTAGCAGGTGCCCTTAGTAATATCAAGAGTAGTACTTAGCTTCCTTATGTAAATCGTGTGTTCCGCACGATGGCTGAACAAACGTTATCCATATACTAGTCTTGTGGTGTTGGTGAGAGGGATATGAAATGAATGAATCCTGTTCTTCTCATCCCTAACTCTCTTCTCATCTCTAACTCGTCTACTCTCTTCTTATTTCTTCTCAATCTTATATCAAGAGTTGTTTCTGCATATCAAATGTAGTGAAATCTCTACAATTTCTTAATATTCTTCTCTTCTTATTCTTCTTCTTAGAGGTGGCTAACCCCCCAACTCAAAGGGTGTTATCCTGGTTTCATAAGTATTTGGTCTGATTTCCATTGTGTTTTGGTGTTGGACCATAACACCTGCATCAGAGAAAGGTTTGCATGATACCTAAATTCCACCCATTTTTTTTACGATGACTTACACAGAAAATCTGACAAACACTATAGAGAAAGAACTCACAAAATTTTTACGTACTGTGTTTCGTGAATTTTTTCCCCAGCTAAATGCTCATGGTACTGGTCATCATCAAACCCATCAGTGTACTACTAACCCTAATATTGGTGATGGAATTCTTCAAATCCTTATACATGCTGGAGCTATTAGTTTGAAGTTTCCTACTTTTGATGGAGATTAACCTGATGGTTGGATATTTCAGGCTGACCAATACTTTTCTTTGCATACTGGTGATAATCCCATGAAGATTGAAATATCTACTGCACATCTTAAAGGTGATGCTTATGCTTGGTATCGTTGGAAGAAAATTACGACTACAGTTACTACATGGGGAGAATTTTATTCCTTAGTTCGTGCTCGTTTTTCTCTTGAGAGATTTGTTGATGCTAGAATGGCATTAAGTACCATTAATCAGACAGATGTTACGTTTGACGGTTGTCTCAGTTCAACTAGAGCAATCAGGGCTACACTTGCCGCGCTACCCACTCCACTAGATAGACTATTACCCGAGGGAGAAGATTTGAGGAGGCACATACAAGTCCTTCAAACCCCATCAATTCATATCAGCCATGTGCAAGCGAAAACCCTAAGCTTCTTTCAATTCTTGTAAAAACTAAAGAAGATGATAGTACTACAAATTCATCACAAGAAGCCAAGTCAATTACCACTGGTATTGATAAAGAAATCGATGCCTCTCCTAACGGTGTGAGTTATCCAACAAGAATGACTATAGAAGACAGGTGTCAACTCAGAATGGCTGATATGGGTTACAAACAACTAGCAAGCTGCACAATTATACTCTACAACCAACTGAGTGGTAACTATTGTTTTTATCGTTCTTATGATTTTTATCGCATGAAATTTGATCGTGGTAGACAACATGTATTTATTAGCAGGTGCTCTTACTATGTTAGAAGTAGTTCTAAATTATACTTTGCTATCAATGGGTCAATTTTAATGCATCCAAACAACAAAAATTTCTTTCGGGAACTGATTCTCAAGTATGGGTACCGATTAGATACTCTAATTACGAATTTGATTATGTTTGTATTTGCTAAAGATGGTTCCACTAATCATGTGGGTAATGTGTTTGGGACAATATCACAAAGAAAAGGAATAATTGACGAGTTGTGCTTATATGGAAGCAGAGCGTGTTATGATACTCGATTGTGTTTTGGCAACACAGTGTTATAATGAAGTTTCGGGGATAGATATTCATGCGCCTTCAACTTGTATCAGCAAAGGTAAATTTGTATTGGCTAATGGATCATCTAAAATAAGTTTTATTGAGACGGACCGAAGTACCACACAGCCTTCCACAACGGTTGCAGGCAAAAACAATATTGTACCTATCAGCATTTGTAGCAATCAGATGGGAGGAATCTTCCTTAA
Source organism: Papaver armeniacum (assembly GCA_023531295.1). NCBI lineage: Eukaryota > Viridiplantae > Streptophyta > Magnoliopsida > Ranunculales > Papaveraceae > Papaver > Papaver armeniacum. The sequence continues at coordinate 735,631 of JAJJWW010008294.1, read as the reverse complement.
CTATTAAAATCAGAAAGACGCTGAAAAGACGAGGGTACCCAAATATACCACAATCTTAAACTTTTCCACCTATAAGTCCTCTTACCGAAAGTGATTGTCTATGGACTGAGTCGAGACAATACAACGAATTGGTATTCACACTTTGTGTGATCGTCTATGGATACGAGATCGAGATAATACAACAATCAATGTGTGATTACTTGATAATAGGTTTGGACTTAACCAAACTCTATAGGATCATTATCAAGTAAAACAGAGTTAACATTTGTGTAATTTACTTTCAATTATAATAACAACTATTATAATTGTGGAAAACAAAAGTAAATGACACAATAAGATTTTGTTAACGAGGAAACCGCAAATGCAGAAAAACCCCGAAACCTAGTCCAGAATTGAATACTCTCAGAATTGAGCCGCTATACAAAATCAAACCAACTTCGTATAGTTGAGACCAAGCAACTAAACCTATAGTTCACCTAGTTTCTTCAGTAGACCTGCGCTTCCGACGTTCAATAAGTGCATGCACTGGAACAATTCCTTTGGATCTAATTCCAAACAATAAAGGAACAACAAATTTGTTCGGTAACAACTCTATTCTATCTCAGTGATATGAGTTAGACAAAGGCTCTTCTGTTTAATCCAATAAACTCCTTTGTCGGGTTTAGATCTATCCATCCAACAACTACCAAAATAGCAGAGTTTAAATAATGCAATCAAAAATAGGATCTATCAAGATACTATATAATGATGCCGATCTACGCAACTAATCAATCAGCTCTATCAAAGATAAACCGATTATATTTGAATCCCATTCGATCAAGTTTTGTGCACACCAAAGATTATGAACCCAATAAGAAATCTTCTTTGTCTTCAAATCTTCTTTAATATTCAATAAACACCTGCACACCACAACTTGAATATCTTGTGATCAATCACGCACAGAACGGAGTCTGTTAACAATGGATTATCACAAGACGTCTTTAGATGTACAAATAGTTCTAAAGATCCCGTCGACACTTCGATCTAGTTTGAGTGAATCTTATATCAGAAGAGAAGATTCTCAAGAATAAACAATTGTTAGTCAATCAAATCAAATCGAAAACTAATAATACTACAATTATCTAGTTTCCCACCAACGGTACTCGTAGAGCTTCTTGATCCCACAAAAGTCTTTAAACGAGCAGTTGTAAGAGATTTCACCTAATTAGGGTACTTTCCTCTCCGAATGGACGGCTCCACCAGTAATAACACAACAAGGTACTTTTGCTGGCTCTTAGGATAGTTTGCACGAAATACAAACTTGGGTATTTGACCGCTGTCGTAAGCGACACAAATATAATTACACTTTCTTACTACTCAAAATATAAATATAGCAAGGGCAAGAAAGGATCGATCCCACAGAGAGGTCTAGGTTGTCGAATTGTTATGGTTTCCTATATAAAACACCGAGGATTTTCTGATTGTGTAAATAAAAATAAACAAAAAGCAAATAAAGCAAAGCAAACAAATCAAATCGAGGATAAGAAGATATTGGATATGGATTTCGTTTTCATTCACAAACATGGTTTCACCACAATAACTAGAATTAATATTTTAATCTCAACTTTTATCAAAGACCCTAGAATACCTTGATCGCAAGAATATCCCGCAAATCCCCTCATGTCATCAACAAACACATTAAAAGATGCGAATATGAATTCTACCTAAAGGAACAACCTAACGTGTAAAAGCACTAATCAAGTTTAATTCCCTAGATGCGTTAAGTTCTATGAAATCAGGCCAATCAAAGCAATCGAACGTGGAAAGCGCACTAATCCGATTTAACAAAGGTTATGGTTCACATATGATCACAAGAATATATCACTACAAACTATAATCATATTTATGCTACTTGCAATCCTAATTATCACTTTTGCGTATAATAACCCTAATCTAGCAATAGAGATGAAAACAAACTCAATCGATTCGCGACTCGACTAACAAGCATTCAAATCATGTAACAATATTCATGGTGAATCATAAACGATAATATGAGAGAAAACTAATTTATTGCACAAAAACCCATGTTTGGAAATCCAACTTATTCCATAACCAATAATAAAATCTAGCTCATATTCATGGAGTTCATCACAAGAAGAAAGAGAAGAAACTTCATGGTTCTAAACCCTAGAATAAAAGTAGAGGAAAAAGAATTAGAAAAGATAAAAGATATCCCATAGATAATAAAAGTCTTCTCTTTATATAGCTCCACTCCTTCCAAAACTAGGTTTTGTCTTCAAAGTCCATTAGTCGGAAATTCACCCGGCCCACCATGGAGAGAAACCCGTGTAAAAATTATGTCCCAAAATCGCTCGCGGAAACGGGATTATGGCCAATCCCACCTAATCGTCGCGGAAAATATTTCAGTGACCGGCAAAGTCAAACCGCCACTGGGTCAACGGGTCGACCGAGTCATCTCGGGTCGGATCGGGTCAAGGCACTGAGTCAGCTCGGGTCGGATCGGGTCAAGGCACTGAGTCAGGGTCAAGTCAGGTTAGTCAGGTGGAGTCGGGTTACGCTTGGCCGATTTAACTTAGCTGAGCCAGGCCATTGCACAGGCCAAACTCTGCAGACACAATCATTGTGCTTCAAAGAAAGCACCCATCAGGCCATGTCAAGCCATACATCCATCTTCTTGCTACTGCAATTCTCTGCCTCAAAACCCATTCAACACAGCTGCAACACATGTAAATCCTATGCAGCTGCACAGCAAATAACAGGCCAGCTTCTTCTTAACCTCAAGACTGCAACACTGCCAAATCTAGCTCCCTGCAACAGCACAGCCACCATCACAACTCAGGCCATAGTTTCACCTGCTATATTTCAAGCACCACCCTGCAATTCATCTCCCTGAAATGCCTGTAATATCTCAGGCCATCCCACACCTGCACTTCTAGTTCACAGCCATCTTCTCCTTGCCCTGAACCACCAACCTCATTGCAGCTGCGATCCCTCTTGTAACACTAACAACTCAATAGCGCCAGCTCTTCCTACCTTGCCCATTAGCTCCACACAATTCCATCTAATCCCTGAGTTCCACACTCCTTCAGCTGCAATGCAACCTTCAATTCCATCTATTACAGACTCCACCGAACCCTAGTCGAACTATTTCAACACCTGTTAAAGTAATCCACCAAACAATCACATCACTCCCATTTTTGCAGCACAGCCAGTCCACCTGCAATTCTCAATTACCCATTAGTGCACATCACTGCTGTCACAGCCACACAACCAACTCCTTCAGCTTCTTCTTACCCATGAAAATCTACACCTCCAACTCGCTTCGCTAGGCCATCGACTTCGGTTACAACCTCTCACTAACGAAGCATCACACAACACTTCAACATTTCTATCCACCACTCGAAACTCATCAAGCTCACATTTCAATGTCATTCCCTCATCAATTGCAACATCGGCATTACCACAAAGACATTCAAATTATAACCAAGTCCCCAATCAAGATCACAAAGAACACCATCATTCCATCTCTTCATCCATTCATCTCAGACAACCACTTCTGAGTTGCAACTTCAGAGCAACACCAATGAGTGCAAATCTTCACCAGAACCACCTGAGCAACACCATCTCCTCTCTGTTCTTCTTTCAAATTACATTGCATGAGCTCAAACATCCACTGAAACCCATTTTATCTCCAATTTCGATCTTGTCTTCTCAGCGATTCGACACAGCAGGAACTCCTTCTATGTTAACAGTAGATTCAGAAGCAAACCCCAATTTCATTTACGAGTCCGGATTTCTTCATTTGAGTCAACCCTAACTAATTCCGGCCATGGTGATTCGACATGGCAGCAGATTTCCTCATTGATTTCTCGAATTAACACCAGCTCAGCTCTTAACCCGTCTTCTCTAACTCAGAATCCTAAATCGTCTGATTCTTCTCTATAATCCTAACTCTCATTCCAACAGCAACCTCTCGAATCGAGCTTAAATTCCATTCTCTGATTTCTACATCTCATCTTCCTCTTCCTTGAGAATCCTCACAGCAGCCTCTTCATCGATCCACCATCTCAGATTCTCTGCCTAATTTTCGATTTGATCTCGACAGTAAACTCTGCTTTTCTCTCTCAATTTAAGAGAAACGGGAATGTGATGAATGAGAAGAATTCTTTCACGTAGGGTTGTGGGTTGGATCTGGTACACCCCCGGATAAGTCCACCCCCAGACTGGGTGCTTCTAAGTAAATGATCAATTCCGATATGGGCTAACCAAATTGGCAGTCCCTTAACCTCATCTGGTTTATCTCTATTGCCCCTCCAAAACAAAGTTTCCCCTTAAGCTCGGCTCGACTCCGAATAGTGTTTGCCTGGAAAAATGACGACTTTGCCCCTCCTGTTCAATTTTGGATTATTTCTTCTCCTTTTCGTCCGTGCGACTCCAAAGTACCTAATAACTCAAAAGCACACATAAGATACATAATTTACAAGAAAACTCGCAAAGAAAGCATAAATACTAGATATTAAATACGGTGTATTCTACACCTATCAGTATTTATTGTAACACCCCGTGTTTTTAGCATGGCGCATGCTAAAAGATGCGTCATTTGCTTGTGATGAAGCTTCATCCAAAGCTTACTTTGCATGGTGAGATGCATTTGGACCTGGGCCATATATGGTGCCAAGTAAGGCACATCGCATATGCATATTGGCTAAGACCAATATGGCATTGGTTGGAAGCTACATTGGCAAAGAGCCAATCTTGCATCAAATGATGCATTAGGTCGATTGGGTAGATGACCTTGGAAGTGGACGGCTAACATGGCCGGATATCGGGTTGGCGATGGACGCCAACATGGCCGGACATCTGGTTGGAAGAGTACGGCCAACATGGCCGGACATCGGGTTAGCAGAGGACGGCCAACATGGCCGGACATCGGGTTGGCAGAGGACGGCCAATATGGCCGGATATCGGGTTGGCAGAGGACGCCCAACATGGCCGGATATCGGGAAAATATATGGCAACGGCCATGAATAGTAAACGGGGAGTTGATGAAATATTTTTGGTCCCCCAAATTGAGTTCTAAAAATGTCAAATTAACATATATAGGGAGGGTAGTTGGTTGATGGTGCATATGCGACTATGCACCAAGTAAGCTTCATAGCTTAGCCGGAAGAGTATAAATGATGCCTAAGGCACATTTATAGTTGCGTAGCCTCGCGAAGAGGGCATTTGATGCTTAGGCATCATTATGCCATATTGCGGACCAAACATGCATCACTTGGATGCATTCCGACAGAATGGCCTATACGGACTAGGCCATTTCCATTATTGCTTGGCCACGGCCTAACAAACTAGTTGGAATAAGTTGCTTGTCCCTTCAGGATGAACTACGGTCCGTGCTTGATCCCTTTAGAGTAGGGAAGGGTACGTGAGGCAGCCGCAATGAGTTGCAAAGATTGCTTGGTCCGAAGACTTTGTCGCTCATATCATCTAATCGGAGATGATTGCGACATTACGGCCTCTCATATCATCTAAGCTCGGTAGCTCGACGCCAGAGATGATTGTGGCCATACTTGATGAGGCTTAGTTGCATGCCAGCAAGTGGATGCTCATACTTCCTATCAAGCTACAAAGAGCAAGCTATAGCCTATCTGGAGGCGAAAAACCCGAATGTCGTAATTTAGCTCAAGAGGAGTCCATTTTGATGGGAAACGACCCAAAGATCAAGACATGTTGATCTTTAGATATATCCACATGGTCATCACAATTTAGCCAAATTACATCGTTTAGAGCCTCAAAAGGCCGTTTTCGCCGTATTAAGCAAGTTTTTGCTTTCCTTAATAAACCCTTTGCGGAACAAGGGTAAGTTGGAATGGTGTGGAAGCTAAATTAGATGCATCATGCTCCACGAGCATGCTTGCAAGGGCAATTGAACATGCATTTGCCTAGATTTAAAGGCCCGGATCGTAGCTTCATCATGGCGCATCGGGAGATTACCTGCCAAGGCAACGCGCCAAAGGCGTAATTTTCCGGTCCGTCACAGATGGTATCGAGCAAGTTCCGAGAAAACTCTAGGGACTTGTGCGGAGTGGACTCATTGGCGAGTATTTTCCTTGATGGAAACTTAAAGTTGGAGAGTAGGCCAACTTCAAGCGAAAGAGTTTGTAATCGATGAGTCGGTTACTTTGCAAATAGAGTTGAGCTTGTATAAAGCACTTTGTGAGTTTGCCAGCCTCTCGGGCACCCCCGCTTACGAGCATCTCGAAGACCGTGCGGGACGGTGGGTAGACAATGGGACTGATCATCCCCACACGTTGGCACCGGCCAAGGGTGTGCGTTGTCGAGCCCGGCTAGCATCCCACTTACGAGTGGCAACCGGTAAATCCGTCAGGGACGGTGGCTTGCATCCAACTGCACTGGCATTAGAGATTGGTCCTCACAGTGTTGCGTTGAGTTTTGCCTTGTCATTTCGATGATATCTTTCAACTTGTGAACCTTAGGGATTCCTAAGTGGTAATATGGGATGCTATCTAGGATACCTTGTCGAGATATCCTCTTGGCACCGCCAATTGCGATTCTTGTTTTGTTGTGGGCACTTTTTGGATTCCCCGGGTGGTATGGGACATGTGCTCAGAAGGTCTAAATTGTTGTTCATGACAACTTGAAGAAACCCGTGATTTCTGAGCTTCTGGTATGGTACTTTTGCTCAGAAACCCAACTCGAAGAGATTGTCCACAATAGCTTTGGTTTTGAATTTCGGGGACGAAATTCTTTGAAGGGTGTGATGATGTAACACCCCGTGTTTTTAGCATGGCGCACGCTAAAAGATGCGTCATTTGCTTGTGATGAAGCTTCATCCAAAGCTTACTTTGCATGGTGAGATGCATTTGGACCTGGGCCATATATGGTGCCAAGTAAGGCACATCGCATATGCATATTGGCTAAGACCAATATGGCATTGGTTGGAAGCTACATTGGCCAAGAGCCAATCTTGCATCAAATGATGCATTAGGTCATTGGGTAGATGACCTTGGAAGTGGACGGCTAACATGGCCGGATATCGGGTTAGTGATGGACGGCCAACATGGCCGGACATCTGGTTGGAAGAGTACGGCCAACATGGCCGGACATCGGGTTAGCAGAGGACGGCCAACATGACCGGACATCGGGTTGGCAGAGGACGGCCAATATGGCCGGATATCGGGTTGGCAGAGGACGCCCAACATGGCCGGATATCGGGAAAATATATGGCAACGGCCATGAATAGTAAACGGGGAGTTGATGAAATATTTTTTGGTCCCCCAAATTGAGTTCTAAAAATGTCAAATTAACATATATAGGGAGGGGTAGTTGGTTAATGGTGCATATGCGGACTATGCACCAAGTAAGCTTCATAGCTTAGTTTAAGAGTATAAATGATGCCTAAGGCACATTTATAGTTGCGTAGCCTCGCGAAGAGGGCATTTGATGCTTAGGCATCATTATGCCATATTGCGGACCAAACATGCATCACTTGGATGCATTCCGACAGAATGGCCTATACGGACTAGGCCATTTCCATTATTGCTTGGCCACGGCCTAACAAACTAGTTGGAATAAGTTGCTTGTCCCTTCAGGATGAACTACGGTCTGTGCTTGATCCCTTTAGAGTAGGGAAGGGTACGTAGGCAGCCGCAATGAGTTGCGGATTGCCGGGTCCGGACTTTGTCGCTCATATCATCTAATCGGAGATGATTGCGACATTCTCCCTCTCATATCATCTAAGCTCGGTAGCTCGACGCCGAGAGATGATTGTGGCCATACTTGATGAGGCTTAGTTGCATGCCAAAAGTGGATGCTCATACTTCCTATCAAGCTACAAAGAGCAAGCTATAGCCTATCTGGAGGCGAAAAACCCGAATGTCGTAATTTAGCTCAAGAGGAGTCCATTTTGATGGGAAACGACCCAAAGATCAAGACATGTTGATCTTTAGATAGATCCACATGGTCATCACAATTTAGCCAAATTACATCGTTTAGAGCCTCAAAAGGCCGTTTTCGCCGTATTAAGCAAGTTTTTGCTTTCCTTAATAAACCCTTTGCGAACAAGGGTAAGTTGGAATGGTGTGGAAGCTAAATTAGATGCATCATGCTCCACGAGCATGCTTGCAAGGGCAATTGAACGTGCATTTGCCTAGATTTAAAGGCCCGGATCGTAGCTTCATCATGGCGCATCGGGGAGATTACTGCCTGCGGGGCAACGCGCCAAAGGCGTAATTTTCCGGTCCGTCACATTTATAGACCAAGGAATTTCCAAAACCGAAATATTCTTAATATATGCAATATATTTCCAAATCGGTTATCATAATTCCTGAAAATGCTCTATCCAAAATTAACCGAAATCTCACTAGAAAATCTCCAATTAGTAAATGCACCTTACCAATTTTTATTTTCCAGAGATATGCATTTTAATTGCTGGTAATTAAAACCATATAAAATTAAAAACCTTAATTAAAAGATTCTAAACTTATTTCGGTTCGGGATCTCCTTTAGTTATTAAGGAATATCTTTGAACAATAAAAGATAAGAGTTACTGAACATGTTCAAAGTATGTCGACATCTTATTTCTTTGTAAATCCTTTTTCATATTTACAATCTTGGAACTGATTATAACACACTTCCAAACAAGTTAGAACTGGTTCATCCGATTTCCAAGAACTATGTGATTGATCAAATATCAATACACTAATCATGGGTTTACGGTTTTAAAAACACAAGGATCGGTTCAACCTTAATATGGTTACTAGGACCGGTTACATCAGTTACCAGGATCGGTTACGTCAATTACCAGGATCGGTTACGCCAATTACAAGGATCGATTACAACTCTTTTGTGATCGGTCATACCAATTACCAGGATCGGTTACACCAATTACCAGGATCGGTCATACCATCTAAGGTGATTACTTAGGATCAGTTACACTAATAAAAGTCATACCAATACATAAGTCATGCATTGTGACTAGTTTTACCAAGATACATAACAAGTTATGATCGGTTCTACTAACTCACACATATTGGTAATCCAAAGATATGCAATGAATAACAATACCAATAAGCCTAGCGATTTCCCTTTCGATTCATAAAACAAGTTCATGAATGTACTTCCTTTAAACGAATGTAAACATTGTTTCCTAGGATGAAATCTTCACCTTTACCCATACACATAATCACAATAGCATTCATACGATTATGTCGATGTCTTATTTACGAAGTTCAAAAGATAAGCGTTATACTTCGTATTCTAATTCCTTAATACTATATCTACTAGAGTATAATCATTCACAGCTTCGCAGTTATGTTTTCAATATAGCACGACTTGAAAGATACGTTAGGAATGTAACAGTTCAGGTCACAATATTACTAACCTCAAGAGGAAGGATGATGTCGTCGATGTAGCTTGTTACTTCTTCACTTTCTTCAAGTCTTCGAGTAATACTTGTATGTCTCATAATCCTAATCTTTCTAGCCTAACCTATACGAAGTTGTCTCTAGTATACAATCAAGCGACTCTTTAATTGAGTTTTGATTCGCTAAAATATGACATCCAAACTTGACATACCAACGCTTGGTGGGTTCAACCGAGCTATGCTCTAACAGATGCAACTACTTCATTGGAGGCAATAAACTTTGCTTTCGTCAGTGGAAAGCCTGTTATGACAACAAGTGTGCAGGAAAATATATTGGGTTACATGGCAAACTTTAAGTCACGAGGCATATTTCGCTGTATATGGCCCATTTTAGATCGCGCGAGAGGTGTTGAGTTAATAAACTGGTAGATGCTGGATCACGGGGGATTTCAGTGTTTCAATGCAGATTTTGAGTCATAATGCAAATTTTTCGCCGTGATGCCGATTTAAATTATGTTGTAGATTGTGTCACGGGATGCTGACCAATAAATCTCAATATGGTAGCACATAAAGGATTTTATAAGAGCTTGGGAATCTGCTTCAAACCAAACCATAGGCCAAGAATGTTGTTTTTCTATTCTCGTTGCTAATAAAAGGCCCCATGTCTCCGCTATTATTGCAGTAGTTATACCTAACAGTGCTGCAGTCGCCATCATCCGCAGATGGATAAGCTTTTATTCAGCTTGAAACACGTTTCTCTTATGGATCGTCCAAAATGAACCCCTATTCAATGAATACACCTACCTGTATGAGATCATAGAAGATTTGCTCCCAACCCTAGTAAGCAATTCGGGATACGTAAAGGAGTTCGGGACGGTATACATTCAGGAATTATACGGATTCGGATAGGTCGGATTCGGTCAAATAGTCGGTCAACTGTTCGTTGTTCGGAGTGTAGTTCAGAACGGATACGTACGTATATAATTCGTTTTAAAAATGTGAGTTCGGTACTGAAAATTCGGCCTACATCAAACTACAAAACAGATATTTTGGTATAGATCCCATAGAAATATGGCTTGAAGTTGAATATATAGAAAACATCTAATGAATAATCAACAACTAGTGGATGGCTCCGTGGTTGGAGCTGTTGCAAACATTCTAAAGGTCATGAGTTCTAGCCCTACCTGTTTGATTTCTTATTTTTTCTTAAAAATTTCTTAAAAACAGTATAAGAAACTTCAAATCGGTGGATTAAATCAGTGGATCGGTACTGACTCGGCCGAGTTACTATCCGAATCTAAGTGGCGTATTATCGTATACGAAACTTCAAATTGGTGGATTAAATCAGTGGATCGGTACTGACTCGGCCGAGTCACTATCCGAATCTAAGTGGCGTATTATCGGATTCACTAATAATTCGCGAATGATTTGGCGGGTTCATATTATACGCGTTCCCAGTTTGGACTGGAAAATTCGTACGGATTCGGGATTAAATCAGTGGATCAGTACTGACTCGGCGGAGTCACTATTCGAATCTAAGTGGCGTATTATCGGATTCGAGAATGATTCGGCGGGTTCATATTATACGCGTACCAGTTCGGACTTTGAGTAATTCGGAGTCATTCGGACGAATGCACCGGATTCGGAAAAATCGTACGGATTTGGGAATGATTCGCGAATAATTCGGCGAATGGTTAACTAGGGACTCCCAACAATAATATATATGTCTAGCTGCTAGACTTTCCAGTTTGCTAACCTCTAGAACTTAGCTGGCTGAATAATTAAGAATATAATTAATATTGGAAGCCTAACAAGCTAAGCTCCAACAACATACTACTACATTAATTGAACAGGTTGCTGTGCTAACCTACCAGCGAGCCTCATGGGTAACCTATCCAAGGGAGCCAAACTACGGGAGGGGGCTGAGATCAGTCACAAGGGGGACAAACTAACACTACCTTCCATGTTAATTCCTGCAATATTACCTTCCATGTCACAAGGAGCTGAGATTACATTAACTAGTTGGAAGCCTAACAAGCTAAGCTCCAACAACATACTACTACATTAATTGAACAGGTTGCTGTGCTAACCTACCAGCGAGCCTCATGGGTAACCTATCCAAGGGAGCCGAAACGGCGAGAGGGGGGCTAAGATTGTGTCACAAGGGGGACAAACTAACACTACCTTCCATGTTAATTCCTGCAATATTACGCCATTAATATTTAATTACTTTATTATCATGTAAGCGAGCAAAATAACTTGAAAAACAGTCTGTTTGGCCCTTTTTAAAAATATATAAATTATAGTAAAGGCGTTTTCCCAAAGGAAACAGAAGGGTACTTTTGTCCATTTAATATTTTTAAATAATTATTGACCAAACAGTAAAGACATTTTCCTAACTGACCAAACTGACATGAGCCCACCTAAAAAAGGACCAAACAATATTTTTCCCTAAAGTAGGAAACTATGAGACGCCTCTATGAAAATCGAACTCAGAAATCAGAGAGAAAAGAAGAAGTTTTAACACCGTTTTTTAATGAAAATTGAAAATTAGATCCAAGAAGGTTCCTTGAATAAGCCCCCACCCCACTTTAAATCGAGTCATAAAAGAAATTAAAAGCCAAAGCCTAGCTAGTTTTTATTTTGATTTTCTGAAAATGTGTAGCGATTTTCTCTAATTCTTTCTACCGATTTATTCGTATTTGGTTTTCTTGATAAACGTATTTTTAACCTTTTAAAAGTACGTCGGCAATTCTTGATAAAAGTACATCAGAATCCCTGTTTTATCCTTAAAAAAAAATAAAAATAAAAAAATCCATCTTTTTAATTATCATTATTTTGGGGCTACCGTAACATGGTAACAAGTAAAAAATTCTAACATATGCATCCATATATGAATTCATGTATGAACATGCTGAACGTGGCATCCATCCATTTATATACCAACTTGCAAGCTGTTCCCAAGGGCGGTGAACTGGTGATTAAAGAAATAAATATATAAATATATCGTGGGAGAGGTTTGCCATCAAAATACTTCAAAGGATACCTTCATCATTAATGAACTGGAGCATCTCAAGATAAAGAAGTATTATCGCCATATATCAAAAATAGTAACATGAGAAAAGTTAAGGTTACTGCTCTTAATTCCCAAGTCGAGATTGAGTTGGGAGGTGAGGTATGATGACCATCTTGAAGAACCGAAGAAGATGATGATGATGAAGCCAACTAATACTCAGATGGAGTTTTAAGGTTGGTTTATTATTTTTCATTTTCTATCTTCTTTTTGTGGATTCTGAGGTTCTGGGTCTGTTTAATTGATTGAAACTGATTGGAAAACAATCAAATTTTATGAATTTTCATGCCTTCTGGATCAATTAATTATATTTGGTGGGAACTGTATTGATTCTGGTCAATTTGAGATTCAGATTGTGGGTTATTGAGATCTTGTGGTTGTGGACCTTGTGGGTAGTCCATGGATAGCCCAACCAAGAGCAGCACTAAGGCCGCTAATGTCTCTAGGGACTTTTGGATGCCTGATCATAGTTGTAGAGTATGCTATGAATGTGATGCACAGTTCTCAACCTTTAATAGACGACACCATTGTAGACTTTGTGGAAAAGTTTTTTGTGCAAAATGCAGTTCTAAATCGATCCCAGCACCATCCGATGAAGAACTGAGTACTACTGGGGGGAAAGAAGTGTGTGTGGAGAGGATTCGGGTCTGTAATTATTGTTATAAACAGTGGGAAGATGAAATAAAGGATGTTAGCGATGGGGTTGAAGTTATGAGTCCTGGTGGGATTAGTCCTACACATTCGACAATACACGAGAGCCCTCAAGAGTTAGAAGGTGCACTCAATCATAGCGTTGATGGCAGTTATGAGTCCGGGTGGGATTTAGAGAATAACGGTCTCCTCTGGTTTCCTCCTCCTGGCCCAGAAGATGTAGAAGATGATACAGAAGCTGTCATATTCTATGATGACGAAGATGATGCCACAGCAGAATGGAGACACCTAAGCCCTTCAACCAGCTTCGGTGATGGAGAGTCCCGTACTAAGGAAAAGTCGGGTGAGGAACACAAGAAAGCCATGAAGAATGTTGTTGATGGTCATTTTAGGGCTTTGGTAGCTCAGATGCTGCAGGTTGAGAACCTGCCCGTAGGTGAGGAGGATGACAGGGAAAGTTGGCTGGATATAATAACATCGTTGTCTTGGGAGGCGGCTACACTACTTAAGCTGGATACTAACAAAGGAGGAGGGATGGACCCTGGCGGATATGTGAAAGTTAAGTGCCTGGCTTGTGGTCGTCGCAGTGAAAGGTAAAAATGTGACAATTCATCATTCATTCATGCATCATACTACCTCCGTTTCTGGAATAGTGATACTTTCACTTTTTCATTTTAGCCTAAAAATTGGCCAAATTGAAAAAGTGAAAGTATCACTTTTCCAGAAACGGAGAGAATATTATTTTATTTTCTAATGTTTTTTCTTGACTCATTTAACTTTTAGCATGGTGGTCAAAGGAGTTGTTTGTAAGAAAAACGTGGCCCACAAGCATATGCGGAATAAAATAGAGAAACCACGGTTCATAATCCTTGGTGGAGCTCTCGAGTATCAGCGGGTTTCTAACTCCGTGCCAAGTATCAATACATTATTAGAGCAGCAGGTTAATTGTCTCCAATAATCTTTCTGTAGTTTATCCACCACTCATTAGTGCCACAATTTGAATGAGTATGTTAAAATGTTTCTGGGTCTTATGGATCTTAATATTTTGTTTAGGAAATGGACCATTTGAAGATGGTGGTTGCAACGATAGACGCACAGCACCCTACTGTACTTCTAGTAGAAAAATCAGTTTCACGGGATTCGCAAGAGTACCTCCATGCCAAAGACATAGCCGTCGTTCTTAATCTCAAGAGGCCGCTTTTAGAGCGCATAGCACGCTGCACTGGTGCGCAGATTGTTCCCTCAATTGACAATCTTTCATCTCGAATACTGGGGTTCTGTGACACATTCCGCGTGGAGAAGTTTCATGAGCTGCATGGCAGTGCTGGGCAGAACGGAAAGAAGTTGGTGAAGACGCTCATGTTCTTTGAAGGATGCCCTAAATCATTGGGTTGCACTGTGAGTCTAGCAAAACACTTCACAATCTCAAGTATATCGAATTTGATTTTAAATATCTAACAAATCAAATCACTGTCTATATTATTATAGATTTTGCTTAGGGGTGCTAACGGGGCTGAACTGAAAAAGGTGAAGCATGTGGTCCAATATGGAATCTCTGCAGTATATCACTTGGCTTTGGAGACATCTTTTCTAGCTGATGAGGGCGCCTCCCTTCCCTTGAAATTACCAATAACAGTTGCGTTACCAGAGAATCCATCAAACCACATGAACTTTCCTGGACCTTTCTCTTCATTTTCTTCTCCAGGAAAGTTCCTATCCGGTCCATCTGATGATCCCTCGTCATATTATGGGTATGGGGAGAAAAATTTTGGTGTGCCCGTCAACGCTAAACCTTCTGCATCTGACGGCAGCCTAGTTGCCGTTGTCGATCATCCCAGTGCAAATAATGTTGGAGCGCTGGAGTCCACAGGTCAAGGTGAACTAAGTTCTTCAGATTTGCCAACCTTAGAGCCAGACCGTAACAACAGTCGCGAGGAGCAAGGCTCGTCCAAGGAAGACTTTCCTCAATGTACAACTGATCATCAGAGTATTTTGGTTTCATTATTAACTCGCTGTGATTGGAAGGGAACTGTATGCGAACGAGCCCATCTCTTCCAGATCAAATACTATGGAAGTTCTGATAAGCCCTTAGGACGGTTTTTACGAGACCATTTATTTGATCAGGTAACTATTTCTTTCCATGTTTACGCATCCCTTTCACAGCTTTCGTGACTGAGTAAGCAAATTTCTTTGCCAGAGTTTCAGATGCCGCTTCTGTGAGATGCCATCAGAAGCACATACTCATTCTTATACCCATCGCCAAGGTACTCTTACGATTTCTGCAAAGAAGCTTGGGATTTTCTTACCGGGTGAAGGAGAAGGCAAGATCTGGATGTGGCACAGGTGTCTACAGTGTTCCCGCGTCGACGGGATACCTCCTTCTACTCTAAGAGTAGTGATGTCTGATGCTGCTTGGAGTTTATCGTTTGGGAAGTTCTTAGAGCTTATCTTTTCAAACCATGCTGCTGCAGACTGTGGTCATTCTCTACATAGAGACTGTCTACGGTTCTATGGGTATCTTCCTGCTGAAACATGTATCAAGCATTACAAGTCTTTTGTATAAATTTAGGTGATAAACTTACAATTTTGGGCAGGTTTGGAAGCATGGTTGCTTGCTTCCGTTATGCATCAACAAATGTGCATTCAGTTTACCTTCCACCTTCAGAAGTTGATTTTAACTATAATAAGCAGGACTGGATACAACATGAAGCAAATGAGGTAATGCCACCACCAGTTTTTTTGGGATTCATTTGACTTTGTCGCTCGATTTTTTCCTTTCACACATGTTAGATGATCTGTTGTTGTTCATGTGTAACAGGTGGTCAACAGGGCAGGACATCTGTTCGCTGAAGTATCAAATGCTCTCCGCAAAATTGCAGACCAAAGAACTGGTTCCAGAGGCTTTACTACAGAACTTGAGGGGTTGCTAAAGATAGAGAAGGCAGAATTTGAGGTGAGAGTTCTACGATTTAGTTTCATTTCCAAGCTATGCTCCATGGAATCAACTTTCTTGGAGAGAATCATCGTCTGGTTTTTTTTAGGTTTTAATTTTATGTACATTATTGTAGGAATCTCTCCAGAATGCACTAATCAGGGAGGAAAAGAAAGGGCAACCCGTCATTGATATTATTGAGATAAATGGTTTACTGAGGCAATTAATCCTCAATATCTATTTGTGGGATCAGCGCCTAGTTTATGCAGCCAGTACAGACAACAAGACTTTTAAGGAAAAGCTCGATAATCTTGGACAGTACATTCCTGTATATCTTCCAGTGGTTAGGGAGTTGCCACTTTTAGGCGGAGCCAGGTTCCTTCTGCCCATAGGTGCTGATGGGACTGTTGTGCCAGTTTATGACGATGAACCCACAAGTGTTATATCATACGCATTATCTTCCCCGGAGTATCATTCCCGGATATCAGGTGAGATACTTAAAGATGGTGGGGGTTCATCTGCTTCGAAGTCTTTGCATGCCACTGTTTCTTTCACAGATGATAGCCCACTAGGGAAGGTGAAGTACACAGTGACGTGTTACTATTCAAGTAGATTTGAGGCTCTGAGGAGGATGTGTTGTCCTTCTGAGCTCGACTTCATTAGGTCTCTTAGTCGGTGTAAGAAACGGGGTAAGAGTAACGTCTTCTCCACGAAATCATTGGATGATCGGTTAATCATTAAACAGGTTACCAAGACAGAATTTGAATACTTCCTCCAGGTTGCTCCAGAGTATTTCAAATATCTCACTGAATCGATTGATACAAGAAGCCCAACATGCCTTGCCAAGATTCTCGGGATCTATCAGGTACATCTTCTGTACTAGAATCATCAAAATTTTGAGGGGCAGTTTAGTCATTTTCAATTGTTTTCACCTGTCGGATTCTCATGGCAGGTTACATCAAAGCACCAAAATGGTGAGAAGGATGCGAGGATGGATGTTCTTGTTATGGAAAATCTTTTATTTCTACGTAATCTTACAAGACTCTATGACCTGAAAGGATCAACTCGGTCTCGGTATAATGCAGATGCAAGTGGGAGCAATAAAGTCCTTTTAGATCAGAACCTAATTGAAGCAATGCCAACTTCTCCCATTTTTGTGGAAAACAAAGCTAAGCGGTTGCTAGAGAGAGCTGTCTGGAATGATACTTCTTTCCTTGCTGTAAGTTTTACAACCAACTTGTTTCTAATGTTCATGGTTCAAATAAAACATTGACGTATCCATCTTTATACTCATTTATTTGTCGCAGTCAATCGATGTAATGGATTACTCATTACTGGTTGGGGTGGACGAGGGGAAGCAAGAGCTTGTTGTAGGAATCATTGATTTCATGAGGCAGTACACTTGGGACAAACATCTAGAGACATGGTGGGTAAAAACTTTGGGTATCTTAGGTGGAGGTAATAACTCTACACCAACTGTAATCTCACCGAAAGAATATATGAAAAGGTTCAGAAAAGCCATGTCGGAGTATTTCCTTATGGTCCCAGATTGCTGGTCTCCTCAAAACACCATCCCAAGTGCATGCCAGTCCGACCTTGGCGAAGATAATAACACCGTTAAGGTTTCATCTCCCTAAACTTATACAAAGAAAACATGCAGTTTGGTTGTGTATACTTCGGTTTGGAATCCCCTTCTTGATATATAGTTCCCTTTTTCATTCAACTAGATTTGTGCCCGTGCTACTTACTGGGCATTTTTTTCTTTTAACTTGGTGTGCGCAAGGCTTCACCCCGCCTCGTGGGGATGCATTTCTTTTCTTTTAACTTGGTGTGCGCAGAGCTTCGTCCCGCCCTGTGGGGATGTATTTTTCATTTGGTGTGCGCTGGGCTTTGCCCCGCCCCGTGGAGATGCATTTTTCATTTGGTATGCGCGGGGCTTCGCCCCTCCCCGTGGAGATGCATTTTCCATTTGGTGCGCGCGCCCCGTGGAGATGCATTTTTTATTTGGTGTGCGGGGGGTTTTGCCCCGTGGCGATGCATTTTTTATTTGGTGTGCGCGGCTTCACTCCGCCCCTTGGTGATGTATTTTTTATTTGGTATGGCGGGGCAATTACATCAAATAGGTAGAAAATATGTGCATATTTTATTTATTTTTTATTTGTTATGCCCATATATTTGAGGCATATACATCATTTTAGTGGTTGTGTAATAAAATTAGTGGATGCATAGACCAAAATATGACGATATAAACTGTTATACATCCTTTGTGGTGGCTCCATAATTCGTTATACATCTTTTTTTTTTGTTGGATGATATTTTTAGCATATACTTCCTCCGTTTCGGAAAAAATAGATACTTTTACAGTTTCATTTTTGCTCCATATTCACTTTTTTTGAAACGGTGAAAGTATCACTTTTTTTGAAACGGGGGCAAAAGTATCAATTTTTCTGAAACGGGGCGAAAGAATCACTTCTGCTGAAACGGGGGCGAAAATATCACTTTTTCTGTAACGGGGCGAAAGTATCATTTTTCCTGAAACGGAGCGAAAGTATCTAGTAAAGTTCGAATCATATGTCAATAATCGTGTTACTGATTAGTCAAACTCAGTAACTTTGAAGTTTTTATCTTGTTTTTGTTTTAAAGAACTTATGTAGTATTTAGTAATGTTAGTTATGCTGCTTATGCATGGTGTGGTGTGTTTCTGTTTTGAAGAACAAGTTTTTAGCTTATTTTGAATCTGATGGCAGGAAAAAATTGCAGGAACTGCAGGAAAATTTCAGTAGTAAAACTGCATGCAGGCTGACATGGTTTAAAACTGGTACCGAACTGAGCCGATTCGGATCGGTTTAAAAGCGAACCGAGTGATGGTCGGCTCGGCCACGGTTTCAGTTTTGAAAACCGACCCTTGGTCGGCTCGGTGGATGGTTTGGCCTAAAAACCGGGTCGACCGGCCGATGTGCATGCCTACTTTCACTTTCACATTAATATTGTACAATATTTTTTTGCATCTTCACCTGCTGATTTTGGGCTTTCTTAAGTGCTAAAGATACCATGAATACATATATGCGCTTTTCCAATTGGACCTATTGGATACCACACTTCTGTGAACTCATGGACTATGTACAATGGATATCACATTTCCCTGCCATCATGCCATGATACCATTAAACCAGATTTTTTTTTTTTTTTTTTTTAAATGTAAATTCATGCAACCAAGCGGTGAAACGTAAAGAGTGTTGAACATTTAATTTTACTGTTAATGTATTCTTACGTGACTAAATTTGCTGGATCAACTAAACCTTGAGTCGAATTTCAATAAAATTATATCAGCTTTACAAGAGTCGATATATAATTTAGGGCTCTGCAAATCGGCGATTACTGAGTCAACTCAGTTTAAACTTTTCTCTTCTTCTTTTAATCTTTCATGTCCTTATCTTTGTGATTTTATATTCTGATGATCATGTCTCACGACATCTCTGTTACAAATCGTGATTAAGATCTATGTTTTATTCTGCGTTTCTTTGAATCTTCTTATTTTCTTTTTACATTCTTTTTAGCTTTCTGGTGTTTCCGTTTTATTAATGGCTAACTAATTTCTTGGTTTCCCCTACTTGCGTTTGCAGATAGGTTATCTCTAATGGCTTTTGCCTCAGTTTATACTGTGATTATAGCTTTTGCTGAGTTCGTCTTCAAGCTTTTGCTTATTGGTTTAGTTCATGTTGGTATCGATGGTTTCAGTGGCATAGTGTTGAAGATTTCTCGACACTGTTTCAACTCAACGATTCATAGTTGCAGTTTATCCCGCTCTCAAGATGTTTCAAAACATTCAAATATCAAGAAAGTCAAAAGGAAACGATATTTTTGGTACCTGATTGCGTTAATTCTGGGTTTCTCCAGCTGCATTACTTACCTTTTCAACACAAATACTATAGATTTTGTTACCGTATTAAAAGCCATGCAATATTATCGCATTCAATTCTGCTACCTCATGTTTACCATTTTTACCCTCAAAACCCTAATTGTCACACAG
Source organism: Papaver armeniacum (assembly GCA_023531295.1). Classification (NCBI taxonomy): domain Eukaryota; kingdom Viridiplantae; phylum Streptophyta; class Magnoliopsida; order Ranunculales; family Papaveraceae; genus Papaver; species Papaver armeniacum. The sequence continues at coordinate 715,560 of JAJJWW010008294.1, read as the reverse complement.
AGATATCTTTTTTTTTTGCAACCAATCCTAATAAACCTAATACCTATCAATCTAGCTCTGCTAATATGCAAACTAAAGATAAAGAAATCAATATGGAAGATGGTAGTTCTAGCCATGTGAGTGAACTAGTTAACAACTTCAAGAAAGTAACACTGGAACTTGGTGACACTAATGAAGTTGTAGTGGTTAGAAAAAGCAATAACACCAATGAAGAAGAAGAAGACTCAAACTGGGAGGCTAGTGCAATTGGGAAAGTCATAATAGAATGGAGAATGAACTATGATACAGTTATGAAATACATCGGTTTTACTTGGCCTTTCCTAAAACCATCAGACTTAAGAGTTGTTGAGGTGGAGCCTAATATAATGATTTTTAAGTTTATCAATTAGGATTTCCTGAATACGATTATCATGAAATGCCCTGGAATGTTAACAATTTTCTTCTAGTTGTTCATGACTATATTCCTGGCATGGTCTACACTGAAAAGCACTGGAACTTCCAACATTTTTGGGTCCAACTGAAATATCTTCTCCCTGAACATATGAATGTATCGTCATTTACTAAAATTGGAGAATTATCGGGTGAAGTAGTAGCAATTGAGCCAAAATATGCAGTGCCAATAGGAAGTGACCCATGTCAAAGTTTGCGTGAACGTGGATCTCTATATGCCGATGGGAAGAGGTATCAAGTGCACTACCAATGCTGGAACAACCAAATGGAAAAAACTATTTTTTGAGCGTCAACCAAAGAATATTTGCAACAGAGTCTTACATCATCAATCACTCAAATGGTGCTTGTAAAGATGCAGCCATCTTTCTTAAAAAGGCTCATGAAAAACCATATTTCGTGGGTAACATCAATAGAGATGCTGCACCTGCGGTCAAGATAAATCAGAAGAAGTTTGGAAAATCTACTTTCTTTGTCCCCCCTATGGATGGTGAAAAAATTAATATAAAATCTCTACTCCTCAAGGAAATTCAAGTCACTGAAGAAGATATCAGGCTGGGTAAAAGACATAGGATTGAAACTTCCAATGCTGAAGCGACTGAAACTGCAGAGTCTTCATCACCAAATGCCAATAATGATACCAACATGGCAAGCCAGACAACTTACAGGGTCACAATGAAAGATAACCATTCAGCTTACTCAAACATGGGGAATCAGGTATATTTCTTCTCATTTGTTTTTAAACAATCCAAATTCCAATCTCATAATATTTCAGTGGAAAATATTAGGATTAGGGTTGCATTAAATATAGTGCATGTTTTTCAACTCAAAGAGGAAATTTGTCTTAAAGTTCTGCATGTGCATTACATTTCTTTCCATTACTTTTCTTGAATAACAAGATTTACTCTGCATACAAAACTTTTAGAAACTGTAGTCTACTCTCATTCAGTTCTTATACTTTACAATATGAGAATATTAACATGGAATGTCCAAGGACTTAAAACTCAGTCTACTAGGGATCATCTTAGAAATCTTATTAGAACACAAAATCTAGACCTGTTATTTCATTTTGAAACTAAAGTAACTGAAGATAAGATGAAATCTTTACTATCTCCTCTTAGATTTCCTAATGCCAGGTACTTACAACCAATTGGTCTTTCTGGTGGTTTAGTACTTTTGTGGAAAGATGGCTTCTTTTATGATATTGTAAGCTGTGAAAATAACATGATTCATGCAGTTATACAAAGTGATCCAAGTCAACAAGAATGGTTAGTCTCCTTCATGTATGGTTTTTGCAACTACACTAAGAAGAAAGAGCAATGGGATTTCATCAAAGATATTGGGGTTAATATTTCTCAGCCTTGGGTTCTTCTAGGAGATTTGAATTTCCATATGAATGATAATGTTTCTTTTTCTTCTTCCTCTTCTTCTTCTGTTGATGGTTTAGTCAATTCTATAATTCAAGAAGTTGGTTTGGAGGACATGGGCTTCATTGGAAGATACATACTTGGTCTAGTAACAACAAAGAAACATGCATTATAAGATCAAGAATTGATATGGCTTTAGTTAAAACATACTGGAGTAATCAATTTCAGGACTCAAAATTGCTTCACTTAAGTCATAATGGAAGTGATCACTATCCCATAATGCTTGTAACTGATTACTCTCATCCCAAATTATGGAAACCTTTCAAGTTTTTATTTATTTGGTTACAAGACATAATATGTAAGGAGGAAATAACAAAAGCTTGGGACAAATCAGTTCAAGGCTCAGCAGCACACAAGTTCACAATGAGACTCCAGTTCACAAGAAGGGCTCTTTCAAAATGGAACAAAGATCATTTTGGAGATATCAACAAGAATGTGGATCACTTTCAAAAAAACAGTTATATGAGATTCAAGCACAACCTTTCTCAAGAAAAAACACTGCTAAACCTGAAGAGATATCTAAAGAATTAGATAAATGGCACCAGATTCAAAATGATTTCAACAAGCAAAAATCAAGGAATAATTGTATCAAAGAAATGCATTACAACACCAAATATTTTCATACCTTAACAAAAAGGAAAAGGGATAGAAACAATGATGATTCATTAAAGGATATTGATGGTAATTGGGTTCATTCTAGAGAAGATGTTTCCTTACTTTTAACAAATCATTTTAAGAATATCAGCACCACCGTTATTCCAGTTATTGAAGAACAACATTATTCTCTAATTCCTACTTTAATCACAGATGAGGAAAATACTTTACTTCTTGCAATTCCAACTGAAGAAGAAATTTATAAAACTCTCGAAGGTATGGAAAGTTGGTCTGCTCCAGGACCTGAAGGATTTCAAGCAGGTTTCTACAAATCTCAGTGGACTACAGTGGGAGAAGATGTTTGTAATGTGGTTAAAAATTTCTTTTCTTCAAAACAGATGCCAAGACAACTAAATAAGACCTACATATCTCTTATTCCTAAGAAGAGTAAACCAAATACCCCTTCAGATTTCAGACCCATAGGATTGTGCAACACTTCTTATAAGATTATTTCTAAAATCTTAGTTAACAAGATGAAGCCTTTCATGGATAAGATAATCTCTCTTTATCAGGCTGCTTATATGTCTGGCAGGTTAATAAATGATAAAAAAATTATAGCTCATGAGATTATTCATTCCATGAAAAGAAAACAAGGAAAAGGAGGATGGTTAGCTCTAAAGTTAAATATGTCTAAGGCTTTTGATAGTGATTTAGAATAGTCTTTCTTAATGAAAATTCTGAGCAGTTTTGGTTTCTCTGAAGATTGGTGTCAGTTAATACATCATTGTATAAGCACTACTTCTCTTTCTGTGCTTCTTAATGGATCTCCATGTAATGATTTTCATCCAACAAGAGGTATAAGACAAGGTGATCCCTTATCCCCTTACTTATTCATTCTTGCAATGGAGTGGTTTTCTAGAACAATGGTTGATGCACATAATAACAAAAGTATTAAAGGAATTGCAGCAGCTAGAGGGGCACCACTAATTAATCATCTCCTTTTTGCAGATGATTGTCTCATTTTTACTCATGCTAATTTAACCAGTGTGAATAATCTCCTTCAAATTTTGCAAGATTTTAGTTCCCAGTCTGGTCAGGTCATTAATTTTGACAAATCAGCTATCCATTTTAGCAATAATTTGGATCCTAGCACTTGTAACACTTTAAGTCAAATCTTAGGTGTTAAATTTATGGATAAGAATGAGAAGTATTTGGGCTCTCCACTCTTCATTGGTAAATCTAAAGTACAAGCTTTTGAAGATATTTAGATATCATTTGAAAGAAAATTGGGAACTTGGCAAGGCACACCAATGCATCAAGCTGGTAGAACTATTATGGTGAAGGCAGTCCTTAATTCCATTCCTACTTATCAGATGAGCTCTTTTAAAATGCCTAAAAAGCTCTTGAAGAAGTTAGACTCTATTCAAAGAAGATTTTGGTGGGGCTACAAATCCAATAGAGGCACTAATTTTATTGCATGGAAAAGTATGTGCATATCCAAAGATCTTGGAGGCTTAGTTTTCAGGGATATGGAGATGTTGAATCATGCTTTACTTGCTAAATTAGCATGTAGAATTCACCATCATCAAGATCAGTTACTAGGTAAACTCTTAAAATCTAAATATTTCAAGAATGAAGATTTCCTTCATATTGTTGCTAAGAAGAATCATTCTTCATGGGTGTGGAAAGGGATTGAGCAAGGTTTTTTTATTCTACAACAACATTGCAGTTTTGAAGTCAACAATGGAAAAACAACAAGAATATGGATGGATATGTGGATTATAGGTTTACAAGAAAAAGTTGAACCAATTGATCCTTCTCATTAACAATATGTGTTTGTGAGTGAACTAATTGTAGCTGAAACTAATACCTGGAATATACCTCTTCTTAACATACTTTTTGTTCCTGAAGTGGTGGAGAAGATAAAAGTAATGCAGTTATATATATCTGAAGAAGATGTTCTTAAATGGCTACCTTCAAGAGATGGGAAGTTCACTATCAAAAGTACATACAACAAGTTGACAGAAAACATAATTCAACACCATATTGCTACTAGTAATGTTCCTAAGGAAGTTTGGAAATACTTATGGAATTTACAGTTGCCTCACAGGATGAAGCTTTTCATATGGAAGTGTCTTAAGGATGTGGTTCCAACCAGGGAAAGACTTTCTCAGTACAACCACAACATTGATAACTACTGCAATATCTGCAATCATCAAAATGAGTCTTTATATCACCTTCTTATATCCTGCAGTCATGCCAAAGCTGTCTGGAATTCTCTTAATATCAATATTGCCCAAGTCATTGCCAATTGTAACAATGTCAGAGATTGGATTATCTCTTGGTTCTCTAGAGTTAACAATTCAAACATGGAGGATATGGAGAGATGGAGGAACACTCTTATGGTTGCATGCTGGATCATATGGAAAGAAAGATATGACAGTATCTTTCAAAATAAAACTCTTACTCTACTACCACTGTATCTAGAATTAAGCATTAGTTAGCTAGTCTCAGAAATATAGGAAGCTCTCCAGTAATAAGTAGTGACAATACTTTAGTTACTACTCCTACTGTCAGTAACCAGCTAGATGACATTATAACATACATTGTCTATACTGATGCTTCTTTTGATCATTATATTAATAATTGTGGCACTGGAATGGTGCTTCTCCCTGATGCAGGTGAAACAGAAGGATTCGGAGGCTCCTATACAAATATAGAAATATGCAGAAGCTGGAGAATGTATGGCTATTGTGGAAGCACTTAGCTGGATCAGAGCTTCAGGAAGGAGCAGAATTAAAGTGATTGTTGATGCAGAAAACGTAGTCAACTCTATTTTGTATAAAAATTCCTTTGTTATATGGGAAAATAGGAAGTTTATAAGAGATATTAAGCTTCTTAAGAATTCTTTCATTAGTTGTCAGTTCTTCTATGTCAGGAGAGACAGTAATAATCTGGCAGATGTTATTGCCAAGAAAGTGAGAAGAGAGAAATCGTCTATTGATGTTTCTCAAAATGTTTTAAGGTGTTTACAAACTTTTTTAGGCAGGCATATTGAGCCTGTCAATTCTTAATAAATGCTCTCTGTTATCTAAAAAAAAAACTAAATCTTGAGCCTATAAAAGAGAAAATATGGTTATTTTATTATCTGAAAAAGAGTTTATGTGAGATGTCGGAGAAAACTGAATATATTGATCATCTATTTGCATACTAATATTCTCAAGAATTACCAACAGGATGAGTGAAGCAACACATACGTACAATGTATATGTTCTTTCTTTGAAGAACCTCCTGCCGGTGCTGAAATATGGAGGAGCTACCATCTCTTTGACTTAGAAATGTGTGTAAACACATACCTTATTACCACATCTAATTGGAAGCTCTTGTTATGACCTCCAACAACACCAACTCCTTGATAATTGAACTAGCAATTGTATTCAATCTTGTGGTTGTTTTTCAGTGATTAAGAGAGTTGAAAATAAAATTAGTTGTATTTAAATCTTAAACATAGTTTACCTCTTCTCGACGACTTAACCATAATGAACAAAATACGACTGACGACATGAATTGCACTCAAATTATGTCGTTTTTATATAATTATTAAACAAGTTGCGATAACTATATTAAGATTCGCTAAGCACGACTTGAATAAGTATATACTCGTATAATCAAATGTGTATTTGAATTAGTATAATCAAATGGGTATTAAGGAAATTTATACGAAAGAAACTAAATTCAACGCTTTAAACGTGGAACGATATTCCTAGCATTAATTTATTTCCCATCATATTAAATTTAAAAAAGAAAAATCACACAAAATTAAGCCATAACTAATATTCTTGTCGGCGTCCAACGCGCGTCCTGTGTCCGACACGAGTCGAACGCGGACACTACTAAAATAACGGAGCGCCCGTACAACCCAGCTCAGCAGTTTAGACATTTTTTAAGCTTATGCTGCATGGCAGTATGGCACATTACCAAATGTACAATGATTTTTGCATTTTCACCTCCTGCTTGGGCCTTCTTAAGTGCTATGGATACCATGAATATCTATGGGCTTATCCAATCTGACTCATTGGATACCACCCTTTTGTGAACTTATGGGCTTTAAGGACAATGGGATCATCACATTGCACTGCCAGTCTGCCATGCACAACATGTCATGATACCATCAAACCAGTTTTTTTTTATTTATTTTTTTTGAAATGTCAATTTCGTGCAACTAGAAGGTGAAAATGTAATGACTGTTGAACATGTAATTTTACCGATAATGTATTCTTTTATGGCTAAATTTGTATGATCAACTATACCTTGAGTCTATAAAAGAAAAAAATGTGAAACATTTTCATTTTTCATATGGGCCGAGTTTTTGTTTTATTATCCAAAAAAGAGTTTATGAAATGTTGGAGAAAATTAAAAATATTGATCATCTATTTGCATATTTGAATTCTGAAGAATAAACAAAAGGGTCAGTCCAGCTATGCAGGAATAGAGGAGCTTCTATCTCTTTAACTTAGATATGTGTGTAAAAAAAAACTTTGTTACCGCAGGCTAATTAGTAGCCCTGGTTATGAACTGCATAATTGAACTAGTTATTTTTTACAATTTCACAACTGTTTTTCAATTGTTTCTTATTAATTTGATAATTAATAAAATTGAAAATAAAAATAGATTTATTTTAAATCCTAAGACACAATTTACCTCTTCCCGACGACTTAACCAAATGTGAACAGAATAAGACTAACGACATGAATTGCACTCAAATTATGTCGTTTACATATAATTATCAAACAAGTTGGGATGCTTAAATATTAACTATATATTAAAATTATGCAAAGCACGATTTGAATATAAGTATATATAATCAAATGTATTTGAATTCGTATAATCAAATGCGTATTAAAGAAATTTATACGAAAGAATCAAAATTCAGCGCTTTAAACGTGAAATGATATTCACAGCATTACTTTATTTCCCATCATATTAAATTTTTGAAAAAGAAAAATCTCACAAAATTAAGCCATAACTAATATTCTTGTACCAATTATTGGATCCGTAGGCTGTGGCTATAACTAACCTTCTTTATATCAAATTCTTTAAGCTCCATTGCTTAATTTCAAAGTATTGACAGACATGTTTGTTGAGAAGAATTCAACATCTTCTTCTTCTTCTTCTTCGTCTTGTTTCGTTACATCCACCCGGAGAACTCTTACGGTATGGATGAAATCATTAGTGTTTAATGGCAATGGGTGTACTGCGTACGACTCTAGCGGAAATATCATTTTTCGTATTGATAACTACGATCAAAAGTTGAAAAATGAATTTTATCTCATGGATGTTCATGGCAATGTTTTGGTTACCATTCTCAAGAGGGTTAGTACATTAAAAATCCATCTTTTGCCTTATAAATTATCGCAGATGATATAAATGTTAATAAGTGTTTAACCTTTCTTTATATTTTCGTCACAGAAACTCAGTGTTGCAAAGTTTTGGGAAGGTTACAAATCAACAAAGATGAATGAGCCATGGTTTCATGTGAAAAACCCTAGACTTTTCAAGGGAGATCATTGTGAAGTGTTATTGATCAAGGATGGAAACAACATTGAGTTGGAGAGCAGTTACAAGATCGTCGGGAATGCAACGACTTTTAAGATTATGAACGAAGCCGACGAGCTTGTTGCGGAGGTAAAGCAAAAGCAATCGGTGTCGGGAATCACGTTAGGAGAAGATGTGATGACATTAATGGTGGAAGAAAATGTTGATCTTTCATTTATAATGAGCCTTGTGGTTATATACTGTTTAATCCATCATAAAATGTGAAACAAAAGTTGTGAGAAAACTAATAAGATGTTGATGAATAATATCATCACAGGGATGCCAAAGAAGCATTGCACTGTTCTTGAAATGTAAATCTCTATCGATTGTTTAATTCGTTATGTTGATAAATTTTATCAAATAAAGAAAAGAAAAAAAAGTAAAGTGTACCAAAACTTGTTATATCTTTTAAAGATTTCTTGTATTGTCAACTCAACCGCATATTTTACCAACTGAAATTATTATTATTATTATTTATTTATTTTTGATGGAAGAGGACTGAAATTATTGATTTAGACAACAATAGTGGGAAACCATTATATCACGTCAGAATCAGACTAGCACTACTTGATTCCATCGATTTGAAACGCGGCAGACTCATGAGGCGGATGTGGGATCATGCGACATTTTTTTGGATCACAGTGTAGAATCTGAGTCCCACGGGAAAAATTTGAGCCATGACACGCATTTTGGCCTACATGACTCATTTTGGGTCACGACCCACAATATAATTTTGGTGTCGACCTAGATTTAATTTAGGTCATCATGCAAAGTGTGTACTTAAGCAAATGTGGAATTATAATTTTTGGTTAGTAATACAAACTTTTAGACTAGAAGCAATCTTTGACCCAATGTAGGTTCCATTTTGGATCACCTAATAGCCTTTCAGTATAGTTATGGATTGAAATGTAGGTTTTACTTTGCCAAAGTTTTATTTCGAGGCAAGATTTTGGGTCACCATACAAATCTAGATTACAAAATGCGACAAAAGTGGAAGATTTTGGATCAATGGGTTAAGTTTTGAATCATGTGCTAGATTTTGTCCCACTAGGCCCATTTTGTGTCATACACAGTTATATTTGGATTTTTTTTTTTTGATGCAATAAAGATTTTATTAATCAGAATGAGAGAATACAGTTGCTAATATCCTTCCCAATCCAGCTTTGAATGTCTGGAGGATATTGGGACAAAAACTCAAAATTACTTTTACTTCTCCTAGCTTTCTTAGCAATGGAGTCTGTTGCACTATTTCTAAGTCTATTGACTGACTGACAAGAAAAAAATTCATGACCCTGTAGCAAAGATTTGATATCCAGAATAGTCCCCTGGTTTAACCAATGCACATAAGAGTTATCCTCTTTTATTGACTTCACTAAAACTTCACTGTCTGACTCAAAGATGACTTTGTCATAATTTTTGGAGATAGCCCACACCACTGCATCCTTCATAGCAAGGCATTCCAGTTGCTCCACTTCTTGATTTGGTATCATTCCTCCATTATAGAAGCTACCTTTGACTCCTGAGCATTCACCTGCACAATTTCTGGCAATTATACTTGTACCCCCAGTAAAATTGAGTTTAAGGAAGGAGGCATCAATATTAATTTTAATGAAGTTTCCGCCTGGAGGTTCCCAAACCTGAGTTTGCACCTGTAAACTATTAGTAGAAACTGCATTAGTATTAGCATTACTTTTACAGCTATCTAACATGACATGGATATTGCTAATAGATCTCACTCTGTTAGGTTTGACTTTCTGGAAGATTAAGGAGCATCTATCTTTCTAGATGGTCCATATAGTAGTCATTAGTAAATGCAATCTATCAGCATTATCAGTAGATGAAGTGCTAGGCTGAGCAGGTGAAGAAGTGAACCAACTAAGGATCCAATCAAATAGGTTGCCATGTATACTTCTAATGTTTCCAACATGGACATTCATACTAAACCAAATGGACCTAGCATAGGGGCAATCCAAAAAAAGGTGATCTACAGTTTCCAACAGCATTGCAAAAGCTGCATTGAACTTCAATATCTTTTTTATATCTATAAATCTTATCCCTAGTTGGAACAATTTCTCTTAAGCACTTCCATACAAAAAGCTTAATCTTGTGGGGGATTTTACATCTCCAGAGTGCTTTCCAAGCTTGCTTAGTGACATTCTGGTTTCCTGTTACAATATCAGAGTAGTTGCTGAGAATTTTATAAGCATTCTTAACAGAAAATTTTCCTTTTCTATCATGAATCCAAATGAGTGTATCATTACCAGTCATGGGAACCTGCATGGATAAAATTTTATTAGCAGAATCTATATTGAAAATGTTATTAATAAGTTGAACATTCCAAGCCTTGGTACCTGGTAAGAAAAGCTCATGAACATAGACAATAGAAGAGACATCACCTGAGTTGCTGGAAGAGATAGGTGGGTGATCAAGACCAATAACCCACTTATCCAACCAAACTTTAACTTTTGTTCCACATCTAACAGACCAGAAACTATTCTTCTTAATAAAATCAATCTGCCTATAAATCCCTTTCCAGACCCATGAGCTATTATCACTTAGTTTATCTAAGTGCAAAGGGTTGGTGCTTCTGAAATACTTAGCCTCTAGAATTTTGATGAAATAATCATCAGTTCCAGAATAAATTTTCCAGGCAATTTTACTTATCAGAGCTTTATTAAAAATTTCCAAGTTTCTAAATCCTAGACCCCCAAGCTCCGTTGGATAGTAAAAAGATGACCAGCCTATAAAGTTAATGCCCTTATTTCCTCTATGACCCCACCAGAATTTTCTCTGCAAAGATTCAAGTTTATCAATAAGAGTAGTGGGGATTTTGAAACAACCTATTTGATAAGTAGGCAGGGCATTTAACACAAATTTAATCATAGTAGTCCTGCCAGATTGATTTAAAGAGACACTATTCCAGTTGTGCAATCTAGCATCAAAAGACTGAGCTATAGGATCAAAAGACTTAGTTTTAGAATGGCTAAGCAACAAAGTGGCACCTAAATAAGTTTCAGAATCTCCAACAATGGACATGTTAAGTTTACCTGCCAACTCAGAACAATTATCAGGACTAAGATTTTTGCTAAAGTAGACACAAGATTTATTAAAATTTAGAGTCTGACCAGAGATGTTACCAAAATCATGGAGAATAGAAAGAATGCTATCAATATGATGAGTATCAGCTTTAGCAAATATCAAGATGTCATCCGCAAATAAAAGATGAGTAATGGGAGGTGCTCTCCTGGAAACTTTAATGCCTGCAATAACCTTATTAGTTTCTGCAACATTTAATCTTCTGGAAAGAAATTCCATAGCCATAATGAGTAGGTAAGGTGACAGAAGGTCACCTTGTCTGATACCTCTAGTAGGTAGGTATTCAACACATGGAGAACCATTCAATAACACATTAATACTAGAGGTAGAAATGTATTGTTGAATAAGATTACAGAAGAGATCATTAAAACCAAAGTGAGTTAGAACCTTTAACAAAAAGGACCATTCTAATTTATCAAAGGCTTTAGAAAGATCAAGTTTCAAAGCCATGGTTCCTCCTACACCTTATTTTTGTTTCATGGTATGAATTACCTCATGAGCTATGATTATATTGTCATGAATAGATCTGCTAGGCACAAAAGCTGACTGATAAGGAGAAATAAGTCTTTTAAGATAAGGTCTTAATCTATTTGCAATAATTTTAGAGACTATCTTATAAGAGACATTACATAGACCAATGGGTCTGAAATCAGCTGGATTTTTTTGGGAACCTTAAATTTTGGGATAAGGCATATGTAGGTCTTATTTAAGCATCTAGGCATAAAACCTGTCTCAAAAAAATTTTGGACAACATCAACAACATCTTTACCTACAATACTCCACTGGGTTTGATAGAATCCAGCTTGGAAACCATCAGGCCCTGGAGAGCTCCATGCTGGCATAGACTTAACAACACAAATAATTTCATCAGCAGAAGGGATTGATAGTAAACTGATATTATCCTCCTCAGTAATAATAGAAGGCAGAATATTAAAAACATCATCAGATAAAACAGGATTACTAGTACAGGCAATTGAACTAAAGTGATTAGTGAGAAGTTGACTAATGTCATTTCTATCTCTAACCCAATTACCATTATTGTCACAAAGGGCACTAATGTTGTTTCTATGTTGCCTTCTTTTTACTAGGGAATGAAAGTACTTAGTGTTACTATCCATGTCTAGAACATGCTTATCTCTAGATTTCTCCTTGTAAAAACTGGTTTGAATTTTATACCAGTTTTCAAGGTCCTTGGTCAAGGCCTTAACTCTATTAAACTGAGAAGTAGAGGATGGTTCTTGCTGGACACTTTCTATATTATCCTGGAGGTTTTTAATATTCTTTTGAATATCTCCAAATTCCATTTTGTTCCAAAATGGGATAAAGTGATCCTAGTATTCTTCAAATTTATAATCAAACTTATGGGCAGGACTACCAGCTACATTAACATTCCAAGCATTCTGCATTTGATCTTTAAAAGAGTCATGTTGCATCCAGGTACCAAAAAATTTAAAAGGTCTCCATAATCTGTTAGGAAGAGGTTCAGTAACAAGAAGAATGGGACAATGATCTGAGGCAGCATGGTTAAGATGAAAAATTTTAGCACTTGCAAAGTTAATAAACCAATCATTGTTTCCTAGACCCATATCTAGCCTAGCTCTTTTTGGACCAGTTCCATAACTATTACTAGTCCAAGTATAGTCTTTACCATCATAACCTAGATCTAACAATCCTGAGTCTTTAACTTTATTTTGAACCCAAATATCAGAACTATTGTTATTTTTAGATAAGTGGAAATTAAGATCCCCTAGTACAAGCCAAGGCTGATATACAACTTCACTAAGTTCATGCAAAAAATTCCATTGTCTCTTCTTTGGGTCATTATAAGTTGAACCATACATGAAGGAAATAAGCACTTCTAGTTTACTAGGATCGAGTTTGATGAGAGCATGTATAATATTATCAGCTGTGCTTGCAATGTCACAAGATATACCATCCTTCCACATTAGAATTAGGCCACCAGCATAACCTACCCTATGAATGCAAGTATAGTTATGATAATGAACAAACTGAGCTATGGAGACCATTCTTTGAGAGTCAACTTTGGTTTCAACAAGGAAAATAAAATCATAGGCATGTTGTTTAACCAGATTCTGAAGTTGATCCATAGTAAAATTGTTTGCAATGCCTTGGACATTCCAAGATAGGATTTTCATCTTGCAGAGTGGAGAAGAAACTAATAAAGTGAGTGCAATGAGGAAGCAGGGAATGATTTTATGAAATATTAAAAAATTGAATGAGGAAAATGAAAGAAAGAATAAAATTGTAATGAAGTGTTGTAGAATGAATACCTTGTTCACCCTTCCTGTGCTGATAGATTGCTTTTCCCCAGCTATGATCATTTGAGTAGTTTGTTTTGGAGCAAGAAGGTCATTCATAGTATTCAAATCTGAGGAGGAAGAATTTCCAGATTTTGCTTCATCCAATCTGATTCTCTTAGCAATTCTAGTTGAGTCTGAGTTACTTGCAGCAATTTTCCCAAAAATAGACTCCATATTAACAACAACTCCATCTTTTGGAGGGATAAAAGATGGAGTTTTCTCCAGTTTCCCAGTATTCCTTTTAGATATTGGTACTTCATTGGCTGACTTGTTAGCTTGGATACCTTTGTTTTTCTTAACTTTTCCAAAGAAGTGAGGTTTCTCACGAGCCTTAGCAAGGTAGTCACCGCAGACCTTACATACATGTCAGAATGATTTATAATGTAACAATCCGTGCAGATCTTGCTTGGCTGTCTTTCATAGAAATATTTTATCCACCTCATAACTCCAGCATTTGTCAAAGCTTTGGCGCCTCTTCTTAATGGGTCAGTTAGATCAATTTGGACGCAGACTTTGACTGGGTATCCAGCAGAAGGAATGGCATTTTCAGGATCAATACCTATGACTTCACCCATCAATTCTCCCATCTTCTTAACAGACTCAGGATTCATATGCTCTGGTAGTAAACCTTTCAATTGAATCCAAAAACATTGAAAGCCCCAATCCACTTCAGTATAAATTCTCTCTGGAAAGTATTCATGAATAACCAGAAGATAACCATTGACACTCCATGGTCTTAAATCCCAAACCAATTTGAGAAGATCTTTTTTGCTGAAATTGAAGACCATTATATTCGGATCAATTTTCACCACCTTCAAATCTTCAGAAGCAATAAAAGGCCATGTGTAAACAATATATTTTTCCACTGTCTTGTGACTCATTGTTCCTTCAATGATAACCTTACCAATCAGACTGGCTTTCCATTCTACTTCATCTTTATCCTCTTCATTACTGACAGTGTTATGAATGACAACTTCAGAAGTATCTCCTAACTCAATGGTGGCTTTCTTGAATTTTGATACCAGATCCATGACTGGGTTGGTTTTTTCTGGCTCCATAATAAGATTAATGTTATAACCAAGTTGACGTTGAAAGATATTGTAGGTTGGGTAGTTTATACTATAGCAATTTATGAGTTTAGGGTTTCCTTTTTTATCTAAAGGTAGAGTAATGATAGATATTTTCTTGTGCGGAAAATTATGTTGAAATCTTTGATTGATAGGTATATTATTAGCAAAAGTTTCTACTTTGATTAGGAGTGAAAAAGGAAACTAATTTTCCAGTAGTAACTGATTTGATTAATTTTGAAATTGAGCAAAAAGAGGGATTTGAATTTTTGAATCTAACAAAGAAGATTTAATCGATTTGAATTTCCAAACGGGAATGGCCTTCAAGCAACAAATCTTAACTTCAACGAGTTGGAAAACATACTCTGCAAACGCATGGATCATAACCAGTAACAAGGCAAACGCCATTGGGGACGAAGCAATCTGCAAACACATATAGGGATTGAAAGAAATTAGCTTTGTATGATAAATTTTAAAAAGCTTAAAGTATAAAATTATAAAAACATTTAATCGATGTAAAGATGAAAGTAGAAAAGATTAATGATTAGAAATAGGATTATAAGAACTCAAAACAGAAACATTATAATCAGATTGCACCAAGAGAGGAGATTAGAACATAAGATTGAAGAAAATTGGAGAAAAAATTTTAAACCGAGTTGACTCAGAATGTCGCCCGATCCTCAGAGCATCTCCTGCTGTCGCTTGAAAGATCAGTTATATTTGGATTAATGTGGCAGGTTATGGATTATTAGGCAGATTTTGAGGGACCCACAATTGGGGGATAAAAAAACCAATTGGGGGATATAGGAAAAGGACAAAAAAAAGTCCAAATATCAATTCTGGGTCACCCCTTATCTAAGTATTTTTTAAAATCCTAATCTACCCCTCACTAATCAGGATTAGTGATTAATAATAATTAGTAAAATCTTAAGATTTTGTTAAATGATTAGTGTGTATTTGTATTTGGGTGAATGAGATGAGAGTAGAAAGATGGAAATTTTTTTGAGAGGGAACCTTTTTTGGTGGATGTGGAGGATGATTGTGAAGAGAGAATTGTTGCTAAGAGGTTGAAAATTTGATTTTTTTTCTTTGAATCCACCATTGTTGCAAATTGAAAAAGCTTGGTGCCGGCATGGTATTCAACCAAAAACCATGCCTAGGCATTTGTTGGAAATTTTCATAAATTGTTTGCCACTTTTTTTTTTCGGGTTTTGATCTTCAAAACCTATTTTTTCTTGTTTTAATCGATCTACTTTCACAGATTATCGATTTTCGAGCATCTTTCGGAACTACTTCCGGCATGGTTTTGCTTAAATTTCTATGCCGGAACATGATGAAAAGTATCCAGAAACTTCAATTTTTTTCACTTGGCTACCGGCATTGATAGATTTCTATCGAGCATGCCGGAACCATTTTCACGTGGTTCTTCACCAATTCCGGCATGGTCTTCATCACTTCCGGCGATGTAAAAATATTCCGTTTTGAGTTTTTTCTGGTTTTAATCAGTCCACTTCCGGCACAAGTAGTTAATTCTCGAGAATGCCGGCACCGGTTTCCGGCATAGTATGTTGCTTAAATTTCTATGCCGGCACATGATGAAAAGTATCCAGGAAACTTCAATTTTTTTTTTCACTTGACTACCGATATTGATAAATTTCTATTGAGCATGCCGGTACTTAGTTACGGCATTGAATGTTAGTTACCAACCATGCCGGCACCAGTTTCCGGCATGGTCTTCATCAATTCCGGCATGGTAAAAAATTCGTTTCCAAAGTGAGGAGTCGACAGAGAAGGAGAAGAGAATTTGAAAGAGAGTGGGGAGAGTTTAGAATTTGAAAGGGAATGGGGAATATTTGAGTTTCAAAGTTCTAACCCTGAAAGTGATTAATAAGAAGTGGAGATGGAAATGGGGGATATGATTTTGTTTTTTGATTTTAAGTTTTTTTAATTTTTATTTTGAGGGAAGGATATTTTAGGATTTTCATACCCAAAAGTCACCCCTTAGCAGACACCATGGGTTGGGAGAAGTAATCAATATCCCCCAATTCCTTTTTATATCCCCCAATTTCGTGTTCATTTTGAGTCCTGAGACACATAATTTATGAGTGATGAGATAAAATTCTAGTCATGCTAAGGCACTGTGTGTAGGTGCAGATTATGAGTAAATGTGACAGCTTCTGTGCCGAGAGATCTTGTGTTACAATGCAAATTTATTTTGTGTTACGGTTGTTAAAATTATGTTAAAGAAGAGTTTTTGTCCAAAGGCCGTGACCTTTTTTTTTTTTTTTGGGTATAAGGCCTCTTCCTATGCACATGCCAAAAAAATGGTGTTTGGCATGCCAGGTGGCATGCCAAACCATTTGTGCCACTATGGGGAAACCGCTGAGCGATCGAATCCCTAGCGAGAGATATTGACAATATCGCAAGCGATAAAGACTTTATCGCTGGCGATATTGTCAATATCTCTCGATAAAAACAATATTTGGCGATACAATGGTTATCGCCAAGTAGTTATTCTCCAATCACTAGTTCCCCTTTGGTTCCTATATATACGTCATTTTACCTCGACGTAAAACTCACACCGCTTCTAAAGATATTACTCCTTTATTCTCAATTTTAAGCTTCACAATGTCGAGATGCAATGAAGAAAGGGATATTATTATGAATATGTTCGAGGTTCTGACAAGAAAGTTATCGTATGAGGTTGCAAGAAATTGACGAAGAGGAAGTCAAGATGAGAATCTAATCGAAACTATGATGCTTGTACATACTGGTCAAATACCAAGAGTTCCAGAGCCCAAAGAAGTATTATCAAGAAGATATACGTATCGAGGGAGGGAATTTTACCATCAGAAGCTCATGCACGATTATTATCAAGAAGAATTATATGGTGACTTTTCAGGTACTATTTGATTATTTGCTAAGTAATCGGGATTATATTTGTTCAAACCCTTCAAAATATGATAACAACTTTCGAAAGCAAACTGTTTACCATGTTTTCGTTGCCAATCTGTACGAACCTCTCTTTCAAAATCAACATCAGTTTGACCACTGTCCTTTCCTTTTCTCTTGGCTTGCATTATCAATGCAGCATAAGCGGCTACTTCTAGGTTGATTACAATGAAGTGTTCGACAATCCTTTTGCATCACGACTATTGATGTTCATGGTTTGTTCTTCATATTTTTGAAATATATTATCCCACATGGTGTTACCATGTTGGTGTGCACCACCGATACAATCTTGGGTAAAAAAAAACATAATTACGACAAATACATTCATCTTCTATCATGGTGTATTTTGCACCACGGACTCGATTCTTCTTACCTTTGCCTTTGCCTTGAGTTTGTGCTTGTGAATCCATTTTACAAGAAAATATAATTGTAGAGGAGTTGTGATAGTTTTAGATTTGAAAAAGATTGAGAAATTAAGAAATTCTAGAGAGTTTTAGAATTTTTGGTGTGAGTTGATATGAGTTTGAAATCAGGTATTTATAGAGGGGGGAAATTGTAGCCGTTAGATGAAGATCCGGTCAGCGATTATCACAGTATCGAGCGATAGATTGACTGTCGCTGTCGAGTGACACTAGTGGAAAATGGGTGTTTACCGACCCACATCCGAGACTCTCAGTAACAGTAGTTGGACCGTTGACCAAAAATAGACGTCTCTGATATGATAAAAACACGGAAAAAATCCGAGATGATTAATAGCAGTCTGAATAATTACTATTTTGCCATAAAATCGCTACCGATCCATGACCCATGGAAACCGATTTAGATGTGATAATTTTTTATTATTTGATAGAGCATATAAATATACCTCTTTCTCTCTCCCATTTCTCTTTCTTCTTCTGCTCTCTCTATCTCCTCCTCGCCTCTCTTATCCATCTTCTTCACCCTCACCAGTCACCACCAAAGCGAAACTGAAAAAAAACTCGGAAGAAATCAATGAAATCGTTTCTCTTAAACCCAGCCACTTTCCCCGTCTTCAGTAAACCTTAGATGTTGTTACAACCAAACTAATAAATCCACCCTTCTATTGATTCTTCTTCTAAAACCTCAACTCACTGGTCAAGTTGTAAATCTCAAATCTGCTGGGAACAGATTCAATCCAAGTTTTTTTTTGTTTTCATTCTAGGGTATCTCTAACTATATCTAAATAAAATCTTATGAATGATTAGGGTTTGAGAATCTGGAGCCGTTCTTTGAAGATTTAGATTTATTGGAGTCTAGTCTTCAATTCAATTGAAGATGTAGATTTTGATTTAAATTGATTGAAAATCCTCAGGTATAATTTCTCCCTCATTTTTACTTATTCGATTCAATTTTCTGTTAACGAAGTTATTAGATCCAGATTTTCTTTTATAAAATTTAGGATTTCTTCTTAGATTTGGAATGAAATTAAGGATTTAATTTGGGGGTTTTGTTAGGGTTTCATTAAATTGGGTTTGTAGAAATTTTCATTCCTTTTTCTTTTGATTTGGTATCAAAATTCTTTGGGTCGTGTCGATTTTAAACGAAGCCATTTAATTAGTGTTTGATTTTCTTCAAACTCGTATCGTGTGATGTTAGGATTTGCAATTTTTTTCCTCTAATTTCACTATTTAAGTTAGGGACCTTGGGGTTTGATTCTTTGGATATGGAGTCATTTGTTTAGTTAATGGTGGATTTGTTTTTAATTTGCAGAGGGGATTATATTGACTTCTATCAGTGGATATCAATTTATATGTAGAGCTTTTGGTGGGTTTTATCTTAGCTACAGAGGCTGTAAGGTATTGACTTCTAAATCTATTAATAGGGTCTCATAAATCTATTAGGAACATACCTCCGCGAAGGATATCCATCTGATTATACATGATTCCTGTTATCAGTGGAAGATATGCTCAGTTCGCTACACAACTGACTTCATCCAACTTTGGGGTCCATGCAATTGATTGGATTGGTAAGTCTTTGCTTTTGATTCTTTGTATCAATTTTTATCTTCTTCTTTTCCTCGGTAGTTGCATGACAATGATCTTAAGGTACTGTTACCTAGAAAGACACTTGTTATCCGGGAAGTTTTTATGATTGCATACTTTCCCCATTTCAAACTAGTTTAGAACTCATCCCTTGACGAGATTATGAAAGCAATACAAGTAAATGACTTACTCGATTGCATATTTCTTAAAATTTCGCTTTCAAACTGTTGTTTATAGTTTGGTAATCGTATGTCTCTGTCTAATTTGTATAACCTTTTACCGTTCTCGTTTAAAGCATGATATCAAGTGACCTAGATCAGGATTTCTCCAAATATGTTGAATATTTATTCATCAATCTCTATTGTGTTTTTTTTTTTCCGTCCAACGTGAATCTTGGTCATGATATTATTTTCTTTAAAAACCAATGGAAAGAAGGAAAGGAAATTCAAGAAGCCTTGTTTGTGTACTCGAGTTTTAGTTTAATATTACCTTAATATAGTTCAACTTTTACCTTAAGAAATTCAAATGCTTCAGGAAAAAGAAAAATTAATAATTACCAATCATATCTAGATGATGTAATGTATTGTGAGACCTGGTATAATACTTTGTTTTTTTCTAATTTTCAATTAGGCCATGGCGGAAGTGACGGATTACATGGCTATGTTCCTTCACTTGATCATGTTGTTGCTGACACAGTAAGTCTGACATCAACATTCATTCTCTTCCTTCTCGCTTATACTAGTGGCTCCTTGGTTGGAGTCCATATAGATATAGGATCTACATGTAATTCATTCTTTGGATAGGAATCTTTAAACTAACTGGAAGCGAGAAATAGAAATGTTGATTAAATCCTTGGAATATTCAGCCAAAGGACCATAATAACATAACCCATAGTTTTTAGGGGACACATCTGTTTCTTGTAGGAAAAAGGGCCAAACTATCTAAATTACCATCTGTTTTTAGGGGACACATTTGCTATTTTTTGTGTATGTTACTTGTGTTTTATTGTGGTTTCAAGGCATGGCTAATTTTTAATTTCAGTTGAGTTTATGGTTTAGTTTGTTTAAAGGTAGAAGTAGTTTTCTCTACTGCTGGTCTTTGGAAGTTGTTTGAAGCTATGGAAGGTGGCTCCAGCCTTGGCTGCTGGATGTGCATTATTTGTAGGATGTATATACTCACTTATAAATGCATGGGTTCCATTTTTGTTATTTGTAGGATGTAAGTGAGTAACTTGAAGGACCTGTCTAATAGCTTATGTAGCCAGTTTAACCATTGTTCTGATTTCGGTTTAGTGTTCCATTGTTGTGTCATAGGAAGTAGCTGATAAGAAGTTCTTATTTCAGGGTTAATCCTCGGTTGATGTTTTGGATGAGTCCACAAGCGAAGTAAGTGAAATTTTAGTTGTCTTATTTGTTTAAGATTACACCTTTTGGCACTGTATTTATTTTCTTGTTGCTTAATACTTTTGTTGGTTGATGAATGTCAGGTTTGAATGATGCGCAGGTTGCGTCATCCGTATATTTTTTATCTCCTGGGTGCCGTAACTCTCCCAGTGTAAGTAAGGGTATGAACTGGCCATATGCCTTGCGTCATCCGTATATTTTCAGGACTGTTACCTATCCCTTCTGAATTGTTGTGTTTTGATATGTAGGTTCTCTTGATATCCTGGTTACTTTGGAGCTTGCACCATAGTGAGAGAGGCATGGTAGTCTCAAGGCATTTTTTATATGTTTCTTTTGGTTTAGCATCAGCTCTGCAGCTTTAACATTTCGATTCTTGCCTATCACACATTGCCGGAACATCGTCTATTAGTTTTGAATGTTTTTGTTAGAACTTACTACCTATCTTGGACATGTATTGTTCTGAACTTACTAGCTAGCTTGGACATGCATTGTCTTGAACCAGAATTTCATTTGTTTTTTTTTTGTGTGTAATTTTAAACCCAATGGATAAAATGAATGAATGAATGAATGTGGAATTCTCAAGTTTGAGTTTAAATTTGAATTTCAGTTTGGGTTTAATTTGAGTTTAATTTGAGTTCTATTTGACTTGAATTTCTTTGAGTTCCATTTGACTTGACCTTGGCTTGACTTCCATTGGACTTGACTTGACCTTGATGCAGTCAGATTATTTCAGATTTAGCCATTCAGGCACTTCAGCAAATCTGAATCAATATATTTTTTTTTATATTATAAATTAAATCTGAGACTCACGGCTGAGGGTCTGTACCTCGTTACCCTTAAAATCAGTCGTTATTTTGAGACACACGGCTAAGGGTAGTACAAAACAGCTACGCTTTATCAGAGACCCCAACAGAGACGGTTACCACTGGTCGTATAACTCGTATATATGACTTGTCCTGACTGTCGCAGAACTTCTGTTTTCCACTAGTGTGACTGACCATCGAACAATTCTTTGACCATCGAGCGACCGAGACTCTATCGCTCATTGAAACTTCTGTCGTGTATGCCTATATGCCAAATAACATATTGGCATATGAGTTTGGCAGTTTGGCATACCCATAGTGGGTGCATATATGCCAAATACTATGTTTTGGCATATGCATAGGAAGAGGCCTAATGAGATAAAATTATGTTCACAAGAGAAAGTCACGAGGAAGATTTCTTTGCACATGGCCTATTATGACTTAAAGTAGAAGCTGGAGTTCGGATCATAAGGGATATTTCGTGGGTGTCTCGATTTTGGGTCACAATGTAAATTTTGTATCATGTTGTAGATTTTGTATTATGTTGTAGATTCTGAGTCACAGGTTTTGTATTGACCAGTGGATCTCAATATAATAGCACATAAAGGATCGGTTGATCTTAGAAATTTAGAAGTCAAAAATCATTTTAAAACCATTTACTTTTATAAAGGAAAGTTCCATTGATATAAAGGAGGATGTACAAACATTTACAAGAAATAGATACAAAATATTATTTCAAATTAGACTATAGGGATCAAAAAAAAAAAAAAAAAAAAAAAAAAAAAAACTCCTAGTCTAGCAACGCAATATTTATACCTGAAATGACAAAGGTATCAAGTACACCACATTTTGTTTTTGGCATCCACATATACAAGAATCTTGTTTAAGGGATTGGTCCTGAAATAGATTATTTAATAATTTTTAACTACGAAATAAGTTTGGCAAGTCTACTTCCTTAAACTCATGAAGTTAAACATAGTTTTTTAGGCATGAGATCAACCCAAAGTTCAACACAATAAAATGGTAACGAATTACTAAATAGTGTTATGTCATATTTACGAAGTTCAAAATAGAAATGTTATACTTCGTTATCTGATATACCAAAGTTGTATCAAACAATTAGTATATATTTTCTTGAAACTTTGATGATAATGGAATATGACATCCAAACTTGACATACTAATATTTGGTGGGTTCAATCCAGCAATGCTCTAACACTCGTGCGCTGCATGCCAAGACTACTAATTTTCGAGTCTCCAATCTTAAGTCCAAATTAGTTTTGAAGGTGTACTTCTCTTTGGAGATCTACTGGGCTCCGTCCAAATAACCAGTATTGCTGCTCCAGGAATAAATCCTTCCCAGTTAAATGACATGGACCTCGGGGATATAATAATCACACCCTTACGAGAGTTCTGGCGATTAGTCATGCGACGTTGACTAAGTCAATCCAAAAATTCTCGTCTTCACTGTCATCAATCTTGTTTATCTTATACAAAATCAACCAATTTTTCATGTTCTACTGCTAGATTTGATACATTTACATACTTTTATGTTATATTTTTGAGTAAGTTTTGATTACAATCGTTTTAATTAGGGCTATGACCTAGGTTTTGGTATTTCTCTTCTATCTCTGATTTCCAAATCCTGTTAATCTTGTCTTGTTGTTTAACTTATATTCTTAGATTTGCTATTTCAGTTAATTATTTTCATTTTAAGTCTTAATTGTTGCTTTGAAGGGTTTCTCTCTGTTTGTTTTTTATTTTAGGTCATGAGATGAAGAAGGCGCGGAAGTTGGGTTTCAATCTATCATCATGAGATTAACGAAGAAAGAAGGCTTCAGTGAGGGGTCGGTTCTTAATGAAGATAGACTTGCCATTCCAAGGGTATGAACTGATTCCTTTAAAGGTTTAATTTACTGGTACGCATCGAGAATGGAGAACAATTTGGGATATTTTTTATTGAAGGATTTTAAACTATTATATGAAGGAGATTAATCTATTATGGAGATCTTACTTATTCTGTAGGGGTTTGAGTTAGCATGTCTGATGCTATTACTGGTATAAGGAATTTTTTGAAAATTGAATTCAAAGTGTTGCTTTTTTAGGTCTATTCTGAAAGAAGAGGTTAAGATGTTTAAGTGTAGGGTGATTTAACTACTGCTAAAGAATGATGATTTAAGTTAATCTCTCCTTCAATGCCTCTTTTAATACATCAAAAGTTGTGTATATATTTTTAATTTCAATTATAGAAGTGTTTTAATCCACATTGAGTGTGGTTATTGAAGTATAAATATAGTTCTTATTTGCTGAAGACGGCTATCTCATAATTCTTAGTACATGTGGCAATAAAGAGTAAGACCTGTTCTACATAGATATGATTCATTAAGGAACTGATAGAGTAGGAATTTATGAAATGTTGCTTCTAGTTTAATAATTGATACTTCTCAGAATCAGTGTTGTCAAGGTCTCTAATGCAAGCATGCTAGTTACTTAACTTCAATCCTCATTCTGCCTTTGTGTTGTGAAGATACATCAGAAAGAATCCTACTGTTGATGGTGGTTTTTAAACAAATGGTAAACTCGTAAAACCCTAAAATAACCTAATGTCACCAGTGACACATTTATTAGGACATTTAATGCATGTAGTCAGTATTTAATAGGGGGTATTTTTTCAAATTAGGGTTACAACGAACAAAATCCTAAATTCCCTCCGTGCCAATGGCAAATCATGCCAACTACATTTAGCCCGAGCTAGCTGCGCCATGCCAAACGCACTCTTCCTTGGCCCCAGCTACGCTAGTCACGTCACGCCAAGCCAAGCACTCTGCCTTGGCCCTAGCCACGCCATGCCAAAATGGCGCCCGCGCCTAGGCTTACAAACCATGCAACTTAGGCCAAGTCGGCCACGCATGCCATTGGCACATGCCAACATGCTCGCTGGTAGCTTTTCCTACCAAGGCCACGGCCCTAACGGCCACACATGCCAACATGCTCGCTGGTAGCTTTTCCTACCAAGGCCACGGCCCTAACGGCCACGCATGCCATTGGCACATGCCAACATTCTCGCTAGTAGCTTTTCCTACCAAGGCCACGGCCCTAACGACCACGCATGCCATTGTCACATGCCAACATGCTCGCTGGTAGCTTTTCCTACCAAGGCCACGGCCCTAACGGCCACGCATGCCATTGGCACATGCCAACATGCTCGCTGGTAGCTTTTCCTACCAAGGCCACGGCCCTAACGATCACGCATGCCATTGGCACATGCCAACATGCTCGCTGGTAGCTTTTCCTACCAAGGCCACGGCCCTAACGGTCACGCATGCCATTGGCACATGCCAACATGCTCGCTGGTAGCTTTTCCTACCAAGGCCACGGCCCTAACGGCCACGCATGCCATTGGCACATGCCAACACGCTCGCTGGTAGCTTTTCCTACCAAGGCCACGGCCCTAACGGCCACGCATGCTATTGGCACATGCCAACACGCTCGATGGTAGCCTTCATCACCTAGTCGTGCCCCTAATGCACGCCGGTAGCCTAACTTGCAAGCCGTGCAACCTAGGCCAACTTGGCCGTACGCGCCATTGGTACATGCCAAAACCCACGCTGGTAGCCTAACTCGCAAACCATGCAACCTACCACCAAGGCATTTCGCACATGCCACACACGCCACTAGCAGCTACTCGGCATTGCCACTTACACTCAACGTACAACCTACCACCAAGGCATTCCGCACATGCCAATGGCACATGCCACACGCGCCACTAGCGAGCGCCACTTGCACTCAAGGTGCAACCAACACTCGAGATATCAACACAACCTGGGGATGCTCTCCGGGGTTTTGGTTTGGCATGTCACGGCTTGCGGCGTACACTACGCTCACATTAAGAAAGCGTGAAAAGGAATAAAGCGGTCAAATAAATGAGGAAATAATGGTGAAAACGTTTTCACCCATAAACACCTTGCGGTTACCACCTCCTCCCATTATTTCACCCTTTATTCTCTTCCTTCATGAAGCAGTGGTACGTTTCAATCTCGACTTGTATAAATAGGTCTTACCTATTTCCACCAGACAACAAGTCTCGGTCAGGAGAAAAATACTACACTCTCAGAAAATGCAACTTTGCAAGCTCTCCAAAGAGCTTTCATCTTTTGCAAGATTCAAGCTTCCACTTTACGATACAAGTCGAGACACTACTCTCCCGCACTATTCTGGCCTCAACACCTTTCTTTGCTTCCTCCCCAAATCAAACCTTCTCCTCCACTTTGTGACCGAAGCAAGTCCTGGAACTAGCCATTTCTTGGTTTAGGCCGGACTTGTACAAATTGATCTCTCGAATCTATAAAGTGCTCACGTGCAGCACATTTGTTTAGGGTTTGAACCAGTTTCTCACTCACCTATCGAATTTACCGAAATCGGCAGAAACGATTTTTACCCATAAACACCTACATTTAGCATTTAGTTATTAATGAACACAAGCTTTAATCAGATGATTCTTTCTGAAACAAGATTAATCAAAATGGTTTGAACCAATTCTGCAATTAAGTGTCAATTCTGATTTCATATTTTTTCTTTTTCTGTCATTAATTGTCACTTCTCAATATTGGTGTTGTCAAATAAAGACCTATAAGCTTGCTACTCAATTACTCTACTAAGTCTACTTAAGTTTGAGTCTGTTGGTTTGAAGTAAAGTGCATTAAGTATAGATGAATAGCGTTATCTCTCCAAATTCAATGTCCTGTATTTTCATCTTCATGCTTCAACCCTTTGGTCCTCCCTCATCTGGTATAAATATGAAACATTGTTTGTTAAAGTTTTTCATCTAACACACTTTATTTTCTATCAGTTTCATTTACTTGTACCTTCTATTGATCTGCTTCCTTAGAAAGAATTTAATACAATCAATTGTAATGGGTCAGTTTAGTAAGTTGGCACGGCCTGCTGATGAAGTGAGATTACTTGATTTAGATGAAGGTGTTGAAGAGTTCCCATTTAGGTTTGCTGCACTCCTCTGTGATGACAGTAAGAACTACCATAAGACTTCTGTAAAGCACCAACTCAATAAGTCATGGGCAGTCAATTCTCTAGATTTCAAGTTAGCTAAGACTTTTATTAGGGCAAATGCGATTCAAAATTTGTTTGTGGGGATGTTTAAGAGGAAGCAATATAAGGAAATAACATATGCTGCAAGGCCTACTTTACTATTTGGTCAACCTTTTGCAGTTCAACAGCTTTGTAATGTAGAATCCATTTTTGATTTGGTACGGGAAATCACTCTAATGCCTGTGCAGATCAACATTCACTCAGACCTAGTTAATAAAGGCTTGGTTAGAGAAGTTTTGGACCTGATAGGCAACTTTGTCACTGCTGACTCTCCTGCAGGTAGTCTATATGAGGCAAAACTCATGGTACCTCTAAGGAGTCCTCTCACTAGGAAGGTTGTTTTTAACACAAACAAAAGAACATATATCATGTATGCTTTCTATCCAAAATTGCCATTTAGGGCATGTAAGAGATGTTTTGTGTTGTATCACAATGAAGCTCAGTGCAGGGAGATTCAATAAATAAGGATTCTTGTGAGGGCTCTTCCAGCTCCAACTAGGCGTGCTTCACACGTTGTTGTTACCAAGAGGCAATCAACCTCAGAAGTTGGGGAGATCTCGAATTCAGGTAGCCGTAAAGATGCTTCGTCTCCAGATGTTATTGGAACTACTGTTGAACATTCGAAGCCCTCGCTTTCTTGGTGGGTCTTCACCAATTGCTCCAATCAGGAATTCTGGCTCTTCTCTTTTTGCCCCTGTTGTTTCATTAGCAGCACATAGGTTTGCTCTTATCACTATTAGGGAATCATAAAGAAGTATCACTCATAATGTTAATGGAAACATTGGTATCACTGGTTTCACATAATCTTATGAAAACATTACCTTTGGAACTGATGGACTGATACATGATAGGAAGGGAAAAAGATCTCGAACTTCTTTCGAATCTTTCGCTCAGGGTAATAGCTTAGGGTCATCTTATTTTACCGTGATCCCCACTCCACATTAGCCTCATTTCACTTCATTACCATCTTTCAAACCTCCTACTGAAATTGCTTTTAATTGAGGTGGTTCTTCTTTTTCAACTAATCTTGGTAATGTAGAAGCAAATGTTTTTTGGTCCACCACAACTTCTGCTTTTGCTCAGACTATCTTCTCAGCACCGGAATATGTCTATAGTGCTGCTTCAGAGATTAATTGTAACTCTAAAATGATGATGCCCTCAAAATATGAAATTGAATTCTCATCTCTTGCGGAACAAAAGGAGGAACCTTTGGAAGCTAGAATTCTTGAACCTATGCCTTTGTCAATGCTACCTTCGGAGCCGGATATTACAGATGAGGAATTCGAGAAGGAAGTTGATCTCATGGTGATGGACTCTGACCTTATGGAAGCAGAGCCTTTGGATGCTCATGACCTAGTAGGTTCATTATCTTTAATCCGATTTTTCCCTTATTGTTTTACTCTTTCTCGCATCTTTTTACTTGTGTGGTTCATTGTTTCATTAAGAATTGGAGGTTTTTCTTTTAATTACATCATGAAGTTTATTTCTTGGAATATTAATGGATGTTGCCCAGATAAAAAATGGTTGCATCTTAGAAATCTTTATAGATAGCATAGACCTGCAGTAATCTGTCTTATTGAAATAATTGTAGATAGTGAAGCTGCAAACAAATTTATTCATTTTTTGCCTTATGATTCTTGGTATGTTGTTCCTGCTGTGGGTAAATCGGGTGGTTTTGCATTAGGATACTTTAAAAATTCAAATATTGAAGTTTTAGGAAGTACTCATAATATGATACATTTGGTATGTGACATCACTCGTGTCATCAAAAATTGTCTTGTTACCTTCATATATGGTTCTTTAAGTACTTTAGGTATTAGAAATCAATGGAATTATTTGAAACAGTTAATTGATTCAGACAACAAAACATGGCTTTTACTTGGTGATTTCAATTTTATTCTGAATACCTCTGAGAAACAAGGTGGTAATCCAAAGAATTCCTTGGCTTCTGATTTTGTTAGAAATGCTCTATCTCTATTAAATATGCATGATTTTTTCTCTTTTGGTAATCCATATACTTGGTGTAATAGAAGATTCAAGAATCCTGCTGAGTTAATCTTTGAAAAGCTTGATAGGGGTTTTATAAATGATAAATGAGTATCGCTTCTTCTTCATACTAGGGTGACAAATTTGGGTAGATTACTCTCAGACCATTGCCCTATACTTCTGCAATGTTTTCAATAAGTAACCAGTCTAGCTATTCCTTTTAAATACTTCAAATGATAGAAGTGTAGTCCAGATTTTAAAGAAGTTCTTTTACGTTCATGGGGAAAGGATTGTAAAGGTTCATCTAGCTATGTTATTACTGGAAAGCTTAAAAACCTTAAGCATGATCTTAGTAGATGGAATATTGATACTTTTGGGCATATTAAAACAACCATTAGCAAGCTAAATACTGAAATAGAAAACTCCAGAATATGACTTATAATCCCTCGATTGGTAGTTATATTCTCAATTACTCTAAGCAATTAGAGTTTTGGTATGATATAGAGAACTCTTATTATAAACAGAAATCGAAGATAGATTACTTCACTCAATACGACAAGAATACTAATTTCTTTCATAATTAAGTTCAGTTGAGAAACATGTACAACACGATACACACTCTAAAAGATAATCAAGGAAATTGGTTGGAAAATAGGGATCAAGTTATGTCACTCCTTATGGATCACTTTAAACGGATTTTTTCTTCTTCGATGCCATGTACTTCTGATATTGATGATGTTCTTAGGGATATTAAGCTGATTATTATAGATGATATTAATATTGGTCTTGTTGCGATCCCTACTGTTGAGGATATTAATCATCCATTCATTGCGCTTATTCCTAAGTTAAGTAACCCCTCGACACCTAATGATTTTCGTCCCATAAGCTTGTCCAATACTGTTTACAAAATTATATCAAAGATTTTAACAAATCGTTTAAACCCCATATTAGACTCTTTAATATCTCCATACCAGTCTACATTTATAGCTAACCGTCAAATATATGATAATATTATTATTAGCCACGAAATATTGCATTATTTTAAGACTAAAAGGAAAAAAGAATAATAAGGATGGGTTTATGGCCATTAAGCTAGACTTACCGAAATCTTTCGATCGTCTTGAATGGCCTTTCATAAATTAAGTTTTTAAGAAATTAGGTTTTTCAGAGGATTGGTGTCAGCTGATACACAAATGCATTAGTACTGTCTCTTACTCTATACTAGTGAATGGTTCTCCTGGAGAAATATTCTTTCCTACTAGAGGAATTAGGCAGGGAGATTGTTTATCTCCTTATATTTTTATCATCTGCATGGAAGTTTTGTCACAACTTTTGATTAAAGGTGAAAATGAAAAAGTAATTCAGGGTTTTAATTTGAGAAAAAATAGTCCTCCTATTTCCCATTTATTTTTTGAATATGACTTCATGCTTTTTTCAAAAGCTTCTCTCACATATGCTAGAAACTTAATAAAAATCATTAACAATTTTGCAAAAGCTTCAGGTCAAGCTATTAACCTTGAAAAATCTGGCTTTTTCACCAGTAAAAAAATGCATCATAAACACATTAAGATGATTTCTAAAACTTTAGGTATTAAATTCCTTAGTAGTACTGAAAAATACCTAGGTACACCTTTGTTTGTTGATAAGGATAAAACTAAAACTTTCCAATTTCTTATTGAAAACTTTACAGTAGACTTGGTAATTCAAGAAAACTAATCTTAATGGAGCAGTAGAACAAATAACTAAGCATGTTTTAGCTAGTCTGTTTGTTTATCATATGTCGTGCTTCCCTTTTCCTAAAAAAATTACTTCAAAAATTGACTCTATTCAAAGAAACTTTTGGTGGTCTAAGAAAAATTCAAGAAAAGGAGCTTATTTCCGCTCCTGGAGGGACATTGGGAAATCCAAATTAAATGGTGGTCTTGGCATTACGAACTCTTTTGCTACCAACAGAGTTCTTATTACGAAACTGGGGTGGAGAATCTGTAAAAACCCTACTCAGCTAGTTTCAATCTTTCTCAAGGACAAGTACTTCCCAAACTAGAATTTACTTGAAATAGATAAAGCTGCAGAAACCTGTTCTTGGATCTGGAAGGGTATTGTAAACAGTTTGGTTTTTCTTAAGGCAAATATAATATATAAGATTAGTGATGGTTAGTCAGCAAGGATTTGGAATCACAATTTGGAATCACAAGGATTTGTGTACTAATGAAGTTGACTGTGATGCATCTGTTTGTACATTGTCTGATTGCTTCTCATATATGGTTTGCTATCTCATTGCAACATCTAATTAGTAGTGATTATGATTGGATTGATGCTATTTACAATTCCTGGTTTGACAACAATTTGGGCAGTTCCCATTATGATGTGAATTGGCCAAGTGTTGGGGCAGTGGTTCTCTGGTCAATCTGGAACCTTAGATGTGATGTTATTTTTAGAAAGATTAAAATTAATCTGGACAATGTTATTATGGATATTAGAAGATCCCTTATTACTTATATTGCAGTTCCCTCTAAGCATAAGGATGCATCTTTGATGAAAGTGAATATCCCTAAGCAGGGCATAGATCACAATATATTCATTGATGGTTCTTTTAAAGACTTTAACATGGGTATTGGTATCATTATGTGTGATATTGCAGGAAACATAAAGAGTTGTCGTGCGGATTTTGACCGGTTCCACGATGTTGTTGTTCTTGTGAGTCAATGGCGCTAATTTTGGCTTGCTCCTAGGTGAGAGAGTTGAATCTTTCCAATGTCCTCTTTGTTAGCGACTGTCTTCAGTTGGTTCATCTCGTGAATGAAGGAAAGGGAGAAATTGAATGGAGGAGTTTGCAGTTTTTAGAAGATTGTCAGAGTTCCTTTTCTTGTTGTGTGAATTCTAGGATAGTTTATGTTAAGCGTGCTAGAAATAAAAATAGCTGATCGACTTGCACGTCGAGCTAAGAAATTCAGATTAAAGAACATATGGAATCCTTCTCCTCTTTTCCTACAAATTATTATAGGAGAAGTGCCATTGACTGATATTTGTAACAGCTTTTTTTCGTAATGTTATTGTGTGTTTTCTCAGTAAAAAAAAAAAATGCCATGGACCGCAACTTAAAAGATCCATTAAGAAAAATACCCATTTTTAGATAAGCCGGTTTATCTACCTTTCCAAGAACTTTGTGCATACACTTTATAGCATCTAGCTCTACTGTTATGGACAGGCTCATAGGCTTTTATACGGCTTGAAACACATTTTTCATATGGCTGGTCTAAACTGAACCCTTATTCCTTGATTACACCTACCTGTATGAGATCATAGAAAGCGATTTGGTCCCAACAAATAATTAATATAGCAGCTAGACTGTCCAGTTTCCCAACCTCTAGAAGTTAGCTGGCTGATTAAGAGAATTTTTTTTTTTTTTTTTGAAAAGAATTAAGAGAATAATTAATGTGTAATTACTTTATTATTATATATTTATTACATTTCCAACCATTTCATCGGTACTTCAAGAAACATTTAGGGTCGCAGAGACTGAGCAAGTAACGTTTCAATGTTCGATGAGAAGAATAAAACTATGAAACGCCACCATGAAAATCAAACTTTGAAATCTGAGAAGTAGTAATTTGATTTAAGGAGGAAAAAATTAG
This sequence comes from Papaver armeniacum, assembly GCA_023531295.1. Taxonomy (NCBI): domain Eukaryota; kingdom Viridiplantae; phylum Streptophyta; class Magnoliopsida; order Ranunculales; family Papaveraceae; genus Papaver; species Papaver armeniacum. The sequence goes on along the minus strand of JAJJWW010008294.1, from coordinate 683,126 downwards.
ATTTAGCAACGTTTTTTTTAAAAAAAAAAAACTGAAAAGTTCAGCCAAGAAGGTTCCTTGAATAAGCCCCCCCCCCCACGTACAATTGAAGCCCTCCACGCACAATAGAGTCAGACAACAGGTTAAAAAACTTCTTTATTACAAATTTCTGATTTGTAAATTAATTATTTATTTTAAAAATAAACTAATGAAGATTAGTACTTGTATAGTGTACTAACTAAGAGTCTAAGATCGATCTGGATCATGCCATGACCACGTGCACCACCACCGTGTACACATCAGAATCACTGTTTTTAATTATCATTATTATGTTAAAAAAATCCAATATTCGATTCTCATTTATGATTTTATTCTGATTACTTAATAAATAAAATAATCAAAACAGTAAATTATAATTAATCAACTTTCCAAATTCCTTGCGTTTATAAGCCTCTTGAGCCTCTCTTTCTTCTCTCATTTCCAAAAGAAAAGATCAAATTTCTTGTAGTCTGTTTTTTTAATGGCTCCCAGAGTACATCCTCAAGCCTCTCTCTCACCCTCTTCATCTTCATCATCTTCTTCTTCATGTATAACTTCAAAAACAGAAGTATTCACAATATGGATGAAATCCTTGGTAATGAATAGCAACGGTTGTACCGTCTTCGATTCGAATGGTGAAATCATATACCGAATCGACAACTACCACAAGAAATGTAGTAACAAAGTTTATCTCATGGATCTTAAAGGAAATGTTTTATCAACTATTCTTAAAAAGGTAAATTGAACGCTTATTATCAGTTTTCCATTTCTTGATTTTTCATGTACCAACCCAGTTACGAATATCCGTTGCGAATTACTAACGGTTTTCTTTGATGTTTTTTGTTTTGTAGAGATTGAGAATGTTTGGGAGGTGGGAAGGTTATAATGGAAGTTATTGTTCCAAGCAAGATCAAGAGAAGCCATGGTTTCAAGTTAGGAAACCTTTTAGAGTTCTAAAAAAAGGTCATTGCAATGTTAGTGTTTCAATGGGGCCTTCGAATACTTCGTTATATACAATCGAAAGGCGGGATGGTAAAATGGGTTGCAAAATACTAGACCAAGCAGGAAATGTAGTTGCAGAGATGAAACAAAAGCAATCAAGATTTGGTGTTGGGTTAGGGGATGATGTATTGACATTAATGGTGGAATCAAATGTGGATCATTCACTAATTTTAGGACTTATTGTTGTACATGGGTTAATTAATCACAAATTATGAAAATCCATGAAGTGGTCATTTGTAGTAGCCGAATACGCGTCATGGAGATTGCCAGTGTCATTTTAAAGAGAGTTCTTGTAAAGTTTTTGATCATCACTAATGAAAATGATGATCCTTATTAGATTTATGATAAGAGTTAGGATTAGATAAAAGAAAGACACAAGAGATTAAAGTGGTTCGGCACTAACGCCCACGTCCACTGACAAAACCCATAGGGGGAATGATATTATGATCATCAGTAATGACTGAGATAGTTTTACATGTACACAAGTGATTCCTATTTATAGAATAATATGATCAACATAAATCAATAAACCTAGAACAAACTAATTGTGTTGACTAGGTTAAACTTATCTAGAGATTTACTAGCAAGGTTTGTTACTGACTTGTTCTTGGCTTCACGTGTCTCGTACAAAAAATAAACTTATTAAAGTGAGTACTTTTGATCACTAATTCAACAGATGATTAAACCTTTATGAGATGTTAAAGGTAAAATAGACATAACAAAAAATATTGATAAATTTCCTTCAGGGAAATGAGGACAAACCACAAAGGTTGAATTGGTGATGATCTTCAAAGCTAAAATCGGTAGAAGAAAAACTGAAATTAGCTAAGAATGAAAAAATCAGACACAATGAAAATTGATTGCGGAAGCGATTGGATCGAGAGCATTTCTGCTCTGATACCATCTTAGATTTTGATATGTAGATCAAATCTAAGATGAATATCATTGATGATAGCAGAGAATACAAGAATAAATCAATGATATAACAAAAGATAAACAAGTTAAATCTACATACCAAAACTGTAAAGGAAGACAATGTTTAACGTGGTTCGGCACTAACGCCTACGTCCACGGAGAAACCCCGTAGGGTAATTTAGATTACTGCTCAATACTAGAGATGATTGAGTGATTTACATTTACATTAAACTCCTATTTATAGAGTTTGTTGAGTTTGCTAAACCTATGAGATAATACAGTGTGTTATCTCTTCTTTGACTAGGTATTACATTTGTAGATAACTGATTGCGTAATTATCTAAATAAACTGCACATGGTCTTCACGGCTACATCAGCTCACTACACGTTCACCTTGATATATCTTGTGGATTGACTAAATATTCCAACACCCCCCCTCAAGTTGGACACGGAGGGAATTGAAGTGTACAACTTGAACTGAACAAAAATGCACTTCAGACGATCTAATATTGAGTGATTCCTGGAAACACTCTTGAACAGCAACGCCGGAATGCTTGAACGGTAACACCGAAACATAGTCTTCATTGTGTGGATTCCTCACTCTATACCGAAACATAGTCTTCATTGTGTGGATTCCTCACTCTATAACTGGAACATCTACGGAGTAGTTTCTTGAGATGCGACAGTACCCCACTGGAGAATGAATTTTGATCTTAGCAGAAGCTTTTAACTCCACCATTTAGCATTGTCCAGATGATGTGACATAGATAATGCAGACGAGATAAACGTAAGAAATGTATTTGATTGATCAAATCTGAAACTGTAGAAGATATTGAAATTATTATCTTCAACAGGTTTGGAAAGCAAACGATAAAATGTTTGGATTGAATTAACTTCCCGGGAGTTGGGAAATATATTTTGGGAATAAAAAGAGTTTCGGATAGAAACGAATATATTTGGATATCAAAGAATATATTCAGAATTGGATTTGTATTCCGAATGTTTTTGATAAAAGGAAAGACTTAGGTGAAATAAAACAACTTCGAGTGAAGTTTTGAATATGTGCTCCAAAACAGAAAATGCACACAAAAAACAAACAACAGAGAACATGAATACCATTTCATTAGGTATAAAAGAAAAATATAAGAAAAATGATTAAAAAATCATTGATCAGACTGAAATGATCAGACTGAAATGATCAGTAACATCAAGTTTTGCTTCCTGGATTGCATGATCAGGAGTACAAACAAGTGGTTAGAGAATATGAATTTATAGTGATGGATGTGAAGACCAGAAGAATAAATATGAAAACCTCTGGTGTTTGATATCCACAAAATAAAAAGACGACAGATAGCGATTCCGACGACATAATAGGAAAACGCTGAAATAATGGATCGATATATCCAAAAATAACGGACTTTTTTTTTTTTTTTTTTTTTTTTGGAAATAACTTGATTACCAAAATTTGATTGAAGATTCTCAGGGAAAAGATTGAGATTTGAGACAAAATTAATGATCGATGAACGAGAATGTTAAAGCACTTCAGATCGACCACAAAGATTACCGAAGAAAAACAAAAAACAAACCAGTAACTATGATAAACTAATTACCGGAGAATGCAAACGTGAAAAACGTAAGCATATATTGAAAGATTGACCTCTCTAGGAGGAGATATATTTGTAAGGTCTAAAGACAGATTGATATGTTTAGACCAGGAGCAACAAGATCATTGAACCAAAAAAGAAAAATTGGTCACGCTGTTGTTGTTCAGTGACAGAGATGATGAGCACCTTTGACAAACATGAAGGTGCAGTGATATAATTTTGAGATCCAATAATGGTATATCCAGGAACACTCGAACTGTTGCAACAAAATTAGATGACAATCAGTGATGACCCGATATTTTAAGATATAGAGTGAAATAGTTATTATAGTACTTTGATGCAAAGTAAAAAAACTAAATAGTACTCTTTGATCAAAGGAAGTCCATGAGAATATTGAATGGACAAAGAACTGTTGATATAATAGACGTGATATCCAGAAAACTTAATTTGTTTTCGGAATTAAAGTGAGTACTTTTGATCACTAATTCAACAGATGATTAAACCTTTATGAGATGTTAAAGGTAAAATAGACATAACAAAAAATATTGATAAATTTCCTTCAGGGAAATGAGGACAAACCACAAAGGTTGAATTGGTGATGATCTTCAAAGCTAAAATCGGTAGAAGAAAAACTGAAATTAGCTAAGAATGAAAAAATCAGACACAATGAAAATTGATTGCGAAGCGATTGGATCGAGAGCATTTACGCTCTGATACCATCTTAGATTTTGATATGTAGATCAAATCTAAGATGAATATCATTGATGATAGCAGAGAATACAAGAATAAATCAATGATATAACAAAAGATAAACAAGTTAAATCTACATACCAAAACTGTAAAGGAAGACAATGTTTAACGTGGTTCGGCACTAACGCCTACGTCCACGGAGAAACCCCGTAGGGTGATTTAGATTACTGCTCAATACTAGAGATGATTGAGTGATTTACATTTACATTAAACTCCTATTTATAGAGTTTGTTGAGTTTGCTAAACCTATGAGATAATACAGTGTGTTATCTCTTCTTTGACTAGGTATTACATTTGTAGATAACTGATTGCGTAATTATCTAAATAAACTGCACACGGTCTTCACGGCTACATCAGCTCACTACACGTTCACCTTGATATATCTTGTGGATTGACTAAATATTCCAACAATCCTTACCGATTTTGTAACTTAGATTTTATTATTAATTGAACAAGAAATAGAACTCCTAATGTCTTCTTTGGTTGTTTAAAATTAATCGAGTTCTCTAAGAGAAAAACAAAAAATCAATCTCCCATAATCGGGTGAAACTTACCTGGCACCATAATCATAAGGTGGAACATTCATAATGATTATTATTGCTAGTTTTGAGATTTTATTCAATAAATAAACGTCCCAATTTTTGTGCTCCCAATATCTCAACGTAAGCGATGGCGCTTATGTGGACTTTTCCTTAAAAACTTCTCATAAATAATATCTCTACGTAAACGATGATAAACGGTAGAATCGAAAATGTATCCACTATCAATATGCAAGCTTTTTAATTTATATTCCCCGTTCCATTTTAGATGATGTTTTAGGGTTATTTTCTTGTTCCACAATACTTGAATGTTTTCATATTTTTCCAAAAAACTACCAATAATACCCTAATATTTTGTCTTGGAACTATAAGTTTATTTTTAAAAGCACTAATAGCGATTAATGTTTGAAGACTTTTTATAAGTGTATAGATGGAAAATCTTGACATCTCTCACCATTTCTTAATCTGCGTGAAAACTCCAAAAATATCATCTAAAATGGAACGGAAGAGTAAGATTTTAACTTTCAAACTAAACTAGCAGAGGCTATTGGAACGCATTTTAATGAGAGCATTACAAAGCTCTTAATGATGTTGATTGACTGACGAATCCCAATCTAAGAAGCTAGATGGCATAGAATCTGAATTGGGTTTGCCTAAAAATTTGCGTGGCTTCTAAATTTCAAAGTAGTCTGAATTTTTTATTTTGTATAAGATGTTAGTGGGAGACATCTCAATTTAAAAGGTTGGGATTCTTCTTTAGCCGTCATTGGGTACGTAGCGAGGTTTCAAATTATTGCATCTACAGAAGATGGAAAAGACAAAGAGCTTGGATGTTAGTGGGTAATATTTCTTGTGATTTAATTATTTGTCTTTAATTTCATAGTTTGTGTGGATTGAAGTGTTTTTACTTCATGTAAAAAGAAAGAAGTTTACTTTACAGATTTAGTAAGATAGCTAAATGATGATAAACTGTAGAATGGAAAATCGTGGAAATCAAAATCTTCGTAGTAAAAATGATTATATCACACTGGCACATGTTGGTTTAGGGTTTATAAATCTGACGAAAGAAAGTAAGACGAAGGAATATCAATTCAATCGAGATAGAGCTTCAAAGCTTATTTGCGTTTTGTTTTCACAAAGTTTGCTTATGTGGACTGCCACCTAATTTTGGGAGCATTGGGAGCACAAAAATTGGGAGTCACAAATCATTTTCGATAAATATATATCACGCCAATCTCCTATTTTATTAATTTTTTGTAATCTGTTAAAAATTAACTTAATACAATACAGTGTTTCATAACTAATAAAATCGAGTAAAAATCATGACAGGGATTAAAACTCTTGGTTTGAATGTGAAACTCACTTGCAGAATAAATTCTTACGAAAATAACAACTGGAGTAAAAAGACATTTTGGTGTTCAAACTCTGATCCACGTGGCATTTAGAACAACTAACAATCTTGTAAAGCCACTTAGAAGATGGCAAAAGACAGCATGGGTCTATCTATAAGAAGAGTTAGGTGCCTGTCTTTTTCTCGTAACACTTTTTCCGGTAACTCAATTATCATCATCCAAATTCAAATATAGCTTCAAATATCCCCTCTTCTTGATTCAATCCCTGTGAAAAAGACACAACCAAATAAACAAACAAAGAAAAGAAAGATCCGAAAGATAAAGCAACTTAATTTGGTTCTAGTAATAACACAAGCAAAAGCGAGAATAGATAGGCAAATGATCATGCACTAAAATCCAATTCTAAAGGACCCACCATGTTTGATTGCATGTAATATAAACTTTATATTATCCTGTTACCTTATTTACCATTTAGGAGATTATCCCCCTTTACTTTGGTCGTAAACACAAAAGATATTATTAAGGTTTTATATATATTCTGTCCCCGGAGAACATGGCTCCTCAAGGGAATTATCATCAAATCCGAGAGTACGGTTGGTTGTCTGCACACTCTACACATCTTTTTTTTTTTTTTGATCGAAAAGGAAGATTTATTAAAGAAGTAGGAATGTACAAGAAGTTCTACCAGGGGTAGAAGAAACTAGGAAAAACAAAAAGCTGAAAACCAGAGATTACATGAAGATAGCATCCCTATTAGACAACACAGAATCTGAGAAGTTCAAGTGAACTCTGTGTTCCGCAGCCGCTGCCCACAACATAATCGAAGATTTGATATCATAGATAAGGTCATCATCAGTTTTGAAAAGATAGTTCTCTTCAAATCTTCTACAGTTTCGTTCTCTCCAAATCGAGTTAACAATTGCTGCAGGGATTAATTTCCATATGTAATTACCTGACATGGAGAATTGATGTGAATTCCAAGTCTCTGCCAAATTCCTCATTGAACCCGGTAACACCCAACTCCAACCTGAAGTTGGTGTTACATTATACCAAATTTTATAAGCTATTTTACAATGCAGGAAGAGATGGTCATGTGACTCCTCCCCTCCACCACACAAAGCGCAATTGCTATCAAGTTCATACCTTTCCGTTGAAGAGTATCAATCGTATTCAATTTGCCGTGTACCAAACACCACATCAAGAAACAGATTTTTGGAGGAATCTATAGGTTTGCCAAATGAATTGAGAAGGGAAGTTTGAAATGCCATGTTCCGCCACCAATCACATATACGGTGATTTGACAGTAAACACTCTCGAGGGATTCAATTTCCACCTCCTTGTATCTGACAGGCCATCACGAACAGAGGGAATGTCTCCAATGGCAGTAATGAGGACAGCATAATCTTGAGCTTCATCATTAGTAAGCACACGCCCAAAATCAAACTTCCGGTTTCCTTCATCGAAATCATACCCGCAATGTTTGAATTTTTGTTCCTGAATGACTTCAACGGTTAGGAAAGGAAGAAGCTAAAGGTTGTTGTCCACACCAGCAATCATACCAGAAAGTAATGGATGTTCCTGAATGGGTGAATAACGTCGAGTGCTCACTAATGAGACCAGCAGAATCAGCAATAGCTCGCCAACAAGAGACTCCATAAGTTTGTTTAACTTTACTTGGAATCCAATAAGAGAATTCGATCAGTACTTATCCTCTATGATTTTGTACCAAAGCCTATTCTTTTCCACTCCAAAACGCCAGCACCATTTAGCTAACATTGCTAAATTCATAAGCTTAAGGTTGCATACACCCAGACCACCTCTCTCTTTTGTTGCACGCACTATATCCCAGTTAACCAAATGTGAAGTTTTCGCACCTTCTTTATATTCCCATAAAAAATTCCGCATTTTCTTTTCCAAATTCTTAATAACCGAGTTTGGGGCCTTAAAAAGAGAAAAATAATAGGTTAGAAGAGAATATAGAATACACTTCAACAGAGCTAGCTTTCCCCCCTTTGATAATGAAATTCTCCTCCAAACAGAAAGTTTTGCCTCAAACTTTTCAATAATTGGATCCCAAATTCTTATGGAACCAGATTTAGCACCTAGGGGCATTCCCAAATACATGAAAGGAACGATGTCAACTGAGCAACCAAATTCTTCAGCCCATAGAGGTAAGTCAGGCACTACTCCCATGGCTATTAGTCTAGTTTTCAAAGTATTAACTTTAAGGCCGGTTATGAACTCGAAACAATGCAATGCTGAAAACAAGTTATGTAGCTCTTCTTTTTTATCATCTAAAAAGAAGATTGTGTCGTCCGCATAATGAAGATGATTTACCACAATACTAGATGGAGAGACTGAAAATCCACTGAAGAGGCCTTGATTAGCTGCCCTATCCATAAATCTTGAAAACCCTTCCATTGCAATGTTAAATAAAAGTGGAGAAACCGGACAACCTTGTCTTACACCTCTTGAACTAGTGAAGTAGATGAACGAAGACCCATTGATCAGGACCGAGAATGATGAAGTTGAATAACAAAACCTTAGCCAATTGCAGAATTTCCTACTAAAACCAATTTGAACAAGTACAAACTCAAGATATCTCCAATTGATTCTATCAAACGCTTTTTCAAGATCAATTTTACAAACAATACCCAGATTTTCAGACCTTAGTCTTGAGTCTACCAATTCATTGGCAATAAGAGTGCCATCAATTATTTGTCTGCCTTCAATATAAGCACATTGCACAGGAGAAATCAATTTATCCATGACAAGCTTCAGCCTTGTAGCTAAAACTTTTGCAATAATTTTATAAACACTAGTAAGCAGACAAATAGGTCTACAATCCTTTATAGTCTCAATATGGTCTTTTTTAGGCACAAGAATGATAAAAGTAGAGTTATGTTTAGAATTGATAGTACCTGTAGTGCAGAATTCATTCACAGTGCCCATAATATCATCCTTGATAAAGTGCCAACACTTCTGAAAGAAGAGATTAGGAAAACCATCCGGACCCACTCTACACATCTTCATGGTGGTGGGCTTGTTAGAATTCCATTATCTATGAGTCAGCCACTGACTCACTCGACACTCATTCACTTTATACATTCTATCGTGTGCATTGACTCTCTTCTCTCATCTCACTGTCAAGGAAAGTTGACGCTAAAAGAGGGTTCTATCGTTATGTGTGGCTGTTACACACCAACACTTGAAGATATATAATCCATCGGTACGATTCAAGCAGTGCATGCATCGGATCGGATCAATATTTACGTATAGCAGACGACATCGGTGGATATTTGCTTTGGTTGTGAAAGTCCATGACATTCGATTCGAAGCTAATTGACAACACGAAGTAAACATCGAAGCCTATCGTATTACGTTCAATTTTCATTATGCAGTGCAGTTATTTGAGACTATTATCCTCCGCATTTGTCAAGCATGGCGGGCTTGCTCGTTACTGCATTATCACTCACTTAGTCACTTATTCATTTTATGCGTACATCCTCTTCCTTTCTTTTCTGTGAAGGGAAGTTAAGGCTAGAGGTTAATGAGTGGTTAATGGTGTTTCCCATTTGGAGAGGTTGGGTAGTTTAGAAACACCTCATCCGCTTGCATATTTCTATACTTATGGATCACAACCTGTTATAACCGTAGTGGTACGTATCAGAACATCCGCAAAGCATTGAGTGGTACGTACACCTGCAAGCCAATTAATTGGGGAACTCCCATAGCAATTTTGGTTAAATCGCCTGATTGATATCATTTCTCTTGGGGACGAGCCTAGTTACAGGGACGGAGCTAAGTATAGCTCAGGGGTGGCCCCCGCCCCCCCTGTTTATGGTTGATTTATAAGTGATCCTTTAAAATTCTTATTAATTAAAAGTAAAATCTCTTAATAAGCCCCCCCTAAATATATTTTTTTGTCAATTAGCCCTCCCTGTATGGAATTTCTGGCTCTGTCCCTGCCTAGTTATGGCCTAAGTCTAAGTCATATGGTCTTCTAATCTAGCATCTAGATTGGCAGCTACGACAACCTCCTAAGTATTATGGTAGTGATAATCTAGCATCTAGAAGCGCTGAACCACTCCACGAAGTTGCGCTGAATGGAATAGCGTAACCATCTCATCCGTCGGATCAAAAAATAAATCAATATGCGCTGAACCATTCAGCGAAATTATCTCGCTACTTATTCACATGCGAGATATATCTACAGAGACAAGTAGTGTTAACAAATAGACAACGCTTTTATTTATTTTTAATCTGACGCTTTTTAACCAATCTAGCAGCCAAATCCAGTCCACATGACTTGGTCTAACTGAGGCTCTAGCCCATCCTTGGATTTGGTAAGGAAAATTTTCACTATACAGATTTGTCTGATTTTTGGTGTTAGCCTATGAGTAAATAGAGACTTATTTGTCTGATTTTTGGTGTTAGACTATGAGTAAACAGAGAATAGCTCATAAAGTCTTCCATCGTTCGACCAATAAACAAAAAACATATAACAAGTTGCATATGCTGCCCCATGGTGCATAGTGACTCACAATAGTCTGCCGCAGACAGCCGTGGTACATAAGATCCAATACGAAGTGACAAGACTAAATAAATTAGTACTTTCCTCCCTAATAATTTACAAGAAATCAAAAGGTAAATGAGCACAAATTATAAAATCAGTTTGTCTTACAACAACAAAGTTAAGTACGTACAATATGTCCTTCATTAGTCTAACTAATAAACAAATCAGATTGCATCAGTACTTTTCTTAATTCTCACATTTATCTAATTATTCTTTAATGGGGCTCCCCTTTTGGAGCCACCCTTTAGTACTCTCTCATAGAGCCAAGTACTGTTGGGAGCACTAAGGGGAAAAACACACCCGAAAAGACGATTTATATGAATCACCTCAACTGGCTAGTAGAGTGAAATCTGTTGTGGGTAAGTTCATTCGTCCAGTCAGGCCGCATTTGTTTAGCTTTAGGCCTATTCCTATGCACAAGGTTAAAAAAACATGTTTGACATACCATGTGGCATGGAAAATGAGTTGTAGCACTATGGGAAAACCACACAGCGACAGAATTTCTAGCGAACGAAATAAATAATATCACCAGCGCTACCATGAATATCGCTCGACATAAAGTCTAACGCCAATGGCAAGTTCTTTGTCGACTATAAATAGGTAATTTTCAAACTAAAAAATTACATCAAAATTTTTACATAAAGTTTTTCTCTTTTTCTCTATTTCTCTCTTTCTCAATCTAATTTATTTTTCCAATTTCTCCCAAATGTCACAATTTCAAACCCAACTTGATTCGGCAGCGCAACTTGATTTTTCTTGTGTAGTGCTTTAAGGTGTCGTTAAGAAGATATGTGATAGTTATAAAGAAATAGGTAAAGCAAAGATGTCTTCAAGTTTTAGATATTAACCAAGCCAAAACTGCAACAAAGAAAAGTTCAAGGCAAGGAAAATCAAGGAAAAACAAATTTGAAGACAAAGAGGAAGATAAAGATTGGAAACTCTGTTCATGGGCGCGTTGATTGAAAGTTTTATGAAATGAAGAAGATAAACAAGATGAAAAACATTGTCCCAAATTTTTATTTTGAAAGTCTATATATTTCAAATTATTATTTTCTAGTTTTATGTCTTGCAAAATGACTATTAATGATTAATTCGAAGTTTAATGAATTTGAAAATCTGACTCGTATTGTTGAAAATTAAACTTAATGCTATTGTTAATTCAATCTTACATTTTAATTAGAGTTACATTTTAGTTTAAACTATAGTAAGACAAATATTAATACTTAATACTTAGACTTAAGTTGACAATTAAGAAATTAAAACATAATTATTGGATTATATTTGGGCAACACTCTTAAAATCTCGAAACAACTTCCAAATTGGAAGTCTTTTTCGTTGATGCGACGATATTCGGCACGACACCTTTGTTCAAGTTTCATCATGGTTTCACCATCCCTCATGTTTGGACCTTCTTGTTGAAGTAAAACAAGATACATACTAGCTTATACATTACAGTGAAGCGATGAGACAACCCTGAACCATCACGATTGTTGAGGTTCATTGTTTGTTCTTGAAAATTTTCAAATATCCTTTTCCCAAAATGTTTGGGGATGGAATGTGTAGCGCCCCCAAAGCTAGTAGCTGACTAATCCAAGAGATTAACTAAATAAAGAGGCACCAAGGATTAAATGATATACTTAAGCATTCAATTAAGAAATCTACTACAAAACTTAACCCAAAAACTAGCCCGCTCTGAAATATATATATACAAGAACTCCTATCAAATGATACATATACAATAGTCATTTGGTTTACAAATAGAATATACAACATAATAAACATAGAAGAAGTTAACCAACTAACGAACTCAACTCCTTGAAGCTTCCGCTGCGCAACTCTGATCTGTCTCTGAAACTGAAAGTGGGAAAAGGGTGAGCACATCATTCCTAAAAGGGGTGCCCAGTAGGAATAGCATATAACTTCAATTAATCATTAGAATGATTTGGAAAATAATTCATGTTTTCCCAAAACACTAAAAAACCAACCAATTCACAGAGATAAGCAATCATGTATATGGAACTTAACTCCTTCTTCAAACAATTTATAATATTGGTGTCGACCAATTCCATACACACCTAATAGCATATATTGATGTCGACCAATTCCTTACACACCTAATAAGCATAAAAGCTCGAAAGTAAGTAGATATAAATGAAGGTGCGTATCCTATACACCACAAATGGGAATTCCTATTTCCCAAGCATTAGATGGAAATTCTTATTTCCCAAACATTCAAAAAGACAAACAAAGCATTACAATTCTTTTCCAAGAAATGCAAAGATTAAAAGAATCAACAGTACTTTCGGAAATTAAAATAAAACAATGCATGGAGTACACAATCAGACAATGCATGAATTTGTTAAACATAACTTTTGTAAAAGAAAACAACAATAATCACATAAGAGTTAAATATAAATTCCCACCTCTTTTGATGATAAGTCACGCCTACCTCGAGATCCACGATCCACTGGGTCATCCTTTGAATCGATCTTTGTTAATAATGACTAATTGTTAATCACATAAGCACTCTAAGAATCTAGACAAAATGGCTCATACAAGAGTCATACAAGTCTATCAAATGGTTCTAAACCCATTTATGGTTCTACACCTTTTTTTTTTTTGCTGGGTCAAAATTGAATTTTATTAGCAAAAGGATAACAAAATACAGACTAAAAAATTAAACAAAAACAAAAAAGAAAGTTCAAAAATAAAGAAGAGATAAGTCTACATATCAGACTTATACTCTAATAAAAACTATAATATGTTTGTTATGGGCATTCTAGAGTGCTTATAATAAAAACAAAGAAAATAATAATAGTTCTACACCTTATTATTATCTATCTTTAGCATATACAAGGGTTTAATAATTCAATTAGGTTGGTCATTAGCTAAGTATTATGAATATCTACAAGTTTGTAGAAGAAACCAAAGGTCAATTTGGACTATAAGGAGTCCAAATAATCAATTATAGGAAAAACTAGTCCCAAGCCCAAGTCCACTAAACCAGCCCATTAACCTAAGGTCTGGTCCAAATGAGTTAACTAACAGTCACTAACACTCAACATATGGTCAGAAGGAGTCAACTAACGGTCAACATCTAACCAAAGTCAAAGTCATGGTCAAATGGTCAATTGAGTCAAAGGTCAAACCTAGTCAAGGTCAACTGAACGAGTTTTGAGTCAAACCGACTCAACTCAGGTTACCAGGTGAACTCGACTCAGTCATATTAACTGATTTAGCTAAACAAAACTGAATCAGACTGAATAAGCTCAGTCAGACAAGCCAAGGGTTCTTCTAACGCATCTGCAACTCTAACTCTATAAATCTACTCAAGTTCAACTTCAATCTACTCATTTCATCAATTCATTCATTCAAATTATAACTCAAAATTGATTTACAAAGATAACACAGCCTACCTGCAATAGAAGAACTTGCAAGCTTTCACTGCTAGCACTAGCTACAGTCTTGCAACTCCCATTATCAACCCTTTCTCACACAATTCAATTCTGCTCAACCCCATCTCCATACACAGCAGAACCAATCAACAATTATTGTATTCCACACACACCATTTATATCAGCAGCACCACAACCATTGCCATCTAATCTAACTAGCCATGACATCTCCACCTGCAATTTCAGTTCCACCGCCATCTAAACTCTTAACCGCAACACCACCATCTAAACACATACTCTCATTACTTCTTAGCTCTGAGATTTCAACTCCATCTCACAAATTAACACCAACACCTGCAGCTCAAACTAATAACAACTTAACTTAACCATATTCAGTACTACAAATCTTCATATCTGTAACATCATATCTACACAGCTGTTGATGGTGGTTTTTATCTTAGGGTTAAAATCGTAAAATACTAAATCCTAGCAGACAGTGATGTCACAACACTTAAAGCAACAAGCATTTACTAGGCACATTTACTGAAACCTTTAATGTGTCCCTAAATAATTACCGGGGTATCTTTTCAAACCTTTAATGTGTCCCTAAATAATTACCGGGGTATCTTTTCAAATTAGGGTTAAGACAAGCCAAACCCTAATTCCCAGGTGTGCCAATGGCAAAATATGCCAGCCACACCGACCACGCAAAAGCATGCCAACCATGCTCGCCGCACCTCTGTGCCAATGGCAAATCATGCCAGCCACACCGAACGCGCCAAAGCATGCCAACCATGCTAGCCGTGCCTCTGTGCCAATGTAAAAATCATGCCAGCCACACCGACCGCGCCAAAGCATGTCAACCATGCTAGCCCGCACCTCTATGCCAATGGCAAATCATGCACCACAATCGATCGCGCCAAAGCATGCCAACCATGCTCGCCGCACCACCTCGTGCCAATGGAAAATCATGTCACCACACCGACCGCGCCAAAGTATGCCAACCATGCTCGCCGCACCTCCGTGCCAATGGCAAATCATGCCAAACGCACCTCGCCATGGCCCCATGCCACGCCACCATACTGGCCTTCACTAGGCGGCTACCAAAACGAAGGCGTGCAACAATCTCTGGTTGCCCTTCATTCCCAGGAGCAAATCCTGACCGTCTAAGGTTACCAAACGACCTTTGCCCCAAGACCCTAGCTTGGTCACGCACCTAGCCCAACCTAGTCACGCCATGCGCCTATGGCAAACCCTTGGCCCCACATGCCAAGCCAAACCAAACCTAGCCAAGCTAGCCGCGCCATGCCAAACGCACCTTTCCTTGGCCCTAGCCATGCTAGTCACATCATGCCAAGCCAAACGCCCTTGCCTTGGCCCTAGCCACGCCATACGCCCATGGAAAACCCTTGGCCCCACATGCCAAGCCAAAACCGCACCTAGCCAAAGTGTAACACCCCATGTTTTTAGCATGGCGCATGCTAAAAGATGCGCCATTTGCTTGTGATGAAGCTTCATCCAAAGCTTCCGCAGCGTGAAAAAGGTGGATTGGCTTAAGGCCAATACCGCGCCAAAAATGGCGCATTATGTTTGGCATTTGGCCAAGGGCCAATGTTGCATCATCATGATGCATTAAGCCAGTTGGGTAGGTGGGCTCGATCTTACAGCGCAATCATTGTACGCAATCGTTGTGTGTAATCATTGTGCAACAGACAGAACAAGTGGTGCACAATCATTGTGCAGCAGACGGAACGAGTGGTGCACAATCATTGTGCAACAGAACGGAGACTCGGCAATCATTGCCGGTCCTTCGAAATTCATGGCAACGGCCATGAATAGTGAAGCATGTCAATATGCTCCCCTTTTCATACTTGTAGAAATTCCATTAAGACATATATAGGGAGGGGTAGTTGGTTGAAGGTGCATATGCGGACTATGTACCAAGTAAGCTTCATAGCTTAGCCGGAAGAGCATAAATGATGCCTAAGGCTCATTTATAGTTGCGTAGCCTTTCGAAGAGGGTATTTGATGCGTTGGCATCGCTATGCCACAACGCGGACCCGATGATGCATAATCATTATGCATCTTGGCGGAATGGCCTATACGGACCAGGCCATTACTGTTTTTGCTAGGCCACGACCTTGCAAACGATTTGGTTTAAGTTTCTGTCCCTTCATGATGAACTACGGTGCGTGCTTGATCCCTTTGGAGTAGGGAAGGGCGTAGGCAGCCGCAATGAGTTGCGGCATTGCCGGTCCAAAGACGTTGGCCCCTCATATCATCTAAGCTCGGTAGCTCGACGCAAGAGATGATTGTGGCCAGACTTGATGAGGCTTAGTTGCATGCCGATAAGTGGATGCTCATACTTCCTATCAAGTTATAAAGAGTTGGTAACGTGGGAAATGGCAAGGGCTTGATGGTGCGGCCTACGCTAAAGTCCAAGGCTTATACAGGCAATGACGGATGCTCGGCTAGCTAGGGAATTCAGTGATGAATTCCCTACGTAAAGGCAAAGCCAGAGACGCATGAAAAATGCATTGGCATTGGCCTTATGGCCGTAAACCCTTTTGCGGGACAAGGGTAAGTTGGAACGGTGTGGAAGCTAAGTTAGCTGCGTCATGCAATGTAACACCCCATGTTTTTAGCATGGCGCATGCTAAAAGATGCGCCATTTGCTTGTGATGAAGCTTCATCCAAAGCTTCCGCAGCGTGAAAAAGGTGGATTGGCTTAAGGCCAATACCGCGCCAAAAATGGCGCATTATGTTTGGCATTTGGCCAAGGGCCAATGTTGCATCATCATGATGCATTAGACCAGTTGGGTAGGTGGGCTCGATCTTACAGCGCAATCATTGTACGCAATCGTTGTGTGTAATCATTGTGCAACAGACAGAACAATTGGTGCACAATCATTGTGCAGCAGACGGAACGAGTGGTGCACAATCATTGTGCAACGAGACGGAGACTCGGCAATCATTGCGGTCCTTGAAAATTCATGGCAACGGCCATGAATAGTGAAGCATGTCAATATGCTCCCCTTTTCATACTTGTAGAAATTCCATTAAGACATATATAGGGAGGGGTAGTTGGTTGAAGGTGCATATGCGGACTATGTACCAAGTAAGCTTCATAGCTTAGCCGGAAGAGCATAAATGATGCCTAAGGCTCATTTATAGTTGCGTAGCCTTTCGAAGAGGGTATTTGATGCGTTGGCATCGCTATGCCACAGCCCAGCGGACCCGATGATGCATAATCATTATGCATCTTGGCGGAATGGCCTATACGGACCAGGCCATTACCGTTTTTGCTAGGCCACAGCCTTGCAAACGATTTGGTTTAAGTTTCTGTCCCTTCATGATGAACTACGGTCTGTGCTTGATCCCTTTGGAGTAGGGAAGGGTACGTGGCAGCCGCAATGAGTTGCACGGCATTGCCGGTCCAAAGACGTTGGCCTCATATCATCTAAGCTCGGTAGCTCGACGCAAGAGATGATTGTGGCCAGACTTGATGAGGCTTAGTTGCATGCCCGGTAAGTGGATGCTCATACTTCCTATCAAGTTATAAAGAGTTGGTAACGTGGGAAATGGCAAGGCTTGATGGTGCGGCCTACGCTAAAGTCCAAGGCTTATACCAGGCAATGACGGATGCTCGGCTAGCTAGGGAATTCGGTGATGAATTCCCTACGTAAAAGCAAAGCCGAGAGACGCATGAAAAATGCATTGGCATTGGCCTTATGGCCGTAAACCCTTTTGCGGGACAAGGGTAAGTTGGAACGGTGTGGAAGCTAAGTTAGGCTGCGTCATGCTCCACGAGCATGCTTGCAAGGGCAAATGGACGTGCATTTGCCTAGCTTTAAAGGCCCGGATCGTAGCTTCATCATGGCGCACCTGGAGATTACGGCTGCGGGGCAACGCGCCAAAGGCGTAATTTTCCGGTCCAGTCACTGAGATGGTATCGAGCAAGTTCCGAGAAAACTCTAGGGACTTGTGCGGAGTGGACTCATTGGCGAGTGTTTTCCTTGATGGAAACATAAAGTTGGAGAGTAGGCCAACTTTTGCGCGGGAAGAGTTTGTAATCGCTTTGCCGATTACTATGAGAATCGAGTTGAGCTTGTTCAAGTCTTGTGAGATTGCACGGCCTAAGTGGCACCCCACTTACGAGTGGATATCCGGAAGACCGTGCAGGGACGGTGGGTAGACAATGGGACTGATCATCCCCACACGTTGGCACCGCCAAGGGTGTGCGTTGTCGCCTGGCTAGCATCCCACTTACGAGTGGCAACTGGATGACCGTCGGGGACGGTGGGCAATGGATACTGATCCACACAAAGATCATGCTAAAATTTTGTCATTTTGATGACATCTTTCAACTTGTGAACCTTAGGGACTTCGAGTGCGTAGTATGGGATGCGCATTCGGGATACCCAGTCGAGATATCCTCTTGACACTTTGCCAATTGCGATTCTTGGTTTAGTTGTGGGCACTTTTGGATCCACAGGCGGGTGGTATGGGACATGTGCTCGGAAGATCTAAATTGTTGTTCATGACAACTTGAAGAAACCCGTGATTTACGAGCATCCGGTATGGGACTTTTGCTCATGGAATCCAACTCGAAGAGATTGTCCACAATAGCTTTGGTTTTGAATTTCGGGGACGAAATTCTTTGAAGAAGGGTGTGATAATGTAACACCCCATGTTTTTAGCATGGCGCATGCTAAAAGATGCGCCATTTGCTTGTGATGAAGCTTCATCCAAAGCTTCCGCAGCGTGAAAAGGTGGATTGGCTTAAGGCCAATACCGCGCCAAAAATGGCGCATTATGTTTGGCATTTGGCCAGGGCCAATGTTGCATCATCATGATGCATTAAGCCGATTGGGTAGGTGGGCTCGATCTTACAACAAGCAATCATTGTACGCAATCGTTGTGTGTAATCATTGTGCAAATGACGAGAACAAGTGGTGCACAATCATTGTGCGGCCGACGGAACGAGTGGTGCACAATCATTGTGCAACGAACGAGACTCGGCAATCATTGCCGGTCCTTCGAGGAAATTCATGGCAACGGCCATGAATAGTGAAGCATGTCAATATGCTCCCCTTTTCATACTTGTAGAAATTCCATTAAGACATATATAGGGAGGGGTAGTTGGTTGAAGGTGCATATGCGGACTATGTACCAAGTAAGCTTCATAGCTTAGCCGGAAGAGCATAAATGATGCCTAAGGCTCATTTATAGTTGCGTAGCCTTTCGAAGAGGGTATTTGATGCGTTGGCATCGCTATGCCACACAAATAAGCGGACCCGATGATGCATAATCATTATGCATCTTGGCGGAATGGCCTATACGGACCAGGCCATTACCGTTTTTGCTAGGCCACACCTTGCAAACGATTTGGTTTAAGTTTACGTCCCTTCATGATGAACTACGGCTACGTGCTTGATCCCTTTGGAGTAGGGAAGGGTACGTAGGCAGCCGCAATGAGTTGCAGCATTGCCGGTCCAGCACGTTGGCCCCTCATATCATCTAAGCTCGGTAGCTCGACGCAAGAGATGATTGTGGCCAGACTTGATGAGGCTTAGTTGCATGCCAGTAAGTGGATGCTCATACTTCCTATCAAGTTATAAAGAGTTGGTAACGTGGGAAATGGCAAGGGCTTGATGGTGCGGCCTACGCTAAAGTCCAAGGCTTATACCCAGGCAATGACGGATGCTCGGCTAGCTAGGGAATTCAGTGATGAATTCCCTACGTAAAGGCAAAGCCAGAGACGCATGAAAAATGCATTGGCATTGGCCTTATGGCCGTAAACCCTTTTGCGGGACAAGGGTAAGTTGGAACGGTGTGGAAGCTAAGTTAGCTGCGTCATGCTCCACGAGCATGCTTGCAAGGGCAAATGGACGTGCATTTGCCTAGCTTTAAAGGCCCGGATCGTAGCTTCATCATGGCGCACCGGGGAGATTACGGCCTGCGGGGCAACGCGCCAAAGGCGTAATTTTCCGGTCCGTCACACAAAGCTAGCCACGCCCAAGGCGAACACTTGGCCCCACATGCCAAGCCAAACCAAACATAGCCAAGCTAGCCGCGCCATGCCAAACGCACCTTGCCTTGGCCCTAGCCATGCTAGTCACATCATGCCAAGCCAAACGCCCTTGCCTTGGCCCTAGCCACGCCATATGCCCATGGAAAACCCTTGGCCCCACATGCCAAGCCAAAACCAAACCTAGCCCAGCTAGCCACGCCATGCCAAACGCACCTTGCCTTGGCCCTAGCCATGCTAGTAACATCATGCCAATCCAAACGCCCTTTCCTTGGCCCTAGTCACGCCATACGCCCATAGCAAACCCTTGGTCCCACATACCAAGCCAAAATCGCACCTAGCCAAAGCTAGCCACGCCCAAGGCGAACCCTTGGCCCCACATGCCAAGTTTAACCCTAGCCGCGCTACCACGTTGGCCCTCACTACACGGCTACCAAAACGAAGGCGTGCAACAATAAACGGTTGCCCTTAAATCCCGGGAAAAAATCCTAGCCATCCAAGGTTACCAGACGACACATGGTAACCTTTGGCCCGAAAACCTAAGTTTGGCCACGCCAAACCTTGCCATGCCAACGGCATGCCAACCTAGCCACTCCACCACGTTGGCCCTCACTACGCGGCTACCAAAACGAAGGCGTACAACAATCAACGGTTGACCTTCAATCCCAGGAGCAAATCCTAGCCATCCAAGGTTACCAAACGACACATGGTAACCTCTGGCCCGAAAACCTAAGTTTTGCCATGCCAACGGCATGCCAACCTAGCCGCGCCACCACGTTGGCCCTCACTACGCGGCTACCAAAACGAAGGCGTGCAACAATCAACGGTTGACCTTCAATCCCGGAGGAAATCCTAGCCATCCAAGGTTACCAAACGAGACATGGTAACCTCTGGCCCGAAAACCAAAGTTTGGCCACGCCAAACCTTTCCATGCCAACGGCATGCCAACCTAGCCGCGCCACCACGTTGGCCCTCACTACGGGGCTACCAAAACACTTGGTGCAACGATCAACGGTTGCCCCTCCTCTCAAGATGCAAAATCTCGACCGTCGAAGGTCACCAGGCTGGAAAGTTTCTCGAGCTTGACTTGCCAAGCCACAACAACGTGCTACATGTTTTCCAAAACATTCGAGACATCAACACAAACTGGGGGATCCTCTTTGGGTATTGGTTTGGCGGTCTACAGCGTGCGGCGTACACTACGCCAGTCATAAGGAAGTGTCATAAGGGTGAGGCGGTTAGTAAATACGAGAAGTTATGTGTGAAACGTTCATGGGACATAAAGCACATGCGTTAACGACTTTATGGGACATCAATCCCATAACGTTAGCAGTTTCATGAAAACCAGTTTCATGCGTCAACAGCACCATCAACAATCAATTCATATTGATTTCCCCTAAGTTTATCTTGATAACATCGTCTCAAAAATCTCGCAAAATCGCCAGAGGCGAAGGACAGAAGAATAAGAAAATGAGAGAAAAAGAAAGAAGAAGAAGAAAATATTAGAGTTATCTTCACGGTCTGGGAATAAGGCCGACCAAATTACTGAGGCACCCAACACTCTTGATAAGGGCTGCCAAGGCGGCTAAAGTGCAAAATAACTATTTTTTCCCTTCATACAAATCTGATGATATCTTCTTCGTCCGGTATCCGAATGACACGTTCGAGTAGTCCACTCTGCCTAACTTTTCGAGATCCATCCAACAATACTAGTTTCGTATCTAAATCGTTGTTAGATTAATTTCTGTTAATTAACGTTCGTATTAAACTATTCAAGTCATTGTCGGCTAAATTGTCTCTTGATCATCTCTAGATCGACTCTTGACCAGACTAATAGCGTTGACGAGCTTGAGGGTCTTTATAAAATGCATCTGCGAATATAGTCTCAGTATGAAAAACGTAATTCCTGCAACTAAGTTCAATAGCCGTACCAAACCGTCCCGTGTGCATCCCTAGTGGTGGCTACATACAGTAAAACCTTTTTATATAATACTCCATAATATAACATTCTCGCTAAAATAATAGAATTTTCTGGTCCCAACTCGAGCCACTAGTGCTAAAATAATAAATTGGATAATATTATAATATATAATACATTCCAAAACATTCCCTTAAGCATTATTATGTCCCAAATTTTATATAAAATAATAAGTATATTAGATAATAAATAATAATTTTCATACATATCAAATTATATATGTAAATTATGTGTTAAATACTATTTATATTAAGTTAGGGGTTTGTGAATGCATTGGATGTAATATAATATTAATGTTTCTACGATTTCCAATGTATCATTATCTAGAAATTTCTATCAAATTAGTCAATGGTTGCACATCCTAGGACCTAGGTACTTTGTGTCAATGTCAAAGTCGAACCATAATGGTTAATATTTAAAAAAAATTAGGAATTATCCTTTAGGTTAATATATTTATAAAATAATAAATTATTAAATTAGAAATGACACTGATTAATCCTTGGATATTTTCTTCCAATTGAGCATTTTCTGGTTCGAGAACATCAATATCTTCGGACGAAATCTTACAATGACGGAAATAATTTGCAATTGTTTTTGCCGTCACCTCAAATATCCAAGTCATATTAGCAAAATTGATAGCATCCAAAATGTTAATCTTTTCAAGATTTGGTGGGTCAAATTCATGGCTTTGCAAGATGCTAGAATAAAATCGACGCCGGCAATGAACATTGAATGCTCGAATAATCCCAGAATCACATGGTTGAATTTTAGATGTTGTGTTAGGAGGCAAGAATTTTGGTCAATACCCTTTAGGTACACATATACATCTTCTCTTATACAATTTAACTTCTTAATTAAGAAAATGTTGAATAAATGAATAAATATTCATTTATCGATAAATAAATAATCCCGTTAAACGAATATTTTTTCTTGGTCCCGAAAAAATTCATTTATCGAGGTTAAACTGAATCTAATTAAGTAAAATATATACAAAATTATTTATTTTTTTGGTCAATAAAATGAACTTTTATACCACAACTAATCTTTGACCCATTGGTCCAATTTTGGATCACCTAGTAGCCTTTCGGTAAAGTCATGGTGCTCATTTTTGAGGTTTTGTTGCAGTAGGTATGTTTTTAGTTCACTTTGGCAAAGTTCGTCTGGACTCTGGAGGCACTATTTTGGATCACTATGCATACACTCAAGTGATTGGATACAAAATACAGTCAAGTGATTGGACAAATTCTGACTGATTAGCTAGATTTTACAAAATACAAGAGTATGTCTTGTAAATAACCCGTATTGCTGTCCCAAGAATGAATCCTACCCAGTTGAAAGATCCATCAAATAATCAAAGACTACCCACTTTTAGTTGGCCAGTATATGCATCTTTCCAAGAACGAGCATACACTTTATACTATTTATGGCATCTAGCTCTAGTTTCTGCCTGAAAGTATGAAACACATTTTTCATATGGCTCGTCCAAACAGGACCCTCCTTATTCCTTAATCCTAGACTGTCCAGTTTCCCAACCTCTAGAAGTTAGCTGGCTGATTAAGAAAATAATTAGCTTTTAATGTGTTTCATACTTTTAAAAAGTGTCAGATAGACTCTATCAATGCAGCGTTATCACTATGGTGCGAACCAAATGGATGTGTGATGCTCGTTAGCAGGGTTCTGGAAGAGCATGACTCTTTCCAAAAGAGTATGCGCAAGAGGAAGAAGTCTATTCCAGTGAGCCAGGAAGCCGTGAACCTGAGGTTGTGTCGCAACAAGATGAGGAATGGGCTTTATACAGCAGCAATTCGTACCCTTACTTCTACTGGGGTAGCTCCACAGACTGTTGGTACTCTCAACGAACTCAGAAACAAACATCCCTCGGCTGCTCCCCCCCTTATTTCATCCGAACCCATTGGACATGC
Source organism: Papaver armeniacum (assembly GCA_023531295.1). Taxonomy (NCBI): domain Eukaryota; kingdom Viridiplantae; phylum Streptophyta; class Magnoliopsida; order Ranunculales; family Papaveraceae; genus Papaver; species Papaver armeniacum. The sequence continues at coordinate 659,045 of JAJJWW010008294.1, read as the reverse complement.
GGCATTTTGTGCTTCCAACGAGCTGGTACTTGGCAGGCTGAAGAGTTTCCCGAAAGGCACTTCTTGTGGCCGTGACGGATTAAGGGCACAACATTTACTCGATGCGTTAAGTGGTGCAGCTGCTGCAATTTCGGATGAACTAATCAGTGCTATTACAGATGTTGTGAACTTGTGGCTGGCAGGTAAGTGTCCTCCTTCTTTAGGGATTTATGTTGCCAGTGCACCTCTCACACCACTTATGAAACCAGGGGGAGGGTTGAGACCCATAGCCGTGGGCACAATTTGGAGAAGACTAGTCTCCAAAGTTGCTGCCACACACATTGGTAAACTCATGCAACCATATCTCTCTGATTACCAATTTGGGGTAGGTGTCTCTGGGGGAAGTGAAGCTATTCTACATTACGTTAACCGCTTGGTTGCGGCTAAAGGGAACAAAAAACCATGTCCATGCTGTTGGTTGATTTTTCGAATGCTTTTAATCTTGTGAACCGTACAGCCATGCTTAGAGAGGTTAGGTCTTTGTGTCCTTCAATCTCTCGTTGGGTTGAATTTTGTTATGCAGAACCAGCCCGATTGTATTATCTGGACAATGTTCTTTCTTCGGCTCAAGGGGTTCAGCAGGGAGATCCATTGGGGCCTCTTTTATTTGCGCTCACTTTACATCCCATGGTTAAGAAAATAGGCGAGGTCTTTCTTTGGAGCTACAGGCATGGTACTTGGATGATGGAACCATCATTGGTGACACATTGCAGGTGGCTAAAGCTTTTAAGATCATTCAGGAAGACGGTGTGGGGTTGGGGCTGTACATGAACGTCAACAAAACTGAGTTATATTGGCCTTCTCCGGACAGTAGAAGCTTTGAGTTGTTTCCTCCTCACATTAGCAGACCACCAAATGGTGTTAAACTATTGGGAGGTCCAGTGAGTAATAACCCCGGTTATTGTGTGGATATGGTTCACAAAAGGGTTCAGAAAACTGTCAGCTTGATGGAGGCAGTAAGCAAATTAGAGGATCCTCAATGCGAATTGTTGTTACTTAGAAACTGCACAGGAGTCTCGAGATTGTACTTCACCTCGAGAACTACTATGCCCGGTTTTATGGACTTGGCCGTAGATACCTTTGACACTCATCTTTTTCAGTTTTTGCGGCGTTTAATCACAGGTGACGGTCCGGGTTATGGGCTGTTGCAACATAGGCTTGTTACTCTTCCTCTCAAGCACGGTGGATTGGGTACATATTCTATGTCTGACACACGCACCTCTTTGCTACCTTGCTTCTTGCCTCCAGACTTTTGCCTTGCGGATCCATTTTGAGACATTCGGGTATCGACCTGTTGGTTCTTGCTTCACCAATGCCTTACATGACTTTAACACAGCTTGTAGTGCTTCCATTCCTATTCCCGGTTTAGAAGATGTTGCACCCGTCCACTCCATGAGTTCCCTCGCAACTATTTACTTTGATACCGTGGTTAGTTCGATGCTTACTAGCTTCCAGATGACAGACCGTGATAAGGCCTTGTGGCAATGTAATCGAGACCAGCATGCTCAAGATTTCCTGTTGGCTATACCCATTGAAGGCTTAGGACAGAAAATTGGTCCGAGACACTTCAGTGCAATCCTCAAGTACAGGCTTGGAATTCCTTTCTTTGAAGAGGATGGGATTTGTCCTAGTTGCTCGTCTGCGATGGATAAATTTGGTGATCATGCCGTGCATTGCAAAAATGATTTGGGCTTGAAGTTCAGACATGACCTCCTCCGTGATACTTTTGCGGACATATGCTATCGGTTGGGTGTTCCTAAGCACGGAAGAGGTTGATCTTGGGCTTATCTCGGACAATGGCTCTGGTCTTATTCCGCGGACATAATGGTTTATAATTGGGATAACTTGACGTGACGTTTGCCTTGATGTTCTTGTCGTTTCCCCTTCACAGGGAATGGTGTTCGTTCCTTTGTGCCCGGTCAAGCCATTGACAAAGCTGTCGCCCTCAAGCGAAAGAAGTATCTGGATAAGTGTACTGCTCAAGGTTTCGGTTTTGGCACCTTAGCTTTCACCACTTTGGGTGGACTGGGTGGTGAGACTATCGACTTTCTTAAGAGATTGTGTAATTTCTCGGCTAGCCATGATGCTAATGTTAGAGTTGGAAATTTTCTTTTCCATAGAATAGGGGTAGCTCTTCAGAGAGGGGTTGGCACGCAACTTGTGTCTCGTGTGCCAACTAACTTCTTGAAAGAACTTATCATGGAGTGATGTATAAGTTTTTATTAATTTCTTAATTATGCTTTTAATTACCTTATTTATTACAATTTCCAACCATTTCATTGGTAAGCGAACAAAATAACTTCAAGAAAAATTTAGGGTCGCAGAGACTGAGCAAGTAACGTTTCAATGTTCAATGGGAAGAACAAAACTATGAAACGCCACTATGAAAATCAAACTTGGAAATCTGAGAAGCAATGATTTGATTTAGTGTCTTGATTTATACTGTTAAGGAGAAAAAAAAAATACTAGATTTAGCAACGTTTCTTTTAAGAAAATATTTGAAAAGTTAGAGACAAGAAGGTTCCTTTGAATAAGCCCCCACGTACAATTGAGTCAGACAACAGGTTAAAAAACTTTTTTATTACAAATTTTCTGAAATATATATTAATTGATTATTCAAAAAAATAACTAATGAAGATTAGTACTTGTACAGTACTAACTAAGAGTCTAAGATCGATCTGGATCACGCCATAACCATGGGCATCACCGTGTACACATCAGAATCACTGTTTTTAATTATCATTATTATGTTAAAAAAATCCAATATTCGATTCTCATTTATGATTTTATTCTGATTACTTAATAATTAAATTAATCAAAACAGTAAATCATAATTAATCACTTTTCCAAATTCCTTGCATTTATAAGCCTCTTGAGCCTCTCTTTCTTCTCTCATAGAAAAAAAAAAGAACTCCAAATTTCTTGTAGTCTTTTTTTAATGGCTCCCAGAGTACATCCACAAGCCTCTCTATCACCCTCTTCATCTTCATCATCATGTATAACATCAAAAACAGAAGTATTCACAATATGGATGAAATCCTTGGTAATGAATAGCAACGGTTGTACCGTCTTCGATTCGAATGGTGAAATCATATACCGGATCGACAACTACAACAAGAAGTGTAGTAACAAAGTTTATCTCATGGATCTTAAAGGAAATGTTTTATCAACTATTCTTAAAAAGGTAAATTGAACGCTTATTATCAGTTTTTCCATTTCTTGATTTTTCATGTACCAACCCAGTTACGAATATCCGTTGCGAATTACTAACAGTTTGCTTTCATGATTTTTGTTTTGTAGGGATTGAGAATGTTTGGAAGGTGGGAAGGTTATAATGGAAGTTATTGTTCCAAGCAAGATCAAGAGAAGCCATGGTTTCAAGTTAGGAAACCTTTTAGAGTTCTAAAAAAAGGTCATTGCAATGTTAGTGTTTCAATGGGGCCTTCGAATACTTCGTTATATACAATCGAAAGGCTGGATGGTAAAATGGGTTGCAAGATTCTAGACCAAGCAGGAAATGTAGTTGCAGAGATGAAACAAAAGCAATCAAGATTTGGTGTTGGGTTAGGGGATGATGTATTGACATTAATGGTGGAATCAAATGTGGATCATTCATTAATTTTAGGACTTATTGTTGTACATGGGTTAATTAATCACAAATTATGAAAATTAATCCATTTGAATCGATTAAGTGGTCATGTGTAGTAGTTGAATAGATTAAGATCCATAATTAAATATAGATGTGTCCCATGTACGCTGTCATGGAGATAGCCAGTGTCATTTTAAAGAAAGTTCTTGTAAAGTTTTATGATGATCACTACCAATTTTGTAAGCTAGATTTTATGATTTAATTTAAACAAGAAATAGAACTCCTAATATCTTTTATTTTGTTGTTTTAAATTAATCGAATGAATTATATAGGTGCCTTCTCTAAGAAAAAAAAAAAATCAATCTCTCATAATCGGATGAAACTTGCATATATTCAAAATTTATACAAAAATTACAACTCATGATGATGATTATTGCCAACTTGATAATTTTGAGATTTTATTCTTAGTTAGGCAAGATATATTTATCACACCAATCTCCTATAGTATTTTATTAATTTTTTGTAATCTGTTAAAAATTATTTTAATACAATACAGTGTTTGCAATTCCATAAATAATAAATCAAGTAAAAAACCATGACAGGGATTAAAACCATTGGTTTGAATTCGTACCTCACTCATTTGCACACAAAATTCTGGCTAAAATAACAAAAATACTTTTTTTTTTTAACTATCATTTTTAAGAATATTTTTTGGTGTTCGAACTCTGATGGTTGATATCATCATCTAGTACATTACATGGCATTTAGAACAAGTAACAATCTTATACCGCCATCCAGAAGATGGCAAATTGAGACAACATGGGTTCTATTCTATCTATTATAAGAATTAGGTGAATGTCGTTTTCGGTTGTAACTCAATTATATGGGGAACCATATGATGAGTAGGAATATAGAAACAGTAGATTTGATATGAATCATCATCCAAATTCCAAATTAGCTTCAAATATACCCTCTTTTTGATTCAATCCTTCTGGAAAAGACACAACCAATAATAAAGAAAGAAAGATCCGTAAGATAAAAGCAAATTTGGTTCTAGTAATACAAGCAAAAGCTAAGATTAGATATAAGGGCAAATGATCATGCACAAAAATCCAATTCCGAAAACCCACCATGTTTGATTGTATGGCTGGTTGGTCTACACACTCTACACATTTACATGGTGGTGGGCTTGTTTGAATTCCATTATCTCATCAATGACTCACTCACTCACTCACTTTATGCATTCCATCTAGTGCATTGACTCTTCTCTTAATTATCCCACTGTCAAGGAAAGGGTTCTATCATTATGTGTGGTTGTTAAGGGTGTTTCCCATGTTGGATGGGTCCGATACAGAGTACCTAAAAGATATAAAACTGGTGCGATTCATTCAAGTTGTGTAGCGGATTGGATCAATATTTACGTATAGCCAACGATATCGGCGGATATTTGGTTTAGTTGTTAAAGTCTAGGACATTCAATTCAAAACGAATAGACAACACCAAGTGAAGATCGAAGCCTAACCTTATTACATTCAATTTGCATTATGCAGTGCAGTTGCGAGACTATCATCCTTCGCATTAATCATGCATGGTCATGAGCAGTGTATTATCACTCACTTATTCATTTTATGAGTGCATTGACTCTCTCTGCACGTCTCTTCTCTGTCAAGAGAAGCTAAGGCTAAATGTGAATGAGTAGCGTGGCGGTTAATGGTGTTCCCAGTTTGGAGAGGTTGAGTAGGTTGAAACACCTCATATGCTTTGTCCTGCAATTGGATTATGTAACTTGGATATAGAGAAGAAGGGACACAGCTATAAACGGTCACTATGGTGCCCCTTTTCCCTACCCTATCCCTCGTACGTAGGGAAAAAGCTAAATCCATCCACTATGATCTCTCATATCCCTACTCATCCCTTCCCTACAAGGCAAAGTGGATCAGATCTGATCCACCTTGTAGGGAAGGGAAATCACACGACAACTCAGTAGCCGTATAAATTTACACTTTACGGAAACTCAGTAGCGGTATGGAAGTTGATACGGCTCTTGAGTGCCCGTAACATTTTACGACTATTGAGTTTCCGTTTCTGATTTTTAAAGTTTTACCTTAAAACTTTCCTTTTACACTCCTTTTTTTTTTACTGAAAAACTCTTTTTACCTATTACATATATCTTTTTTTTAATCTAAATTATCTTTTTTTACCTAGACAAATATATTCCTATTGGAAGAAAAAAAACTGGGGGAAAAAAATACGACAACTCAGTAGTCATATAGCACTATTCATACGGCTGCTGAGTTTCCGTATCGTGTAGGGAAGGGACAAAAGGGCATCATAGTGTGGTTGCCTTCCTTGTGATATCCCTTCCCTTTATTTGAGGGATAGAGAAGGGATGCCCAGTACCATAGTGCTTGGCCTAAGTAAAGTAGTTCTTATAATGTCGAAAACAGTCTCAAACTATTCTTTCACTTCATTTACATTTTTTTGCGTTCATCTGTTATAACAGTATTGTTCTACTATTACTAGCGCTGTATTTGTTAAATCGCCTATGTTATACTAACATCTCTGTATTTCCTCTCGATGGGCCTCTCCCTCTCTTTCCTCTCTTTCTTTCCTTTTCTTCTTCTTCCTAAACGAAAACCCCATCTTCCCTTACCGTCTCCTGCTTAGATCGCCTCCTTTGGAGCAGATCTGAGCAGTCATGTCTCTCGTTTGATAGGCCTGGTTTTCCTTCAATTAGTGCTGCAATTTCTGTTCCTTTCGGATTTGTTTTCGTTTATGTTTTTTTAGGGTTTGTTCTATGCGTTTTTGGTTTTGCTTGTTAGGATCTCTTGTTGTCTGTGTAAGCATGGTTTGTGATCAAGGCGTACCAACAACTTCAGCGTTCATCTACCAAAAAATCTCGGCATCAACAACTTCCTCGGCTATTAAGTTTATGTTTATCTGGCCTGCTCTGTTACTTTCTCTTGTGGATCTTGTGATCATCTCTGTAATGAGGTTCTTAAGTTTGGGTCACGATCTGTTCGACAGCCGCTCTAAGTTTGGTTATGTTTTTCTCCAGCAGGTACAAGAGTTCCGACGATTTATCCGACGAGTTCATTGTTTTCCAGTTGATAGAGTTTCATTGCAACCTTCTTGTAGTTGTTGTCTTCAGAGTATTTTAAAAAAATGTTCTTCAAGGGTTGTGGATCATGTTTCACCGATTCAAACCCGCCCGGATACAAGCGGGTGTTACTGTTACTGGTTTTTTGGGATTATGTTGTGTGTGTTCTGTCAACTGAGATTCGATTATTAAAGATTCGTTCCTTGGTCCGGTGTCAGAGTGATTTGCAGTAAGAGATTTGTAATCTGTTTTTCATGTTATGTAACTTCCAGGTTTAATCCCTAGTTTATTTAGAGCATCTCCAAGAGAGGGTGGATCTATTTATTTTTAGTGACACATAGGATTTTAGACCCCCGTTTGGCATGAATCCATCTCCAACAGTAGGGTCCTACAAGTTAGGAGGGACCATTTACTAATTATAAAGGTGTTCAAGAAAGTGTTATCTACACCTCCGGTTGCACCTCCATGTCATGTTTTTAACCAATTTTCTTTTAATTCTAAGGGTTAAACTTCTCACTGTTGGAGATGGTTTTTTAGATATGAGGTCCTATATTTACTCTATGTAGTGGTGTTCATGGTCGGTTTTTGTTCGGTTTCAAGCCAAACCAAAACCGAAACCAATACTATCGGTTTCTAAAAATTGAAACCAAACCAATCCATTAACCATTGGTTAGGTTTCCAAATGGTTCCAGCCGGTTTCGGTTTTTTCCCAATGGTTTTTGGTTAACCAATAATTATGTCAAACCAAAAAAAAAAAATTACACTAATTTACAGAAAACAATAGTATTGGTTTACAAAAATTTACAGACAAAAAATAAATAAAAAGAATATCAAGAGTAGTTAAAGCTTACTCTAAATCTAGAGATCAAAAGAAGATTTAACTAGTGGCACTGACATCTCTAATGAAAATTTAATCAATGATTTTTTTTTTATCAGTATTCGGTTTACCATTGGTTATTGGTTCAGTTTCTCTACCATACCAAAACCAAACCATTAATCTCGGTTTTCATCTTTTCTAAACCAAAACCAACCATAAATTAATGGTTCGGTTCGGTTTCCCCCTAATCGGTTTGGTTTGGTTCGGTTTCTCGGTTAACCAGTAACCATGAACACTCCTAACTCTATGTGTAGACCTATAAATAAAAAGACTAAATAAAAAATCCACGTAAGATTTTTTACACCTTCTATTGAAGATGCTCTTATTAAAAAAAAATACTAACATTTCTTTATAGAAAGAAACATTGGTAGATTTTTCTACGATTGAGAAACATTATATATAAAGAAACAACTAACAAGTTGCATATGATATGCCCATGGTGAAGGGTGACTCACACTAATTCTGCCGCTAGCAGCCTTGTACGTATGATCTAATACAAAGTGACACGACCAAGTCAAGTAGTACTTTCCACACTAATAATTAAGAAATGAAAAGGAGAATTAGCACTAATTATAAAATCAGTTTGCCTAACAACAATAAAGCTAAGTACGTATGTACTATATGTCCTTCATTAGTTTAACTAATAAACAAACCAGAAATGCATCACTAGTTTTCTTAGATCTCACATCTTTCTAAATTTCTTTAAGGGGGCACCCCTTTGGAGCCATTCTTGCTTTAGGCTCTTTTTTTTTTTTTATCAGCAAAGGTAAAAATTTTATAGAAAAAGCTTACCAGAAGTAAACGAAGAAAGCTCAATAGAGCATACAACCCAAAAAGAGTTCAAAGAGACTCAAAATAGTCGCCAAGGACTATAACAACAAGACCAAATTACAAAAAAAAAAAAAAAAGTTCCAGTTTAGTAGGACAAAGTCAAAAGATATGCCGAATTACTGGCCCAAAAGAAAGCTTGGACTTTCTTGCTTTAGGCTCTTAGAGGAAGCAATGTGTTCGAAGTACTAAGAGAGAAAAAAACACACGAAAAGGCAACTTCTATGATGTTTTTTTTTGTTCCTCAGCCGGATTTCCATTGTTCAATGTAAAAACAATACAGCTGTTATATTAGGTGGACACTGGATATCCATTTGGGAGAGATTTCCTAGTTCAATGTAACCAGAACGATTCAAGTAGCGACTTAGCGTACCATATCGGATCAATATTTACGTATAGCCAACGACATCGGCGGATATTTAATTTAGTTGTTAAAGTCCATGGACATTCAAATCAAAATTATTGATAACACCAAGTGAAGATCGAAGCCTAACCTATTACATTAAATTTTCATTATGCAGTGCAGTTATTAACAATGCGAGACTATTATCCTCCGCATTAATCAGGTAGTAGATAAAACCATGCACAGTGGGCTGGATGATCAGTCACCATTGCATTATCACCCACTTATTCATATAATGCGTACATCATCTCCCTCTCTTCTCTGTCAAGGCTAAAAGGGTTATTATGTAGTGTGGTGGTTAATGCCAAACGGTGTTTCCCATTTGGAGAGGTTGGGTAGGTTGAAGACATCTCATCTGCTTTGTGTTCGATTATGTTAGTTGGATACATAGAGAAGAGGGGACCTAGCTCTTTCGGCCCATTTAATAAGCAAAGTAGTTGTAGATTATAAGATTAATAACACATCATTGAACTTGTTTTTTTTTTTTTTTTTTTTTTTTTTCTTTTGATTTTTATATGCCGCACGAAACAATCTCTTTGGAGAAAAATGCATAATAATTGTTTAAACAAATAAAAAAAGAAAAACTGTTAGATAAACACAGTTTTACATGCTGAATTTACTTATTTCTGCGTTTGGGAGAACCTGTTATAACAGTAATGATCTACTATTATCGCAATCGCCGATTTTATAAAGAGGGAGGATCCGTGGATACTCTTAGATGGACACTATCATACATAATTTGTGTCATTTTCTCCAAAAAAACCCAAACGACAATGAATTTGAGTCTAATATTTAGATGTTACATTCCTTTTATAAGACTTTACATTCCTACCAAAAATGAGTACAATTCGAGACGTATAAAACCACCATCTACCCCTTCGAATATCAGCAGTTAAAAGTTAACGGTTGAAATTAAGATCGGTAGATTGTGAGGTTTGAAATCTCAAAATGTGCTCGTTTTTTGGTAGAAATGTAGAGTCTTAAAAGAGAAATATGCCATCAAAATATTAGATCTAAATTTGTTGTTGTTTGGGTTTTGCAGAGAAAATGACGCTAATCATGTATGATAGTGTCCATCTAAGAGTGTATATGGATCCTTCCTCTTTTATAAACAGGATAGTCTTTTTTTTTTTTTTTTTGATCGGAAGTGAAGACTTTATTTAGAAAGAAGAATTTACAAAGGGAGCTACCAGTAGTAGCAAAAAACAAAGACAGAAGAGATCAAAATTACAAGAAAATAGATGCCCAGGTATTGGTGATAGTACAAGCATAGTTCGGTGAACTCTTACGCCAATGGGCAGCCCAACTAAGAAGCAATGATTTTTCATCAACTACCAGATCATTATCAGTCTTATAGTTATAGTCTTCTTCAAAAGTTCTGCAGTTTCTTTCACGCCAAATAACCCAAACAATGGCTGCAGGAATCATCCCCCAAATGAAGTTACCAGAACTTGAAAAAATATTGTTATCCCAGCTATGAGCTAACGCTATGAAAGAATTTGGAAAAACCCAAGCTATATTATCTTGCGGAATTAAGGACTGCCATAACTTTGAAGTGACTTTACAGTGAATGAAAAGGTGTTCTTGTGTTTCTTCTGCATTTCCACATAAGCTGCAAGAGTTATAAAGAGCAATTCCTTTGTGATTTAGATTATCAATCGTGTTTAGTTTGCCATGAACCAGACACCAGACCAGGAATTCTACCTTTGGGGGAATTTCAGGTTTCCAAATGAAACGAGCTGGAAAATGCTCCAAGCCTTTAGTTTCTACCAACTTTGTATATAAAGACTTGACACTAATTAAAAATACCTGTTGTATTGAGAGTCCATCTTCTAGTGTCAGGGAGAGTATCTAACTGCGTTGCTGAGTCACCAATACGCAAAAGAAGAGAAGCAAATTCCTGCGCCTCAATATTCAGTAAGCATCTTTTGAAAGCAAACTTCCAACTGCCTTCGACAGTGATCATATCAGCAAGCTTAGTATTTTTGTCTCTGCAGATTCTGAAAACTAGGGGGAAAGCAATTGATAAAGAAGAATTACCAATCCATAAATCATTCCAAAACGAAATCTATCTACCAGAGTGGATGATAAGCTTTGAATGAGCTGCAATGAGAACATTAGCACCTGCGATTGCTCTCCAGCAAGAAACACCGTAAGAAGTGTTAACTTTTTCTGGAACCCAGACGGAATAATTGGAGCCATACTTGTCAGAGATGATTTGGTGCCATAATCTGTTTCTTTCAACACCATACCTCCAGCACCACTTAGCCAACATAGTAATATTCATAATTTTCAAATTACAAACACCAAGACCCCCTCTAGATATTGGAGCTATAACCAAATCCCATAAGACTAAATGAGAAATTTTTGAACCAGAATCATGGTCCCACTGAAAGTTCCTCATTTTCCTATTCAAAATTTTTAACACAGAGGCTGGAGCTTTGAACAAGGAAAAGTAGTACATAGGTAAAGAGGTTAAAATGCATTTCAGCAGAGTTAACTTACCTCCTTTTGAAAGGCTACATCTTTTCCAAGTAAACAATCTAGCTTCAAACTTCTCAATAATAATATCCCAAATGTGTTTTGAATTAGCCTTAGCACCAAGTGGCATACCAAGATAAATAAAAGGAAGAGTGTCTGTTGCACATCCAAACTCAGCAGCCCAAGAAGAAAGTTCAGGTACTTCTCCAATTGCAATTAGTCTTGTCTTTGAAGTATTGACTTTAAGACCTGCAATGTACTCAAAGCATTGTAGAGCAGAGAAAAAGTTGCTCATGCTCCATGGTGAATGGTGTGACTCACTCGCACTGTCTGCGATAGAGAGCCTTAGTACGTAAGATCCAGCACAAAGTGACACGACTAAGTACATTAGCACTAATTATAAAATCAGTTCGCCTAACAACAACAAAGCTAAGTACGTATGTACATTATGTCCTTCGTTAGTTTAACTAATAAACAAATCAGAAGTGCATCAGTAGTACTTTCTTGACGCTCACATATTTCTAATTTTCTATACTGGGGTTCCCTATTAAGAGCCACCCTTATGAAAATGTAAAACCCTTTTTTTAATTCAGCTCTTAGAGCCAAGCACATACCCCAAAAGACAATATTTATAATTTTATTCAGTTTACAAGAAAACAAGAAAACGAAACAACTCGCATTTTATCAGCCCGATATTATGTATTAAAAACGGAAAATGGGTCATTTGTCCAAATATTTTTAAAACATCTTTCTAATAATGAATAAGTAAAAATTAGTATGGATGAAATGGACGCCAAAAAAATAACAAGAATGAAACTGGATTCATCCCTCCTTAAACTTAAAAAATAGTGAGGATGAAACTGGATGCATCCTGATGTAAATTAAAAATAAGAAAAAGTATTTAAAAATGGGTAGGATGAAACTGTTTATATCCTGACTATTTTTACATTTTCGTCCATTTAAACAGTATCAAAATTTACATGTTTTTTTCACCTAGAAATTGTTGATTATGGTCTTTTTAACCAATTTTGTGTATTAACAATCGAACGGAGGATGGAATTAGTATAGAAGACGAAAATAGAAGAAAAGAAACACGAAGAACATGATTGTCTAGGCTTCTGGAAGAAAGTATTATGTATGTCTAATTGTTGACAGACTTTGTTAACAGACTATAGATCATTATTATGCTTGAATTTTGAAGGAATTTTTTAAGAAAAATCAAGTTGATTGTATTTTATAAAACCCTAACTCGTCATGTACCGGAATACAAACAATTGTCTCCATTTTCCGTCCATATCAGGTAAACAAAAATAAAAGAGAAATCAAATTCTAAGTGCAAGGATAAAACATTAAGGTGAAATCAATAATTACTAGTCGCCTCATTCATAAGGTCGAGCAGCTATATTTTTGAGTAACAATATTACGTTTGCATGAAAATTAAGCAGTTTTTGGTTGTCCATCACTCCATTCTTTTTGCGGAAAATGGGTCATTTGTCCAAAAAAATTTAAAACATGGTTCAAATGGACGAGTAAAAATTATTATGGTTGAAATGGACAAAAAAAAATAGAAAGGATGAAACTGGATTCATCCTGGCTTGAATTTAAAAAATAGCGAGGATGAAATTGGATGCATCCAGATGTAAATTAAAAATAAGAAAAATAATTTGAAAATGGGTAGGATGAAACTGGTTACATCCTGACTATTTTTATATTTTTGTCCATTTAAACTGTATCAAAATCTAAATGTCTTTTTCACCCAGGAATTATTGATTTTGGTCTTTTTAACCAATTTTGTGTTCTTTTTGAGTTTGGATCATATGACCCATAATAGTTTGCTTGAACATCACTCCTATACTTTTGAGTTTGGGTTACAAGACCCATTTTTCGTAAAATTAAGTGGGTGTTTGGACTTTGGATGTCCCGAAAAAAGAAGTCAATCTCATGAGTCCGAAATTAAAAGATTTTGCTTCATAAAGAGTATAATATTTTGCTTCTAGTTTTGAATGTTGATATCTAGCTCCTGATTTATTTGTTTATAAAAATTGAAAAGCAATTTCTCAAGGGCTATTCAAACACCTTCTACTAGGATAAGTTTGTTATATTTCCAATATTAAGGTCGGTTCCTATGGAGGGTGATATAAAAGTTAGTTTGGCATGGTAAACTAGTTTCCCCACTATGGTAAAACTGGCAAATTTTAATAAAGGACTTGGCTAGCTAATTTTTTTTTTTTTTTTGGAAAAGGAGGTTTCCCCTCATATCATATATATAAAGGAGCACCATTTACTCCATAAAGAGAGTTGCGGTGAATCATTACATCATTGTTCCACGTCTGAATATTCAGATAGCTAGGTTAAAATTGCTCTTAGGCTATCCCCAGTCTAGTTATGTCTGACTGAGTATTTGTTACAAAAGACAGCAAGTTTTGCTGCCCATATTATGTATACTCTCATTACTAGAATAAAAGAATGGACTCTAAAATTTATGACAGGAGGTGTTATATTGTCAGGATGTTGATTGACCTTGTATCTCTGTTCTCTTGATTTAGCATACATTTCTGTCAGTAGCACGAGAGTCGGTTGAGAGTTATTTTGTGGGGACCCTTATCCACTTAGACCACCCATTGTGATGATCCAAGGGGTGTTCATTATAGTAAATAACCTAGTTATCCCTTAGACTTAAGTTAATTTAAACCTAACTCAAAACTAATAATCTAAATTAATTAATAACCTAACTAAAACTCTAATTTATTTATTTCGACATAGATGTGAGGCTTAGATTATAGGGAGGTAAGTAGGGAGGTGGAAAATAGGGAGCCAAATAGCATTTCCGATTTATAAACATAAAAACACAATTTTTTCTATTAACTTATTGTCCTTTAAAATTATTATCTTTTCATCTCGTTCTCTCTTCCATTTTCATAAAATCCATAATTTAGAAATTTGTACTCCTCCCGTTCCAATTTAGATGATGTTGTAGAGTTTTCCACACAGATTAAGAAACATCAAAGAGAGTAAATTTTTTCCAAATCTACCCATATTAATACCTTCCTAAAAATTTAAACCTCATAGTTTTTTGTTTCTAGATTCTAGTATAAATTATGAATCCCCACGTAATTCCACTTGGGATGACCAAATATCCTAAGATAATAGAGAATAAATTTAAAATCTTAAAATTAGATTAATTATCTCTCACTGATAACAAGGGCAATGAATGTTGTGTTGTGATTCCAAAGCAGGGGTAAATCAGTGAGAATTTAGAGAAAATAAATAAACTCTCATCTATTTTGGAACATACAAAAAAACCCTAAAACATCATCTAAAGTGGAACGGAGGGAGTACATTAGAAGGACTCCGTATACAGTGTACACTTGGGACGGAGTTTCCCCTGGAAGATATACTCCGTATACAGTGTAGACTTTTTAGCAAAGCTTTCAAGGATCTTGGTTGAGCATCAAATCCTCACCCAATTTTTGAACAGCAGATGTGAATCATGTGATGATATATACTAGTACTATTTCCATACAGCTTGATGTGGGATACCACTTGGACGACATCTCTAAAAAGATCACCTTTGATTGGTTGTAAAGATGAGTTTAATTATATCCCTTCAAAGTTCAAACAAGATATCCTTTTCTCACTCGACAAAACTGAGTCACACTCAAATAAACAAAAGATGAATTATGTATCATCATTATTCCAAGTTCACTCTGATTCAACTCAACTCTGAGTCTTTGCTCAAAGTTCATGTTTTAAATGTGAAATAAACTACTGCAGAAGAAACAATGTAAGTTGACTCAACAACTCAATATAAAAACTCCAATTCTTTATAGCATTATCATCCATTCTCCCCATGTCATAGCTAGCTAGAGTTAATACTCAATCATTTATAAACCCATACACTTCTTCTCTTCAATCACCATCCATATCTCTAGCTAGTTTTCCAAAATGTCTAAGGTTTATCCGGAAGAAGACATGCTTCTTTCTTCTTCATTATCATCAACTTGTGCTTCATCAAAGAGAGAAATATTTACAATATGGATGAAATCATTAGTGATGCAGGGTAATGGTTGTACCGTATATGATTCTAATGGTCAAGTCGTTTATCGAATCGATAATTACGATAACAAGAATTGTAATGAAGTTCATCTCATGGATTTGAAAGGCAAAGTTTTATTCACTATACTCAAAAAGGTAAGCAAAAATTTTCACTCCTTGTATAATGAACTCAAAAAAATAAAATAAAAATGCATACTGTCTATAATTTGAAAGTTAAGTTGCTAATCTTGTGTTTGATTATGCAGAGATTGCGATTATTCGGACGATGGGAAGGATACAAATCCAGCAACGGTTCAAAAGGGAAACCTTGGTTCCAAGTTAGGAAAAATTTGAATTCGAATATGGAAGTAGACGTAACGGTAGTGAAGAAGGAACCGTATGAAACCGGAGCAAATTGCTACCGAATGGAGAGATTAAAAGGAAGCAGCAGCAAATTAGCCTGCAAGATAATAGATGTCCAAACAGGAAGAGTTATTGGGGAGTTGAAACAAAAACAATCAAGTGGAGGAGTTCTGCTGGGAGATGATGTTATGGGTTTGGTCGTGGAACCAAATGTTGATCACTCTTTCATTATGGGGCTTATAGTTGTGCATGGATTAATTAGTCACAAAATGTAAACAAAAAAAAATATAGATTAATTAATTAATTTTAACTAACTGGATTCATCTAAAACAAAAATTAATGACCATCTGCCTAAATGTTTTGACTACAGATGTATTTGTCTCATCAGTAAACCAAAAATTACTCCATTCTAAGGTTAGGAGAGTGACTAATGGTGTACGCAAAGGAAGGTTCTGAATGGCTTGATATAATGGGGTTCTGGCTTCAAAGCCCAAGAGGTTGATTGTAGCAAATTAGCAACCCCTTACAACAAACAAAGGAGTTTGATCAAAATTTCTTTTTACCAAAAAAAGACGTTAATCAAATGTATTTCGAAACCAGGAGAGCCTTAAGAAATATATCTTTCAACCATAAAAAGGAAAAAAAAAAGAACTTTAGCAAATATCCCGACTAATTGGTAATTACTGGCACTTATCAAGCTCACTCGACTAGCCTAACAAAAGCAAAACCTAATGGTTTGGTATATTTTGTTCTTTCTAGGTACCAATACTAGGAGACAGTGATTTATGGAATTGATGGGACACCGAATTTCTGCTGAGTCCCAAACATTAGAAATACTACCTCCGTTTTAGGAAAAGAGATGCTTTCATATTTTCATTTATGTCTAAAAATAGGCCAAATTGAAAAAGTGAAAATATCACTTTTCCTAAAACGGAGGGAGTAGTATTCAAGATATCTATATCGTCAGTTCACTCGGTTTCACTAAGATTCTGTGTTGAGGAAAGTCACGTTTGAAATGTGACACGCAAAGGTAAGAACTAGGAAAAAGGAACTTGCCCAATTTGACCATGCGCATTATGAAGCCCCATGCCTTGGCTCTTAGAGTTTGTCACTCCCAATCATTTATAAAACCCATACTCTCTACTCTTCAATCACCATATCCAACTACTGCAATTTCTAAAATCATGTCTAAGATTTATCCCCAACTCCAAGACATTCTTTCTTCTTCTCACTCTCCTTCATCTTCTAGTTGTTCTTCAAAGATGGAAGTATTCACAATATGGATGAAGTCATTAGTTATGCATGGTAATGGTTGCACTGTATTCGATTCGATCGGTCAAGTTGCTTATCGAATCGATAACTATGGTCGTAAGAAGAATAATGAAGTTCATCTAATGGATGTAAATGGCAAAGTTTTATCCACTATTCTGAGAAAGGTAAGCAAAAAAAAAAAAAAAATCACATGAATCACTATTGTGCTATTTGCTATAGAATTCGAGGTTAAGTTATTAGTGTTTTGCTTACTACTTAATCATGCAGAAATTACGTCTCTTCGGACGATGGGAAGGTTCAAAATCGGGCAATGCTTTTAATGGGAAACCATGGTTCCAAGTCAGAAAATTCTTGAACCACGGTCTTGGAATGAACGTAACGTTGAGAAGCGAATTGGAGCAAACGGATTTGGATTCATATAGAATGGAGAGATTAGAAGGGTGTAGCAAATTATCATGCAAGATAGTGGATGTCCAAACGGGAAGAATTGTTGCAGAGTTGAAACAAAAACAATCGAGTGGAGGAGTTGTGTTAGGAGATGATGTTATGGGTTTGGTGGTGGAACCTAATGTTGATCACTCTTTCATCATGGGTCTCATTGTTGTGCATGGACTGGTTAATGGAAAAATGTGAAGATTTTAACTGGACTTAAACTAATTGGATTTGTTTCATTAAACGGATTGTGCATTCATCCCTGCACGCCAAGACCTGACTCTCATCTTTAAAGTTGGAGATTTGGATCTCTGTTTTTGAGTTTGAAAATTGAAATGGTACATGCAATTTCGATGTCCAATCGCCCACCTTTCATGGCCTATGACATAGTACTGGGCTGCGAATCATATCAATTTCGATCTCTAAAATAAATGCAAAAAATTTGATCTTTATTAGTATTCTTTTTATTTTAACTTCATTTCTCCTGTTTTTGGTTCTTTATAATGGCTGTGCGTCTCTTGTTAGGTGGTAAAAATGTAAGGTAGAGATTTAGATATTTAAAATGATAGAAAACTGAATTGTTTGGACAGAAAAATCAAGTTACTGAGTAATTTCTTCTTTTTCTCCTTTAAAAAAAAAAAAATTAAACTATATTAAAAGATAGATACCATCAAAATTGTTAGGTTTATCCGGTTAATTTATAAACTTCTTAGAAGCACAAGTTGCTGTAACCAGAATCCTAGTTAGCAATTCGGAGTACGGAAAATGTTCGGGATAGCAAACGCACGTGCATTATTCGGTTTTCTAAAATTTTAATTCGGTCAAAAATCCGGTCAACGACTCGGGATTCGGCAGTCGTTTGGAACGGAATACGTTCGTGTATAATTCGTTTTACTAATGTGAGTTCGGTACTGAAAATTATAGTTTGATTAGGATACTAATTGACCTTTAAACAGAATTATAGTTTGATTAGGATGATTCTTACGATATACATGACTATGTATAGAAATTCTTCAACATCATCATCAATTAAGGAATGGCGTAGTGGTATAAGCCTTGGTTATCAAATTCGAAGCAAGAGTTCGAATCCCTGTGCTATCAATTTTGAGTCCAAATTCACACTCCTTTAACGAGTGTATATTCGTTACATAACTCCCTAAATTGAATCAAGGGTTAGAGATTGAAATGTGAAATATACATTCTTTAAGGAGTGTGCACGAATTCGCACTCATCAATTTTTGAAAAAAATTAACGGACGAAGGGTTAATACTGTTGGGCTTAATGTCTAACTAATAAAAAGGGTTCATTAGCTAATGGGCTCATCAAATATTTCTTATTAGTGGGCCGACTTAAAGTGACGGATTTCATTACGGGACGGAAAATACGCGAATTAGTAGAATTAGTCGGGAAGCTCTGATTCATTTTCCGCGAATTAGTCGAATTAGTCGGAAGCCTGATTCAGATAGGTCGGATTCGGTCAAAAATCCGGTCAACGGTTCGCTGTTCGGATAGTAGTTTGGAACGGACTAATAAAATGGAAAAAAAACATTTTAGCGTGATTATTTAACAAGAAATAAACAATTTAATCGCATAAATGTATTACAAAACGAATTTATAGACTTTTAAATAAAAATCAACACATAAAACACTGGTTAAACAACTACCAATAGAAAATTTTAACCGAATAATTGTATTTAAATATAAAGTATATACAAAATCAAACAAAAACCAATCTGGTCAGAGAGTTACCTACGAGAGAGCGAGGTTGGGCGTTCGAATCTAGTTCGGAAGTATCATTCGGATTCGGTCTTCAGATACGTTCGTGAATCATTCGTGAGATCCATATAATCTGGGAACTAGGTTCGGAGTTCAAATACTTCGGAAGTATCATTCGGATGCGGTCAGTTCGGATACGTTCGCGAATCATTCGGGAATGATTCGGAGAATTACTAACTAGGGTACTGAGGTCGAACTTTGATTTGAACTCGGAGAATTGCTAATTAGGAACCAGATTATTCTTTCTATCTTATAGCTCATTAGTTTCAAGTTCTCCTATTTTTTAGATGTACCTTCTTTTGCTTTCTCTATTATGTATTCATATATTTATAGAACTCTGTACTTATTTAATCAATATAAATATGACTCAATGAAAATCATCTCAACACAGTTGTGTGAGAAACAAAACTCTATCTCAATATTTCAAGATGGTATATTAGAGCTATGTTTTTTTTTTTTAGCATCTGTATCTCCATGACTGTCGAAGGAGATCATTCCCCTTCATCTCCCAGCAAGGATTCAGGTATTCATATCATCAGTTCTTACTATGTTCATCATGTAGATAACCCTACTTCAGTTATCTTAACACCACTGCTCACTAGTGACAACTACTTCACATGGGGAAGAGGCATGACTAAAGCCCTAAGTGCAAAATGTAAGACATGTTATATGGATGGCACTGTCAAGAAACTATCTGCTGCTTCAGATATTCCTCACTAGACACGCTGTGATGATCTGGTTGGTAGCTGGATCTCCAACTCTGTAGATCCATAAATTCAACCAATCATCATGAATTTCCCATCTGCTCGTGATATGTGGCTAGAACTCAAGTTGCATTTCTCCCATCACAATGAATCTAATTTGTATGCTTTGAAGCAATCAATTGCTACTCTAAAACAAGACAACTTGAGTGTTGCGATGTATTACACTCTTCTCAAATCTCTATGGGATAAATTGGATACTTTTCGACCAATTGAACTGTGTATTTGTGAGGCGGGCAAGAGCTATGTGGATAACTATGACCAGGACATATCCATGGAGTTTCTGCAGGGGCTACATGGTCGATTCTCTTAATTGCGCAGTCATAATATGTGATAGTCTTATTTCATGGAAATCAAATAAACAGCCTACCGTGGCTCGTTCTTCTGCTGAAGAAGATTGGTCGCGCCTTGGCAAATCTCACGGCTGAATTACAATTGTTATGTTAACTTTGTAATGACATGCGCATTTCATGTCCTCCCCCTATCACCGTTTCTTGTGATAGTCAAGCAATTCACATTGCTCAAAATTACATATTTCGCGTACTAAACATATTGAAATTGATTGCTATTTTTTTCGTGAAAAGTTACTAAGTGGATTGATATTACCGAAACATCTTCACTCTACAGATCATCTTGCAGATGTTTTTACTAAGCAATTAGGAGGGAGCTCCACAATTTGGTCGTATGATTAGCAAGTTGGGTGTTCGTTCTGGATCTACCGCTCCAACTTGGGGTGGGGGTGGAATTAAGTTTACCAGTCAGTTTAGTCTTCATTTTAGGGTGGGGGTCACCTTTTTTTTCTCTCACGCGGTAGCAGTTGCGGTATCCCCTCACGGTATACGTATCATTGTTGCGGGATATATGGTTTGGGTTCTTTGCTAAAAATCCATATAATCAATTAAAATAGTTGATTTGTTTTTATTGTTTTTTTATGGAAAAAACAGCTTGGAAAAGTGCATGTATTTTATTTATTACTCTATATCATTCAAATGAAGGATTACATTGATCAATTACATCAATAAACATGGCAACACATGTCATACAAGATTTTTAATCGAAACTTAAAGAATCGAGATGTGAAAATCGTATTAAACTTTTGCAGCCCGTTGAATGATTGGATATCCTTATAATGGTTTCAAACCATTTTATTTCTTGATCTTCAAAGATATCAGATGCTTCCATAAAATGAAAGTAATCTGCCCAAATTAATTTCTTCACGAACGATCTCCATATTTAATGAAGTAGATCGTTTTCATCAGAACATACTTGATAACAATGCAAATCCAAATCCACCCAAAAAAGAAAAACTAATAAAGGAATAAGAAAACAAGTCCTGGTAGTATTGTGAAACCATCGGACTGATGAGATAACCATAAAAATTGTTTACAAACACTTTCTTTTACTGGAAGATAAATATATATATAAGGAAACAAATAATTGATTGAAAACCTTATTATTGACGGGCCCAATAGCATTATATGTTGATCGATTGAAAAGTGTAGAAATTGACATTTAGTCCCAAAGTTACTGTGCTTAGGACGCTTTAGACCATCCATCTGAAGCCCAGTACAGTTTAATCCAAAAAAAACCCGCCCAGAACAGTTTAGTCCAAACTTGGACGATTTAGTCCAAAACCGCGTACGAGTCCCGAGTTTCCGATTTTTGGATATACCATAATTAACCTCGAACGATTCCTTCTATATAAACTGTGATTTTGAAATCGAAACTTTTGGATCTGAAACTTCAATTCAAAACAGGATGCAGCTCAGAGATGATTTGGGAGGCGATGTAACAGTTTTGAGAGAGATTTTGATCGTTTCTTCATCATACTTCAACTCGCCTTTTACGTTCTTAGTCCAAAGAACTTTAATTGATTTCAGAGAGATTTGTTTGTTCTATAGTCCAAAATTCTTAATCTCGTGTTTGAAGAAACCACGAGTGAGAGATAGATCGATCCAGATTAGATTGGATTTTGATTTCTAATGGAGCGTAATTCAACTTCGAGTTAGTTTTCTTTTGGTTTTATTTCATCTAATTTTCTCGGTTTTGTTTCTGATTTTTAGTTTTTCTGAGTTTCAGAGTTTATGAGTTGATGATATCAATTTGTATAATCTTGAGTTGATATTTTGTTATATACTAGCTTTTTGATTCTCTTGATGATGATGATTTACAGAATACTAGATAAATTCGATTTTTGTTACTTGATGTTGATTTTTTTAGTTTTATGATGCATGATAAGAAATCGACGGTGATACTATATCCTAGTCTTCTATTTTTTGTTCCATTAAGATTCTGGAGCTTAATTGATGGAGTATTTTTATCTAGGTTTAACGTTAGTTGATTTTTTTCGCATTTTTTAAATGTGTACTTTCATGTACACCGTTTACTTTTTAGGTTTTATGAATTTGAAGTTTCGGATGTTTATTATCATTTCTTTTGTAATATGTAGGGGTTCCAAATAAGCCTGACAAGTTCATTAATGCTGTTTTGAATCATGGTGAGCATTCTGCTGTTTTTCGTGTTAATACTAAAATAACCGTAGAAGAATTGAAGCATTTAACATGCAAGCACTGGAGGTATTTGTCTCCTGGGAGTATATGTTTCAGTTATATGGACAATGATCAAGTAGTTTATGTGACAGGTGATATACAACTTCAAAGCTTAATTGGTTTCATGATTCTTATCGATAACGAAGATGTGTATTTGCGTGTGGGAATAATTCCGAATCATACTTCTCGTTCTAAGTATGGTAGTAGCAAGATGTGATAGTTAAGTTCTAAGTCCGGTTGCATCGTTAGTTACGCTTCTTGTTCTAAGTCTGTTTGTGTAACTGAAAGTCCTAAGATGGTAAGGGTGTTAGATCATGATGCGGACAAGGGTAAGCCTCTTATTATCGATGAATGGAATTATATATTTGACGAGATTGGTAGAGAATTCGTGGGTGGAGTTAAAGTCATTAGGATTTCTCTTGATGAATACAAGATGGCTAATTGGTCACAAGCCTATTATTCTTAAAAATGAAAGAACTCGTTTTACTGCAAAATGCGAAGAAGATGGTTGTGCTTGGAGGATTCATTTTGGGCCTGTGAATGGTGATACTTCTCGGTTCGTGCTGAAAGATTCTAACTCTCACATGTTAGTGGTTTTCATACTAGTCCACATTGCTGAAATAGTTAGTTTACTTGCTCTGGTTAGTTTTTATGTTGATTTGTTTTAGGTGTACATTGTGGTGCACTGCTACGAGTAGAGTGCTGAAGTACCAACACATGTAGATCTTGTTGGTACTTGTAACAAGTATATGTGGTGCACTTCTAAGAGTCTTAGATCTTGCTCTGGTTAGTTTTTATGTTGATTTGTTTTAGGTGTACTCTTCTCGTCCATACCAGCTTTTCAACAATTTATCCATTTGATCTTGGAGTCAGTAGTCTTTGAAGTACCAACACATGAAATCTATACGAGTCACCCACTCCTTAGTCCCGTGGTGTACATTGTGGTGTACCTTATTAGTTTTTATGTTGATTTGTTTTAGGTGTACATTGTGGTGCACTTTGTACTTGTTGTACTCTTAAAATACATGTTCTTGCTTGGTTTTTGTGTATGTTCATATTGTTGTTTTTGAGATCTTATTAGGTGTGAATTGTGGTGTACATTACTTATTCCATTTTATTTATTTTTTGTAGTTGTGGTGTTGGTTTGAGGTTGAAGAGTCCTGCGGTGACAACCAAGTTAATCAAGCATTTGATCGGCGACAATTTACATGGGTGATCCTAGCTTAAAACCCAATCGATCATATCACTTTTCAAGAAAACTTATGGGTCCAATATTAAGTATCACCATGCCCGTAGAGGGAAAGAAGTTGTATTTGAAGAACAAGATGGCGATGATGAGAAGTCGTATAGTGATTTTACTTGGTATGTCAAAGCAATTGAGGAAACTAATCCCGATAGCTATGTGAAGTTTGAAGTTGAGGATGGAACAAATAGATTTCCGAGGATATTCGTTTGTTACGGTGCTTGCAAGCATAGCTATAAGTATCTCAGGCCCATGATTTACTTGGACACTACTTTTCTTACTGGTAGATGCAGGGGTACTCTTATGGCTGCAACATGTATCAACGGAAACAATGAGTTTTACCCATTTACTTTTGCCATTATACAGTCTGAAAACAAAGATAATTGGTTTTGGTTTCTGGATAATCTTCAAAAACTATTGTCGATGGTCGATGATCGTCCGATTGTTTTCCTTAGTGATCGTGGAGAAGGACTCTTGCAGAGCATTCCAAAATATTTTCCTAATTCACATCACAGCTATTGCTTTTATCACATCAAATGCAATATCCCCATTGGATCAGGTGATGCGAATTTGAAGCCCGTTCTTGATTTGTTTTACAAAGCTGCGTACTCTTACACACCAGCAAACTTTGAAGGGAATGCATGCAATTGAGCTGGGCATGTTGCTAACTATATCGACTATTCCAAAGGAGAAATGGGCAAATGCGTTTTTCCATGTATGCGAGATATGGTGCTCACTCTTCAACTCTTGTCGAGTCCTTCAACAAATGGGTTCTTCCTTTTAAAAAAGTTGCCTGCATTTGTTCTTCTCGATGCGATACGGTGAGTTTTATGTTTAGTTTTTTATTTATGCAACTATGTCTACATTTGTTTTGCATACATGTGTTTGCTTTGATCGGTAGATACATGTATCCAACTGTGTGTACATTGTTGTACACATTGATTTCCTTGATGTGTACATTGTTGTACACATGTTTTATCTGTATTCCTTTTTATTGTACACATGTTTTTGATTTTATGATTTGTGTTTTTATCATGTCAGTTTGAAGGTTATGGACAAAATGTCTGAGAGAAGGATACTAGGTCTGGAAACATTCAACACTAGGCTCACTCATGAATATAAGGCTTTACTAAAGGAAAACATTGACATTGGTCGTACTTGGACCGTTGTTCAGTATATGGAAAGATTGTATGAAGTCGGTCTCCCGGACTCATTCTCACAGATCTATTGCGTAAAAACTTGTACATGTTACAGGTGGCGAGTTAATGGTTTTCCTTGTACACATGCTTGTGCTGCAATTCAAGCTACTAGAGAAGACATCTATGATTTTGTTGAGCCATACTTCACCACCGAGTGGTATAACAGGACATACCAGGAGATCATCTTGCCAATTCCCAATTATGACAAGACGCAAACTTATGATCCTAGTGATAGGGTTATTGTTCCTATTCTGTTCCTCCACCAGGTAGGCGAAGAACACAACGAATCGCATCCTTATGAGAAGCAAAAGAGGAAAATGATGTGCACAAAGTGCTTCACACTTGGTCACCACAACCGAGCTACCTGCCCCATGATTTGATGACTTTTTCTATGTTTCATTTTTTCAAAAAATTCTATGTGTTTGGTCTTTACTTTTGGTAATGTCTTTTCAATTTTCTTTGTCGTGGATAATAAGTGCCAGGACATGTGTATCATTCTGTACACCTTCCCGTGAACTTGATTTTTATTTCTGTCTTTTTACATGTGTACCACTATGTACACCTTGGTGTACAATGGATGCTACTAGTCTATTTTGTTTAGTAATTACTTATTACTTTTGTTATGTTCAATTTTTTTCATTCGCATGATATAAAATTTTTAGTAATATACTTATGTCTTTCATTTTCATACTTTTGATAAAGTATGAAAATCATGTCAACATGTGTACCTTTATGTACACCTTATGAACAGTTTACGCTATGTCGCACACTGTGTACAATCAAGTACACCTTAAGAGATCAAAACCTTATGAATAGTTTCATACTATGTCGTGACTGTGTACAATCAAGTACAAATTTCCAACTAATAAAAATATTAATTCAAGGTCTTGATAAGTCATAAACAAAGTTATAAAAACTGAAATTTGATTCTGTTTTCTACAAAGATAGAAAATGTTTAGAAGCAAGCAATTCACAAATTGATCTTGTATAATGAATTAGGAAAATAAACTCTTCTTCCTCCTCAATGGATTCTTTTCCATACTCAGGCGCCACTACTTGTGTGCTTCATCAGTTGCTACATCTCACACCCGTTCATAGATTCCGACTTTTTCAAAGATCTTTGCCACCAATGTCACTCTCATATCCCGACAGATTTTTTCGGCCCTCTGCTGATCTCTTTCCATACTCTTTCTCTTCTTGATACCTCGTTTTATAAAGTAGCAAGTATACGATGAGGCAATCTGGATTGGTACCTTGAGAAGGACAACGCATGATGTTTATTTCATGCGGTTCTATAGGCGCATCACCCTTTAGCACTCTCTTTTGTTGAGTTCCAACCGCACCACATTTGCCGGTTGTTGTGCATCATTTTTGTAGTGCTCATTTGAGTGCAGCGAGTTGTACCACTTCCACTCCTCAGCTATGAAATCAAACTTCAAAAGAGACCAGTGAAGCCCCGCTGTATTTTGTATTGTAGAGTGATTGAGGGGTATTAGAAGAACTTCCAAATCGTCAGGCACGTCCTGTATGAAATCTACCACAAGCCTTTGTGTTTCACTGATGTTGTTGTTCTTCACATAGTACTGCAATCAATAATGTTTTGAAAAATAAGGTACACCTAAATCATACCTATATAAAATCTATCAATCAAACATTCATGCAAACACTAAATAGCATTCGTCAATCATATGGCATACTGGTGTATATCAATGTCCACTCCTAAATAAATCTACAAAGGCATACTGGTGTATATCTATGTCAATCATGTGTACTAGTATGTACACATCATTAAATTATCTATATATGACATTTTTTATTTGTTTTTTTAAGAAACTTACACATGCAGTAGGACTCATAATTTCGCATCTCATGTACTTCTGGTCATCAGGATGACGGATGACGTCTCTGACCATTGCATTGCAACGTCGATGGATGTAAAACTGCAGTACCGCTTGATCCAAATACTTGTTGAACATCAGTTCACAAAGTACTTTCCCCACAATCATAACATCTTCCTTGACTGTTGGATCTTGGAGCCTTGTTAGTTCCCAAGCTACAGAGCTGCAGAATCATAGAAATATTAACATGGTGTACATAATGGTGCACATAAGCTTTTTTCAATAAGATTCAATCATTCATATAGTACGAGGTATTGTTTTGTGAACTTACGTCAGGCTTGCATAATCGAAGAATTTATGTACCCTTCTCTTGTCCGGTCCTGTGTCCATGGCATGGTAAAGTGGTGATTGACGGATATCTTGCAGTGGGCGATAAGGATGATACTCATTGTCCTTTCTCTTTTCGGAGCATGATAGAGTGTTTGTTATTCGTCCTCAATTTGGATCCTCTTTCCCTTTTCAACACCTTTGTCATCCATTTTCGGCCTAACTTGTCTGTTTTTTCCCTCGGCAGTGAAATCAGCATCAAGTTTTTTCTTTGCAACTCTCTTTGGTGGTGTCTTGGACACCACTGCCAAAGACTCTTGTCTTCAACATTTCTCGCTTCCTTCATCCTCCTAGCTCTTGTCTTTGCTTGGTGGTGTCTTCTCGCTCTTCTTGACCTGCTAAAAATGCATCTCCATGTTGTTGGATGAATTGCCTTTGCTTCAAAGAACAATCATTTCTCTTATGTCTTCATTGGATAATGATCTTTGCGACGACTCTTCTTTAGGATCTTCTTGGCTCAACAATTGAAAGCTTGGACATTCGTTGATCATGGTTGCCAACTTTTCCTTCACGTCGACGACGCCCATTCTCAGAACAACCTTTTTCAAGCTTTATGAAGACACTTTCGGAAAAGTTGTCTAGAAGTTCCTCAATTGTTGAATAAGGATCATCCAGTTGATCTTCTCCTTGAGTGAGTAAAAGCACATCTCCTTCAACCGGCAACATGCCTATAGGGTCCAGCTGAGCTAAGGCTTCAGCTGCGATGATTGAAGCCTCATCAATTTCAAATTGTTTGAGTTGCAACTTTGGTCTTCTTTATATGTAGATGTCTCTGGCAGAGAAGTGCTGAAAAAAAATGAAATTTTTGTTAGGTTCTACAAAAGTGTACATCTTTGTACACACACATATATAGAAGAAATCACTAAGGTGTACAACTTGGTACACATATAAAAATGAAAACAAAAATGAAATTACTAAGGTGTACAGCTTGGTACACAGAAGAAATCACTAAGGTGTAAAGCTTGGTACACATATAAAAATGAAATTTTTGTTAGGTTCTACAAAAGTGTACATCTTTGTACACACACATATACAGAAGAAATCACTAAGGTGTACATCTTGGTACACATATAAAAATGAAAAACAACTGCGAGCCTAACAAAAAAATATTTTTTTATACCTCGGGTTGTTAGCGATTCAGAACTCAACTTCAAGCCTTGTTCCATCCTCTTCTTCATTTGACTTTGTGAGAGGCCTGCTTTGAAAAATATAATTTTGATTGAATTATATCAGTGGTGTACAAGTATGTACATCATACAACATACATGATACAAGTATGTTGATACCATACCTCGGCTTGTTAGCAGTTTCAGACTCAACTCCTTTGTCATATTCACTTCCATCATCCATATGTTTTGCTTCATTTCCATTATTGGCATTTGATGAAGGGGATCTAAAAGATGCAAGTTTAGAGAAAAGGTATGAGTTATAACATACTGGTGTACAACTATATATACACATAAAAACAAATGAATGCCACATTTAGTAAGAGTGATTTTATACCTTCGATTTTCAGAATTGGCACCCTCGTCGTCACCACCATGCATATCACCACCTTTTCCACCTTGGTCATCATGATCATGCATATCACCACCTTTGCCACCATCATTGTCATCGTCATCGTCATCACTATTATCACCTTTTCCACCATCATCTTCCTCCTTCTTCTCATTTTCATGTTTCTCCTCAACCTCTTCCTCCTCCTCATCATCCTCTTAGTCAACCTCCAACTCCTCCTCCTCCTCCTCCTCCTCTTCCTCACTTTGTAACTTTTTGTTCAATGAAATGATTTCTTGCAAGGTCTCAGCAATTAAATCAACAGCATCCCGATCTTTTTCCACAGTCTTCAAATTAGCTAAATAAAGTATCTTAGCTTTTTCTTCAATGAAGCTAACAAGCTTTTGATGTTTAAGCTGCAACTCAGAAAGCTCTTCCAATGCTTCATCTCTTTGTTGTTCTGCTATGTACAGCTTTATTTTCAGTACATCTCTGCTATTTTCTCCCCGCTCTTTCTGTACTCTTCCGTAATCTGTTGTTGTTCATCACTCCAAGCTTTTACCCATCCGGGTTGCATCGAAAACATGCCAAAGTGTCAATATGTATAACAAACACCTTTTTACACCTGTGTTACAGGTGTATATTGTTGTGCACATGACAAAATTTTATAAACAATTTAAAGGTGTATATTGTTGTAAAAATATATGAAGAAATCAATATAATAAAAAAAGTTATGAAGTTACCTTTTTCATGGCTTCATTAATATCTTTCTCTATTGTATTCTTGATGTCACTTGATTACCCACCTTAGAAATCTAGGGAAACCTTGTTCATTGTTTGGCGTCATGTTGTTGTTATGTTCAAGCAAACCAATACTTTGCATTGACAAAATGTTAAAGAGTTAGAAATCTTAGGACCCAACAAATACGGTGAACAAAAGCATGTAAATTGGTACAACTTAATACTTGTGTAAAACAATGTACACATACTATCCGTAATAAAGTGTACTCACCAACAGTGTACACCGTAGAACCATTAACTTTAAGTGGATCACCAACATTTTTCCTTATGATATCCATTAAATATTTATGTATATGCACTGGCCAGTTGGTTTTCTTCATTCTTTCAAATGATTCAAAGTAGGGATCAAATTTGCTCTTCGTAATCCCGTTTCCATTTGCTGTGGTAAAAAAAACAGTGATGCACAGATACATTGCAAACAACAGTACCAAGTCCTCAGCATTTCTCTCAATCTCCTTATCCAACTTTGATTTTAGCTTCATTATACGCAAGATTTCACTCTCCACATCAAGTTTCCCCAACTTAGATTTATGCTTCATATTTATTCGGTTTATTAGTGGACCGTATGTTTGCTCAGCTCTAGTTTTGGCACATTCTCCTTCATCGAGTTCTGATCACACCATTTCTAATTCAAAAATTAAGAGCAAATCTTCTGGCATAGTCTCTACTTCCACAAAGTTTTTCTCCTCGCGGTATTGAACATAAAGACATTTCTTTACGAATGATCATGGCGGAAATTTTGCACAATCTTCAAGATTGATTACGGACTCTTGAACCAAACATCATCTCTCTTCTTCTCCTTTTTCTTTTCGAGTTTTCCTCCTCCTCCTTTTCAGCTTTCTTGTTAATAAAGGCATCTACTACGGGCCAAAAGGGCTCTCTTTTGCTTCTCTAATCGAAATTCTGTGAACCGGACTTTGTCACGATCCTTTTACGTACTTCTCCATCCTTTTCAAAGTGCTTGTTCACAAACTCACCGATTGCATTAAAACACGCTCTATATGGTTTGTTTGTATCTACGAAAATAGACGAATGAGAATAAGAAAAGAGAATCATAGCACATGATACTCATACAAAAATGTTTGGTGTACAAACAAGTACACTTTATTACGGATAGTGAGAAAAAAATGACAGAGCATACGCAAAATGCTTTGGTGTACAAACCAAGATTACATCGATACGAGATATGAGCATACAACATACTTTGGTGTACCAAAGTATTTACACACATACAAGAAATATCATAAAAATTGGTCTAAAACAGTGAATGGACACGAAGCACCGCAACAACATCTTTGGTGTACCAAGTATTTACACACGTAGACAACAATTCTCACAAAAATTGCTACAAAACATACATACCATGAAATGAAGCATTGCAACAACATGCTTGGTGTACCAAAGTTTACACACAATCAAGAAATATCATAAAAATTGCTACAAAACAGGCAGAATCGACACGAAGCACCGCAACAACATACTTGGTGTACCAAGTATTTACACACCGACAACAATTCTCACAAAAATTGCTACAAAACATACATACCATGAAATGAAGCAATCTGCAACAACATGCTTTGGTGTACCAAAGATGTTACACACGATCAAGAAATATCACAAAAATTGCTACAAAACATACATACCATGAAATGAAGCACTGCAACAACATGCTGGTGTACCAGTATTTACACACAGTCAAGAAATATCATAAAAATTGCTACAAAACAGGCAGAACTGGACATGAAGCACTGCAACAACATGGCGGTATACCAGTATTTACACATAGTCAAGAAATATCATAAAAATTGCTACAAAACAGGAAGAACTGGACATGAAGCACTGCAACAACATGGCGGTGTACCAGTATTTACACACAGACAACAAAACATTATAAAATTGCTCAGAAAAATATAGAACTGCACATGAAACACAGCAGTAGCATGGTGGTGTACAGATTGGTACACATACAAGAAATATCATAAAAATTGCTCAAAAATATACTGAATCGGACTTGAATTGTTACCTTTTTTTTTCTCATTAATGTTGTTGAAGCCTTTGAATGCTTTGATTTCTTATTAGTCTTTGTGATGTTTCGTACGTAAGGCTTTCGTGTTGAAGGCTTTGTTGTCTTTGGTTTTTTCTTAATTGGTGATGTTCTTGAGGTTTCTCATCTTGATTTTGATGTTGGTACTTCTAAACTTCTCTTAGATCTCGTTTTTTGGACCTCACCGATTTTGGCGTTGGTGTTGAAATTGGTGTTGAATCTTTTGATGCCGACTTGATCCGGTCGTTGGTGACGTTGATTTTGCGATTTCGTCTCTGCTAGTGATGGATTTTGTTCTTGATTTGATGATGAATCTTCAACTATTGGTGTGTTATTCTTAGAAACTACTTTGTTTCTTTTCAACATTATGCTAATGATGCTTCATAGAATCGAGTTTTCTTGATGAATTTAGGGTTTTAGTCTGTGAGTTTTTTAGGGTTTGATTTTCTCTTTGATTTTTTCTTCTGAAGTTTCTGATAAAGCAGAAATGGTGCAGTTAAAGAAATTGTCTGTTACGCTGCTTTAATTAGTTTTTTAATTATGGGCTAACGTGTCGCAATCACAGAGACTGCGTTAGTTACAAAACTGATTCATTTGATTGCACGTGTGCTTAAATAAAATCGTGCGAAGCTTAGTAGCGTCTTTGTACATTATTTGGATTAAATTGTACCTAGTCAACTAGGTCTGGACTAAACTGTCGTTTTTTTGAGCGGTTTTGGACTGAACCGTTTTTTTCCCTTGAAAAATTGAGTTTGCCATTACTAGTCTCCTAATTAAGTCCTACCTATGTTATCGTTCCAAAAAATGCCTTCTGCTTAATTATGTTATCCGTTCTAGAAGAAAAATGCTGCGACATTTGACCGCCTTGGCAATTCGTGACAATCTATCCCTGCCAGAAAAATAATAATAATTCTGGGTCCATCACTTAATAAGGGCTGCAAATATAATAAAAGCTTAAAGGGGAAATTATCGTTTGGTCTTTTTTTAGGTGGTCCCAAAACTGTTTGGTCCAGCGGGAAAAGGAGTTTCATGTTTGGTCCATAATTATTTGAAAATATAAAGTGCACAATTATACCCTTTTGTATTATTCAAGCATTAATTTTCGTAACTTTTCTATTTCCATAATAATTTGAGTTCATGATCTCTGATGAACTTTGAACTTCCTACTTATTTTCTTTTAGGAGTTCATTCTGTTTGATGAACTATCAGGTGTTTGATAATGTTTTTATAGATTCGAGTTCATTCTTAAAAATGAACACACGTCAAAAATTCATTATTTTGAACAAAAAACAGAGTTCATTCTTTTGAGTGAACACCTAATCAAGTCCACTAAATCAAGTATGAAAACAAAGTTCATTCTTTCAAATGAACACCTAATCAAACTTCATTATTATAAACAAATACCGGAGTTCATTCTTTCAAATGAACACCCAATCAAAGTTCATTATTATGAACAAAAATAGAAGTTCATTCTTTCAAATGAACACCCAATCTTTGTTCATTATTATGAACAAAAATCAGAGTTCATTCATCAAAATGTACACCCAATCAAAGTTTATTATTATGAACAAAAATCAAAGTTCATTCGTCAAAATGAACACCTATAAAAAAACAAACTAATCAAACATGGAACAGAGTTCCTTCTTTAAAAATAAACACACAACAAAAATCCATAAAAAACTGAGTTCATTCTTTCGAATTAACACCTAATAAATCAAGATCTAACACGGAGTTCATTCTTTAACATGAACACACAACAAAAATCAGAGCTCATTTTTTTTCGAATGAACACCTAATAAAAATATCTAAAAATAGTTTATTCTTTAAATCTTCATCATCTTCGTCATCTTCATCATCTTCAACAACAGCAACAGTAGCACAGAAGAAGAAAAAAAAATTCTTCATCGTTCATAATCGTCTTCATCGTCGTCAAAAACCTAAAAAAAAAACGTTAGAAGAGCAATTATTTTCATCATCGTCGTCGTGAAGAAGAAGAAAAAAAAGAGAAAGTGATATGAAAAGAGAGGAGAGACAAAATAAATTTGAAAATGATTCCCTTCTCTTTTAATAATTCAGTATATAGATGGTCCCTAAAAGGTATTTCTGCCACTACCAAAAGACAATTACATCATACGTCATCCCGTGTGGGTATTATCCACCTTAGGGCCAAACGATAATTTCTAGGACCAAACAACAATATATATTTACTCCCTTCGTACCACTAATATAGGCGGAATATTGCATTTTCGTTGTACCACTAGTTAGGCAGAGTGGCAATTTCAAGATGGCTTTTAACCATTTTACCCTTATTTATGTTGCTTGGTTATCCTCATAATTAAGTTTATGTCTCTAACATAGGGAATATAATAAAGGTAAAAAATATGAAAATTTATAAAATCAAGAAACAATTCTTAATCTAAGAAATTTTAACCATCCGCCTATATATGTGGTACGGAGGGAGTAAAAAAAAAGACCGAACAGACAGTTGACAAGATCAACAGGATCAAACAAATTCTATTATATTATTTCTAGGAGTACAAGCCTAAACCAATGTCTGGCTAATGCCTGTCAAAAATTAAAAAAAAAGAAATTGAATCTCTACATTGGAGTTTGGTGATCTGTTATTATTGATTGGAAATCAGCATGTCACATGCAATTTGGATACCGGGTAGTGAAATCACTTGTTAGATTAATACTTCTCATGGATCTTGTAATCTTTTTGGTAATCAATTCCACTTCTTTATTTTCATAGTACACATTCATAGTACACATTCAAGAGCCCATTCTGATCGAAGAGGTGTTACTCGCTTCAATATCCCATTTTAACGGAGAGAATCCTGCTAAAAACACTTGCATGAAATCAATATCACATCGAAGAGGGTAAAAAAAAATCATTTTTTTTAGTACATGGAAATTAATTAACTTCTTAACTAATTTGAATACTAATTGCAACAGTGTAGTGAAGTTAGAACTTGGATCGACTTTCTTTTTTCCCTATAAATAAAACTCCTATTCAGTTGGTTATGTGCGTCAGAAGAAAAGTTTCTTGGTCCCAATTCTAAGTCATCATCTTCTAAATGATGGCAACTAAGATCTGTTTTCTTGTTGCAATTGCTCTAATTTCCATTGCTAGCGGCAGCATATCACGTAAGTTTCATTGCAAATCAAGTTTTACGTATAAATGCAATTATGATACTAACTAATACGACTTTATTTTTTCAATGGCGTTGTGTTTATTAATGAATCATTTGGCACTGTAGAGGTGGCACTGGCTCGATGGGAGATGACAGAGATTTCTCCTGAATGGGAGGTAACTCAGATCACGTCGTCGTTGGGTGCAGGGATATGTAATCCACAGGACATATCGCATCCATTCAAGTGCGGGCCAACACACAACTGCATCTGCTGTCGGGATGGCTGTAAAAACTACTGTGCCAAGATTAAAAGCGTGGCACTTAAACACACATGCAAAAGAACCAGAAATCCAGGGCCGAATGTCGATTGTGAGTGCTGCTGCAAAAATATGTCACCTTCGCCTCCACCTCCGTCACCATCGCCTCCTCCTCCGTCTCCACCCCCACCGCCACCATCCCCATCCTCACCACCACCACCAAAAAATATTTGCGAACCTGGCCACCTATACGAGTGGTTTCGGTGTGGGCCTACACTTGATTGCGGCTGCTGTTTTGGTGGGTGTCAAAGAAAATGTGCTGCGAAGAACAGAGCGATGACTGCTCAGAGCTGCAAGAGGTCGCAAAAACCAAATAATGTGGATTGTGAATGTTGTTGTGATGAGAAGATGTCACCACCATCCCCTCCACCACCTCCACCCTCACCTCCTCCATCGCCACCGCCACCGCCACCACCACCAGCTAATATGTGTGAACCTGGGTCCGTTTATAAAAAAGCAACTTGGGGACCCACACAAGATTGTACAAGTTGTACAAATTGGTGTAAGAGTGAATGTGCCGGAATCAATAGTTTAGTGGTTGCTCAAACGTGCCTAAGAAACCCACCGGAATCCATGAATTTCCGGTGTGAATGCTGCTGCAAAGAGCTGCCCCCCTCTCCACCACCACCACCACCATCCCCATCACCCCCGCCACCCTCACCTCCTCCTCCATCCCCATCACCACCACCACCCTCACCTCCTCCTCCACCACCCTCGCCTCCTCCTCCAACCCCATCACCGCCTCCCCCGTCTCCACCACCACCCTCACCTCCTCCTCCTCCCTCCCCACCACCGCCACCACCCTCACCTCCTCCTCCTTCCCCACCACCACCACCATCCTCACCCCCTCCTCCGTCCCCACCTCCACCGACACCTCCAATAAATATATGCAGAGCCGGGGAGGATTTTATAGCAAACCCCATAACCAGTTGCAGCGTTTGTACACGTGAATATTGTCAAAGTCAATGCTCATCAAGGGGAGCTTCATTGACGAGAATGGGGTGCGCTGATTCTCTATTACTGTGCAGGTGTTGTTGCAAGAGCACTACCTTGGCATCATCCTCGTTATTCGCAGCAATTCAAGGAATAATGTTCTAGTGAAGCAGCAAGTTATTTAATAAGCAGCATGTACTTTTTTTTTTTTTTTTTAAGAAAGATAGATTTATTAATAAAATTAAAGAGACACATTGCTTAGATCCTGTTGAATGCTGTCGTTCAGCCGTACAGGAATATGTTCAAACCAACTTTCCCTACTAATTTGAAATAGCATGTTTTGCAAGCTTATGTGCTGCTTTATTTGCATCTCTGGACTGAAAGGTGCAAAGCCAGTAATCAAAAGAGTTATTCAATATAACAATAATGTCCTCAATCCATGAGTTTGTCGACCAACCAACTGCACTTCTTGTTCCATTGATCGCTCTAATCACACACATTACGATCTCCTTCTAACCAAGTCTTCTTATTCCCCTTTCTTTCGCCCAAGTCATCGCCATGAGAGAGCTGCAGGCAGCTTGACTTCCTCTGGAGTTACTGCTGATGTAAACCAGGATCTAGATCCATGTTGTGCACCTGCAAAATCTCTAATTATTAGACCCAAACCAGCATTGCCATTCTCTTTGATAAATGCAAAGATCAAAGTTGATTTTTAAGACATTGGCGCAGAGGCTTCCAAAAATCGGTTGCCTAACATTAACGATCCCACTATTTATAGAAGTAGGAATGCAAGTAGATATCCAATCATTGAAATATCTATTGATTAAATTAGAAATACTCCCTGTATTTGGTAGTGCATTTTCAAAGACTAGATTACATCTAGCTTTCCATAAATGCCATAAGATGACTCTTGCTTTACCTGCTAATTGTAAGTTGTGCTGCACATTAGCTCCAGATGGAGTAGCATAAATCTTCACTATCCAATCGTCAAAGTTAGCACCACTAATAACAGAAGCTAAGTCCCTATCACACAAATTCCAGACCTCTTTCGAAATACTACAATCAAAGAATAGATGGTGCATAGTTTCAACAGTAGTGTTACAAAAGGGGCACATAGTAGATCTGTTAGAAGCAAATCTGGTGAATCTATCTCCTACAGGAAGACATCTAGTAATACATTTCCACAAGAAATGCAAGACTCTAGGAGGAATTTTCTGTTTCCAGAAAAAATTCCAATTCACACCAGCAGAATTGTTGGAAGTACCATTCAGGATTTGGTTCTCATTAAGGATAACCTTATAAGCAGATTTAACAGTGAAATACCCATTTTTCTCTGGCAGCCATCTCAGAGTGTCTTTACCATTGGCGAGGATTCAAATTTTCAAAATTTCTCTTACTTGTGTCTTGGTTAAATAAAGCCTCAAGAGTATGAATTTTCCCAGATAGGGTTTCTGGATCTATGAGTTGGTTAACAGTGCACATAGAAGAGGAGCAAAAGGTAGAATCTAAGAGCCCATTTATTGTTGGAACCCATCTATCTTTCCAAATATTTATTTTACTTCCATCAGCAACTTCCCAACAACTATATTTCCTAATCCAATCTAGTCCCTGTTGCGCTCCTTTCCAAATCCAAGAACCACTAGAAGAACATTCTCCATGCAGAGCATTACCCTCATAAAAGTATTTACTTTCTAGGATATGTGACCATAGGTCATCAGGAGAAGAAATCATCCTCCAAGCTAATTTAGCTAACAAAGCTTTGTTCACAATTTCAGTCTTTTTAATACCCATTCCACCTTGACATTTTGGCTTAGCCACATCATCCCATCTTCTAGGATAACCCCCTCTTCCATCTTTCTTTTTTTTCCACCAGAATTTCCTTTGAATATAATCCATCTGATCTGTAAGCTTTTTAGGCATAGGAAAAACAGCAAGATGATGATTAGCAGTATTTCCTAGAACAGATTGTACTAAAATAGTTCTTTCTGGTTGGCTTAAGAATTTAGTTTTCCAAGTATGAAGGTTGTCTCCATATCTATCTAATAATCCACCAAAAGTCTGCATTTTATTTTTCTGAATAAGAAGTGGAACACCAAGGTATTTATCATTCAAGGCCATTCTCTTAATATGTAAAATATTTGAGATTTCATTCTTAACAGAATTAGGGACTTTGGGACTAAAAGCCATACCTGACTTGTCGAAATTGACAGATTGTCCCGAAAATTGGCTGAATTGTTCAATGATTTTAGCTAAAATTCTGGTTTCACTGGGGTTAGCTTTGGTGAAAATCAAACAATCATCGAAAAGAATAGATGAGAGACAGAAGGACTAGAAGATGCTACTTTTATACCATGGATATTACCCGATTGTTCGACTTTTTAGAAGAGCCCTAGAGAAAAGAGTCCATGCACGGATAAAGAGGTAGGGAGATAAAGGGTCTCCTGTCTCAAACCTCTTTGAGGTTTAAAGACTTTACCAGGAGACCCATTCAACATAATTGAAGTAGAAACAGGTAGATAAGCATTGTTCAATCATGCAACACCAATCAGTGAGAAGCCAAGTTTTTTAAAGTCTCCAACAGAAATTCCATTCTATTCTATCAAAAGCCTTAGACATGTCAAGTTTCTGACCATCCAACCTTTTTGAGCCTTAGTTTTCTTCATAGTGTCAACTAGTTCATGAGCAATCACTATGTTATCAGTAATTAATCTACCAGTTAGGAAGGCTGTTTGATTAGGAGATATGATCTTATTCAGCAATGGTTTTAATCTGTTGGATAAAAGCTTGGATATTATTTTATAAACAACATTGCAGAGGCTAATTGGCCTAAAATCAGCAGCAGTCTTTGGGCAGTTGATTTTTGGTATTAAAGTCAGAAAATTATGATTAAGTCGCTTTAACATGTGCTTAGAATGAAAAAACTATGAACCATACTTACAGTTGAATCACCTACTGTGTCCCACATTTCCTGATAAAATCCTGGGGGGAAGCCATCAGGACCTGGGGTTGTCCAAGGTTGCATACTAAAAACAATAGATTTGACTTCCTCTGCAGTTGGAATTTTGGTTAACATTGCATTATCTTCCTCAGTGATACATGGCATAATATTATCTAGATAATCATCTGGTCTAGGTGGACTAGTAGTTCTGCTCATTTGTAGAAAGTGGGATTTTAGACTATCAAAGAATATCATCTCTATTTGACAACCAAATTCCAAGATTGTTCTGCAAAGTATCTATTTGGGTTCTTTTTTTTCTAAAGTTTGCTTTATTATGGAAATACCTAGTATTCCGATCACCCAATTTAAAAAAATCATCCTTACCTCTTTGCTTCCAATAATCTTCCTCTGCATCATACCAAAAAGTTTGTCTCTTATTAAGATCAATAATAGCATCAGAAGACATATTATGACCATTGGCAAGAAGATTAGAGATTTGGGATTCTGTTTTAGCAATTTGAGTTGAGATATTACCAAAATGTTCATAATTCCATTTTCTCAAAATTTGTTTAGTACCATAAAGTGACCTACAATGTTTGAAAGCAGCTAATCCTGAAAGAGAAACTTGCCAACTATTTTTAATTATATCCTTACAAGTTAAGTCTCTAAACCAAGTTCTGTTGAACCTAAAAGGTTTGTTAGTACCATTATCTTTTTGAGCTGTTGAGAGTAGAATAGGACAGTGTTCACTTGCCATTGGAACCAGGTGATACACAACAGCATCAGGATAATTATTCAACCAATCTATTGTAGTCAGCTTTGCTCTATCAAGTCTCTCTAAGATGAGTTCTTCACCATCTCTTCTATTAGTCCAACTGTATGGGTTGCCAATATAAGATATAGAATGAAGATTAGCACTATCTAACAAATCTTTAAACTTGTTTAACTGAGATTGACTTACCAGGTTCCCTCCTTCTTTTTCATTTTGGCTTATAATAAAGTTCAAATCCCCAATTACAGTCCATGGAAGACTATAATGATGGGCAATACTATTCATAGATTCCCATTGTTGCTTCCTAGTATCTTCCATAAGAGATCCATAAATAAAGGAGCATAGAGACTGACCTGTTCTAGCATCCATGGTCAGTAGACAAGTAATAACATTAAGCTTGTTTTCTACAATATGAAGATTTATGCCATCTTTCCAAAGTAGACAAAGTCCCCCAGACAAACCAATTGGATCACAGAAAACAACATTTGGGAAGTTTAGACTTGAAACATAAAGTTTCATTTTTCTAATATGGTTTTTGGTCTCACTGAGAAATATTATATCGGGATCATTTGATCTAATCAAATCTTTGAGATGTTGTCTAGTGTATTTATTTCCAAAGCCACAAACATTCCAAGAGAGGAATTTCATTTTGAATGTTAGATGAAAATTGGGATAAAAATGCAGAATAGAAATTTTATAAGCAGTTGACTTAGAGAACTTAGGAAATTTGAAATTAATTTTAATGTGAGGAGTAGAAAATACCTGATCCCCTCTTGAGTTAGAAGCGAGTTTTCAACCATTGCGGACACACGATTGATTTCCGGTGTTGATGTAGTAATTGTTGTATTGATCATCGAGGAGTTATTAGATGCATCGATTTTGGAAAGATGAGTTCGTGAGTTCCTTTGTCTTTTCCCAAGTCTAGCTTTTATTTCCCCTTCAGCTAATTTTGATGGTTCTGATTCAGTATTTGCACTTTCATTATCTTTATCCACCACTAAGACCCCATCCTTAGGAGGGACGAAAGTGTTGTTTCTGGCGCCTCTTCTTACAGTTAGCTTAGGAGCTTGATTCGGATTCCTCACCCTTATTGCAGCAGCTTTTTTAACATTCTCTAGAGTGATGGGATGAGCATGAATTTTAGCAAGATCATCAGCCCTTTTTTTACAGTCAGTCTTTGAGTGATCAAGGACATAGCATGTAGGACAAACATTATGTGGTTGTTTTTCAAAGTGGAATCTTATCCATCTTGTGTGCCCGATTCTTTATTCTGACCAGAATTCCTCTTCTTAAGGGTGTTTTAAGATTAATGTTGACACACACCTTCCGAATTTCACCAAAGAGGACATCCATTTTCCTCGTTGAAGAGCAATTACCTCCCCATGATTTCACCTATTTCTCTTATCACCTTAGCATTCATGAATTCTGGTAACAAGAACTTTAATTGGATCCAAAAGACCTGGTGCTCCCAATCGAGTTCCTGATGAGCAAGTCCATCAAAATAATCATGTAACACCATTAAGTTCCCACCAATACTCCATGGCCTTTCTTCAAACACCTTGTTCAGCTGAATCCAGTTTGCAAATTTGAACACAAAAATTTTTGGATCGATTTCAAAAACTTCCAAGTCTTCTTTTACAATGAAGTTCCATGTAAACCCAATATTATTCAAAACAGCTTCTGCAGAATATTTACCTTGTTTGATAATTTTCCCAACCAAACAGATATCCCATTGCTTTGGTTCCTCTATACCATTCGTTTCCAGCAATTCAGATTGAGCAATTCCGTCATCGTTATTACCCAGAGATGTTTCCTTCATCCTATCGATGTGAATGAGACACTTCCTTAATTCTTCCCCTAGGAACAAAATTGGGATCCGAATCCATGATTTCAGGATATAAGGAGTTTGAATAAGGTTTCTGAATAAGTGAGGTAGTACAGGAGGATTGAGGTATATAAACCTTAAAATTAGGGTTTTGAGAATGATTTGGAATAATTTCTTCAAGATTTCTCGGCATGGATAGTTGGGAGTACTCATACTTGACTAAGTTTGGAAACAGAAAGATTTCCATAGATATGGTCAAAATCCATAAGAGAGGGAGGATTTTTTCAAATTGAAACCGAAAAAGGAAACTGCAACGTGTCACCTTGTATACGGCATGAATTATGGAGCGTTTTTGAATTTGAAAATTCCTGGTGAGTCTTTGCTTTGACCCAGCCCGATTCCATCAAGATGCCAATACTCCTTATGATGATCAAGATACATATTGCTTCAAAAAGCATTACAACAATTACTGCAAACGCCATGTACAACACTGGAAATAAGGCAAACGCCATTAAAATATGGAGAAAACTCTGCAAACTCAAGAGAGAAACAAGAAAAGTTAAAAATCCATTAGAAATCGAAATAAAAAACAAGATTAAAAATCATAGATCAAAAGGAAAATATGAAGGAGAGGATTTAATAGAGAGAATCAAACTCGGGTAGACAAACAAAATGATCTTGGAGCAGGTTCGATTCTAGGATTCATATTTGAAAAAATTTAAGAAACTGTGTTGACTCGGCATCGCCCGATTTGCAGAGAAGATTTTTTCCGTCCTTTGGTTAGAGAAGCCAGGGAGTTCCAACTGTCATGTTGGTATAAAAATGGGGGATTTCTAGCATTTTCGTTGGACTCATAATAAGGCTTTCAAAATATCTAGAGTTTATCAGAGCATCTCATCTGTTTAAAGGTTTTTAATCAATGATTTAATATGTTTTCTTTTTTGTTTTATTTCAGCAGCATGTACTTCATTTTGTATTTTAAGCATCTAGAAAGTAAGTGTATTTTTCATCTTGGATACATGTATTGGTGACAATATCGGTTTGTTTCTGCCTAAAAAAAATCATTAAAAAAATTGCAACTTTCTTTAAAATCATTAAAAAAAAATAATCATTAAGAAAAATAATGTTTTGCACTACTTGTTTTAGGCTGAGTCTAATCGTGGCGCAAGATTCAACTTTCTTGTTGAATCCACGTCACCAAAAACCAACGCCCAGCCGCAATGGGATCCAAGATTCTACGTCCATACGCGGTTTGAAAATGCATGGCACGCAATTAGAAACATCGCATCATTTATCAACCATTAGATCTCCAATAAGACTAGGAATCCAACGGTTTATTTGGTACTGCGTTTCTTGCTTTTTCCACACGCAGTTTCAAACCGTATTTCTTGCTTTTTCCACACGCAGTTTCAAACCGCGTGTCGGGGTTACTTCCATCTTGGATCCAAGCAAAACGAAGCACTCATGTTGAATCAAGGTAACAGTAGCGGGATAAACGGCACTTCAACAGTGGGAATGTTGAATGTTGGATCCCATTAGACCCAGCCTTACAATTGTTTGTGTGACGTCTTGTATTATATGGATATTCAGTTTGGGCTTGTCTTTGTAGAGCCCATGTGAGATGCATAAGGAGCTTTCATGTAAGATACAAGGAAAGTTTTTTTCCTTGTGAACATAGAGAGAAACTCATGTAATATAGAGAGTAAGGCACGGCAAAGGGGGTTAGGATTTTTGAGAGGGGACTCAAGTGGAAACCCTGTAAACTAGTGGAAATCCTTTTGTCGTCTTCACATGTGGATTATATCATCTTGATCGAGCTATTGTAAATACTTGTGTCATGTGTGTGTGCGCTTTTGGTTTGATTTTATTTCTATTTCATATTTTTATTGTGCTTGAGCCATTTGCTACAACAAATTCATATCAAAGCATCGGGTAGAAGTGATCTACAATGGTAACAAAGTATGAGATGTAGGACATCTACCTATTTTCATGGTATCAACTATTATAGTTGATCCCATGCGTTTGTATCAACAATCATTGTTGATCCCTTGCGTCTGTTTTAGCTTACTTTCTTTGCAAGTCCTTTACTTTCCTAGTTTAGGTAAAATTCCTTTTATTATCTTTTTAGTCGGTCATGCTAGCTTATATAAAGGCTAAGCCATCTTGTTTAGAGTTTAACAATCTTTTATCAATCAATATTATTATCAATCTTATACTTCGTTTACACGAATTCTCTATCAACTTTTCTTTTATCTCTTGATTAATATCGTCAATTCTCATCCTTTTCGTCTCTTCTCATCCCAAGCAATCTTTGTATTGCATTCCTCCTATCTATACTACACTAGTTGGTATCAGATACAGGGTTTTTAGATTCTTATCTAAAAACAGATCCTTACTCGCTTCCGCAATTCATACCCTTAAACAAAAAAAAACAAAAAAAAAAAAAAAAAAAAAAAAAAAAAAAAAAACACCTAGTTTTCTTATTCTTTTACGTTTTTTATCATGGAGATAGTAAATATGGAAGATCTTTTGAAGCTTAGAATTGAGTTATCAACAAGTATTCAAAAATATAAGAAGGAAATAATGAAGAATCGTCGTATAGTTTATCGTCGTGTAGAAGATGAAAGGAAACTAAATAGACTTTATTGTGTTAGAGAAGATGCAAAAGAAAGATTGGAGAAGCTTGAAGAGTATCTGATTACTAACGCTAAACGTGAAAGGGCTGAAGCTGAACGTAAAAAACTTGAAAAGTTTTCTTTGGTTGAAGCTGAACGTAAAAAATTTAGGATTGCTTTAGCTAAACGTAAATATGACCTTGCTATGGCCAAACTTTCCGGTAAAAAAGTACAACAGACTTCAACGTCTTCTAATACTTCCGTAGTTGTTTCGTCTACCTCCGTTCACACAAAGGAGGTGGAAGTTGTTGTTCCCGTGAAAAGGATAAACGCTACTTCTGAAAAGAAAGATGAAATTAAGGATAAACAAGTTTCGTCTTCAACTCAAGAGGTTTCGTTATCATTTGTGGGTGTTAAAGATGTTTCGAATACATCTCTTCCTGATGAAGAAGAAAAAACTCAAGTGGACAAAGCTCCGCTTATTTCTAAAGAGAGTAATGATAAACCTATTACAAGAGCACAGTTTGAAGATTTTTTGGAATGTTTTAGGAAGTTCAATGAGGTTCCGTTTGAACCA
This sequence comes from Papaver armeniacum, assembly GCA_023531295.1. Classification (NCBI taxonomy): domain Eukaryota; kingdom Viridiplantae; phylum Streptophyta; class Magnoliopsida; order Ranunculales; family Papaveraceae; genus Papaver; species Papaver armeniacum. The sequence continues at coordinate 614,421 of JAJJWW010008294.1, read as the reverse complement.
GTTATAAAGATTATTGTTGTTGGCATAAACTATATTGAATCAATTTCTACGAAGGATAAAGAAAATCAGGTTGAAGAGATTTCGCATGATTCACAAGAGTTTCATGTTTCGTTATCAACTCAAGAGGAGTTATCGCTTTCTTCTAGTTTTATTTCACATTTTTATTGTGCTTGATCCATTTGCTACAACAAATTCATATCAAAGCATCGGGTAGAAGTGATCTACAATGGCGAAAAAGTATGAGATTGAGAAGTTTGATGGAAGGAATGATTCCAATCTATGAAGGTTAAAGATGAGGGTTATTTTGGTACAACAAGGTTTGGATCGGGTGCGGTTGCATGTCTAGATCCATTGGACACCTGCACTTATTAAGTTAAAGGTACTTTAAGAATTATGCAAGGTATGAAGGTAACTTTAGTAATTTACACCAAGTAGTATATTTATTACGTATTATCCATCTATGAAAATTTTGGTTTTACAGGTTGTTGGTAGGCACACAGAGCTTTTAGGTTAGATATAAGAAAATTTGTTTTCCTAGGTAATGATGAGAGAGAGAAACTAAATATAGTAGAGAGAGTAAGACACCAAAAATGGGGATAGGGTTATTTAGAGGGGATTCAAGTTCAAACCTCTTGTAAACTTGTTCAATACATAGTGGAAATCATATTGTCGTCTTTGCAAGTGGATGTAGATCATCTTAATCAAACAACAATAAATCTTTGTGTTGTGTGTGCTTTTGGTTTGATTTTATCTTTATGTCACATTTTTATTGTGCTTGATCCGTTTGTTACAACAAATTAGTAGTATCAAAGCTCCGGGTAGAATCGTTCTACAATGGCGGTAATATATGAGATTTGGAAGTTTGATGGAAGGCATGATTTCAATCTATGAAGGATAAAGATGGGTTTTTTTTTTTTGGTGCAACAAGGTTTAGAAAAAACTTTGAAGCGGAAAACAGCTCTTGCAACAACATTGAAGGATGGGGAAAATGAAGAACTCATGGACAAAATACATGGATTAATTTTTCTATGTTTGAGTAATGATCGTAGCAACCAAAATTACTTGGTATGGGCTATGGACCAATTTGGAAAAATGTACATATATGATCAAACCCATGACTAGTTGTCTTTATCTTAGAAATAAATTATATAATCTTACAATATTGCATGAAGGAATGTCTACAATTGAACATATTAATGATTGTATTAAAATTCTCTTGGATTTGGAAAATTGATGTGAAAATTAAAGATGAAGACCAAGCATTAGGTTTTCTTTGTTTCTTACCACCATCTTATGATAACTTTGTTGATATTGTAATGTATGGGAAGACTACATTTTCTATGGAAGACGTTAAAGCGGCTTTGAACTCAAAGGATTAGGAGAAGACCGGCATTGATAGTAAAAAGAATTCGGGAGACGGGTTGTTTATAAGAGGAAAAATAAAGAAAAATGGTGGTTTAGATAGAGGTATATCGAAATTAAGATCTAAATCTAAACTTGGTAAATTCAGTTGTTATCATCATTATAAGGAAGACCGATATTTCAAGAATATTGATCCGAAAAGGAATATTTTTAAAATAATACAAACCAAAGCACTGAGCCTAATGTTGGGGAAGAAAGTGACAATGAAAAATTTCTTACAGTTTATAATGACAGCTAAGATAGTGGGTAGATTCTTGATTCAGGTTATACATTTCACATTTGTCCTCATATAGAGTGGTTTACTACTTATCAAGTTAGTGAAAGTAGTGTTAAAGCATTTCTCGGTTAAACCTACAAATAGTTGGTATGTCAAGTTTGGTTGTCAGGTATATTTCAAAAATTCGGAGTCGCTTGATTTGATTAGTAAAGCCAACGTCATTAGGTTAGACTAGGAAGATAGAAATTTTGAGGCTCGCTCTTGTTATTCAATAAGAACTTGAAGATGTATCGACAAACGAAAATATTATCCTTCCTTTCAAGGTTGGTAATTACAGACTTGACTTGTTCCATTTATATCTTTTGTTTTTTCAAGTCTATATTCATTGAGAACATAACATACAAAGTGAGGTTCGTTTACAATGAATTTAGTATTGATGACTACATCATTATACTATGATCTGAGCATTGATAACGAACAATATACTAGTTATTTTTATAACTTAAGTATAGAAAGTTGTGAAATATAGTTCATCTAAGAACTATGCGTTATCGACATTGCACTAATTAGTAATTCGCTATTGCTTAGTGTGTTTAACTCTGGGTTGAATTCAAACCATGAATTATGTTTGAAATCAATTTAAGAAACATAGTTTAAGTAATTAAACTTGAGAAACTTGTTTCGTCGTTGAAATTTGAATTCGGGACCAAATTCATGTAGTTAGGGGCCAAATCTATGTATAATACAATAAAAATACTAAATTTATGTAGTTCATTGAGGAAATCGTTGTTATTAAAGGGATGTGTGAAGTTTTTAATTCCAATATTTGATTTGTTGATAAGTTCATACTTCATTTTAATGCCCGTTCCATACTTGTTTTAGCTACTATTCTTGCACATGTATTCTTGTTATTACTCTTGTTTTCTATTATTTATCCCTATTAGGTGAATCATCGAAAAAGGATATAGAAAGTTCTAAAATGATCTAAGAATAGAAGTATTGCAAGTATCCAAGTGCTCAAGTCGAAGAGAAGTGGAAAAAGTGCGACGAAACGGAGCAAAAATGCTCAAAATCAAGAGACGAGCAAAATAACAAGCTTAACTCATTCAAATCCTGGACTTCTTATCACCGTCTTGAAGAGATTTCAATTACACATAGAATACAAAAATAATGAGGTTATTCCGAGTTCGGACTAAGAAGTTACAGGCAAACAAATATCGAAGACAGGAGGGTACACGTACTGGGTAAGTGTAACATCGTAACTATGAATTTAGTGAACTGGAGAGGTATGCATACCTTGTACACATACTAAAAATTTCTTGGACACTTTTTAAAGGAGGGTACATGTACCTGGTACGTGTACTATGAAGGACAAAGTTCACGAACTCTTTTTAGGTCTTTGTTTACTACTTTTTAGGTCGGTTTACGGAACCGACTAGGATACTTGAAGGCCAAGCATTGTAAACCTATATAAACAGGTATTAGGTATTGAAAAAGTAACATCTCATATCACATAAGCTAGGGTTTATTTTACATCAAAAACCTAGGGTTTACTAGCCCTTTTATGGGGAAACCACTATTATTAATCTTCTTTGTAATATGAGTAGCTAAATCCTTTGTTGACTAAGGATGAATTCAATGTTCTAAGCGTGAATCTTTATTAATAATACAAATCTATTCATATTTTTTATCATCATCGTTTGTTTTTACCATATCCAAGGTTTATAATTGATTTGGAGTGCACGCTAGATTGGTCTATTTATCGTTCTATTGCAAGTAGAAGTCAGGAGAAAAGTAATCGTCGAATAACTCTCTACACAAGTAGAAATCGCAAGACCTTGCAGAGGAATTATTTGGAGCGATTGTGAATGAAAACAACATCGGCAAGTGAACCTTGATCTAAGAGTTTAACTACTGAGATTAACCTAAATTCACAAAGCTTAAGTCATTCGATTGGATCACACCTGAAGTGATATACTACTTGGTGGTTCGGTTGAATAGAATCTGGTAGTCGAGAACTTTTGTATCCAATGATAGAAGGAGTTTTGGGGATAATAATTAATGATCTAGTTGTTATTTTGTGATTGGTGATAAATGGTTCTAACGATAGATATATCAGTATTTTAATCCGGTTAACGCTTGGTAATGGTGAAGGATACCTTGATCATCCCTTTCATCTTATTCTCGTTTTACTGTTATTTTTGGTTTAATATATCAATTCTCCTTTGTATTTTACTTTATTTCGCTGATTCAAATAACTTATCAATCACACAGTTCTTTGTGGGAACAATCTATTACTACCGCTACACTACTAGTTAATTAGTGGGAAATATCTTGATTAATTTTCTGCACTTACGACACGCATCATTTGTTTATTGAGAACAAATTTATCTTCTTCTTTGGTATTTGATGCTCTAACAATAGATGAGTAGTATGCACTGTATATCGAAAATACGTTCGCACCCGGTAGCTATGCATCTTCACATTAATATAGGTATAAGTTAAGCCAATGTGATTCGCCCTCCAAGATGTTTTTGAAATGATCGCAACAATCGATGAAACCGAAGGCAATACGAAACTAGATGACAAACATATCTTAAGAAATCAAGATAACATACATAAGCCATCTGATTAATAAGAAAAATAAAAGAACCTTAGAAATTATTGGAACAACAATTTGTTTATTGAAATTGTACAAACTTGGAAGACTAACCTTCCCGGAATATCTGAAAAATTATATCAAATATGGGAAGATCAAAATAAAAATGAAGAAAGAGTCTTTTTTTTTCCGGTTTCTGGAGGAGGGGATAGTGGAGAGAGCAAAGAACGTACGTGTCTTGTTGTAACTGTGTGTCCCGTATTCTTGTATATGCAACATAGTTGACGTGGATGGTTAGCGCTCCTTCTTTATTATTGTGCACGTATAATTGAAAGAGCCTTACTTTTCCATCATCAATTATTGCACTTGGATTCTCATCATTCTTAGAAACAAAATGAATAAAGTGAAGTCATACCGTCCCGTTCATAATAGTATGATATGGGATTAAGTTATTAACCTTTATTTAGGAGTTGAAGCATTTAGGTAGGTGGAAGTATTATTCATCTTTAATTGATGTATTTGTATTGATAACGTACCGGGTTGGATTCTGGATCGATATGGACCTACATGAGCAATAGAAGTGCTTATGTTTTTCCGAAGTAGAAGTCAATCCACAAGTCACAAGTAAAAAGTATTTGCTATACAAATACTAATTTTTTTTGTTTTAAAAGTCGGCCTCAAATTGTGTTTCCAACTTCACTTCTAACTTTTTTGCTTCTATAGGTTGCAAAAAAACTTCTAAGAGTGTATCCAAACATCTCTTAAGAAAGTGCACCTATTTCAGAAGTTGTTTTCGACTTGTAACATAAAAAAGTCAAAAATCAGTTTGGGAAAACAATTTTAGAATACCTTGTGGAAGCAAAAATTTTGATTTATGTGAATAAAGACGAAAAGTTTATGAAACCGCGTAGACCCTCTTCACGGAATCATATCAAAAACAAATAAAAAAATACAATTTTTGTTTGTCTTCTGACTTCTCGACGAGCAGAACTACTTCTACTTTTGGTATACAAACACATTTTTTCTTGTCCGAGAAGTCATTTTGAAATTACATCGTCCAACTAACTTCAGCATGGGGGTTCATAAGGGTGACCCTCTTGGTCCACTCCTTTTTGCTCTAAATCTTCATCCTTTGCTCAAAATGATTGTTGAACGGTGCCAATTGGACCTTCAGGCTTGGTATCTTGACGACGGAACCATAATTGGGGATACGTTAATGGTTTCCAAAGCCTTCAATAGCATTCAATCTGAAGGGAGCAAACTCGGACTGTACCTGAATGTCTCCAAGAAGGAGGTTTTATAGCCATCTATGGATGCACGGTGTGTTGCCTCCTTTCCCCCTCAAGTTAGTAGGGATGTGCATGGGGTTAAGCTATTGGGTGGGCCGGTTAGCCTAGATTATAATTGTTGTAGTGATTAGGTTCGGAGCAGAGTGGCCAAGACTACAACTTTGATGGATGCAGTGATGAAATTGGAAGATCCGCAGTGCGCATTACATTTTTTGAGAAGATGTACAGGGGTTTCCAAACTTTATTTTTCCATGCGAACTACCATGCCGGAGTATCTAGCTGACTCTCAATTTTCCTTCGACTTGTACCTGTCTCAGCATTTGCGGCAAATTGTTATGAATTATGGTCCGGGGTTAGGCATGTTGCAGCTTCGTATTGCTTCCTTGCCCCTCAGGTATGGTGGGATCGGGATTTTCTTCATGGATGATGCTATGCATTATTGTTATTTATTGTCACGCATTCAAAACAGCCTCTCCAGTCGGTCATTCTACATAACACCTCTCTTCCAGGTCTGGACTTAGGCTTGTAGGGTGCTCTTGAGTTGTACTCGAACGTTTGTGACCCTGACGACATCAATGTTGATCTAACTGCCCCTCATCCCATGAAAACCTTGGTACTTAAGTATTTCAATGTTGTCAAGAATGAGATGTCATCCAAATTTGCCATGACTATGCGTGACAATGCTCTGTGGAAATATAACAAGACTAGTCATGTTGAAGATTTTCTCATCATATACCTATCGAAGGGAACAATCAGAGGGTTGGTGCGAGAAATTTAGTGATGTTCTGAGTTATCGGTTAGGTATTCCTTTATTCTTTGATAGTAGTTTGTGTGCTTCATGCAATAGAGACATGGATTGTTACGGGGATCATGCCCTACATTGTGCAAAAGAGGTGGGCCTCAAATATCGATATGATATTGTTCGTGACACCATTGTTGATATGTGATCTCGTGTTGGAGTCCTTGCTGTTGAGATTATTAGTCCCATATTTTTTGAGTTATCTAAGATCCTGCGGTTTATAATCTATAGGTCCACTCCACTCATTGCCAATTTGTTTTGAGTTGGATGCCCGTATTCAAACATGGTATCAGAGCAGGCTATTTGCGACGAGTCATTTGACCGCGCCTTTACTCCGTGTCACCCGATTTAATTGTCCACGTGTTAGACCCAATGAGGCTACACGTGAGGGGGAGTGTTGAGATTATTAGTCACATATTGTCTGGGTTATCTAAGATCCTGCGGTTTATAATCTATATGGCCACTCCACTCATTGCCAATTGGTTTTGAGTTGGATGCCCGTATTCTAACACCTGTCAGGAAGGAAGAGTTGGGGTTCATGTCTAATGAAGGGAGTGGTTTGCATCCGGTAGACGTTATTATTTATAATTGGGTTAATGGCCATGATGTATGTTTGGATGTCACTGGGGTTTCGCCGTTCACTGGGTGTTGGGTACTTTTCAGCCGGGTTTGGCTTTAAGTAATACTATTACTCGTAAAAACAAAAAATACTTGGATAAATGCTTAGCGCAGGGTTATGGGTTTGGCACCCTAGCTTACTCGACGCTTGGTGATTTAGGGGATGAACTTGTGGAGTTATTGAAGAGGCTACATAACCATTTGTCTAGGTTTGATGTTAATGCTAAGAAATGTAATTTCTTTTTCCACATATTAGGGATTGTTATTCAGAAAGATGTAGAACGCCAGTGTTTGTGCCCAAAATTACTTTTGGGCACGAAACACGATGAATGGATAGTTTGGTGTGTATTTTGGGTTAGGAGACGAATTGAAGAACAAATAAAGAGACAAAGATTGACGCAGGTTTTACGTGGTTCAGCATGGCTTGCCTACGTCCACGGACGAATCCCCTTGGGGAGTGGTGTTTTATTGATAATTGTACGGGGTATGTTTTTTCTCTATTGGCTACCCCTTCCGATTTCTCGCTCTCCCCTATTTATATAGTTTCATATCTAAATATAACATAAATTACATTAATCGCTCATTCAAGCCACCATCATCAATTCTATATGAAACAATTTGAGTTAATTAATGTATGAAATCACGCCTTAGTACCGTATGACCGAAATCGTCGCCTTTAGTATTGCATGGTGAAATCTAGCGCAAATTAGTATTGCATGGAATTCAATGGATGAAACTGTTGGAAATCAATTCTGCATAAATGATGGCTGACAGTATTGGTGGACACTTGCTGGCGGAACAGCTGACTGCATGGGTATGGACTGACTTGATGGTTGACATGCGTGATGGCTGGCAGTGTGGATGGAGGCTGGCTGGCAGCATGGTTGGAGACTGGTTGGCAGCGTGGAAGAGTTTTTGGCTGGGAATTGGTTTGCAGCTTTGTTGGCTACAAGACCGAAAATTGGCTAAAGTGCGACCGACTTCGATAGTTGACCGACGGTTGACCTTGACCGCTGACCGACCGTTGACCTTGACCTTGACCTAAGTTGACTTTGATAGTTGACCGACTTTGACCATCGACCTTGACCGGAAGTTGACTTTGATAGTAGACCGACTTTGACCATCGACCTTGACCGGAAGTTGACTTTGATAGTTCACCGACTTTGACCATCGACCTTGACCGGAAGTTGACTTTGATAGTTGACCGACTTTGACCATTGACCTTGACCGAAAGTTGACTTTGATAGTTGACCGACTTTGACCATTGACTGATCCGTGCGTGATCGGTGGGGTCGCCTTGGTTGACCGGTTAGTGGGCTTGGATGAGGACCAAAACATGATTCAAGTTTCAATTTGGCCCATTAAGTGGTATTTTTACTTATGGTACAAACATCGCCCCCTCTTAACCTCCAACTTGTTGGGGGTTAAGAAAAAATTTCGTGTTCCTTAGTTAATGATAAAACTCGCCCCCAAGTGTGGACTATTGATATTGAGGTGATTGGCAAACTTCCCTTGTTGTTAGCGGAAATCAAGACGCCCCCAAGAGTACATTTATGTTGCTGAAGCGTAAATAGAAACGCCTTCGTTGATTGTGGAGATCGTAATCAAGTCGCCCCCAAGTGCGTTGCAAAAACAATACCGAGGTGATGCAACTAAGCTTGATAATGGAGCGAGTGATGTTGGAAATGGGCAAGAACAACATTGACCAAGTCGTCCGGCAAAGAACTGTGATCACTGGATCGGGCAGAGTGACGAGCAAAAACGCATCTGCAGCAGCTAGCCGATCAGCGATCGCAGGAGTTGCGAAACAGAGCTGGATCGCAGCAGCCGATCACCTGGTTCTGCAGCAAAGATCGAGCATTGCGGCAAAGCCGCGATCAGGATCGGGCAGGAGAAAATCAGCGCACTACAAAGAACTGCGATCACCGGATTGCAGGAGTTGCGGTCATGGCCAGAGCCGACTCGATCAGCAGCTTCGATCACCGGCATCGAAAAGATCGAGCATCGAGCATTGCGTACAGCTCGCGATCAGCCTGACTGCAGAGCGGACGAGCAACCGCACTGGCAGCAGCCGCGATCTCGCTGGACCAGAGTTGCGAATCTGAGCCGGATCATAAGTTGCAGCTCGGAGTCACTGGTTCAGCAAAGACGAGCACCGTGTAGCTCGCGATCACTGACTGGGCAGCGGGCGAGCAAACCGCACCGGCAAGAATGCGATCAGCCGGGATGCTGTGAGTTGCGAGCGTAGCTGACCGCATCAACTTCGACACCGACCGGCAAAGCAAAGACGGCACGCAGCCACTGCGATCACTGACTGGGCAGAGTTGTGAACAGCCGGACCGCACGCTTTGATCACCAAATGCAAGAGACGAGCAAACTTGAACTGGGGCAAAGCAGCCTTCGATTCAAGCCGGATCAGAAGAATAACTAGCAACACCGGCAGCCAGCCATGGGTAGCTGGACTCGGCAAAGAATAAAGAGCTGGATCGCAAATTTGGATCACCGGATTCGCAACAAATGATTAACACGACATACAAACTACGATCACCGGATCTAGGAATACAAACAGAGTCGGACTGCGGTAGCTTCGATCACCGGATCACAAAGATCTCGCCGAGGGACTTTACTTAATCATTTCGATAAACCTAGGTGTAACCGTTACAAAATAAACTAGACAAAGACGTCGGTTGCGTCCAACCGAGTGCTTCAGCATCGCACGATTCGTCCAACTGAGTACTACGAATTCATAGGCAAAGCTGACCGCATCGGTCGCGTCCAACCGAAAAGTGCAGCTTGCTTTTGAACTGGAGTACAATAATTCAATCAAGATAACTATAGCAATTTAACATTACCGATTGTAAAAATTGCGCAAAAAATATTAGGGTGTACACTCGCCCCTTCTTAATCCCGCAACTCGTTGCGCAGGATTAAGAAGTTTGGGTTACCTCGAGTTTCGGCTTTCAGAAGCTTAATCCCGCATTGCGATTAGGTGCTATGTAACTCGCCCCCAAGTGTATGAAGTGTTACACAGCTTGCCCCAAAAGAGTTATTTCATATCATGAGGTGTTACATATCTTGCCCCCAAGTGCTACTTAGTCACATTGAAGTGATATGCAACTTGCCCTCGGAAGATAGTAATTTTCATGTCGCTCAATTCTTGCACAAGGGTGCACTTGCCTTCTGCCGCATTTTGCTCGCGCATGGGATTTTGAATATGTCACTATCACGGAATTCGCGGGGGCCAATCCCACTATTCCGTATGCGCGCGGGATGAAATGTGTGCATCCCCTCGTGAGAAGATGCTTGCCACATTAAAGGTGTCTTCTCAACAAAAGTATGCATGAATATATGAAAAGATGCAAAAATATGTAAATTGTATACTTACCTTATTGAAAATGTTACTTGTGACTTCGCTTGTGATCGGATGCCCACACGGCTATGTCTCGTGTTTTCCAGCGACGATGATTAGTATAGTTGCCTTAGCGTCTCGTCTCGGCTTAGTAATTGATTTGTCTGTGGGACTGGAATGCACCAATTAAGCCCAAGCTGGATCAAAGATGCTGCCACGAATCAGTATTTCAGCCACTTGTGATCACCGCACCGCAATGATTATGCGCAAAATCGATCAATCGGTTGAGAGGAAAGCGTATTGAAACAGTTTTTCGGGAAAATCGGACTACAACAGATTCGACCCACTGGGACATAGAAATTAAAAAGGACTGTGGGTCGTTCGATCAACAAAGCCAACGATTATTCTTGTGAAACTGATTACAATAGTTCAATCAATCGACTGTAATAGTTATGTGGAAAAGGACCGGCAGCAGATTCGATCAACTGGACTGCAGTATTTTTGTTGGTGATTGAATGTGACCGTTTCTGGTGCTGTCATTTTACATTTCTAAAAATTTTAACTTTCTCCGAAAATTGGAATGTTTCCTTCACGATCTTGGTAATTGACATACGATCTTATCGGGCCGACAATCACTCAGTTTGGATGCACGAAGAAGAAGTTATCGAGGAAACAAAATTGGTTGGTCAGCGCCTTGCTCTAACATGTTGATGACGTGATTGTCCCCAAAAAATATTATTCTCCAATTGCAAAATTTTACCTTCATGTCGTAGGATATTGAAATGCGATCGCAACGAGCCAAAAATCATCCAATTCGGACGTGAGACGAAGAAGATATCAACGAAACAAATTTTTAGACCAAGTCCTAGTGGGGTGTAGATATCCGCAAGGCAAGAGAAACTGGGCGGAATAATCCGAGGGCTACGGGATTAAGTTGCGCCGCGTTGCATTGAATCAGGACTACGGAATTAAGTTGTATCGCGCCGCACCGAATCGGAGCTCCTATTAATCTCCAAATAATCGGCGATTAGTCTGAGACTACTCGCGCCGATCGCGCTGGCCAGTGGCGCTCGTCGTCAGCCGGATGGGCGCATTTTTTTTTTTTTTTTTTTTTTTTTTTTTTTTGTGAATTTGATTTTGATGTTTTACAGATCATCGAAAATGGATATACCAGGGAGCATCAACGGTCTGTGTGTCCAGCGCATCGAAGGTTGATGTACCACCATTGCATCGAACTGTTGTTTAGAATTAAACTTTGATGTATCGCGGATCATCGTACTTTGATGTACCAATGTGCATCAACGGTTTACATACGCCGATCATCGAAATTTGATGTAACAAGAAGCATCGAACCTTTTTCTTGTTGATGGAAGTGGGTGATGGACACCTTTGACGTGGGTGAGTGAAAAGTAAAGTGGGTGAACGAAACCCCTGAAGAGGGTGAACAGATCTGAGTGTTGTCGCCGCCGCCGCCGCCGCTCGTGTTGGCCGCCGGGCTTTTTTTTTTTTTTTTTTTTTTTTGAAACCTTTCGCAACACATTTCTGGAACTGTGATCTTTGCCTTTGGACTTTTGGTGACAGGTTTCATTGACTTGTTGTGTTTTCCTTGAAAGCTTTAAATGCCCCTATAGATGTTTAGCAACGGTTGTGTGTGGATGTTGTCTTTGTTTCTCTGGAATTTTCACCATGATTTTGCTTTGCACTTTTGTGGCCCTTTAAAATTTTCTGAGATGCTTTTCTCGAGGTTTTCCTTGGGTATTTAAGCACCTTGAGATGTAGACAACTTGACGACTTTGCGATCATGACAATTATCGATTTTGTCATACAACAAACTTGAACAGGTGGATAATGCGTTATTTGAGAAGCAATTTTTTCGGACTTGGGACTTGAATCATGTTGCGGATCAAACATCCTGACAACAACCTTGGTGATTTTCGCAGTGAGTCAGCTTTGGTGGCTTCCGACTGCGATGCTGGGCTATAGTAATTGTGATTAACTGATCTGCAGCCCATTTGCGATCACCGGACGGCAGTGATAGAAATCGAAACTGGATCCAGCCATATTGTGGATAGAATATCCTACAACAGTTTTGATGGTATTTCACTACATCTTTTGTCGCGAAACGAGCGTTCCAGCAACACTATCATCGATTTTTTGTAGTGATGCGATTTTCAACGTATCCATGACTAATAGATTCAAGCAAATCAAACGGCGAATCTTGGTTTGCAGCGATTGCGATCAATTGGACCGTAGTATGTGCGATTATACGGTCGGCAGCAGTGGGATCAGTGGATCGAATGTTATGATCAAACTAGTCTGCAGCGATTGCGATCAATCGGATCGTGCAGCAGGTGTTTTTCGAAATGCTCGGACTGCTTTTTCACGGACACGATTTTGAAGCATTTTCTACAACTTTTCTCAATGGGAAAGCACGATTTCTTTTCTCGTATATCCCCTTAGTCGGCGCCAATGTTTGTGCCCAAAATTACTTTTGGGCACGAAACACGATGAATGGATAGTTTGGTGTGTATTTTGGGTTAGGAGACGAATTGAAGAACAAATAAAGAAACAAAGATTGACGCAGGTTTTACGTGGTTCGGCATGGCTTGCCTACGTCCACGGACGAATCCCCTTGGGGAGTGGTGTTTTATTGATAATTGTACAGGGTATGTTTTTTCTCCTATTGGCTACCCCTTCCTGATTTCTGCTCTCCCCTATTTATATAGTTTCATATCTAAATATAACATAAATTACATTAACTGCTCATTCAAGCCACCATCATCAATTCTATATGAAACAGCTGGAGTTAATTTTTCATGTATGAAACTGCTGCCTTTAGTACTGCATGACTGAAACTGCTGCCTTTAGTATTGCATGGCTGAAACTGCTGCAATTAGTATTGCATGGAATTCAATGGATGAAACTGTTGGAAATCAATTCTGCATAAATGATGGCTGACAGTATTGGTGGACACTTGTGGCGAACAGTGGCTTGCATGGGTATTGACTGACTTGATGGTTGACATGCATGATGGCTGGCAGTGTGGATGGAGGCTGGCTGGCAGCATGGTTGGAGACTGGTTGGCAGCGTGGAAGAGTTTTTGGTCGAATTGGTTTGCGGCTTTGTTGGCTACAAGACCAAAATTGGCTAGGGTGCGATCGACTTGATAGTTGACCGACGGTTGACCTTGATCTGTTGACCGACCGCTGACCATGACCTTGGCCGGAAGTTGACTTTGATAGTTGACCGACTTTGACCATCGACCTTGACCGGAAGTTGACTTTGATAGTTGACCGACTTTGACCATCGACCTTGACCGGAAGTTGACTTTGATAGTTCACCGACTTTGACCATCGACCTTGACCGGAAGTTGACTTTGATAGTTGACCGACTTTGACCATTGACCTTGGACCTAAGTTGACTTTGATAGTTGACCGACTTTGACCATTGACCACCGTGCAAGTGGTCGGTGGGGGTCGCCTTGGTTGACTAGTTAGTGGGCTTGGATGAGGACCAAAACATGATTCAAGTATCAATTTGGCCCATTAAGTGGTATTTTTACTTATGGTACAAACAACCGACTTTGTCGTTAGGATTCCTTCCAGTTTTCTGAAATAATTTTTCTAGGGGTTTTACGAGACATTTATTGTTTACGGAAAATAACGAAAATTGAAGAAATCCGATAAATTACCATATATATCGGAAATGCTACTAACTTCTAGAGCTTGTTTGGTAAAAAATTTAAAAACAATTTTCAAAAATAGTTTTCTACTGTTTCAAAAACATAAGGATAAAATACTGTTTTTGAAAACAAAGGAAAATTAACTAAATCATATCAAATGTAAAGACTCGTTTAAGAGATGATGATACTGGTCATGACTCACTTGCAGTCATTTCCCCAATCTCTTACTTTGTTCTTAAAAGAAAAGAAGGAAGAAAAAAAAAACATAGAAAACAGCTATTTTTCTTTTTTTTTTTTTTTTTTTAAAAAAAAACAAACATATCTTGTTTTTTCTTTATATTAAGAAGGTTTTACACTTTTAGTTGGCGAAGCTAAAGTGGGCACCAAGACAAATGGAAAATGTTGTTTTTTTTAAAAACAAACATATCTTGTTATTTTTTATTTTCATTTTTTTGTTTTCAAAAACATAAAACAAATGGAAAATGTTTTCACAAAATATCCTACCAAAACAGAAAACTGTTTTTGAAATACGTACTAAACAGACTCCTAGTTTTTTGACATTTATCTAAACACCCAATAAAATACGCTTGACTTGACTAGACTTGAAGTGTTCCATTTTAGGCTTATCCAGTAGTCGGCACTTATAAAATTGGGGTTGATATGGAAAACTAGGGTTTACTTATATTCTTCTTCCGCACGAACCAGATCAGAAGCTAAAGGTGATGCCTCCGGTAGCTTTAATGTCAGGTAACCCGTTTCTCAAACAGTTGTAATAATCATTTTGAAGATGAGTTCCCTTTCTGATTGGAAGAATTACGAGTATCCATCATTATCATCATCATGTTTTATAGTTAGCAATGTTGATTTGTTAACCCAGATTCTATTGCGTTTACCAGTAAAATCTCTGCTAGTATTTAAATCCGTATCGAAAGAGTGGTGTTCCCTTATTTCTGATCCATTTTTCAGTAACAAATACAACATTCTTCAAAACTCACTTTCCATCCAAAGACTATTTGCACAAACTTGGGCGCGTGGTGCTGTCAAAAAACTCGAATACATTCCCCTTGATGGATCATCATCATCCTCTGCCCCCTTTGAAACCCTAAGTTTTATTAGCAACCCATCAAGTTTATCTATCATCCAATCTTGCAACGGTCTCATGTGTTGCAGTAAGTGTGGCGACCTCAAAAGGTATTACGTCTGCAATCCATCTACGAGACAATATCGCCAAATTGTTTGTGAATACCAAAAATATGAGAAACGTTTTGGAAAACTTTCTAGTGTCAGTATAGCTTACGACCCAACCAAATCACCTCACTATAAAGTTGTTTGCATTTGGTTGGTGACGGAACCTGGTGAGAAGCCTTTAAGATATCAAATTGAGATATACTCATCTGAAACAGCTTCTTGGAAGCTATCTGGAGAGGTTTTCTCCAAACCTGACCGTTTTTACCCTGATAGCGGTGTGTTTTGGAATGGTTCATTGCATTGGATTGTTCACGCAAGGAGGCTTTTTTATTTTAATGTTGACCGCGAATTAGGAATGCAAATGGAAACGCAATTCTATGACAAAGGGATTGGATTGAAGACAAATTACTTTGGGGAGTGTAAGGGTCACCTGTATCTTATACGTAGCCGTAAATCTTCACCTACCCATTTAGAAATCTTGGAAATGAAGACTGACTACACAGGATGGAATATAAGATATCTGGTTAATCTCGAAGAATTAGCATATCCAGGGTTTGAATATAATGTATTACTTGTCAGGGAATCAGAAGGAGAGTCACCGAAGTTGCTATTACGCATACGGGATAAAGCTATTTCTTGTGATCTACAAGACATGAGCTCTAAGGAAATTCAACAACTTGCACCAGGTCCTCGAGAGTTTATTGGTTATGCACAATACTTGAATAAGAAAAATGTTGGTTATCCATACATTCAGACGCTCACTTGTGTTTGATTTGTATACCTCGTGCAATAGATGTGTTCTGTGCACAATGTCTGTTATTCGAATTCGGTTTAGAATTTACATCGTAGGAGGATATTTCTTTATTTACTAATGCTGAACTTTTCTGTTGGGGTTGCAGTGATTTGTTCGTTACTCCATTCTGTTCTTTTTAGCACATTTACAATGCTAATCCTTTTGTGCTTTTGGTTAAAAATATGGAGTGTCATGTTTAACTGATTTGGAGATTGTACAGTTCTCAAATTTTGCTGGTGTTAAATTATGTTTCTGGGTGAGTAATGTCTTTAGGGACCCCTTGTGATCTGATTGTGGGAACCAACTGGCGTATTCCTAATGATTTGCGAACTCCAATCCCTTGTGATAATCTTCCTGCCATTACTAGTGATGAAGATAGGAGAATGTGGACTTTTGATCAGCAAGGTAACTTCTCTGTGGCTGCTGCAGTTGAGAAGATCCGGAAGAAGTTTCCTAAAGTTAATTTGGGCTCGTCAGGTTTTGCCAAGGTGCATTCAACCCAAAATTTCAGGCAACATTTAAGAGATGCATGTGCAGTGGTTAAAGAAATATGGTTGACTGCCGCTATGAGTACTATGATGGAACCAGTTGTGTTTGAGAAAGCTCAACCTAATAGCAGAACAATTATATTGAAGATTTATCTTCGTTACGAGGATTGTGGTTTATGCATGAAGGGCTCTATGTGGAATGGGATGTTCGATTTACAGATTCTAAAATTCTCTAGGATTGTGGTTTAGGACAGTGAAGACTGTGATTGGTAAGCAAGTTTTCTGGTACCTTCCTCTTCCAAATTGGTACATAGTCTGCTGTGATGGTGCTGCCAAAGGGAATTCAGGTCCTGCTGTGATGGTGATGGTGATGGTGCTGCCAAAGGGAATCCAGGTCCTGCGGGATTTGGGTTCATTGTCAGGAATCATGAAGGAGTTGTCTTTGGATCTGTTGCCAGTGACAGTGGTTGTGCAACCAATTACATAGCAGAAATTCTTGCAATCATTTACGCTTTGCAATGGGTGTGCTAGAGGGGTTTACATAGCAGATATTCTTGCAATCATTTACGCTTTGCAATGGGTGTGACAGTGGGGTTTATGTAACATTTTGATTCAGTCTGATTCCAGTTATGTGATATCTGCTTTTGGGTCTGGAAAATTGCCATGAAGTAATCAGTCGAGATGGACTGTCATACAAAGGACAATAGCTCAGCTGAGGTGTGCTCATAGTTTTCGCAAGACAAACTTCTCAGCACATAGATTTGTTCGTTTAGTAAATCAACAAAAAAAAAAACTGTCTTTTGTAAATTTGTTAATAGGTTGGAGGTCTGGATGGTTGCTTAGACAGAAATAATGGCTAATTGGCATTGATGGGAATATGGGCAGTGTATGGATTTCTGAACATCGATATGAAATTCAACTCACAAAAATTGTATTCAAGTTTTTGCACCAGTCAATGTGACATGGGTTAGGGGAGATGGCAAAAGACTTAAAACTCCATATTCAGGTGCAGAGTAGCTGCATTCAAAGATTCAAATAAGAAATTTCCACTTCAGATGATTAACATTGATCAGGCAAAAGACTGTATTCAGAAACTCAATAGTTCTCAACTTATGGCAAACTTTTGTGCAAAATCTGCAATTGTAATAATCAATGAGTTTTTTACAAAATGACCTGAACTTGCAACCAGAACCCTTCAGAACACTACTGAATCACCCTTCAAAATGACCTGAACTTATAACCAGAACCCTTCAGAACACTACTGAATCACCCATTGAAGATCCTAAACAAAACTGGATTTTACATGCTGGAAGGAAACTGGCATTCAGCATTTGCAATTCACCTGAGGCATGAGAACTTAACAGTTCGCAGTTTGCAAGTTTACTAATTCAAACTACATTAAGCTATGGATCAATAATTACAGATTTATCATATATATGTATATATATAAGTGAAATCATATCCTTGGATCCTATGTGGATCGCCAAAAAAATGTTAAAGTCATCCAGGCTTGCGAAAAAGAATGCCCACATCCAAACCAATTACCTAAAACATCATTTTCTTGCAGTCTGGTGCACCACAGTAGCACTTCATGTGCTTAATGTTACCATCTTTGTCTACTACACTGTCCACTGCATACCCATAATCATATGAAAGCTCCTGCAGAAAACATAAATGGAAATTGATATCTTAATATAACAACGATAAACACATGAGAAAAAACTCTTGAACACGTTGGTAAAAATATCTAAACTAGGCGAATACCTGGAGAGGTGGAATGTTCTCAGCCGCAAACAACACAATCCGGGCAAGCTTGACATCATGGTGGTCACTCAACACGCATTGAACAAACAAATTAGGTGCACAACTATGATTTATATACCTCATTATATTTCCAGTATCTCCAGCATCTATGCAATAAGACACTTCGTCATCAGCTTTGTCAAATGCAGCACTTGGGTTAATTGACACGTCTCCTTGTCGTTTCTGTAAGACAGGCCCAAGGAAACTAAATCAATAACAGCATCTATACCAATTACTCTGTATGACAAATTAGTACGGTAAAACCTTCAACTGTATAACAATATCTGATATTAGTAAAACAGCACCTCTCTTCCGTCCAGCCCTTTCATTGTCTGGAGACAATCAATGTCAAAAATGTAAAAATTCTCTGGATCGTTCACCTCATCTGTCCTCTTGATTACTCCAATATACTCACAAACAAAAGCACCAGATGGGATGAAGTCCCAAGACCTTACTCCCCATCCTTTTTTAGGCGTACGATATACCTTTACAGTTTAAAGAAACCAAATAAATACCACCATTAGGCTTGCTCATACTAACTTCATAAACACAGCATAATTCAGAACTGGCAAGAAAATTGCATAAAAAAAAACATAGTTACAAAACAACCTCTAGGCGATATTTTAGTCCACGTTGAGAAGTTCTGTTCACACAACCAGGTCCACATCCACAAGTTGGTCCACATTCATATACAACAGCCTTGGCTTCAATCAGTCTGAAAAGGAAAAGCAAGACTGATCAGTACAAGTTGCATTGCATAAAAAGGCAGTATTAGTCAAACATATAGAAATTCAGATGTGCTTGGAGAAAGTGAAACTATTTTTACCTGCCACCATCTTTAGATACATATGGGAATTCAGACCCATTAAGCTTTGCGCAGGCACATTTCTCAGGATCAATGCAAGCTCCCTTGCACTTGCAACCAATCAGGGTATTTGTTGGAACTTTGACGCTTGCAGAAATTTGGGCAGTGGTGATATACGTCACACCTATATAATCAGCAACCAATTCAGTATCATACACAAATAACCATTACGCTCGAATAGACATCCACAGACTATCTGAAATAGAAAGATGACATCTGGCTAGTTGCTTGTTACGCATTTGATCTTACCTGTAGGAGCAAAAGGTGGGTCATCGACCAAATTGGTTGCTGGAATGGGAATATTTTCTTTGCCTCCACTAATATCCTTACAGACCAATCTACGAAAACAGTAAAACTTCTTGTTACAATGCTGTGTTAGAAGAAGTAGAGTAACACTGACGTCAAAGGTTCATACCCGCGTATATCATCTGCGCATTTAGGAGCTTGTGCTCTAGTAAACATAACCTATAGAGAATAATATTAATCAGCAATCATTCTATTCATAGTCATGGTTAGAAACTAAAATTACACAACTGAATTTGAATGTTGACATGTTAAGACAAACATATATACCTGGTTGGTTGTTAGTATTGGCTGCCCCTCAAGGCGCTTGAGACGATACTTAAAGATTGTGTATCCAGAAACACCTTTCTCAGCCCAATACGCAACAACCTGCAAAATTACAACCACTAAAATCATTTGGAATACATTTATCCATTGCACAATGAACTATACAACAGTTATAGCTTATAACCCCAGCCAACTAAATATGCACCATACGAAAGCAAATTTTTACAAATGTGGCTGTAGTTTAGCCATTTTTACTGATAAGAAAAATAAAAACATAATTGGGAACTAAAGCCGAAAAACCATGTCAGTGTAAGGAAAAGAACCTAATTGTAAGCCTGAAGTTACTCACATTGTAAAGACCATCGTACGTGTAGACCTTTCCACAGTAACTGCTAGGACATTTCAGTCCACGAATAACTCTGACTGGAACCTTCTGGTCTATATTGTTCTGCATGGTAAAAAAAAAAAAAAAAGGAGAATTACAACAATAGTCAAGTATCTAAGATGACTACAAAACAAGAAAGAAACATGGAAAAGAAGAATATAACAAACCTTGAGAGCCAAATTTCCACGTTTCATTACTTGGTCAGCTATTTGAGATTTATTGCCAAGTAAGTCATTACCTCCTTGTCCAGTGTAAATAACATCATCAGAATTATCTAGATCATCTTCATACTGTCCTGACAGCACAATTGACACTGCGATGGGGAAGGTATGGTTCTTATATTCTGCCTGTAGCAGTTGAAAAAGTGAAGCATGATCAAATTGTTAGAATTTGGACAATACACCACAGATATGCAAAGCAGAGTAACCAAATTTGAAACTGCATTACCATCCTTTTGAATTTTTCAACACCCATATAATCAATTCCATTTAACCAATGGCTGTGAAGTCCAACGACAACCATTTCAGCCCTTGAGTAGAACTGGTGACCCACATCAATACCTGCAACATGAAAAACAAAATCATCATACCCAATTCAAATCCCATCGACATGGAAAAGTAGGAAAAGGAGTGGTGTATGTGTGAGAGGAGGCAAACCTGCAATGTGACCGGGTCTTTTCTGAGGGTTTAAAACAGTTTTTTTTTGCAACATCTGACAAAGAACAGAACATAAGAAATAAGCATAATCTGAAATGACTAATTTCTGTATATCTATAATTGTGTATATAGGTATAAATGTCTAAGAAATGAAAGATACAGTTACCTCGGTTATGGCCTTTAAATCTGGGCGTTTTGAAAGTTTTTTCACAACTGTTTCACATTTCCCATCACCTTTCTGCACCTACATTTGACATTACAGTAAAGTAGTTGAATAGTAGCGCGCACGGGGATTCATAATAAGATAAGTAAAAGCAACTAGTAAATCAGGATGCACACTCATGAGACACAATCAAGATGCAGGGCATGCTACAATGCATTCACTTAGAGTACAACATCACAGGTAGGACAAGTATGAATGACAGTAAAACTGAAACCAAATTGATAAGAAAACCGAATTACGCAAACTCAATTCATGTTAAAGTCAAGCACATTTTCATCAATTTCGTTAATTCCATACAACTCTTAGAAAATTTCCACCGAAAAAACAACCTAACTTAGCTCAAAATGCATTCAACTCTTTGAAATTCACAAATAATTATAAACATATATACCTTTTTCTTTGAAACTTTTCCAATATTTTTAACCCTAAGTTCCTCTTCCTGTACCAACAACAACTGTTATATGGGTGAGTGAAGTAATAGCATCTTGTAGCATTTGAATATCGTTATTATTTCTCACTCAGATAGAACAAATTTGTATCACAGTAATGCCGAAAAGGAGAAAACAAATTGATAAGCTTTGATGAAGTAAAAGCAACTCAGCTGGATTCATGTATACATTTATAACTAGTTTAGTAAAGATTATCAAACATAAAAGATTGCCAAAAATTCCTACTACAGCAGCACTAATGATGAATATAGATTCCTTGCCTGCAGCTGCCGCAGGATCATCTATACATCTTGCACCGATATCCCTCCAACAAGCATAAAAATGCACAGATAAGTAACATGAAAATGCACACTGATGAGACAGAATAAGTTTAGATATATACGTATGACATATTTATATCATGATTCATAAAACTGCCAAAAACTGATGGCATGGTTTTAAGCTTTCACTTAGAAATACACAACATGGCAGGTAGAAGGACAAGTTTGTATGACAGTAGCAACAAATTGATAAGCGAACGAACCCAATTATGTAAAACTTTTAGACAAATTTCAATCAAAACTTGTCCAACCTGCGCCAAACAAGCTTAAAAAATGCAAACTCATGAGGTACAATCAGGATGGCATGCTTCTATGCATTCACTTGCAAATGATGTATCACAGATACTAGTACAAATTAGTCAAAATTCATGTTAGATTCAAGCATTTTCATCAATTTCCACACAAAACACAACCAACTCTGCTTGAAATGCATCACTAAACGTACCTTTTTCTTTGGAACTTTTTGAATGTTTTTAACCCTAAGCTCCTCTTCCTGCACCAACAAATAAACATGAGCAAAATGTTTCCAATAATCCCAAGAACCAACATCCAAATCCCAAAAAATTGTACTAATAACCAGTAAATCACCATTCTAATCAACAAAATTAATCTCTAATAATAAACCCTTAAACCTCTGATAGTGATTTCTCATACTCAAACCAAAACAAATCAAAAAGACAATGTAAAAACAGGATGTTTACCTGAACAAATTGCAGATAGTGTGAGTTGAAAGCCCTAATGGTTGCTCTAACTCTGGCATAATCACTTTTCTCCTCCCCTGAACCCTTTTCAGCAGATTCTGTACTCATTCCAACCGATTTTATACCCTTTTTCGCCGATTTTGTAACCTTTCCAACCGATTCTGTACCCTTTTCACTTCCAACCTTCACTTCATTCTCAAAATCAGCAGCAAAAACTTCACCCAAATCACCAGATTCATCATCGAGATTCACTGACTTCTTCTCTTCCTGACCTAATTTCTTTGAAATCTTTACTGATTCGTTGTTTGGTTTACTGATTCTTCTCCTCTTTACTACTTGTTCTTCTTCGTGCTTTCTGATTTCCTTGACTAGGTTTTCGATTCTTGAACTCCTCCTCCTTCCTCCTCCTCCCTCATCCATTTCTACTGTGTAATTTTGGAGAATTTGAAAGGGTTTTTTTTTTTTTTTTGTGTTTTTAGGTCAAAGAAAAATGGAAGATGAAAAAGGGGAAAGGATATGAGAAGAAAGGGTTAATTAAATTCTAATTAAGCGAGGGGTAAGTCTAGTAAAATGGTTGGTCTGACTGTACGGGGAAGACGAAGTGACGGGATTAGGCGGGCAAATTTTGAAATTCAAAATAAAGCAAATTTTGGAGTTTTGTCTCTAGTGTTTTTTGTTGGGAGTAAAATAATGTTCAGAACTTGGATTTTGAACGATGTTCAGAGTGGACTGTGAAGTGGTGGTGCATTTTCCGAGAGAAATAATAGAGATGAGACCGAGGGTATTTTGGTAATGTTAAGATAACATAGCACAAGACCAAGGCTCTTACTGGGATTGTAAAATTTTGGCCGAGGCCAATAGGTATTGGGCCTGCTGGCTAGTTTCTTTTTTTTTGGGACAAAAAATCCGGAGGATAGACCATCCATTCACTATATAAACCGTCATGGGTTGCTTTTTTAGCAAGAGCTTCAGCAACTTCATTACTTTCCTGATCAACACAAGTTTACCGAATATCGACGTCTACAGGCAAGTATGCATACGGGTTTGCAAACGAATTTTCGTGACCTGAAGCAGTATGCAAACGGGTATGCGTACTAAAACTCCTGGATTTTGATTTTAAATGATGGTATGCATCCCTGGTATGTGTACCATGAAATCCAAACATCCCGAACTACTATTTTCAAACCTAAACATTTAAGAACCTTAAACACAGATCAAGTTAGGGAGAAATCAACTATAATAAAGGTACATGGATCATTATAAGTACTTTAAGAAAAAGAAAAAAAAAAAAGCAAATAAAAACACAAATCTTGCTCAAGTTTATAGACATACCTTTTTAGAAGAATCCAATTGAGTTATATAGCCTTACCGAACATAATGTGTGCGCCTCAATTCTCGTGTTTCCCTCACCGTATACATAACAGGGCATTCCTTGGTGAGGATGCACTTACAACACACTCAAGTTGTGTTGAGGTGAACAATATCTTGCTCACCACAAGTGACTTTTGGATTATCATGAAAGAGATCGTTTTTAGAACCTTTCACATCCAAATTCAACTTTCCGAAAAACTTTTTAAGTTCCAACATCATGGATACTTCATTATCCATAGTCATGGAGTTTTCTGGGAGATCATTCCTTTTCACACTCAAAACATCATTGAATTTCTTTAGTATCCACTTCTGAGTGTGTTTCGGAACAAGTGGAACCTTCTTCCCATTACTCTCTTCTATAATTCTCGGAAGAGAATTGGATTGACTATTCTTTTGCAAGTTAGTCTTTCTCCAATTGGGAGCATCGGATCTTGTCTTCGTCTTTACGAAGTTATCCTTTTGATAACCATTACAATTGTGAAAAGGATTCGTACGACGTTTATAGGCAAATCTAGGTTTATCACATCATTGATTCCTTTGCCTAAAGGTTGGATAGTTACAACCTGTAACATTAAGAGGATTAGTCTTAACGTATGATCTTGGTTTCACAACTTCTTGTGATTCCCAAATAAGAACATCGTGAAGTTTCTCATTCCTTATACAGAAACGACATCTCCTTTCCAAGTGACCTTTATTTCCGCAATAGTGGCAAACATAAGGAATGTTCTTACCTCGATCTGTGTGTGCTGACTTTGGAGGTTGATATACTTTGCTCTTTTGAACCTTAATTGTCGGTGAAGGTATTTCACTTTTGCTATCAATGGAAACCTTTCGTTGAGAGGAATCACTAGCCTTGACAAATTTTACCTCTTTGTTAATACTTGGGGCATCTATTCCCTTATAGCCCAATCCTCGTGTATCACGATGATTTTTACTTTCTCCTAGCATAGTGGTTAATTTGATTGAACTAATATTGAACTTTTTCAAGTCATCTTCCAACATCTTGATTTTATCAAGAGGAGCAGGTAAATCAGCCTCAAGATGTTTTTCTCAACCGAGAAAAGCGCTTTCTGTGTCATCAAAACTTGCTTGCTAGGAGTTAATCCTTCCTTCAAGTTCTGCAAGTTTTTCTTCTAACAAGAAGTATTTTTGATAAGCACGATCCCATTCAAGTGACTTTCTACTCAGGTTTTCCTCAAAATCTTTGAGGACCGATTCGCAAGAGCGATTCCAACCATAAAGACCTCGATAAATCCTTTTCAATTTCTTGTTTTCTCGACAGAGAGGAGTCAGAAGAGGTGTGACATGAGAAGTTGTAATCTTCTGAATTTTCAACGAATCCAAAACTTAACATACTCTGAGACTTCCTCATCAACATCTGTATCAATATCTGACTCACCTTCATCAGAAAGTTCATCCAACTGTTCTTCTAGGAGTTTTTCCTAATCAACAGTTTTCACAATTAAAGAATGTTTAGATATTGACTTAGATGTGATAGTTCTCTCAGGTGAATTCAATCTTTGAAAATCATCTAGTAATTTCTGACCTGGTACGTTATTAGAGATAGACTCGTCCATAATAATCATATTGCTACAAACACAAACTTATGAGGTCTTTAACGTGTTTGCCTGCTCTGATACCAATTGAAAAAGTGTGAGTACAACAACCTCACCCAATATTTCGCTTAGTAATATGTATGGACTAACTCCAATATACTTTCAAGAGAATCAACTGGACAGCCAAAATCAATCTTAGGAAAAGTATATCAAAGAGTTATATCTCAATCTCTCAATTCAATCCGCAATTATTTGCAAGACCGATTGAATATAAGAGAGATAAACTTGAACAGTACCAAAGACCAATGTGATGAATCAATTTCAATCAACAACCAAAGGTTGGATTTACCAATTGATCGATTCAACGCCCAACTTGTGATATTTCAATTATATAACAAAATATAATGAGGAAAAGAAATAACATAGACACCAGAAGTTTTGTTAATGAGGAAACCGCAAATGCAGGAAAACCCCGGGACCTAGTCCAGATTGAACACCACATTGTATTAAGTAGCTACATAAACTAGCCTACTACAAACTAACTTCTGTCTTCACTGTAGTTGAACCCCAAACAATCTCACATTGATCCAAGGTACAGTTGCGCTCCTTACGTCTCTCGATCCCAAACAGATACTACGCACTTGATTCCCTTAGCTGATCTCACCCACAACTAAGAGTTGCTACGCCCCAAAGTCGAAGACTTTAATAAACAAATATGTCTCACACAGAAAAGTTTATAGGAATAGATAAATCTGTCTAGATCCCACAGAAATACCTACGAGTTTTGTACCGTCTTTTGATAAATCAAGGTAAACAGGAACCAATTGATATACCAGACTTATATTCACGAAGAACAACTTATAAATATCAATCACCTCATAATAATATTAATCGACTAGCGAAACAAGATATTATGGAATCACAAACGATGAGACGAAGGTGTTTGTGACTACTTTTATATCTTGCCTATCGGAGAAATTAATCTCAATCCAATCGTACGATTGTACTCAAATACGATAGAAACAGTAAGATCAAATCATGCAACTACATAGAAAATAGTTGGGTATGGCTTCACAATCCCAATGAAGTCTTTAAGTCGTACGTTAACCTACAGGGTTTCGTGAAAAACCTAAGGTTAAAGGAGAATCGACTCTAGCTTATATAACTAGTATCACACAAGAGGTGTGGGGATTAGGTTTCCCAGTTGCTAGAGTTCTCCTTTATATAGTCTCCAAATCAGGGTTTGCAATCTAAGTTACCTTGGTAACAAAGAATTCAATATTCACCGTTAGATGAAAACCTTATTAAATTCAAGCTAATATATTTCAACCGTTAGATCGAACTTAGCTTGTTATACGCACATGAAATGTAACTTCATTTAGGTTTGAGTAATTGTACCTAAATGTGTATACTTAGTTGGTTCAACAATAGTTAACCAATGGTTAGCCATATGAGCACTTTCATATCAACCTTCTTCATCTTCACCATAACTAGTTCAAATGAACTAGTTAGAGAGTTTTTCAATTGCTTAGATCTCATAGAAGTATACAAGACACAATCGAAGCAAAAATAGTTTTGATTCACTCGAATCGATTCATGAACATTATAGCCACAGTTTGCAAAGATTGCATTCCTTAATTTATAAATGTCTTAGTTCACGAATAAACCGTTTTTAGATAATAACTCACTTAAGTACGCATACCGGTGCGCATACTTAAGTACCCGGACTGAGCTTGTTTTCAGTTCACAAACTCCAGCAGAAATTCACGGGATGTGGACTTCTGACAGTACGCGTACTGAAGACACAAGGGTACCCAAATATACCTCAAGCTTAAACTTTTCCTACCTATAAGTCTTTTCTCCGAAAGTGATTGTCTATGGACTGAGTCGAGACAATACAACTAATCGGTTCACACTTCATGTGATCGTCTATGGATGCGAGATCAAGACAATAAAACAACAAAGTATGTCTACTTGATACAAAGGTTCGGACTTAACCAAACACAATAGGATTCCTTATCAAGTAAATAGGAATTAACGTTTGTGAAATTTACTTTAATTATAATAAAACAATTATAATGCGGAAATATAAAGTAAATGACACATCAAGATTTTGATAATGAGGAAACCGCAAATGCAGAAAAACCCCGAGACCTTTCCAGAATTGAATACTCTCAGGATTAAGCAGCTACACAAAATTACACCTAACTTCGTATAGTTGAGACCAAGCAACTAAACCTATAGTTCACCTAGTTCTGTTTGTATTCCCACGCCTCCAACTTATAAATAAGTCACATACTTAGAACAATTCCTTTGGTTCGTATTCCAAACAATAAAGGAACAACAAATATGTTTGGTATCAACTCTCTTCAACCAAGTGATATGAGTCAAACAAAGGCTCTTCCGTTTATCTTAACATAAACTCCTTCGTCAGGTCCTTAGATCTATCTTATGTTCAATTACCGAAGTAATCGTTTAAGATTAAGCCAACAACACTCTTAATCTAAAGAATTATTTTGATTCCGATCTACTCAATTAATCAATCCAATCTACCACAAGGATAAACCGATTATTAATTGGATCCTCTTTTACCAAAACAAGTATTGTGCACACCAAAGATTATAGAACCCAAGTCAGATCTTCAATATTTTCTTTGTATTCAAATCTTCTTAAATCTTCAATAAAAACCTGCACAGAATCACTTGAATCTCTTGTGATCAATCACGCATGGAACGGAGTCTGTTAACACTGGATTA
Organism: Papaver armeniacum; assembly: GCA_023531295.1. Taxonomy (NCBI): domain Eukaryota; kingdom Viridiplantae; phylum Streptophyta; class Magnoliopsida; order Ranunculales; family Papaveraceae; genus Papaver; species Papaver armeniacum. The sequence continues at coordinate 586,322 of JAJJWW010008294.1, read as the reverse complement.
TCACAAGATCGTCTATAGAACTAACAACAGTCTAAAGATCCCTGTCGAAACTCTGAACTAGTTTGAGTGAATCTTATATCATAAGAGAAGATTCTCAAGCATAAACAAACTAGGGGCAATCAGATTTCAACCACCGTTAGTCAATCAAATCAATCGAAAACAAAAGATAAACCGCAATTATCTAGTTTCCCACTAACGGTACGTGCTAGAGCTTCTCAATCCAAAAGAAGACTTTAAACTGAGCGGCCGTAAGAGATTTCGCCTAATTAGGTTACTCTCCTCTGCGAATAGGCGGTTACACCAGTAACGACAACAAAAGAGGAAGTCTGTTGTTACGAAGTGAAAATGCGAGGGTACCCAAATATACCTCAAGCTAAAACTTTTCCTACCTATAAGTCCTTTCTCCGAAAGTGATTGTCTATGGACTGAGTTGAAACAATGCAACTAATCGGTTCACACTTCGTGTGATCGTCTATGGATACGAGATCAAGGAAATACAACTACGAAGTATGTTTACTTGATACAAAGGTTCGGACTTAACCAAACACAATAAGATTGCTTATCAAGTAAATATGATATAACGTTTGTGTGATTTACTTTAATTATAATAAAACAAATATAATGCGGAAAATAAAAGTAAATGACACGGCAAGATTTTGTTAACAAGGAAACCGCAAATGCAGAAAAACCCCGGGACCTTGTCCATAATTGAATACTCTCAGGATTAAGCCGCTACACAAAATTACACCTAACTTCGTATAGTTGAGACCAAGTAATTAACCATATAGTTCACTTAGTTCCATCTGTATTCCCACGCCTCCGACTTGTGAATAAGTCACGTACTTGGAAAAATTCCTTTGGTTCGTATTCCAAACAGTAAAGGAACAACAAATTTGTTTGGTATCAACTCTATTCAACCAAGTGATATGAGTCGGACAAAGGCTCTTCTGTTTATATTAACATAAACTCCTTCGTCGGGTCCTTAGATCTATCTTATGTTCAATCACCCAAAGATAATCGTTTAAGATTAAGCCAATCAATACCTTTAATCACAAGGAAACGTATTGATGCCGATCTACTCAATTAATCAATCCAATCTACTGATTATTAATTGGATCCTCTTTTACCGAAACAAGTATTGTGCACACCAAAGATTATAAAACCCAAGTCAGATCTTCAATATCTTCTTTGTCTTTAAATCTTCTTAAATCTTCAATAAAAACCTGCACACAATCACTTGAATCTCTTGTGATCAATCATGCACAGAACGAAGTCTGTTAACAATGGATTATCACAAGATCGTCTTTAAAACTAACAACAGTCTAAAGATCCCTGTCGAAACTCTGAACTAGTTTGAGTGAATCTTATATCAGAAAAGAAGATTCTCAAGAATAAAATAACTAGGTGCAATCAGATTTCAACCATCGTTAGTCAATCAAATCAATCGAAAACAAAGATAAACCGCAATTATCTAGTTTTCCACCAACGAGTCGCGTTAGAGCTTCTCAATTCCAAAGAAGACTTTAAATTGAGCGGCCGTAAGAGATTTCGCCTAATTAGGTTACTCTCCTCTCCGAATAGGCGGCTACACCAGTAACAACAACAAAAGAGTAAATCTGTTTTTACGAATGATTAGTTTGCTAGAAAGGCAAACTTCGTGTATTTATAGACAATGAAGTTTGGACACCAAGGAATTTACAAAACCGAAAATATTCTCATGATATTCATTAAAACACAAATTCGGTTTCCATAATTCCTGGAAATGCTCTGTCCAAAAATAACGATCGAAATCTCTAGGAAAATATAATTAATAAATGCACATTAATAATTCTGTAATTTCCCTACAAAATGAAATTAATAACCTTAATTAAAAGATTCTTAACTTACTTATGTTTCGATCTTGGGATTCTCTTCCCTTAGCCGTTAAGGAATATCTTTGAACAATTATAGATAAACATTCACAGCACGTGTTCAAAGTTTGTCGACATCTTAACTTTGTAAGTTCTCTTTCACACTTACAACCTTGAAACCGATTGGCCATACTTCTAAACAAGTTTAGAATTGGTTCATCTGAATTTCAAGAACTATGTGATTGATCAAACCGACATTCAATCACAATCATGGGTTTACGGTTCTACCAAAACAAGTTTCGGTTCTACCTTCATGTGAGTACTGTGCATAGTCACACTAGCTTCCCAAAAGTTCGGTTGACTAGGTACTAGGATTGGTTCCCCATATATATATGGTATCTAACTTATGTGTGTTGCACATGTCCATAGGATCGGTTCCCCTTTCTGCTATAAACCTTGTTGCACCCCATACAAGGATCGGTTCCCTTTAATGTACTGCACCCCTTACTAGGATCGGTTCCCTTTCCCTTACTAGGATCGGTTCCCTTTCCCTTACAAGGATCGATTCCCTTTCCCTTACAAGGTCAGACATACAAAATCCGATCATACCACAGGTGATTGCTTAAGATCAGTTTTACTAATAAAAGATATACCAATACATAAGTCAGACCTTTGTGAACAGTTCTACCAAGAACACAACAAGTTGTGAGCGGTTATACTCTATCACCCATATTGGTTGTTCATAAGAGCAATTCCTATGGAATGAACAAACCTAGAGTTTGTTCATTTTGATCCCACTATGGGATGAACAAACCAAGAAAATGGATGTTCAAGTGAATAGATTAGTTCATTTGAACAGCGAGACACTTCCAACAGCGCGCGTCTGTTGAAATGGCGCGCGCCATGATCAATAACTCTGGCGACAACATAGGTGACGCCCGTGTTTTCCACCAAAATGCGCGTTTTAGATGCTACTGCTAGCGACTTATGCTGAGACTCCAGCGTCTGACTCGATGGCACCAACGGCTCCATCTGAAAGGCTGGAAAACCTGTTGATCCAACGGATACAGTTTTTGAATTCTATAAATACTCCTACTTTCAACTTTAAATTCACACATTCTACACTTTCTTCACTCTCAAAAATGCCTCCTAGAGTTCGTGTTGGATTCTCTCAACAAGAGGATTTAGCTATTTGTAGAGCCTTTGTTTTTCACACACAAGAAGATGTAATGCGTAATGTACCCGATTCGATGTTCACTTTCTGGGACAAATGTTACATAATGTTCACTACTGAAACTGGGAACATCCGTGGGCGTGATTCTCACGGATTGCATCATCGTTTTAGTGTAATTAGTATGAATGTATTGGATTTTGTCGCCCAACTAATGTTGAATCACCAAAATAAGATGAACGGTGAAGCCGAACATGAAGTGTTTCCCAGAACTCTAGTGATGTGGCCAGCATCTCACCGCGGTCGTCCTTTCGCCTTTCATGCTTGTTTCAACATTCTTAGGGTGCTCAATAGATACGATCCCTACATCAACCTAGGAATTACACCACCCGCTGAAAATTGACACATATTTAGTAGTTGTTTTAATTTAATGTATTTCTTTATGGACAATGTTTGTATTCGTGATTTCCATATCCACAATGATTGCAGTGTAATAACTCCTTCTTCAATTTGGCTTTAAGTTTGAAGTTTTGCACATTGTTGCAATCTTTTCTTCTTCTTGTTTTTTAATCTTCATAGCATCATCTAGCATATGTGGTTCCTCTGGACAATTGGGATCTTGACATTGCAAATACCTGAGCTTTTCCTATTGTGATTCAATCACCATTCGATGCGTGAACAACTTTTCCTGCGGACACTTTGAATACATCCAAGGACATTGCATAAGACTGTGGTTATCCATGAAACATAATGGGCAAACCTCTTTTGCTTCGACACATAATATTTGCTTCGTTTTGCCTTTAGAAAACATGGTGGTTGATGAGAGAGAAATTGGTTGGTTTGGTTTAGAATAAAATCTAGTGATGTATTTAAAATAAAAAATAGGCGCTGGTAATTCAAACGGGCGCTCATAGGAAATTCTTGGGCGACTTTAATATATCCAAATGCTTGGGCGACTTTAATATATCCAAATGCTTGTGCGACTTTAATATATTCAAACGGGCGCTCATAGGAAATTCTTGTTGTATTTTTCGTCTGGTTCAGTTATTAATATATCCAAATGCTTTGTACAAAGTCGTCGAACACCAGCGTCCATTTATCACGGGGAGAGAGTTCTTGAACATCTTCAAGAGGAAGAGTGGCAGCACTTACAAACACTCTGGTGATTGCAAGATATTCTTCTACAGTATACCCAACCATGACTATGTTATCTTCATTTTTTTTTTTCGGAACCAGAAATATATAACTTGATATTACTTAGAAAAAGGGAATTACATTATTGGAAACGAAACACGACATTACTTAAACAAAAAAAAAGTGGAACTAAGCTATTTAATATATAGATCTAACATCACTAACTTAAAACTAACAAAACTTTTAATTACAATTGGAACTGATCATGTTCTTGCTTCTCCAAGTTCTTAGCCAATATAGCTTTTTGTTTTAATCCAAAGTATATTTGTTCTTAGTCATCTCCCTCTCGATTATGTTCAATTTTTTGTTGTATTGTTGCTAGCAACCTTTCCATAATTTCGTTTTGGTGTTGCTGACGAGGTGTGATTGTCATTCGAGATTCTTTTAGATAATCAACAAATTTAGTACCCGCGTCGCTCATTTGGGAATCTGGCGATAAGGGTGTAGCGGGAATGCTTTCTAGAGCCCCTTTTAGTAATTGTGGTCTTTTTCGCAGCTCTTAACTTGTGTTTATCATTTTCCAACCGTAAACTATTCACATTTTACCATTCATATACCCATATTTTACTATTCATACATTCACAGCTATATTATAGAATTTAACCAAAAATAATTCACAACTAATACCCCCACCTGGGACCAAATAATATCAAGCTAGACTTCTCAACATATGTAATTGTGGATCACAATGATACACGAAGTTGCAAGATAAGAAAAATATACAAATAAATCAATATGATTTGTTATCATACCATATATCGAGTCTAAACAAAGTTATCATTCCAAGTAATTCCGACGTTGGCATCAAAATACGCGTGACTTGTCCAACAATAAAAATTGAACATGTTAAGGATGGAAATGTTAAAATTTGAAAAGGAAAAATACAAAGTTCCTAAGCCCCTTAGACAAACCCCTAGCATGATTCAAACTACAAAGATAAAGAAAACTAGATCGTTTTAGGCTACAATATAGATTATACTATAGGCATATTTATAAGAGGCTATGCGTCTCATATAATGTTTTTAATGGGTTACCACTGAATTTACAACACGTGAGAAACATAAAACTTATTTGAATTAGATACATCATAATGGGTTTGTATCTCGTGACCTGCATTTTTATCAACCCTCTTTCCCATTGTCATTTACTTTACCAAACACAAAAGAATCATATCGAATCAAGATACTTTATTTACCTCTAAGCTAGATGCTCATGAATTCTAGCAAAACAGGATGGGACATGTAAGGATTTTCTTAATGAGAAGATTAGTTGAAGCACTTTTGACACATTCTGGGTTTACTTTAACAACTTCATTGGATATACCCTTCCAGTCTAATCCTTGTACCAGACATTGAACTTCCTATCGCTAAAAATTGCTATGCATTTTAACCACTTATTATATTCATATTATAGACATTGTAGACTATACCAAGCAACATATACATAAAACATACAACAAGCGAAAACATATCTTCATTCATTTAAGTATATCTTGTTATAGCACTGCTCGGTCGAACTCGCAAGCGTTGCTATCTCAAGCTTGTTTGTCAAGTTTAGTTTCCAAAATTATAAGTCTTGTTCTAGTCTACTTATAGCTAAGTCTCGGACTAAGATAGTAAGTGTAGTTGAGCTCTAGGCTCCACGTCGTTCATCATGCAAAAATGAAGAACTACTCAAGGAACTGGTGGAACTTCATCGACAAAAAGGTATGTGGAGACTTGAACTTATCCATCACTCAAAAGTCTATCTACTCTATCTCCTATCTTGAGACAAAAGTCGTATTTCTATATAGACTTCGATTATACACATTTGCTATTTCGAGCTGAGTTTATCTCGCTTATCTATTTCTCGAAATATGTATTGGTAAGCTTTCGATTTGGCCAAGTTCATCTTTACTCGTGACGAAAGTCATGTTGATTATTTTAATAACTTGAAAATCGCTTTGATGACAAATAGTTTGTGAATAACAACTATATAACATCCTGTAAGAAAGTTTCAATGATTGAAATGAGAGTTTATAATATATAAACATGTTTGGATATAAACATTGTATGTGAATTCATACTTGTGTAAGTCCAAAATCCTTGAACCAAAGTATGCGTACTTTACTGGTTTAGGATGACTGGAGCTGAATCCGCGTACCTGCACGTGTTAGAGCATGGCTTGGTTGAACCCACCAAGCGTTGGTATGTCAAGTTTGGTTGTCATATTTTAGTGAATCAAAACTCATGTTAAGAGTCGCTTGATTACGTACTAGAGTCAACTTCGTATAGGTTAGCTTGAAAGTATTAGGATATGAAACATTACAAGTATCGCGAAGTCTTGAAGATGTGAAGAAGCAAGGAGCTACAACGACAACAATCATCCTTCCACTTGAGGTTAGTGATATTTGACTTGAACTGTTTCGTTTCCTAACGTATCTTTCAAGTCGTGCATATGAAAACAAAACTGCGAAGCATATTTGAACTCTAGATAGACATAGTATTAAGGAATACAATACGAGGTTTATTTCTTAACCATTAAACTTTGCAGATAATACATCGCCATAATCATTTGAATGTTATTGTGATTATGTATGGGTATGAGGTGAGGATTTCATCCTAGGGAACAATTTTTTACATGTGTTCTAAGGAAGTAAGTTCATCAACTTGTTTGTGAACCGAAAAGGAAATTGCCAGGTGTTATTGGTTTTGTTATTCATTACATATCTTATGAACAACCAATATGTGTGATTGAGTATAACCGCTCACAACTTGTTTGTGTTCTTAGTAAAACTATTAACAAAAGCCTGACTTATGTATTGGTATGACTTTTATTAGTGAAACCGATCTTGAGTAATCACCTGAGATGGTATGATCGGGTTTGTGATTTTTTGTCTGACCAAATATGGGAAAGGGGAACCGATCATAGTAAGAGGTGCAGTACATCACAAAGGGGAACCGATTCTTGTATGGGGTGCATCAAGGTTTATAGCAAAAAGGGGAACCGATCCTATGGACATGTGCAACACATATAAGTTAGATACCATATATATGTGTGGAACCGATCCTAGTACCTAGTCAACCGAATTTCGGAAAGCTAGTGTGATTATGCACAGTACTCACATGGAAGGTAGAACCGAAACTTGTTTTGGTAGAACCGATTAAACCCATGATTGTGATTGAATGCTTGTTTGATCAATCACATAGTTCTTGAAAGTCAGATGAACCAATTCTAAACTTGTTTGGAAGTGTGGCAAATCGGTTTCAAGGTTGTAAGTGTGAAAGAGAACTTCCAAAGTAAGGATGTCGACATACTTTGAACATATGATATGTTCTTTAATTGTTCAAAGATATTCCTTAATAGCTAAGGGAAGAGAATCCCATGATCGAAACATAAGTAAGTTAATAATCTTTTAACTAAGGTTATTAATTTCATTTTGTAGGGAAATAAAAGAATTAGTAATGTACATTTACTAATTAGATTTTCCGAGAGATTTCAATCATTATTTTTGGACAGAGCATTTCCAGGAATTATGGAAACCGAATTTGTGCTTTAATGAATATCTTGATAATATCTTCGGTTTTGGAAATTCCTTGGTGTCCAAACTTCCTTGTCTATAAATACTTGAATTTTGCCTTTCTAGCAAACTAATCTTTCGTAATAACAGACTTCCCCTTTGTTGTTGTTACTGGTGTAGCCGCCTATTCGGAGAGGAGAGTAACCTAATTAGGTGAAAATCTCTTACGGCCGCTCAGTTTAAATTCTTCTTTGGGATTGAGAAGCTCTAGCGTGTACCGTTGGTGGGAAACTAGATAATTGCGGTTTATCTTTTGTTTTCGATTGATTTGATTGACTAACGGTGGTTGAAATCTGATTGCACCTAGTTTGTTTATGCTTGAGAATCTTTTCTTATGATATAAGATTCACTCAAACTAGTTCAAAGTTTCGACAAGGATTTGTAGACTGTTGTTAGTTCTAAAGATGATCTTGTGATAATTCATTGTTAACAGACTCTGTTCTGCGCGTGATTGATCACAAGAGATTCAAGTGATCGTGTGCAGGTATTTATTGATGATTTAAGAAGATTTGAAGACAAAGAAGATATTGAAGATCTGACTTGGGTTTTATAATCTTTGGTGTGCACAATACTTGTTTTGGTAAAAGAGGATCCAATTAATAATCAGTTTATCCTTGTGGTAGATTGGATTGATTAATTGAGTAGATCGGCATAAACATAACTCTTTGGATTAAGAGTGTTGTTGGCTTAATCTTAAAAGATTACTTCGGTAATTGAACATAAGATAGATCTAAGGACCTGACGAAGGAGTTTATGTTAAGATAAACGGAAGAGCCTTTGTTTTACACATATCACTTGGTTCAAGAGAGTTGATACCAAACAGATTTGTTGTTCCTTTACTGTTTGGAATACGAACCAAAGGAATTGTTCCAAGTACGTGACTTATTTATAATTTGGAGGCGTGGGAATACAAACGAAACTAGGTGAACTATAGGCTTAGTTGCTTGGTCTCAACTATAAGAAGTTAGGTGTAATTTTGTGTAGCGGCTTAATCCTGAGAGTATTCAATTCTGGAAAAGGTCCCGGGGTTTTTCTGCATTTGTGGTTTCCTCATTAACAAAATTTGCTGTGTCATTTACTTTCTATTTTCGCATTATAATTGTTTTATTATAATTAAAGTAAATTACATAAACGTTAATTCCTATTTACTTGATAAGCAATCCTATTGTGTTTGGTTAAGTCCGAACCTTTGTATCAAGTAAACATACTTCGTTGTTGTATTGTCTAGATCTCGTATACATAGACGATCATAAGAAGTGTGAACCGATTAGTTGTATTGTCTCGACTCAGTCCATAGACAATCACTCTCGGAGAAACGACTTATAGGTAAAAAAAAGTTTTAGCTTGAGGTATATTTGGGTACCCTCGCCTTTTCAATTGGTATCAGAGCAGGCAAACACGAAAAGATCTAACAATCTGTGTTTGGTGCGATCCAACCTATAATAATGAATCCAAAGGTTGATTCAGTTAACATAGTTGCAGGATTTGATTACTTTATAAGATCGTGGTGGAAATAACATATGAAGTATGTAATACTCCTATTCCTAAACATGTTAGGAATTATGCTTATGTATGTCTTGAGTGACTTACATAATCCTTTGGCTATCATAGGATTGTATACCATCATGGTGACTAACACCGATACAATGGCCTATGAGGCAGGTTATATCTTGAAAATACATAAGATTCCTCTTATGATTTGTATGAACCATGGTTATTGTGTTCTTGATAAATCTGGAACCTTAGGTATATTTTGGATGACCTACCAAAGAATACACATGTACATTTTCAGATACAATTTTGTCAATGTTTCGCCATCTAGGATGCGATTTTGGAAAATATATGATCCTACAAGGAATGAGTTTCCAGTTAATAATACTATTAACAATGGTTTGCTTCATACATCTCACAACTGTTTTAATGAAGCAAGTGATTTTTTGAAATATTATTAGGATTATGATTCTGATGGTATTTTAAACAAATATCATATCTTGTTCAAATTTATCTATGTAGCAAACGCCAACGGCTAAATTTCCATTTCCAACGGCAAATTTTTCGTTCTCAAATCCTATAAAATTCATTCATTGTATCTCCAAAATCACATCTTCTTCTTCTTTCTTATATCTCTCCTTCTCCTTTGCAGAAATATCTCTTAGAAATCGTGGTCCCAAGTTTACCGAAGAAGAGGATATAACTCTATGCAAAGCATATTTCTTTCATAGGGTAATCACTGGTGTTGTTATTTCTCATGATAGTTCTTTTTGGAAGAACGTGTTTTCAATGTTCGTCTCATTGACGGGAAACCCAGGAAACCGAGATGATCGTCAATTGCGTGCTCATTTCCAGCGTATTAGGCTTGCAGTCCAGCCATTTCTTGCTCAGGTAATGGAAATTGATTGAGAAAAGTTCATCGGTGTAACTGAAGAAGAAGTGATCCAAACAGCTCTTGATAATTGGGAGGAAGCTCACGGTAAGCCTTTTCGTTTCGAAGCGTGTTTCATAATTCTAAAAGATTTTCCATCTCAAGTACATCGTTACTGCACTCGAGTATCATATCCGAAATTTACAATGGAAGAAGATGTTGCTCTAGTTCGATGTTGGTTGCATCGTATGGCGAGACCAATGAACCGTGACCATTTCTGGGAAAGAGTATTGGGACATTTTGTAATTTCGCGATACGAAGCAATAAGAAACAGTAAGAGCCTAGAACTAAGAATTGCATTCATTAGTAATGAAGTCAAACATTATACAGAAATATTGTGGGTGGTTCATCGTACCAATTCTGGATTATCCAACGAAGAACTGAAAACCATCGCTCTGACCAAGTTTACCGAAGAAAGCGAGAGAGAGTTTAGGCATTTTGAATGTTATGAACTTTACAGAGAGAATGTGGATGGATTTGATGTAGTTTGATGTTTTTGTTGTGGTTTATTAAAATATAGTTTGATGTTATTTGCAAGTTTAAATAAATGGTAATAAATTTCACGTAATCTGAAGTGGAAATCTATTTAAAAATATAAACATTTTCATTCATTGATATTACTGCCAATTTTACAAAATATAAACTTCGACAATAATAAAAACTTTAATAAAAATAAAGTACAAGTTTCGGCCTCCTGTTTATTTTCATTTGACGTATTTTCCATTCAACGCGCTCTTTGACAGTTTCACCTTTGTTTTTGAATTTTTTGTTGTTCAAGTTTCAAAACAGGATCTTTTCTTTGCCTTTTAGCGGAACATTTTCTTGGAGCAACTTCTAAAACTTGCACTTCCCTTTTACAATTTTCAATTTTTTTTTAAACTCCCACATATCTTAGAAACAGCAGCTTCAAGTTTTGCATCGCAGAAAAGTGTGATCGCTTTTTCAGCCATTTTTATAAGATAAAATTCAAGTGAATTTTGTTGTGACTGAATTGTTCGAAGATGGCGGCAATTTATAGAGGGAAAAAGTGAAATTCAAAAATTTAAAAACTAACGGTTGGCGTCACCAGGAAAACCGCTGGCAATACAATCCGTGACGCAGCGTTAGACTTCCTGTCGCCAGCGTTTGCGTCCTTGACGCCAACGTTCTGCTGCTGAGCGCCACCATTTTTTTTAATGACGCGCGTCTACTACTCTAACGCCCAGTGCTTTCCCATAGTGGAAAATCTAGTTTTTCCATCCACCTGGCTGAACAGATTTTTGTGTTTGGCCATTGCCATAGGAATTGCTCTAAGATATGCAATGAATAACAAAACCAATAACACCTGGCAATTTCCTTTTTCGGTTCACAAACAAATTTATGAACTTACTTCCTTTGAACACATGTAAACATTCTTCCCTAGGATGAAATCCTTACCTCATACCCATACATAATCAAAATAGCATTCAAATGATTATGGCGATGTCTTATCTACAAAGTTTAATGGTTAAGCAATAAACCTCACATTGTATTCCTTAATACTATGTCTATCTATAGTTCAAATATGATTCGTAGTTATGTTTTCAATATGCACGACTTGAAAGATACGTTAGGGAATGGAATAGTTCAAGTCAAATATCACTAACCTCAAGTGGAAGGATGATTGTTGTCGTTGTAGCTCCTTGGCTCCTTGCTTCTTCATATCTTCAAGACTTCGTAATACTTGTAGTGTCTCATATCCTAATACTTTCAATCTAACCTATACGAAGTTGACTCTAGTACATAATTAAGCGACTCTTAACATGAGTTTTGATTCACTAAAATATGACAACCAAACTTGACATACCAACGCTTGGTGGGTTCAATTGAGCCATGATCTAACAATCTCCCCCTTTGTCAATTTTAGTGACAAAACTCTTACATCATATGGATAAACAAATTACAAGAATTCATTACACATACGCTTGATTCCTGAATTCAACAGAGACAAGAACCGCTTACATTCAATCCTTGAAAATGTCGTTGTTAACATTATAATAACAAAGCTAATACCCCCCCCCCCCAGGAAGATAGGTAGATATTCAATCCGCACGTCTTTGTTATACCGATTCATATGACATGTTACTCCCCCTTATGTGCTTTCACTCTTTCGTTATATAAACGTTCAAGCACCACTGTTCTTTTCCTTAGCGATACCAATCAATATAAAATCAATGCCAGTATCACTTGTTTACTCCATATATTTCTCCCCATTTTTGTCACAAAAATGACAAAGAAACGACAAAATAAAGGACAACACGAAAAGAATCTTACAGATCTCAAAATAGATTTGCAACCTGTTGAGTTAGGCACGAGGGTTCCACACATCATGTTCTGATAAACAATATCAAAATTCAAACTACAAGTAGTTTTATTTTGATATGTTATCAAGGAAACAATTGTCCGAAACAATTTTTCCAATTTAGTTTAGCAAAAAAAAATAAATCAACTAAGCACTTTAGTTCCTTTGCTAAAGCGATTGTTCAAAAACAACCGCTTGATTCGATAAGACCAAAATAAAGATAACTCTATTTTTCTCATCAGGTTCTAATTATCCATAAACTTAGACCTTTCAATTTTAAACAAGAAAAGTACTAGGTTAGTTAACTAGCATTTCTTGTTAAGGCATTCGATTAGACTTGAATAACCAAAACCTCACTTCGATAAGTCTAACTAAGATCAGAATTAACTTAGTTTCTCTTATCCGGAATCGAATTGGACTAAACAACTCATCCCGTACACCTTTTATTTCGTTAAGCCATAAATAATTTATACGAACCAACATAAATCAACTTGTATAATTATTCACTTCAACTGGAAGCAATTGAAACAACATAGACATTAAAAGCACCGCAATTGCACCGAAATTTTGTAAGCCTAAACAATTGATACCACACAATAAAGCAAGATAACAATAGTTTTTCTTAACCGGAACCAATTGAATCACACACATCGTGGAATAAAACATCATTGAACCGAAATTTTGTTAAGCAAAAGCAATAAATATATAATATAAACTCAGGCTTTTCTTAAACAGGAAAACAATTAACTAACAAGATTGTTACCTCAAATTTCGCATCCAGTTCTCCAATTATGATTGCATCTTCTTCCAGGGAGAATTAATATCGAAATATCATCATGTTGTCATCCTTATGCCAAAACAAAAGAATAACAACAACCCTCAACCTTTACCACAGAAAGGTTGAAAACCGGTTTTAACAATTGCAAGCAAGAGTTGAAAATCGTCGAAATACATATGCTTTTATGTTAAACCAAAACCGATTCAACATATTGTGACTTTTTTCACGTATTATTTCTACCAGAACCCCTCATGATCCTTTGATAAAGCCTACCAACATGGGCTAGAACTTAATCTTGTTCAATCAATAAGTCATCCAAACCACAAGGGTTCACAATATATGAGATCGAATATTAAGGTAGTAAAACCGAAATCAAACATCCCATAAATATACATAGCAATAAGATAAAAGCATTCAAGCACATGCTATGTAAACCGAAAACTATCACAAGAAAAAAAAAATTACCAATCAAATAATTTTATTCATAATAGACCAATACAATCGATGAGAGAAATCCAAAATTGATGTCTATTAATATTTTTCTTGAAGTCAAGTCAGACTTCATTTGTTTTCACCTCTGAATCTTCAGAGCCTTCTTTTTGTTCTCCTTTAAGGAACTCATCATTAATTGTTACGATTCCTTCAAGAGTTTCCGGATCATGTCTGTAAGCAAACATCAACTGTCTCTGAATACAGTCCAATTGTCTCCCAAGAAGTAAAAGGTGAAACATAAGATCTCCATTACTATAGGTTTGATCATATGAGATGCTTGATCCCTTTTGAATTTCACTCATATGGTTAATAATTCCTTGAGAGACAGTTTTAGTATCTTTCTTATCTCCAGGGCAGTTCCCTAATGTTTTTTCACACAACTTGGTGATGACACATGGATATCCAAGGTTTCTATGGAAACCTGTGACATTGAGAGATTCAATGATTTTAATCATTTGATTGATAGTTATTCCACAAATATCAATCTGTTTCTTGCCTTTAAGAATATAATAAACCATTTCAGCAAATTCTCTATTCCATAGAGACGAATCTCTTGAGCAAGCAAATAGTGTAGGTACGGCGAGTTTACCGAAAATCCTCAAGTGTAAGGGTACTTCTGTGGTTATCATTCTTTCCTTTTTCCATTCAACAATTTTTCCAGTGATGAGTTTCGAAATGTTACCGTGATCAATTTCAAAACCAGTAATCATAGGACCCTTCTCATTGAAGTTGATGATTTTTGATATCATCTTTCTGTTGACATGAAGAAAAGTACTTCCAACCAAGGTGCTAAACGTAAATTTTTAATGATTAATATTGTGAATATTACCATAAAAAATTCTTACTATTTCAGGTGAATAGTTTTCAAATCCGAACATATTTCCCCAGATTCGGTCTTGAATAAACTTCACATAATTGGTTTCTGAAACATCTGGATCGAATTTCTTCTTTTCAGTGAAGCTTGCTTCATTCAAAGTTTGATATCTTTCATAATATGTGTTATCTACGAAGTTTGTAAGGGCATGCTTCCCTTTGATCAAGTGATGAAACTTGATTTTCTCAACTTCCCCGGAAGGGATGAAAGGATTCAAAACAACCTTGTCTAATCCAGAGATTTCTTCTCTTCTTTTTCTCTTTCTCATACTTGCGAAAATATGAAAAACCCTAGTTACGGTTTTGAGCAATCTTCCCCAATATGTTTGAACACATAGCAAGAGATTATCTTTTATAGGAAGACTTGTTATCAAAACTCGAAAATAACTAGTTTTAGGAAAAGCACCCAAATTCTGAAATCATGACTTGTGGGGAAACAATTCTGATTTTATATCTAGGACTTTCTTTTGGAAAACCGCTTTTTCATGGTCTGGATCTTTATTTCGGATTGATTCCATGTTTTTGTCCAAAAACCTGTTTACTCTTTTATTACCTGAAAGTGACAATATCACTTGAATCTCATTCAAGAGTTTACAGATTTCTCAAAATCAAAGAGCGGTATATAAGTACGTTGCAATCCAAAAAAGGATCCCTGGTTACGCCCCGCAACACATGAAAATTGCGGTTACTGTAAGTCATCATCATAAATAGATATGTTTTTTGAGAAGCTTACCAATGAAACACAAATGTATTACTTTATGTTTTCTTTACTAGGAGGAAATCGCAAAATTTGTGTTCCGGTTAGATACCCTACAAAATGTACATGTTATGAATGCTATTTAATCTTTAAGGCTAACATTCTAGAGATGAACCCGGAAATCAGGCCCAATGATTTTCCATAACACGTTGAAATTTTTTGGAATACATCTACAATATACATATACATAAAATTACATTCCAACACATTGGTTAATCAACATTGGAAGAAAAACATATTGGTTCAATCAATTTTTATCACAAAATCATCACAAAAGCATGCTTCAAGTTTTTTTAACAACATCAACAACATATTGCTTCAAGCAACAATCAATCTTAATCACATTATCCATCACAATACAACGTCTCAAGGTTTCTTAAACAACATCTATTTCATACAACATTTTGGTTCAATAAACAATCAATCATAATCACATTATCCATCACAATACAATGTTTAAAAGTTTATTAGATACATCTATATCATATAACATACTTAAGGAGACATCAAAATCAGCCTAAAATATCAACAATTTCATTAAAATCAAAATAAAATTAACTTTAAACTCTAAAGTTAGAATCACTCACCTTTGATGATTTTGTGGATGAAATTCCAAATTAAAGAATGGATTTGGTTCACCTTGGAGTACGGATCAAACCCTTCTAATTCCAGCCAACGAATCACAATGAATCACCATGAAAAATCAAAAGGGGATAAAAGGGGGTTGAGAGGGTTTTGAGAGAAGAAAAAAATAGAGAAGAAGGAGAAATGGGAAATTCATGCAGTTTCTGTAAACTTATGCTCCTGGAACGGATACTCAGTTTCCGTTTGGTCAAGTCAACGAGTTGACTTAAAGAGAGGTACTATTTACACTGAAACTCAGTTTCTGTGCAATATGGGGAAGGGATAAAATCACACCATAGTGAGGTTGCCTTCTGACCTATATCCCTTACCCGCATTTAAGGGATAGGGAAGAGATAACCCCTACCATAGTGCTTGGCCTAACAGATGGATTTCCCAAGATTCCCAACATTTAGGGGACAAGGAAGGGAAAAAGAACACCATAGTGCTTGGCCTAACATCATTAAAGTGTAAAACCAAGTACTTATATCATCCAAAATAGATATAAAAAAACAAGGAACCAAAGTACGTCCATGACGCAACGAGATGATATATGAGGGGTCACTATCCACAATCACCTTTCGTCTTTGCAACCTTAAAGCTTGACCAATTTTGACCTGGTCAATATTGACAAGCATTCCATTTCCCAGCCGGACTTCGGAATTCAAAATAACATGCATAAAACTATCATTCAACATCTAGCCACATTCAACAAAAACTTTTTATACTCTTTCTAAATATATTCAATTAATTCATATCCAGGAGAATTCCCAAGTTCTAAGGGAACACAAATTTTGTTCATTAACTTTATTTCAAAGATTAAATGAGTTCATATGTTCTATGAGAATCAAATTCTCTATAAACAAAGATTATAAACATAATTTTCCCGTTGGTAGAGGGATAATAGGGTAAGTTGCCATTTTTCCATCACTTGCAACAAAAACAGGGTCTCCACCTTGATTGAATGACAACAATTCCCTTGCGGCCTGATACCTGGGCAATTCAGAAATCTTCAAAGCAATCTTCTTATTATTCATACTTGTTGCGCCAATCCTCCTGTTTGCCAATCCCGATGTACTACAGTTCGATGAACCTTACCTGCAACAAAATCACAACAATTAGATTCACAAACACACAGATTTGGAAATAAAAAAAGGGTGATATAATTGAGAAATGAAGCACGTTCCTCAGGACTTTATTATTATACTCAAAAGGTGATGCATCAAATTTTTTATCAAGTAAGACGTGTTTAAGGAGTTCAGATTTATCGATTGGTTAATTCAAGGTAGCTTCCCACCTTGATGATCCTCCCTGCATTGTCTAATTTCCATTCAAACTCTGAGCAGATCTAGCATCTTCAAGATGTGCAAAATGGACAAAACCAAACCTTTTGTACTGTCCAGTCTCCTGGTCAAGAGGCAACTGCACCGGCTCCACATTGAACAACGAAGATACCTGCAGACTTTTTCCCCCTGTAAATAACACTTTCTCATTAGATCAATCCAGACTGGTAGGAAAGTAAAGACGCGTGCCCAAAGTGTAAAGTTAGAAGACAAAAGAAACCATGGGCGGAGCTAGAAATTTCTTTGGGGAAATTAGGCTAATACCCAAAAAATATACTCCCTCCGTTCCATTTTACTTGCTTTTTTAGGGTTTCTTTTGTGTTCCAAATTAGATGATAGTTTTAGTTTTTTTTCCCAATTTTCACTAATTTATCCCTGCTTTGGAATCACACTAGAGAATTAATTCTCATGATAATCAACCAAAAACAATTACTTTATAATATTTAAATACACCCCATGGAGGATATATACCCAATCTTGTACATCCCAAGTATATTACTATGGGATTGATAACTTTCTCTATATTCTAGAAACACAAAACTAGGTTATTTAACTCTTTATGTAGGAATTAATATGGGTATTATTGGAAAGATTTTACTCTCTCTGATATTTCTTAATATCCGTGAAAAATCTTACAACGTCAAGTAAATCGGAACGGAGGGAGTATTATTCTTGTTTCCCTGACACCCAAAATTGTCCGAAATTATTAAAAATCGCTACATAGCTCGTTATGCATCCTATTTTTTCGTGGGTATAATTGGTAAGTAAACTTAAATATAACATATCTTAAAAACCGCGCCTTGGAATTTTACAAATTGTATCTCGTTCGAAAGCTTTTAAAGAGATCTACACAACGAGTTCAAACAACAATATCAAATTTTTATTTTTCACGAAAAAAATAAGAGGAGATCATCATTTTAAGGAAAAATTTCGAAAACCAGCTACATATTCGTTATGCAGCCTCCAAAAAAGATGCATAACACAATATGCATACACCACAAAAGATGCATAACACGTTATGCAACCATATTTTTGTTCATGCATCTATTATTTTGGTTATGAGCCACTAAAACGCTCTATATGCCTGTATCCAACAGAAAAAACATATGCATAACCAATTATGCAACCATTTTCTCGACCGCATAACCAGTTATGCATCTATAACAAGTTATGTAGCCATTGTTTTGGCCTATTTTAGTGCGTACAGAAAAATTGATGCATAATGCATTATGTAGCCATATTTTCGGATGCATATCAGGTTACGCATCCACTTTCTCGATGCATAAAAGATTATGCAACAATTTTCAATTTCACAACTAATAGAAAATATGTCGGATAATGCGTTATGTATCCAATTTCTCGACTGAAGAACAAGTTATACAGACATTTTATCGACCGCATGACAGGTTATGTAGTCATAACAACATTTTGTTCTTCTTCTCATTGAACTCCTCTTGGCCATAACAACACCATCTTTCGTGTAACTCAAATAAAAAATTCAGGCTACCACCCATACACCCACAAGGACCACTACCTTTCTTTAAACCTAACCTTAATTTCTCATAAACCCTATTTCTCCAAATCATAATTACAGTTTCAAACAAATAGGGTTTATTCTCAATAACTCAGGAAAACCAAATCGAAAACAGAACGAAATCATAATAACTTCACGCAAAAAAGATGGAATTAGACCTAGAAGACCATTGAATCAGCTCTACTCATTGAAAATTAAAATAAGATCACAGATTTAAAACCTAAAAATAGAATCACTTTGAATCTTCTTCCAAAAACTTATCAATTAACAACATGATTATTTTCGTTTAATTTCACCATGTTCTCTCGGCAAAAAAAAAAGGTAATCATAAAAAAGGATAAGACAAAGGAAAAATGAAAAGAAAAAAACGAGGAAAAAGAAGCGAAGAAATTTAGAAAACATGGGCGTGAGGAAAATTTTGACCCAGAAAATGTGTGCGCGCGCAAAATTTTCCGCCCGTGGGTTTCGAGGTGAAAAAAATCTGAGAAATGAGTTTAACAGTAGTTTTCACAATTTCTTTTACCCAGGCTTGACTGTTTTTTGACCCCAGGCTTAAGCCTAAAATTTCCAAAGCTTTTAAGGCCCAAAACAAATTAGGTAGTCCAAAAAGGAACCCTGTTTTAGGGCATACGCAAAATTTTCTGGGCATATCAAATAAGGAAAAAAATGGGTCATTAGATAGTAATTCTTAAAGCCCCTTATCCATATATTTTGATTAATAACAAAATGACCCTTATTTTATTTATTTTTTTAATTTTTTTTTTAAAAACTTTGTTTTAGTTGATTTCTTTTTTTTGGATTTTTTTTTTATATTTATAACACACTAGGTTCGGCTGATAACTTATCTGCCGATCTTCCGGGTATGAGCAGTTTGGCTGATAATTAGTCAGCCGAACCTAGATCTTCTGGAAACATACCTAAGTTCATCTAACATGTTAACAACCAAACTTCACTCTGTAATTGCTGAACTTAGGTTCGACTGATTCAAGAAAAAACTATGATAATCGAACTTAGTGTTGTTGTTCATAAAATGAACTTCGGCTATCATTTTCGTGTTTAATTATTAGCCGAACTGATTATCATCACCTGCAGAGTGAGAAGAAAATGAGAAGTTCGGCTGATAATTCCTTTCAATTATAAGCTGAACTTTATTCTGTAACTACCGAAAAAATCATGTTTTTTTTTTTTATTTAATGCTAATCCATCAACCAAATACAAGAAAATTAATTTAAGAAAAAGAAGAAAAAATCAAAAAAAAAATTAAAAAATTAAAAAAAAAATCAGAAAAATAATTAGTGTCACTACTATTCATTAAACAAAATATTTTTTTTTGCATAGAATAAATATAAATTTATTTTTTAAAAAAATAAAAAATAATTAATTTTTAAAAAAAATAATTAATTTTTTAGATACCGGTCAACTTTAAGGGCTCTTCTGTAGATGATATGATATAATTTTGGTCAATATTTATTAAAATGTATTATTTTGAAAACAAATAATTATATTAATAAATTAATTGAAGGGTAACTAAGTAATTTTCTTATCTTCAGATATCCCTGTCATCCTACCCTATTTAGTTCAATCACTTTGCATGCCCTAAAAGTAAACAGAGTTAAAAAAAAAAAAAAAAGTAGTTTATTGGGCTTTTAGGGGTGTCTCTAGCCTGGGAGCAGTTCCGCCCCTGAAAAAAACCACAATACACCTGAATAGTGAACACCAATTTTTCGCCAACATTTTTCTATTCTGTAAACTCCATCACATCGGCCCCAGTTTGTGGAGTATCACATCGGCCCCAGTTTGTGGAGTATCCGATGAGCGCTTCTCCTTGAAAGGCCTAAAGGTTGGAATGTCTACCAGTTCAAACATTCAACAGCTTAGTCATCAAGACCTGAAGTTGGAATGCACAAATCAAAGTGCCATGGGTTGCCAGAGGGGAGATGGGAAAAGACTATTTTACAACAACTCCATTTGGAGACTTAAAAGTCCATATTCAGGTGCAGAGTAGTTGCATTCGAAGATTCAAATACAACCTTTCATAATTGACATTGATCAAGTAAAAGACTGTATTCAGAAACTCAATAGCAGATATGTTCTATACTTATGTGCAAAAAAATTGTATTAATCAATATGAGTTTTTTACAAAATGACCTGAACTCATAACCAGAACCCTTCAGAACACTACTGAACCGGCATTTACATGCTGAAAGGAAACTGGCATTCCGCTGTCTGCAATTCACCAAAGGCACAAGACCTCAACAGTTCGCAGTTTGCAGGATTACTCGTTCAAACTACATTAAGCTATGGATCAATAATTACTGATTTATGATATATTATCTATATATAACTGAAATCATATCCCTCGATCCTTTGTGGATCCCCAAAAAAATGTGAAGTGGTCATCCATGCTTGCAAAAAAAAAAAATGGCCACATCCAAACTTATTACCTAGAACATCATTTTCTTGCAGTCCGGGGCACCACAGTAGCACTTCATGTGTTTAATTTTTCCTTCTTTATCTACAACACTATCCACTGCGTACCCATAATCATATGACAGTTCCTATAGAAAACATAAATGGAAACCGATATCTTAACATAACAATGATAAACAAGTGAGAGAAAGCTCTTGAATGTAGGTAAAAAATTCTAAATTAGGATAAAGGCGATTACCTGGAGTGGAGGGATGTTTTCAGCTGCGAACAACACAATCCGGGCGAGCTTTACATCATGGTGGTCACTCAACACACATTGCACAAACAAATTAGGTGCGCAACTGTGGTTAATATACCTCATTATGTTTCCAGTAGCACCCGCATCTATGCAATAAGACACTTCGTCATCAGCTTTATCTGAGAAAACACTTGGGATAATTGACACGTCTCCTCGCCTCTGTAAGACAGGCCCAATGAAACTAAGTCAATAACAACATGTATACTCTATATAACAAATTACTACGGTAAAAACTTCAAATATATAACAATATCTTGACATTAGTAAAACAGTACCTCTCTTCCATCCAGCCCTTTCATTGTCTGGAGACAATCAATGTCAAAAATATAAAAATTCTCCGGATCCTGCACCTCATCGGTCCTCTTAATCTCTCCAATATATTCACACAGAAAAGCTCCAGACGGAATAAAGTCCCAAGACCTGACTCCCCATCCTTTCTTTGGAGTACGGTAAACCTTTAAAAAGATACCAAATGAACAGCATTGTGAGGCTTATTTCATAAAAACAAGATATTTCAGATTTGGGAAGCAAATTGCATCAGAAACAACATAGTTATAAAGCAACCTCAAGGCGGTATCTCAGGCCACGCTGAGATGTTTTGTTTACACAATCAGGTCCACATCCACAAGATGGTCCACATTCATACACAACATCTTTCGCTTCGATTAATCTGAAAACAAAAAAGGTAAACTCATACAGATAAGCAAATCAATTTTGTGAAGGCCAACTACTCAGACTAACTGTAACTGTGCAGTGGTTAGCTTCACAGTTGATTCTTGAAGTGTATCAGCACAAGGTGAATCCCATAAGAAGGCAGTCAAGTCGAACATTTGATTTATAAGCAATTGACTTGGAGAGAGTGAAATTAGTTTACCTGCCACCATCTTTAGACACATAGGGAAATTCAGGCCCATTGAGCTTTGCACAGGCACATATCCTTGGATCAATGCAAGCTCCTTTGCAGTTGCACCCAAGCAAGGCATTGCCAGGAAATTTCACTTTGGCAGAAACTTGGGCAGTGGTGATATATGTCAAACCTATATATTCAAAACAAAATCCATTAGACACAAAACAGAAGTAGCTAGTGATTTACTCAGCAACATCACACACAAATAACCAGTATGCCCCAGAAGCCATATACAGACAAACTGAAATGGAAAGATAGGATCTAACTCAGTTGTTGTTAGCCATTTGATATTACCTGTAGGAGCAACAGGTGGGTTATCGACCAAATTGGTTGCTGGAATAGGTATGTTCTCTTTGCCCCCGCTAATATCTTTACAAACCAACCTATGAAAACAGTAAACTTCATGTTACAAAGCTGTGTTACATACAACAATATAAATTTGAGTCTAAATTTACTAGTTCATACCCGCGTATATCAGCTGCGCATTTAGGAGCTTGGGCTCTAGTAAATTGAACCTACATAGTGAATAATGTCAATAAATGGTCGTAAGCACGTAGTCATGGTTAGAAACTAAAATTAAACAACTGAATTTGGATGTTGATATGTTTAGACAAAGATACCTGGTTGGTTGTCAGTATCGGCTGCCCCTCAAGGCGCTTGAGACGATACTTAAAGACCGTGAATCCAGAGTGACCTTTTTCTGCCCAATACTCAACAACCTGTACAATTACGATTCAAAATCAAACAAAAGCGTGAGGTTACAGATATGTCAGTTATGCATCGTTAAACAATGTAAAAGGTACATCTGACGAAGACATGAAGAGATAAAAGTATGCTAAGCAGCTACAATAACCTCCAAAACAAATTTAAAGCACACCCTAAAATGCAGTCAGCTCATACTCTTTCAGTCTAGCTGTATATGTCTACTAACCTGTGAATAGTTTACTATAGGCAAACTTGAAGAGGCCATAGGCAGTAGTGGAGCTAGGAGTTCTGTTCAGGTGCAGCACTAAAATCATATGTAAAACATATATCTATTGCACAATGAACTTTCCAACAGTTATTAACTTATAATATTTGTAAATGTAGCTCCACCCCTGGCCGTAGTGTAATTATAATGTAATTGTGAAGTAATGCCTAATATATATGTTCATGGGAGTATCTGATTTTAAGTTTTGAACGACCATCAAAAGGAAATAATAAGTGTATCCAGTAAACCAGATTTATCAGAGTTCAGTGAGTTACTGTCATTTAAGCAACTCAAATAGATATTGACAATTAGAAAGGAATTTCATGAGTAGATAGGTAATTCAATATTAAGCTTGAAGTTACCCACATGGTATAGACCATCATAAGTGTACACCTTTCCGGAGTAGCTGCTAGGACATTTCAGTCCACGAATAACTCTGACCAGAACTTTCTGCTGTATGTTATTCTGCATGGTTAAAAAGGAGACACACAATTGCAATAAGTTCAGTTCCCGTTATAGTGGAATATCTAAGATAAAATTCAAACTTTGTCAAAAAAAAGAATATAACAAACCTTGAGAGCCAAATTGCCACGTTCCATTACTTGGTCAGCTACTTGAGATTTATTGCCAAGTAAATCGTTACCCCCTTGTCCGGTGTAAATAACATCATCAGAATTATCTAGATCATCTTCATACTGTCCAGACATAACAATTGAAACCGCAATGGGGAAGGTATGGTTCTTATATTGTGGCTGTAAAAATTGAAAAAAGGCAAAACTTGATAAAATTGCTAGAATTCGAGCAACAAAGAACTTAGTCACTTAGTTATTATCATTTGAAATTGCTTAATATATGAAGTGAGTACCCAAATTGAAAATTGCATTACCATCTTTTTGGATTTTCCAACACCCATGTAATCAATTCCACTTAACCAATGGCAGTGAAGTCCCACGACAGCCATTTCAGCCCTTGAGTAGAATTGGTGTCCCACATCAACACCTGCGACAGCAAAAGCAAAATCATCCAATTCTGTTCAAATTCCATTCACAAAAAGAAAGTAGGAGAAGAGTGGTGTATGTGTGAGTGGGAGCAAACCTGGAATGTGACCGGGTCTTTTCTGACGGTTTAGAACAGTATTTGTATCCAGCATCTGACAAAGAACAGAAAAAATAGAATTACAACATAACCATTATCTGAAGTGAGTAACATCTGACAAACACCATAAATTAAGAAGTAAGAAGACATCTGAATTGGCTAACTTCTGCTAGCACCAATTTCCAGCGAAGTGTAT
This sequence comes from Papaver armeniacum, assembly GCA_023531295.1. NCBI lineage: Eukaryota > Viridiplantae > Streptophyta > Magnoliopsida > Ranunculales > Papaveraceae > Papaver > Papaver armeniacum. The sequence continues at coordinate 561,512 of JAJJWW010008294.1, read as the reverse complement.
ATCTCAAATTGCTCATATAAATTTTAAAGATATGAAAAACACTTGCCTTGGTTATTGCCTTTAAATCTGGGCGTTTCGAAGGTCTTTTGGCAACTATTTCACATTTTACATCTCCTTTCTGTACATTTTGCCATCAGAGTAAAGTTAAGTTAGTGGGATAGCCGGATACACAAACATAAGATCCCACAAAATTCCTACTACAGCAGCACAAGTAAACCATACAAGTTTTAGAAACAAATAAAAAAAACGTAACCATGCTTGAAATCAGCAGTAATAATAATACCATACTAACCTTTTTCTTTGAAACTTTTTTAGCATTCTTAACTCTGAGTTCCGCTTCCTGTACCAACAAAAATAGACATCACAACATCAGCAAAACCGTTATTTCTTGCAATTAACTAATTAATAACGAAAATGCACCATTATAATCCAGAGAACGAATATACCGTTATTCCATAGACTGAAGTATCAATGAAACATATCAAACCACAAACAGGTCCCAGAACTACTCCAGTCTATCACAATAGACTGGAGTATATCATGATGCAAAGAATTTGTTTTCCTAACGGTGTTAATTGCAACTGATCTGTCTAGAAATAAGTCAGCTGTCAACAAAACCAATTCATCTCCTTTACTGACACTTTCGATAGGAAAACGGGGGGCCTTGACTTGTAAATGCATGAAGAGACTTGTACATGCTTCTGATCTGGTTAAGGGTAAATCTAACAAGTGATTCAACTGGGACTCTGCTAAGTATCTCAATTGCTAACATAGCATAATCAAGAGAAAGAATAGCACCATTACAATCCAGTTTGTTCTACCAGGGATAGTAACATGAAAATGCACACTCATGAAAATACCTTAAACAAATTGATAAGAGAAGACAAAATTTCCCTAATTCCAGTTTGCAAAATTTCCACACAAAAACAATCATATTCTCTATCTATCATATTGGGGTCTCAAATTGATCATTCATACTACAGCACCACTAGTAAGTAGTAAATTAACGAGTACTGATTACTCGCTGCTGCAGGATCATTTAGACATCCTTTAGGCATATCCTTTCAACAAGCCCAGATACAATCCAGTTTAATCTATAAGAGTCAAAAATAAAAATAAAAAAATCCAGTTTATTCTATCCAGGGATAAGTACTATGAAAATGCACAATGATGAGACACATTCAGCTTACATACATACACCATGGCAGGTAGGACATATTTGTATTATAATTCATGAAAATGCCGAAAATTGATGGCATGCTTTTAAGCATTCACTTAGATATACACAACATTACAGGTAGGAGGACAAGTTTGTATGACAGTAGTGCCCGAAAAACTAATTGATAAGCAGACCAAATTATGTAAAAAACTAATAAACAGTTCATGGTTAGGTTCAAGCATAAGTATAGGATCAAATCAGAACATTCTCATCAATTTCCCAAATTCCATACAATTTTTAAAGAATTTCCACATAAAAAACAACCTAAATCAGCTTGAAATGCACCCAATTGAATTATACTAACCTTTTTCTTTGAAACTTCTTCAATATTCTTAACCCTGAGTTCTTCTTCCTGCACCAACAGCAACAACAACACAAAAACATCAAATCATCAGCAAAATCCTTATTTCTCACTCTCCAATTGAAAACTGTGTAAGATGAAATGTGTGAACAATTACCTGAACAAAGTGTAAATAGTGTGTGTTAAAAGCCCTAATTGTTTTTCTAATTCTAGCATAATCACTCTTCTCCTCAACATTTTCTATACCCTTTCCAACCGATTCTGTACCCTTTTCATCCCCAATCTTCACTTCGTTTCCAAAATCAGCAGCAAAAACTTCAACCAGATCAACAGATTCATCCAGATTCACCACTGATTTCTTGTCTTCTTGACCTAATTTCTTTGAAATCTTTACTGGTTGATTGTTTGTGTTACTGATTTTCCTCTTCTTCACCAGTCTTTCTTCTTCGATATCACCTTTACTATCACCATATCTAACTTCTTTAACTAGACTTTGGATTCTCGAACTCCTCCGCCTTCCTCTTCCTCCTCCGTCGTCCATTTCCGCTGTGATTCTGAAGAAATTGAAAGGGTTTTTGGTTTCTAGGTCCAAAAAACAAAAAAAAGGAAGAGGAAAAGGGAAAAAAAGGATGTGGGAAAAGGGAGGGGTAGGACTCGTAAAATGGTTGAAATTCTCGGAATTTGGTCTGACTGAAATTTTGAAGGACGGGAATAGGCGGGCAGTTTTGAAATTCAAAATTTTTGAGTTTTGTCCTCTTGAGTAAAACAATGTTCAAAATTTTGAATTCTGAATATTGTTAGGTGTGTCGTGTGTGTACGCAGTGGTGGTGCACTTTCCGAGAGAAACAATGGAGACCAGAAACTGAGCGTATTTTGGTAAATTTAAATGACAAAGACTTAAACCAAAAAGGTTGTTGGGAATCACATGATTCACATAGTAAAATATCTAGTAATCGGGCAACTGTAATTCTGCAATCATGTTACTAAAAGTCGAGTTGGCAAAAAAAAAAAAAATCATACCCTAGGAATCATATGATTCACATTGTACAATATCTACTAAGTACTAGTAATTGGGCAACCTAGTTTAAAGCAACTGTAAATCCATAATCATGTTACTAAAAGCCGAGTTGGCAAAAGAAAACATACCACAAGCACAACGAGAAAAATAATAGAGGCTAAGGCCTCTTCCTATGCACATGCCAAAAAAATGGTGTTTGCATGCCAGGTGGCATGCCAAACCATTTACGCCACTATGGGGAAACCGCTGAGCGATCGAATCGCTAGCGAGCGATAATCATAATATCTCCAACGATAAAGTCTTTATCGCTCGGAATTCACTATATCGTTGTCGATATAATCAATATCGCCACCGTTCGAGTTTCTGACGCCTATAAATACCGCAACTATACTCCCACCTCTTAAACTCTTCTCAATTCTTCTTCCTGAAACCTTAGAAAACCACCGATTTTCTTTAAACTTTTTGTTCAAACGATTATCTTAAACGAGATATGGAGAGAGAAAAAGAAACAAAAAGGGAAAGCATCTACTAGTACCCTGAAGCGGTGGAGTAAGTTTTGTTGTGGATACAAATTATGAGTTTAATAATGTTAGACTAGTATCCGGTGAAGGTGTATTCTCTAATCACCTTTCGATAATGAGGGGCGATGTAACGCTATACATCTAAGAGGTGGATGGACTGAGTTACGTACAATTTTTCAATTACTTCCTCCTGCTGTTCAAGAGAGAGTGAGAAGATATCCTTGGCGACATCTATATCAAATACAACCTAGAAACCACAAGACTCAAGGTGTTCAAGTTATATTAGAACGATGGTGGAAGACTACAAACACGTTCTTTTTCAAGGACTTTAAATGTGGTAAGTCAGTCTTTTCTGGTAATTTAATTTTTAGATTATGTGTTTTGTTTCATAAAAATCAACAAATTCTAATTATGAATAATTATTGTTAATAGGAGTTACACCGATAGATTTATACATGTTAAACGGAATTCCATGCCAAGGGAACTTACTTCCATTTAATAGACTAAAGTGGTTATCAGAAGATAGATGGAAAGAAAGACTTCCTTTATACTCAAATGAATTAGGAGGAAATCCTACACATAGACAATTAAAAGCGTATGGTTTGAAGGTGTCTGGGTTTTCTCGAAGCATTAGAAGATTTAGAGCAATCACCAACATATGATTGGGGGACTGCGATTTTATCAGAGATTTACATTGCCCTAAGTGATAACTCGTAAAATGGAGTGAGATGGTTGAAATTCTCGGAATTTGGTCTGACTGAAATTTTGAAAGGACGGGAATAGGCGGGCAGTTTTGAAATTCAAAATTTTTGAGTTTTGTCTTTTGTGTTTTTTCCTCTTTGAGTAAAATAATGTTCAAAATTTTGAATTTTGAATATCGTTAGGTGTGTCATGCGTGTCCGCAGTGGTGGTGCACTTTCCGAGAGAAACAATGGAGACCAGAAACTGAGGGTATTTTGGTAAATTTAAATGACAAAGACTTAAACCAAGAAGGTTGTTGGGAATCGCATGATTCACATTGCAAAATATCTAGTAATCGGGCACCCTAGTTTAGAGTAACTGTAAAATCTGTAATCATGTTACTAAAAGCGGAGTTGGCAAAAAAAAAAAAAAAACATACCCTAGGAATCACATGATTCACATTGTAAAATATCTATTAAGTACTAGTAATTGGGCAACCTAGTTCAGAGCAACTGTAAATCCATAATCATGTTACTAAAAGCCGAGTTGGCAAAAGAAAACATACCACAATGAGAAAAATAATAGCGGCTAAGACAGGGGTATTTTTGATGAAGTGTCAAATAAAAAAACAAAAACTTGGACTGAAGGATTGTTAGGACCACATGAATCACACTAAAAATTATATAAATATCGGTATTGGGCTGCCTGGTTTAGAGCAACTGTAATCATGTTGCTAAAAGCCAGATTTGGCCAAAATGAAAACATAGCACAAGAGGGGAGCTAAATTGCCAAATAGCCAAGCCAAATATGACAATTAGATTTAGGCTTAGTTTGGTATTGATGCAGCTTTTGTAAAAGCACTATTCTGTTGTGCGTTGCTGTGTTGTGAGAAAACACAGTTCTATGTTTGGTAAACTATTAATTAAAATTATAGTTGATTAAAAAAGCAATCAAAAAGTGTTTGGTAAAATATTAGATTCACTAGTGGAAAATCAAAAAAAAAAAAAGTCTGCCAGAAAAAGCCTTACAATCACTAAAAAGGACTGTTTATGGGAGCCCTCAATCTGTAGTCTTATTTCTCAAAACGACTGTGCCTGGGTGCACTTGAATCTTCATAGAAACGACTACTTGAATAGTTTTATTGGTATGACTAATAGAAACAGACTTTTATATTGAACATATTTTACAAAAAAAAAAATGAAAATGATTCTGCTGAATCAAGAGCTGATTCAACTGAATGAGAAGTAAAAGCTGAATCAGGAATAAATTAATATTTACTTCAAACTGTATTAATAAAAAATTTACATTGATAATAACTTCGAAACTGAATTTGTTTTGACAGTCTACAACTAAGGATACTTCAAATGCATAAAATTTCTTTTTCTATTACAAGCTTAACTACCAGAAAGTTGAAGGCAAGACTTCACCATATATGCCTTCGTTTAAGGGATCAAAGTTCAAAGCTACTTTCAATTGCAAGTAGGAATCGAAAACAAGTTGCTATTTCAACGAGAAAGTATATGATAAATCAAGGAACGCCAAATGTGATAGCCAACACAGGAGAGGCCATCTTGACCAACAGTTTGGCAGGACATCAAATCATTTTCTGCATAAAAGGGAGTTGGCTGTCAAATTAGAGATATTAGATTGAGAGCAACACCTTAATTAAAGAACAAAAGTAAATGAAGAAAAAAGAAATAGCATCACCTATAAAAAGAAGCATCTAACATTATCAGATGGGAACAACGAATAGATGCTTCGGTTAAAACACCACATACCTTCAATTATATGGTGTTGCAATGGCAAGTGCCTCCAATTTAGGGGATATACCAAAATTAAGATACCGGATACCAACCTACAATAGCAAACAAAAAAAAAAGATTTGGTTCGTTAGTAGATTCTAAATAGACGGGGAGAACTACATACAGAGATATCAGATACATAATATAATTTGTTGAATGAAGACACCTAAAGAAAGAAAAACCAGGGATGTACTGCTGAATTTTACTGCCGTTAGACTCTGTAAAAAAGTTGAAGTCATGTTCAGCAAGTACAAAAAAACCAACCATTAAGCATGTTAAGATCATTATCTATTAGTTTACAAACCTCACAATTGTCGAGGGCCAGTGACTAGAGCACCGTACAACCACCCTATCACTAAAAATTCCACAAATAGAATTCATCAGAGATTCACAATCATTAAGTTCAACTTCTGGAAAACAATTGCATTCAACACTAGAGTTCTAAAAGTTTCCTGCTTTTGCAATACCAACTTCTGCACAACCACAAAACCACAACTTCTGAGCCCGAACTTTCAATTAGTACCAAATGAGCTAAGTCAGGTCTAAGTACTAGTTGGTAAGTAAAAACAACAGCATGGAGTCGGGTACAGAGTTGGAAGATATTAATTAGAAGTAACCTCCTCAATGTATCAACAATAACATCAGCATATTAAACAAAAATAACCAATTACAGGTTGTAAAAATTCATCTCACCACTTCAAACCCATAACTTTCATTAACCAGTAACAACACAACATCGGTATTTGCAGCATCGATCAGGCCACTAAAATCATATCAGGGCGTTCCACAAATTGTAGCCTTCTTTTTTCACCTACAAAACAGGGACTTCCCAACCTACAACAGCATACACAAATAATTAATTTTATTCTTAAGTGGTGACTAAAAAACTAATTATAATCGCTCAATTAGTGCGTGAATGAAATATTTGTTATTTTTACAGTCATCAAGCATGTAATTGAGCTATCAAACAACGCGATATTAAAACTTGTGAGTGGTAAATTTCGAGTGATGCCCAATTATGTAGAAAACAACAGGGATACAATACACTATAACATTTTAAACCCACACCAAATTCTATTTTCCATTGAAATATAACAGACTCGAAACACATTGTATCCTTCTCTTCCTTTTAAGGACCAAAAAAAAAAAAAGTGGAGGACAACAAAACTACCTATTTATTCCAAGAAAATGAAATACAATAACTAAATAGCTTGGCGAGAAACCAAAATGAATAGTCTAAACCTCTTTTGGTATTCTTTTAAGCTCTTTAGAAATGCTACTCATGAAATCTATCCTGCCACATTCATTTATCGACCCATTATCAGTTATATATCATCCAAAAACATGTTTAATTACCCTCTATGGGAAAATCAAAAGACACATATCCCAGTAGTCTAAAACATATATCCGTGTACCATATCCTGTCCCAAAAGACACATGAGTAATACATTCAAGTGAGAAGATATCAACTTCCTAGGGATTCAACTAGGAGGTTATCATGATCATGTTTAACTAGATGGTCAGTTTGGTCACATAAGGATACAATTGTAGCCTATATGACATATCAATATAATACCACAAATCGAATACCTTCCGAGCCATAACCAAGTAAACAAGACTATCCAAACATACGCACAAGCCAGACGAGATATGCTTATAAAAATGAGAGATTAAATAATGGAAGTGTCCGCACACACAGACAAAATGTTTTTGCAGAGAGTAAATGATGCAAAGCAAAGCAATAAATTCAATAAGAAAGCACAACAATCATCTACCAAAGGCACACAAAAGCATAATCCATGTTGTCGGTTCAAGAATTTTTACCACCAGTATGTAACCAAGAGTAGGAATAAGACGCACAACAGACCCACTAGCAGAGAATGGCTCAAACTCCTGCTCATGTATGAAGATATCATTGGTCTGCACCACAAACCCACTAATGTAGGTACAATTTGCATGACGTGACATACCCACTAGTGGAGAATGACTCAAACTCCAGCTCAAGTATGAAGATATCCCTTGTCCTGTACCAAAAACATTATAAGAGCAAGCTCAAGAGTAAAAACACACAAGAAAAATCTAACAGAACCAGTAAGGTAGCAACAAAACCTCGTCAAAGAGAACCCGAAAAGCATTCAGGTCATGAAACAATTAATTCCCTTTGGTACTACATTACTCTAAGGCCTCTGCAATGTACAGAGAAACCTTTAGACGCATGCCCCTCTTAATTATTTGACTTTCACCAGTCAAATTAGATTTAACGACAGACACCAACACTTATTTTATTGATAAGACCGAAATACACTTGACACTTGTAAGACTGGATTCCCTTAATGGAAACTCATGGTTTTGGAAATTACAGCCAAACAAGTAATGATAAACAGACATAGTATGAAGCACAGACAAGTCCTGTGTGAATCAACTGAAATATTGTTTAACAAAATTTGAAATCGCTGAAATAATTAACCTAATCAATTATAATAAAACACACAAACCATCACTACTGTGAGGCCACTAGATGAACATAACCAAATTATTTTCCAATAACTTCATTCAGGACATGATTACAATCCACACATGATCTCAAAATTACAAGTAACAGTATGCAAGACAATCTACACAAGATCTAATAAGTATATTAACAACCATATATTATTAAGATGACTCAGTTCGGGAAGTATATGCTACAATCCAATAAGTTGGAAATTCAGCTGCATATTTACCAGATTCTAAGATGCCAATGATCACATCATCTTTGGATTCAATTTCTGTCAGTTGGTCATACTGTGGAATAAGAATTCCCAGGAATGAGTAGTATGAATTTGGTTAATCCTAAATTCAAAAGAAAGTAATGAATTAGTGAATAAAACTACTCTGCATTAGGTATAAAAATTAAGTACAAATCGAGTACCACGAAGCTTTTGTGCTTGAAAACCCTCAAATTTTAAGTTCTTCATGTTCTCTGCTTTGGACTAATATTCTCAATCTCTGAAAAAAAATACTAACTGAACTTCAGAAAGTTTCTTCTTTCCTCGTAAGAAAGCATCAATTTATGGTTGGTCAGTAGTGGCAAATAGAAATAAGGCTTACTCATTAAGTTAATAATGAAAGTAATAAGAAATCACCTTGAGGAACAAATATGTGGTAGATAGACAAATATTGAAGGATTTGTATTTTTGTGGATGATCAACACCCTTATCTTTTACCATTTTCCTCTTAGCAATAAACATCTTGATGGTCTGGATATAATCATTCAACATTATACAAGCTAATTTCAAACTCACAAACAAGCGAGGGGCACTTGTCCTATGGTATAGATGATGTGAATGAAGTGTTGATGGTGAACGGAAAGTTAAGATGATCTAAAATGCTCCTCGTTGAACTTTTATCGAGCAGGTAAAGTGCAGGGATTGTCTTGGTCCAGAGATGTCCTCTGCTAATTGTTTCAAACCCCTTTTAAAGCCAATCTTTCCATCGCATGGAGAATCAATGAAGTGATTGTTGAATTCTGCTTGTTTCTGTATGTTTAAATGAAGTGCTTGTTCAGAGCTCAATGGCTATCAAACATTAAAAAACAACAAAAACAAAGGTAAGGTTCTGTTTCAAAAATTTACTAATAATCTGGTTTTATTTTAGGATTTGAAGACAAACCAAGATATCAGCAGATTTGGGTTTGTGAGTAACCACCGAAGCTAATGTTTCGGCTTTGCGAAAAACCCATGTTGTAAAACTCCTTCATTACAATACAACAATTTGCAGAATGAAGAAAACATGAGAAAATCAAATAAAAAAAAAATTGTAACAACAATGAGGTTTATACCTGATGAGATCTTCTTCTTGGGTCTTCATCACCACCAGAAATAACAGCAATAAGAGTACATGATGTCGTCGATAATGGATCTATATCTTCAGGTCGAATTACATAATACCAATCAAATCTAATCTAATCAAATAATAGTTCAATATCTTCTTCTCCCATTAATCAAGCTAGATTTTTGGTTACAATAAAAAGTGTTTGCTTTTGATTTCTGTTGATTCCCGAGTTTTGATTTCGAGATGGGGTTGTGAATCTATTTGTGAGATTGAGATTCGATTGAATTTGAGATGGGGTTATGAATAATCTTCGATTTGTGAGATTGGGGTTCAATTGAATTTGAGTGGGATTATGGATAATCTTCGATTTCTGAGATTGAGATAGAAGTTCGATATGTGAGAGAGGGTTTTCATTAGGAAACTGAAAGAGAACTGAGGCTGTGAGAGAGAAGACCGATAGAAACATTGTAGAAAGGATTTGTTTCTAGAAACTCATAGAAACAATTTTCTAACGCAGTTTTAACTGAAGTGGGGAAGCCCAATATATAAAGAAAGCCTGGGGAAGTCTTATTTATAAATCTTAAGCAGACTTAAAAAACTCATTTTCCACTAGTGATTCAACCGTTGTTGTTGTAGCAAATGACAAAAACAGACATATCCCTAAAAATAGTTTTATTTATTCAATTAGTTTTTTTTTTAAATAATTTATTATATTACGAAGATGAAACCATCTTAAGTGGAATCATACAAAGCCCTAGTTGGTAGCCTAGCAACAAGTTGGGCTCCAACACCTTTTTGAATAGCAATACCTAACCTATGAAAAATAAAATTGCCTAATCCACTACCAGCATCATTGCTAACTAAACAATTTTTCAAGCGCTTAAAAAAGCATAAAAAGTCGTCACTAAGCTCCCCTAAAGTAGTGAAAGCCAAAATCCCCAAACCATAGCCATGTGAAGAACATGCATCCAAGTATTTAGTACGTTTACGCAGAATTACTCTTGAAATAGCCTGGCCTGGAATAAAAGCACTAGTACCCTCACCAGTGAAAGGTGAGACACCTGTAACATCCATACATACGTCTTTCCCATTTTCCTAGTTGCAAACAAGGATGTCCGCTGGACGCAGATCCTTGTTATTATCTGACAAAAGACCAAAGCAACTTCCTTACGCGCAGGCACCCTAGCTTTGAAGCAGATATCAACAACTACATCACGTCCAAGGTCATGGCGAAACTTGAGGCCGACATCGCTAGCTCAATGAAGAGCATGACCTCCAAAAATATCCATGGGTCTACTGCAGCTAGAGCACAAGCCTCTCTCGACAAATAAGAGGATACCAAGCCTATAACAAACAACTATTATTAAATGGGACACTTATTAAATACAAATATATAAAAATTAAATTTACTAATTGTCACTATTATAATGATAGTTAAAAAAATTTATTTAACCGTTTTTATATATATATATTTAAAACAAAAAATCAAACTAAAAATTAAGTAATTATTTAATAATAATTTTTTATTATTGACAAATTAAATGAAAAATAGTACATAAAATAATTTGAAAGTAAAAAATAATGTTATTTAAAGAATAAAATACTATTGTATATAAATTAAGGGTAACTCTTGTCATTTATAAAATGAAATATGGATAAAAAGGATAAGTCAAGCATTAAATTTAGGTGAGACCAAAGCTTATGCTTTTGTAGCTTTTAAAAGCTTTTCCTCCACAGTTTTAAAAGTTAGAGGAATTTGGGAAGTGCTTTTGATAAAAAGCACTTTAATTTTTTTTTTTACCAAACGCTAGTTTCAAAAATTGCTGACATATATAGGTTTTGAAAGTGCTTTTGGAAAAATAAAAGCATTACCAAACCCAGCCTTAGCATTCGTTAAATATGCCTAGACGTCATTGCAATGTTCGTCTACATCTGGACGCTTATATAAGTAGCGTCAGATATCGGGATGCTATTAATAGTTCAGTTTGCGCTAGATGTTGTTGAAGCAGCACTGAATTGGGGGCCTCGAAAACTAATTACGGGCCTCACACTATAAGACAAAAAAGGTCACCCAAACCTAATTTCAACACCCCTTATCCAAATATTTAGGTAATGGCTAATCTACCCTTATTTAATTAATGATAATTTTACTTAATTAGTGTTAATCTCACTTAATTTGATTTTAATTTTTTTTTCAAATTTCTAGTTTACAATTTTTTTTTTCTGAGACTTGCATGAAAAGTCGTTAGGTAGTGAAGTTTTTCAATAACGACTCTTAACAATCATTAAAGTTTCAAAAACGACCCTCAAGAGTTGTTAGTGTTTAAAAATTGTTTCTTGACGATTCTGATCCGTCGTTAATGCTTATAAAAGAGTCGTTATCTTCTTTGAAGATTCATTAATGGCGGAAATACATTAGAAGAAGATAACGACTCTTTTATAAGCATTAACGACTGTGTAGGGTCGTCAAGAAACAAAGACGACTCATGAGGGTCGTTGACGACCCTTTAATGTATCCCCCATTAATGAATCTTAGAAGAGGATAACGACTCTTTTATAAGCATTAACGAATGTTTAGAGTCGTTAAGAAACAATGACGACTTATGAGGGTTGTTTTTGAAACACTTCAATATCATGACGACTCTACCAAATTTGGTGACGATTCTCCAATAAACAATGACGATCCTTCCATCTTTTTGGACAGAGATATAGTTTTTGGTCATAAATAGTCGTTAGTGCATAAAAAAGGGTCGTCAAAACTCAGAAAAAGGGTCGTTATCTCCTACATTATAGACATCAACGATTTTTCATACAAATAACATGCATATGAAAAATCGTTAGGGTATATAACTATGAGATTGACGACTCTTATTTTTCAGTTGTGATGGAGAGTCGAGAAGGAGGGAGGAGGGGACTGATTATTTTTTTGGGTTTAAAAATGAAAAATGAGTTGGAGTTAAGGGTTAATAGAAATTTAAGTTTTAGGTTTAGTAAAGGGTAAAACTGTATTTTCACATTATTTTGGGTGGAAATAGATTTTGTTGGGGTGGGAATAAAATGTCCGAGACCCCTAATTATTTCTTGGGGCCCAATTAAGCCATGTTTTGAAGAATGTGTTTGCCCAAACACACTTATCACATACGTTATACGTCTTAGCTTAGACGGTGATATTATTTGTGTTTCTCTGACATAGATAAATAATTCATCGGGTCCAGACAGGATTTTTTTTTTTTTTTTATGGGTTAGTACAACGGTTAGTTTTGGCCCCTAAATACTACTAGCAATTATAAGGTCCAGGGTTCGAACCCTTACCTCCTTCAAGGGAGGGAGCATGAGAACCATCAGGCCACTTGATGGTTCTCCATCCAGACAGGATTGAAAAAAGCGTTAGGAAGCAAACGCAAATATAAAATGCGTTTGATTTTTTTTTTTTTTTAAATAATCAACGGATACATTTTGTGAAAACCTCAATTTTTATGCCTTGATTAAAACCAAACTCAACGCAAAAATGTTAGAATATGGGCATCCAACTCAAAACCAATTGGCAATGAGTGGAGAGGCCCTAAGAGATTATAAACCGCAGGATCTTAGATTGCCCTACAATGTGGGACTAATAATCTCAACACTCCCCCTCACGTGTAGCCTCGTTGGGTCTAACACGTGGACAATTAAATCGGGTGACGCGGAGTAAAGGCGCGGTCAAAGACTCGTCACAAATAACCTGCTCTGATACCATGTTAGAATGCGGACATCCAACTTAGAACCAATTGGCAATGAGTGGAGAGGCCCTAAGAGATTATAAACCGCATGATTTTAGATTGCCCTACAGTATGAGATTAATAATCTCAACAGAAACATACCTTTTTTTCCAATTAAATTTAAAGAAATTTTTATGCAATAGGTCAGGCACTATGGTGTCCTACTCTTGTGGCTTCGGTAACATTCTAGTCAAGACCAACCGTTATGGTTCATGTCTTGGCTAGAAAGTGACACAAATGTTTAGCACTTTCTAGTCGAGCCAAGGCCGACTGTAGTAAAGTAGACTTTATATGTATTTAGTTTCCTTCAAGGCTTTTTACAGATACTAGTTTCTCACCCGTGCGATGCACGGGTCTGTTTATTGCTTATGGAATATTTATTGCTCTTTTTAAATAGGGAATATATTACAAAACCAAATTGTGCAAGAAAATAAAATAAACAAAATTGCGTAAGTTCTGATCAGAGTTATCTTTATTATAAGCTATTGTTAAACAAAAACAAATTTTAAAGCACAATTCAAAATTCTTGATAGTAATAAAATTTTATTATTTTTTTAGCTCTGCAATTAACAAAGAATTGATTGAAAATAACAAGCAAGGTAAATTTAAACTATTTGGTCGAACTTCTTTTGGCTGGTTGAACAAAACCATACCATTCGTATCAAATCGAAGATTCTTCTTTCTTTGTCGATGTGAAGTTCTTCAAGGTAGAGATAAGTTTACTTTGCCTTTTCATATTGTTCCGCAAGTCTTCTATGTTCTTCTTTTTGTGAATTTGTTGTTTTCTGCCATTTTTGTTGTTCTTTTTGATTACTGCGTGTAGGTAGTGATACTCGTACTTATATATTATGAAACTCTTCTAGCTTTATCGTTTTTTTTTTTTTTTTTTGGCTAAAGATCGCTTACACTTGGTTTTTATATACAGAAGATAATTCGGGTTTAATTTTTTTTTCTCCATATTTAATCTAATTTTTGATTAAATTCTAAAGATATCTTTCGTGTTTATTTAGGGTTTCTAAATAGTCATGGTTTATTTAGGGTAAGAAAGATATCGTTTTACACATGGTTTATTTTACCCTAATTTAGATGTAGCTATTGAAATTAGTTTACTACTTGATTTACTATTTAAATTTACGGCGGTAAAGATCTAAATTCATATGGCACTACAAGAAAGACAGTCTATAGCCACACCACCTGTTTGAGCGTATGTGGAAAAATGCCTATATTGCTACGGTCTCATCCTGATGCGGCAAAAATGTATTTTTAGCCACATGCAAAAAAACTGGTGAGGCAAAATATAAGGTTTTTGCCACAACAAGCCTTGATGTGCGGCAAAAAGATGGTATATTGCCGCGGGCTCAATGCAGGTGTGGCTAAATCGTAATAACTTGTTTTTCCTAATATATATATATATATATATATATTATTAGTGGGAATTATTATTATTATCATTAAAAACAAATCTGTTTATGTAAGGAAAGATTCAAAGTCCAACCTCCTCGTACATATCCTCCTTCCTCCCCACTTTCTCTCTTTTTTTTTCTTTTTTTTTTTTTTTGAAAGAAACCCACTTTCTCTCTTTAACCTCTCATATTCCCTCTCTCCATTTTTCTCACACCAAACTTCTGAGATTTAACAAGTAATTTTTTTTCAAAACATTGTTTTGTTTCTGCCAGTAATCTTTTGGGGAGGAATCAAGCTCTCGAGGTCATGATTCTTTTTGGGCTTGCATACTTAGGTTATGTTATTATTCAACTATGATGCTGGTCGGACCAGTTGGAGAAAAGTTTTTTTGATTTGGGAAAAGAAAAACAAAGGTTTGATGATTCAATTTTCTTAGGGTTTGAGGTTAGTGAAAAACAGTATAATATTTACAATGATTTTAAAATTTTAAGGAGTCATTTTATTAAGATCAGATCCATAATTTGTCATCACATAATTGTTTTCCTTTGTTTCTCTAGATTCATAATGTGCTAGCTTTCGGCTCTTTTCCTTCGTTTTCACTTTTTCAACCTAGACTCTAGTCTAATAAACTCGTTAATTTTATGAAGCCAGAGGTACTGATCTTCCAAAACTTAAATCTATTGGGTATTATTTAGTACGATATTTGATTATGAAAAAATAACTATCTTCCTTGAACATTAATTTTGCAGAAGGAGAGAATAAGATTGAAACGATTTGATTTTGAAGGAGCAAAGAACAAGATCGAAACGAATTGATTTTGTTGGAGCAGAGAACAAGATCAAAACAGAGTTTCTCTTTATTTTTCTTAAAAATTATCATGTGGATGATCCTATGAATTTTTTTTTCTTTTTTGAAGCATTCATCTTATGATGCATCATGTATTTATTTATTTTTTGATGAATGATATACCTTGTATACATATTAAATTTAATTTAATTGAATCAACAAGTTGAGAATTTTGTCCTCTATTATTTTTTTCTCTATTGGATTTACGTAATGATTCAGAATTAATAAAAAAATTAATTAAATTGTTATCCATATGTAATTTATATTTTTTTATTATTCATCAAAAAAAGAAATTTTTATCATGAACAAAAACAAAATGGTAATAAACAATTTTGACCAATAAATATTTTTTGACTATTAATGCGGAAGCTGATTTTTTTAAATAAAATAAAAATAAAAAATATTTTTTGCCTCATGTTTTAGCCTCACCGATTGGTGCGGCAAAAAACACAACTATTTCCACGGTACATCTTAGGTGTGGCAATAACTTCTTGTCACACAGTTTCTTGCCACACGGTGTGGCAAAAAAACATTGTGCAGCAAAAGGCTATTGCAACACAAAATACAGCCTCTTGCCACACATTGAACATGTTGCAATACCCTTATTTTCTTGTAGTGTGGTAATTATCCCACACCATGTAAAGGATGATGGGAAGATTAATTACCCTATAAATATTCAGGACAAAACTAATAAATTAAGGGTCAATGTGCTGGGAGGACTTCTGAGATGCGTCATTGTTTGGCAATTCAGTCCATAAATAACAAAGATTATCTTCTATTACACGAAAAACTACTTCACAATAACGTTTCAAGTAAAATAATTTATTCTCTGTTCTGAAAATGGTAACATAAGAGCAAAACTATAAGAACTATAACATTTACAAAAAGGGAAACCATAACAAAGTTGGAATTGTTTGTGATTTCTAAAAATCCCATTTAAAAAAATCTATTCCAAAGAAAAATAAAAGAAAAACTCATTCCCAAGAAAAAAATAAAAGCAGATCTCTAATTAAGTACCTAAATCACTTTAACCTTCTATTCATGATTCGCATTCCTATAGGTCACTGCTTGGAGAATAATACGGTTTATAGACCTCACAAATGTGTTGATGGACAATAGTTTTGGTATATCCATCTTCTAAATCATTCTTTCCATGCCACCAATGAAGCAAAGTTTTCTATTTGCATTCTACAAAACAACGCCAAATTCTTGAATTGATTTGCAATAGATTTCAAAGAAATAAACGTACAGTGGAATGAGAAAACCAAAAAGCTTAAAAATCAACAGAAATCAAGATATTTCTAATAAATTACATACCCGATAGCAACAACGGGAAAAAAAGAAGAAACACCAGCTGGAGCCAAAAAAAAAAAAAAGAAGAACCAATCGAATACAATTTTGAATGATACTTGCTAAAAAAAAATAGTAACAAACATCAGATGACAAAAAAAACTGCTTCATAAATAAAAATAAGATGACAAAACCCTAAAAGAATATACAAAAAAAAAAAGTAAAGCGAGAACCGACACAAAACAGAAAGAGTACCATGCGCGAAAATATATTAGGAATCCCATTAGAATGACATTTGCAGCGCTAAGGTTTCAAGAAGAACGCGCAATTGGGGGATATAGGAATTAATTGAGGGATATGAATTACTTCCCCCAACCCATGGTGTGTGCTAAGGGGTGACTTTTGGGGCGAAAATACTAAAACACCCTTCCCTCAAAATAAAAATCAAAAAACTTCAAATCAAAAAACAAAATCATATTCCCCATTTCCATCTCCACTTCTTATTAATATTTTTAGGGTTAAAACTTTGAAACCCAAATGTTCCCCATTCTCTTTCAAATTCTAAATTTTCCTCATTTCCTTTCAAATTCTCTTCTCCTTCTCTACCGGAAGTGATGAAGAACATGTCGGAAATGATAAAGAACATGCCGAAAATGATGAAGACCACGCCGGAAGTGATGAACACCACGCCGGAAGTGATGAAGAACATGTCGGAAATGATGAAGGTCACGCTGGAAGTGATGAAGACCATGTTTGGAATTGATGTAATTCAATGCGGAACTAAATTCCGATGCTCGATATAAATCTATTAATGCCGGTAGTCAAGTGAAAAAAAAAATCAATTTTCTGAATACTTTTCATCATGTGCCGGCATAGAAATTTAGGATGAAGACCACACCGGAAGTGAGTTACCCTTACTCACTACATAGGTACGATATCTGATATTAAAGAAACTGATTTTTTTTTATATAATATACTGATACAAAATAGATTGTTAACTTTGAATATTGTAAAAAATATGAAGTGCTTCCCGTCAAAGATGGTGTAATCATATTCATATATTGTTTAAAATGTTGGAGATTAAAGAAATCTCATTACAGAAAATACTTTTGAAAAACTATACGAACCTTTGAAATCACTAAGTAGTGGCAATATCAGTACTATTAGTAGTTAAATGAAGGGTTATTTAATGTTTGGTACCCGACAAATGTCCAACACATTTGTTTGGTACCCAACATTTCAAATATTAAGGATTGGTACCTGGATCCGTGAAAGGCCGTTAAGTCAAACCGTTGACCCAACTGAGTTGTAACTTCTATAATGAAATACATGTTATTACCTTATTACCCCTACTAATAATAACAATGACCATGGTTGTCCTAAATTCCAGTTAAATGACACGTGTTTAAATCTCTACGAGTTTCTAATTAACAACTCAGATGGGATACCCTTTAGTTGACGCAACTTCCGGTACCAGTCTTTCTCGCTGCTGCTGTTTATCGGTGATGATGGTGACTACTGGTTATGATTGAAACAAATGGTCATAACTTCCATACACAGATTAATCAATTATATACACAATATTATCAAACCCAATAATATCATGAAGTCCCAAATTTATAAGATCGCCGTAAGCTTGATATCAACATCAACTGTATTAATTACGACAGTGGTCCGTGAGGTTGTGCCCAACTTTAATGGGTGATAATTGTAATCAATTAAACGGAAATCTTCTCTTAATTATCACCAATTCACTATTTTGCTCATTGGTGCCGTTAATAGTTGCTGGCTAGAAGAGAAGGATTGAAATGATTAATAGGAATACACTGTAACAGTAGATAACACACAAGAAATCAATAATCGGATTAGGAATTTTGTCGAACTCACCCTAATGTGTCTTCTTCGTTTCTCAATTTGCTCTTACTGATTGCTCCAAATTGAATCATGCACAACTTATAACCCTTGCGAATTTAACATAACCCTAACATTAAACAAACTAGTCGACCACAAATCACAGTAAACCCAAAATCCACTCATAAGCCCTAACCCTTCTCTTGCTTCCGTCATAGAATATCGATTAGAGTGATCTTTATGAATTTTGCTCCACCGCTCCACCAGGTTCTCCCCGAAAAGACCTAATCTGGAAATGCAAACGAGAAAGAAGAAGATGAAGAAAACGGAGCTACGGTGCGACCGTGTTAGGTGGCATATATACAATCCATTAAATTAGCCGTTCGATTAATCCATTTATGACCACAAGATTAAATTGGTAGGGTCACATACTAACGGTCCTTAAACGCCGTTATGTAAGTATTTTATGTCATTAATTTTAATTATCTATTTAATCAGCGGTTAAGTCAATGGTTTGACTTGACAGTCTTTAACAGTTCTAGGTACCAACCCTTAATATTTGAAATATTGGGTACCAAATCAATGTGTTGGACATTTGCTGGGTACCAAACATTAAATATCCCTTAAATGAAAACATTGATATCTGATATTAGATACACTGGAAAATAATAGGATATTAGTATAAAATATATTGCCAACTCTAAATAGTGCAAAGCATATGGAGTACTTCTCGACAAAGAATATGTAATCGAAGAAATGCACAAATATATTTTCCCTCCAGAAATCATATATTGGCATTTATACTCAAGCGGCCAACTCAATTGCTCTTCTATGATCCAACTTCTTGTAGTTAAATGAAAAATGACACTCACTATATAGGTATCGATTTATGGTATTAAAGACACTAACAACAAAAAACGATATTAATATCAGATAGATTGCCAACTTTGAATAATTAAAAAACATATGAAGTGCTTCCCGTCAAAGAAGATGTAATCAAGAAAATGCACTGATATATCTTTCTTTAGAAATCACATGCTTTCTTTAACAATCAAGCGTCCGACTCAACTACTTTTCCATCCTCTAACTTCTTTTATTTAAATGAAAAATCACACTCTTTATATAGTCATATCGATATCTGACATTAGAGACACTTTACAAATACAATATCTCATTGTAAGAATGCGAAATAAATTATTAGACTTCCAATTAAGATTTTGGCTATCCAGCGGCCACTCATAACAAACAATGGGAGTCGTTTTTCCAATGGGTAATAACCACACACCCAATTTGCACCTCATGTCTCCTTACAAACCATATACCACCAAGTTCCAATGGGTAAAAAAAAAAAAAAGTTCCACTTTGGGCGTGATGGGGAGTATCCCTCATTTATTTATGTTGGACTTCACCCTATCTTGGCCTAACGGGGGTTTCATTTAGCGATTGGTATTTTTAAATTAACAATGGGAACCAAATGCACCAATTTTAACTATTAAGTGTTGGAGATCAAAAAAATCGTCCAAATCAAAATAAATTTAAAAAATAAACATTTCCTTTTAATTAAAATTGTCTGATATATTCGAATAAGATAAAACATAAACTCGACATGATAATATCATCGGCTCGCTATAAATATTTTTTAATAATCACATCCAAGTTTTGAACTTCATCCTCCACTTCATTATCATTTTCATTTAACTCAAGTAATAGAGGTATGTTGTCATCGCCACAATTTGTTTACCAAGTCTCTCTTAGACAATATCCGGAGGTGTTCTTTGCTCGAAGTAGACATTGTTTCTACAATTTGGTCCCGATAGATATTATTGTTAGATTTCCAAAAAACGTTGAAAGATTGTGTGTACTATAGGGGGAGTTGGGCATATATCTTCTTAATATATGTTGATACTTAAACTTAATTTCGGTTTCAGTTTATGGATAGTCATGAATTATAGAATGATTCGTGCACTACAGGTTAAATGATTTTGAGTGAAGATGTCCATTACAAATATGTATAAGATTTGTAATGTGAAGTTAAACATCATGTAAATCATTCCAATAGAGAAAAACATAATATAAAGAAACTTGTGAAAAAATCATCTCCTTTGTTCTGTATAAGAATGACATGCTTCTAAATTGATTCTTTTCATCTTAAGGTTGCAAATTTATTTTACCTGTAAGTGCACCTTAGTTGTACTAATAGGAATGATCTAATTGAATTAGCAAACCTAAGAGAATGTCTAATGTGAATGCAGTTTGGACAAATCGTTGATTGAAATTCCAACTTATATTGTTATGATATGAGTTGTCACTTCAACCATAAGCCGTCCAACAATGTAAATGAGCATATACTGCACAAAAACCTGTTTGAAAGCATATTATAAGTGAATAAAAAACACATCCATCACTCGCTATTAGTTATTTATTTCCTGCAAGGAATCATCCTGCTGACCATAGAAATCCATCCAACTTTAAAAGGAATAAATACCTATAAAGGTTCCCATTCATGGAGTCTCAAACAAAGAAAAGCTTCCACTAATTTCACTATGTTGGCCCAATTTGTATAAATATACACCAATTCAAATTTGGAGTTTTAACGATTCCCAGTTGAGTTTAAAGATCACTTATGTACACTTTGAAACTAAGGATTTTCTATCTTATGGTACGTAAATAAAAAAAATATTTTGATTATCTAAGAGCTAAGTCTGTTATTAATACTCCTATTAAATCGTTATCGTAAAAGGTTACTGATAT
The DNA here is from genome assembly GCA_023531295.1 of Papaver armeniacum. Classification (NCBI taxonomy): domain Eukaryota; kingdom Viridiplantae; phylum Streptophyta; class Magnoliopsida; order Ranunculales; family Papaveraceae; genus Papaver; species Papaver armeniacum. Next base: position 540,257 of record JAJJWW010008294.1, on the reverse strand, counting down.
TGCAATATTGTTTGATCTTTATCAATTATGATTAAGCACACGCGAAAGTCAACATAATTTAATAGGGTAAAAACTAATAAGAGAAAAAAAAAGAAACTGATCCTACTTATAATATCAAGTTCATGCAAGTAATTAAAGCATGTGCCACGACACAGTCAGACCTCGAAGAAGGAAGCACCCCTTTATCTACAACATTACATTACAAAGTGAAATGAGATCCACAAAAAAGAAAGGATAAAATTGAAAAAAAAATGCAATGCTAACGTTTTCTAAATAAAGTTACACTATTAATTTTTATTGAAACATGTTACATGCCTTCCAAATTCCATTAATACCTACTTCTATTGACGTAATCCTCCTCCTTTATTGTGCTCATGTACTGATCTATGAATGAAAAAGTATATGTTTTTGAGAATCTACTTTCACTTTTCGCATAATTCACACATATATTTACCTATTTAAAATTTAAAATAGGTGATAATTATAAAAATTATATGGCGTCACATTATGCAGACAACGAAAAAGCATATGGTGCGCCTTATCCATAAAGAACAACACACCTAGCCAATCTCTGTCGGTTACGAATTTAGACATCCTCCCCTACAAAATCAAAATTAGTAAAATGGATATAAGACGAAAATCCATAACCCTGTGAAAATAAACAAAAAAGAAATGAACAAACCCCAATTCCCAAAAACAATTGGTCCAAAAATTATGATAAGGAACCAAACCCTTATTTATGTCTTGTTTGAATTGAGAAACTATTACTGACAAAACGGGGAAAACAGTTAGAAAATGAGTGAATAAGTAAAAAATAAGAACATCCTAGAGAAACTAAAAGAACATCAAAAATCCATATAAAACATAGAAAAGGAGTTTAACAAATTGATAAAGAAGAGAAAATAAGACATGATAAAATGATTTTACCAGGTAAACTTTTCCACCAAAAACGACGTCAGGATCTCCAACCACATCATCCAATGTAAATAAAAACCATAAACATTAGTGGTACAAATCACCAAAAAACTTAAAAGAAGGGAAGACCAATTTTGCCTACATATAAACATTATATATTTTAAATTTTGTACTTGCTTGTTATAAAGAAAAAATTATTTAGTTCTACTTATACTTTTACACACTTGACTAATGCAATTGTTGTAATTACTTTTTATAAGTTAATTCATTACTTTTGTTATAAACTGTTCCCGAAGAAAACAACAACCTAGGAATGCAAATAAATTGGTCTTCATATATTTAAATTGATAAAGAAAAAATTTTGTCTTAGAAAATAACAACCTAAGAAGACCAATTTCGCCTACATATAAACATCATATATTTAAATTTTGTACTTGCTTGTTATAAAGAAAAAATTGATAAGAGAAAGAAAAAAACAACCACCTAGGAATGCAAATAAATTGTGACACTTGAATAAGAATACATACCATCGGAATCAACTACCATTGCTCCCCCTTTGTTGTGCTTTTCTTCAAAAGTCATAGTCGATATCTTCTGCGCGTTACTTCTTTTTTTTCACAGAAACTGAAAGCACGTGGTTTATGTAGGAATGAAGATTGATTTGCATCCTTTATATAAATGATGGAAACTTGGTTCCAAAGAAAATCTTTAAAACTGTTATGGAATTAATTACAATTATATGGCTTGCTATAAAGAAAATAGGGATGAAAAATGATTTGCATCATTTATTAACCATTGACTTTGTTTTTATTAGTAACTAATTGGTATTAATGGAATTTGTTAGATTGTGTTGAGGTAAATAATTAGATTTTCTTTATATATTAATGAAAATTGTTAACATAAATATAAATATTAATTAATATAGTAATTTTTATATATTGTTAGTTTTTCCTTTTTTAGATATTTATCATCAATACTAAAAATTAATATAGTTATTTATATATATTTTTTGCTTTTAAAAGATGCAAAAAATATAAATCTTTTTTTATTCCGTAAATATGTTTATTTTTTTTTATAATTGATTATTTTTCTAAATTGTAGATATTTTATAATAATTACACGATTTTTTTTTAGTCATAATTGTATGTAATTAATATAGTATTTTTTCTATTTTATGGATCTTTTACAATAATTACATGAAATTATAAAAGGTTATTTTATGTACATGAAATTATAAAAGATTATTTTAATCCATAAATAGTTTTTTTTATTTTAATCATAAATGTCCAAAATTACAATGTAGTATTTTCTTAATTGCTTGGATCTTTTACAATAACTAAATGAAGTTATAAATGATTATTTTATTCCATAAATATGTTTAATTGATTTTTTTTTATTTTAATCATAAATGTCCAGAATTAATATAGTAGTTTTTTTTATTTTTTGGATTTTCAAAATAAATATACGAATTAATATAGCAATTTTTCTAAACAATGAAGGTCGTCCGTCGCGTGTGTCCCACCAATCCACCCAATCTACACCACACCTTGCCAGATCAACGAACCATATATAACGAAATTTCATCCGACGAATACGAATGGTTTCTCAATTAGCCAATGAGAGGGCGAGGTTACGCTCACCAGCCAATAGGAGGGAGGGTAAGCAGCACCAGTGCTACTTTTATTCTGAGTTTTTAGGTTGTTGATTTAGTCTATGTCTACCATTATTATACCACAATTTTTGTTCCTTTTCTGTACTATTTCTCCTTAATATAATCGAAATATCGAATCTTCAATTATATCCTTCTTGGGAATAAGGGCCATGTAGATACCCTTTTGAAAAATGCGGAGGTACAACAACCACACCCAACAATTCATTTGGCAATCTGAGAGGACTTACTCCAATATACTTTCTAGAGAATCAACTAGACAGTTAGACTCAATCTAGAGAAAAGTATATACAAGAGTTTATATCTCTGTTTCACAATTTAAACAGCAAATCAAACAGATATAAATCCGCGAGACTGATTATTATGTGAAACAACTTGAACAGTACCAAAGACCAATGTTCAAGTGTCAATCAATTTAAATCAACAACCAAAGGTTTGATTATCTAATTGATTGATCTTAACGCACAACATGTGATATTTCAATTATATAACAATATATAACGCGGAAAAGAAATAACACAAACACCAGAATTTTGTTAACAAGGAAAACCGCAAATGCAGAAAAACCCCGGGACCTAGTCCATCTTTGAACACCACACTGTATTAAGACGCAACAGACACTAGCCTACTACTAATGAACTTCAGATTGGACTGTAGTTGAACCCTAATCAATCTCACATTGATTCAAGGTACAGTTGCGTTCCTTATACGTCTCTGATCCCAGTAGGATACTGCGCACTTGATTCCCTTAGATGATCTCACCCACAACCAAGAGTTGCTATGACCCAAAGTCGAAGACTTGATAAATAAATCTGTCTCACACAGAAAAGTCTATTGGTATAAATAAATCTGTCTCCCACATAAATACCTATCAGTTTTGTTCCGTCTTTTGATAAATCAAGGTGAACAAGAACCAATTGATAAACCGATCTTATATTCCCAAAGAACAGCTTAGTATTATCAATCACCTCACAATAATATTAATCGACTAGCGAAACAAGATATTGTGGAATCACAAACGATGAGACGAAGATGTTTATGATTACTTTTATCTTGCCTATCGAAGATATTAATCTCGAGTCAATTAATTCAATTGTACTCAATACGATAGAAGATGGAAGATCAGAACACGCAACTACAGAGAAAATAGTTGGATCTGGCTTCACAATCCCAATGAAGTCTTCAAGTCGTTAACCTACAGGGTCTCGAGAGAAACCCAAGGTTAAAGGAGAATCGACTCTAGTTATGCAACTAGTAACACACAAAAGTGTGGGGATTAGGTTTCCCAGTTGCTAGAGCTCTCCTTTATATATATTTCAAATCAGGGTTTGCATTCTAAGTTACCTTGGTAACAAAGCATTCAATATTCATTCAACCAAGCTAATATATATCTTTCAACCGTTAGATCGAACTTAGATTGTTACACACAAATGAAATGTACCCTCATTTAGGTTTATGTAACCGTACCTAAACGTGTACACCATGTTGGTTTAATAATAGTTAACCGAGGTTAGCCATATGAATACTCTCATATCAACCTTGTTCATCTTAACCATAACTAGTTCAAATGACTCAAATGAAACTAGTTGAAGAGTTGTTCAATTGCTATATTCTCATAGAATTATACAACAACACAATTGAAGCAAAATCGGTTTGATTCACTCGAATCAATTCATGAACATTATAGCCACGTTTTGCAAAGATTGCATTCCTTATTTTATAAATGTTTATGTTCATGTACACAACTGATTTTAGAACTTTAACCTTCAAGTATGCAAACGGGTATGCATACTTGAAATACTCGGACTAAAATTGGTTTTCGCCAGTACGCAACCGGGTATGCGAACTTCTAATTCCAACAGAAATATTTGTACATGAACCTTACGCCAGTATGCAAACAAGTACGCATACTTAGGTTCCCGGATTTCCCAAGCCAACAGGTACGCGTACGGGTACGCATACTATGGTTCCGGGACATGGATTACATATGTGCAAGAGTACACAACATGACATGTCCAATAATGGTTAAGTATTCTAAACTCTTATTTCAATCATTGAAACTTTCTTAGAGGATGACAATAGCCGTTTTCACACATTATTAGCATCAAAGCAATTTTCAAGTTATTGAAATAATCATAACGAAACATTCCAAGCTTACATCAAATGATTGTATCACACAAACCATGCATGTAAGATGTTGTTCGGAAATTTTCACATGATAAGATGATCTTGGTCGAAGCGAAAGCTTGCCAACACATATTACGAGAATATGTAAGCGAGTTACACTCAGATCGAAATCTCAAATGTGCATAATAGAAAACCATATCGTAACACGACTTATGTCTCAATATAAGAGATATATTAGAATTAGACTTTCCAAGTGATAGATGAGTTTCGGTCTCCACATACCTTTCGTCGATGAGCTTTATTGACACGAATGGGGTGCGCTCCTTCTCTATTATCTATTATTGTGCAGATGTTGTTGCAAGAGCCTTACTTTGCCTTCATCAAATACTGCTCTTGGATCCTCATTATTCGCGGCAATACAATGAATAATGTTTCAGGGAAGCTATTAGCCTAGCTGCGGCTAATGCACTATGATATCAAGTTATTATATTTAGTTATGGGTTAAAATAAGCAGCAAACATGTACTTCATTTTCCTTCTCTAAGCATGTAGGTAGGGAGTCTAGTATGTATCATCTTTGATTGACGTATTTGTGTATTAGGGACGTATCGGTTTGGACCGATATGTACCTACATGTTTATCGTTACAATCTAGATGAAATCAATTTTCTCTGATCTGATTACTCTTGTCACACCAACTAAAAAATAACCCTAAATTTGAATCGGCTTCTTCAATGTTTATTATTCTTTGCAACTCCATTTAAACTCAACAAATCTTGTAAACCGCAAACAATCAACTTAACTACTTACTGGTTTGAACACATGCATGCAGTTTCGATCCAATTCACCACCTCTCACGGCCTTGGGTTCCGAATCATATCTTAGTCCTCTGTGTATTGGTTTTTTTTGTCTTGGATTACTTCCCATGGATCTTGTAATCTTTCGGTAATCGACAACTAATTGAGTTATTTATTCTCTTTAAGAAATTCAAAAAAAAAAAAAAAAATATTCATCCAACATTACCTAACAGCTAACATGGATTCCGCTGTTCTTTATTAGTATTCTTTTATTTTAACTTCATTTTTCTTGTATTTTTCTTCTTACAACGACAAATCAGTTTCGGTTTTTTCTTAGAGCATTCGGATCTATTAAGAGATTGTTTGTTTTGCAGGATACTCTTCCGATCATCTCCTTCACCTAAACAATTTAACTTTAATGTTGTCACAGATACCTTGTGAGTTTGACATGTGCCATGATTTTGTCTCTACGTGCAGATTAGCTAAGAACGATCGGTATAACAGCAACAGTGGTGTTCAAACAATTATATTCTGAAACACTCTACGTGGTACACAGAGGAATCTCTGTTGAAATATCCCATTTTCACGGAGAGCATCTAGCTAAACATTTACATAAGTTAATACGACAGATTCAAGAACCAAATGACAAACATTCAATTTTTAATGTACAAATGAAAATTGTAGTTGCTTAAAATATACATTTACAGACTAAAAACAGTAATCAATCCTACTACTACACCCCTTAAACAATCTATATAGTAAATTATGAAACTATTGTGAAGAACACTTAAAGAGATTTTATTAACTTTAGAAATCAATACAAAGAAGATAAACCCTAAATTGGGAAGCAAATAACTTTCTCTCTCTTAAAGTTCTATCTCAACTCTCAAAGAGATCTCTCATTCACCACAAGGGTGGCTGGTCCTATATATATATATAAGGATTTTACATAGTGGAGGACAGCTAACAAAGCCCATATTTTTGGATCTGACGTGCGATGTCTTCACACCCATATATTGAGTCTTCTCGCACGTATTCTTTAACTTCGTACAACTTCCATACTTTACCCGCGACTTTGCGACGTCATTGGTTCCGTCATTTGAGATATGCCATCAACGATGACCATTCGCTCACGTGTAATATAGTTGCTTCGCGTCCAACTTAAAGAAGAAATTTTTCTTGGTTAGATCTGTTTTTCCTACACAAAATTGGTAAAAAAGACCAAAATCAAATTTTCCTGGGTGAAAAAGACAGTTAGATTTTGATATTGTTTAAATGGACAAAAATTTAAAAATAGGCAGGATGTAACCAGTTTCATCCTGCCCATCTTCAAATACTTTTTCTTATTTTTAATTTACACATGATGCATTCAGTTTCATCCTCGCTATTTTTTAAGTTTAAGCTAGGATGAATCCAGTTTCATCCTTGCTTTTTTTTTTTTCTGTCCATTTCACCCATAAAAATTTTTACTCGTCCATTTGAACCGTGTTTTAAATTTTTTTGGACAAATGACCCATTTTCCGTTTTTCCTATATATAGATTTTGTAAGATTCATAATGCGCGTCCAACTTAAAGAAGAAATTTTTCTTGGTTTCAGTTCAAGTCATCCAAATGATGGCATCTAAGATTTGTTTGTTGCAATTTTTCTCATTTCGATTGCCAGCATATCAGGTAAGTTAATCCTATACAGCTATAATTTGTTTTGTTTTGTGCTTGTGTTATGTTTTCAAGTACTTCACATGGTAATATGGTATACGACGGAGGAATCTCAGTTTAAAGAGCCCATTTCACGGGGAGCATTTAACTAAACATTTAGATAAATCAATATGACACAATCAAGAAACAAAAGACAAACATTCAATTTTTTTATGTACAATTTAGCTACTTAAATACACATTCACCAACTAAAAGCAATAATCAATGTAGTGAAGTTAGATCTATTTTTCCTATAAATAGACCTCGAATTCGATAGTTGTATGCATCCAACCTAAGTACCGAAAAGAAGAAGAGTTTCTACATTTCAATTCAAGCCATCTAAATGATGGCAACCAACAAGAGCTGTTGCGTTGCAATTCTTCTCGTCTGGATTGCTAGCATATCATCAGGTAAGTGTTTCTGTAGCTTTTTAATTATTACTATTTCCTCTTTTTCTCTCTGCAAGTCGCTCATAATAATCGGGATGATATATATCTTAGAGGTGGCATTGGCTCGATGGGAGGTAACCGAGACTTCGCCTCCATGGGAGGTAACTGCGATCATGTCGTCGTCATTGGGTGGACAAGAAGTGTGTAATCCGCGCGATACATACATATATGTCAAGTGCTGGCCAACGCACAATTGCGCCTGTTGTCAGGGTAACTGTAGAGACCAGTGTGCCAAAATCAAAAGCGTGGTGGTGAATCAAAAATGCACCCCAAAGGGAAAGCCAGGACCCGGTGCTAGTCTGGACTGTGATTGCTGCTGCAAAAATACGTCACCTTCACCCCCACCTCCATCCCCACCCCCACCACCCCCACCCCCACCCTCGCCTCCTCCTCCGTCTCCACCACCACCACCAAATATGTGCGAACCTGGGGACGCATACAAAAGTGCTACATGGGGTCCAACAAAAGACTGTACGATTTGTACAAATTGGTGCAAGGATCAATGTGATGAAATCCGTAGTTTAGTAGTTGGCCAAACGTGCCGAAACACACCACCGAGATCTTCAAATTTCCGGTGTGAATGCTGCTGCAAAAATCTTCCCCCCTCCCCACCTCCACCACCACCCTCACCTCCTCCTCCATCCCCACCGCCGCCATCACCCTCACCTCCTCCTCCATCCCCACCTCCACCACCACCACCCTCGCCTCCTCCTCCATCCCCGCCACCACCACCACCCTCGCCTCCTCCTCCATCCCCACCTCCACCACCACCACCCTCGCCTCCTCCTCCATCCCCGCCACCACCACCACCCTCGCCTCCTCCTCCATCCCCATCACCACCAACACCTCCAATAAATATATGTAGGGCAGGGGAAGATTTCATACCAACCCCCATAACCAGTTGCAGCATTTGTACACGTGATTATTGTACAAGTCAGTGTGCATCAAGGGGAGCTTTATTGGCGAGAATGGGGTGCGCTCCTTCTTTATTGTTGTGCAGGTGTTGTTGCAAGAGCCCTACCTTGCCGTCATCAACAGTTGCTCTTGGATCCTCATTATTCGCAGCAGTACAATGAATAGTGTTGGAAGATATTGTCAAGCTAGCTGCAGCTAATGTACTATGATATGATATCAAGTTATTATCTTTAGTTATGTGTCTAATAAGCAGCACGCACTTCATTTTCCTTTTTTAAGCATGTAGGCAAGCGAGTGTATTTTCATCTTTGATTGATGTATTTGTATTTTAATTTTCTCTGATCTGATATCTCTTGTTACCATAACTAAAAACCTAATCCTAAATTCCAACCGTATTCTTCAACATTTACTACTCTATGCAACTCCATTTAAACGAAACAAATGTGGTAAACGTGCGCTTACCATCAACGCGACCATCGTACATCGATCGGTCTTTTGTTGCAGAGTTACAACAAAAACAATCAAGTGGTGAGTTGTGTTAGGAGATAATGTTATGGGTTTGGTGGTGGAACCAAATGTTGATATATCACTCCTAATTTATTGGTTCTCATTGTTGAACTCAAAACTATTGTTCACTCCATGCATGTAAGTGTCTGTAGTAGGGAGATAACTTATATATATATATATATTTTTTTTTATAGATAGTCCTCTACCGACTTGTTGGAAGTTAAACCAAGATATGGTGATTTGGTTCATGGATCAACATAAGCTGTTGACACACTGTGCGATATTTGGAAGTTGGAGCTAACTTGAGAAGCAAGTTGTGTCAGTTGTTGTGTTTAGAGTTTTATTATGTTTAAAGTTTCTTTGTGTTTCTAGAAGTGTGTTTTATTTAGTGTTTGATTTTAGTAGGAAAGTACTTTGAGTGATCGTCAAGTTTGTGAGACTATAAGTAGGTGTTGGTGGTGGTCTTTAAACAAGGGGCAAAATCGTAAATCCCCATGACCTAGTGTTACCCAACACATTAACTAAGAGCATTTAACTCAGGTGTAAATAATTAATAGGGTATTTTTCAAAATACCGATTAGGGTTTTTCAACACGAACCCTAATTCCAAAACCAAGCCGCATACTGCGCACCATGGCAACAATGCCAAACCAAGCCGCATACTGCGCACCGTGGCAACAATGCCAAACCAAGCCGCATACTGCGCACCATGGCAACAATGCCAAGCCAAGCCGCATACTGCGCACCATGGCAACAATGCCAAGCCAAGCCGCATACTGCGCACCATGGCAACAATGCCAAACCAAGCCGCATACTGCGCACCATGGCAACAATGCCAAACCAAGCCGCATCTCTTAGCACCATGGCAATAATGCCAAACCAAGCCGCACCTCGCGCACCATGGCAACAATGCCAAACCAAGCCGCATACTGCGCACCATGGCAACAATGCTAAATTTCCAAGCCGCTATGCCTTTGGCCCACGCCAAATATAGCGCCCTAGGCTTGCAAGACTTGCAACTAGGTCAACATGGCCGTACGTGCCATTGGCACATGCCAACACGTATCGCAAGCCATATTTCCAAGCCGCTATGCCTTTGGCCCACGCCAAATATAGCGCCCTAGGCTTGCAAGACTTGCAACTAGGTCAACATGGCCGTAAGTGCCATTGGCACATGCCAACACGTATCGCAAGCCATATTTCCAAGCCGCTATGCCTTTGGCCCACGCCAAATATAGCGCCCTAGGCTTGCAAGACTTGCAACTAGGTCAACATGGCCGTACGTTCCATTGGCACATGCCAACACGTATCGCAAGCCATATTTCCAAGCCGCTATGCCTTTGGTCCACGCAAAATATAGCGCCCTAGGCTTCCAAGACTTGCAACTAGGTCAACATGGCCGTACGTGCCATTGGCACATGCCAACACGTATCGCAAGCCATATTTCCAAGCCGCTATGCCTTTGGCCCACGCCAAATATAGCGCCCTAGGCTTGCAAGACTTGCAACTAGGTCAACATGGCCGTACGTGCCATTGGCACATGCCAACACATATCGCAAGCCATATTTCCAAGCCGCTATGCCTTTGGCCCACGCCAAATATAGCGCCCTAGGCTTGCAAGACTTGCAACTAGGTCAACATGGCCGTACGTGCCATTGGCACATGCCAACACGTATCGCAAGCCATATTTCCAAGCCGCTATGCCTTTGGCCCACGCCAAATATAGCGCCCTAGGCTTGCAAGACTTGCAACTAGGTCAACATGGCCGTACGTGCCATTGGCACATGCCAACACGTACCGCAAGCCATATTTCCAAGCCGCTATGCCTTTGGCCCACGCCAAATATAGCGCCCTAGGCTTGCAAGACTTGCAACTAGGTCAACATGGCCGTACGTGCCATTGGCACATGCCAACACGTGTCGCAAGCCATATTTCCAAGCCGCTATGCCTTTGGCCCACGCTAAATATAGCGCCCTAGGCTTGCAAGATTTGCAACTAGGTCAACATGGCCGCACGTGCCATTGGCACATGCCAACACGTATCGCAAGCCATGTTTCCAAGTCGCTATGCCATTGGCCCACGCCAAATATAGCGCCCTAGGCTCGCAAGACTTGCAACTAGGTCAACATGGCCGTACGTGCCATTGGCACATGCCAACATGCTCGCTGGTAGCCTAACTTGCAAACCGTGCAACCTACCACCAAGGCATTCCGCACATGCCATTGGCACATGCCAAACACACACGCTGGTAGTCTAACTTGCAAACCGTGCAACCTACCACCAAGGCATTCCGCACATGCCGTTGGCACATGCCACACACGTCACTAGCAGCTCTGGCATTACCACTTACGCTCGAGGTGCAACTCGCAACGAAGGCATTCCGCACATGCCATTGGCACATGCCACATGCGTCCCTAGCAGCACCACTTGCACTCAAGATGTAACCAACACTCAAGACATCAACACAAACTGGGGGATGCTTTTTAGGGTTTTTGGTTTGGCGGTCACAGCATGCAGCGTACACTACGCTCACATTAAAGCGTGAAAAGAAATAAAGCGGTCAAATAAAAGAGGAAATAATGGTGAAAAACGTTTTCACCCATTAACACCATGCGGTTACCACCTTCTCCCATTATTTCACCCTTTACTCTCTTCCTTCATGAGGCCAGGGTAAGTTTCAATCTCGACTTGTATAAATAGGTCTTACCTATTTCCACCGGACAACAAGTCTCGGTCGGAGAAAAATACTACACTCTCGTAAAGGCAACTTTGCAAGCTCTCCCAAAAATCTTTCATCTCTTGCAAGCTTCCTAAGCTTTCACTTTCGATACAAGTCGAGATACTACTCTCCTCAACACCTTTCTTTGCTTCCCTCCCCAAATCAACCCTTCTCCTCCACTTTGTGACCGAAGCAAGTCCGGAACGGCCATTTCTTGGTTTAGGCCGGACTTGTACATTGATCTCTCGAATCTATAAAGTGCTCACGTGCAAAGACATTTGTTTAGGGTTTGAACCAGTTTCTCACTCACCCGCCGAAATTACCGAAATCGTAAACCATTTTTACCCATAAACAATTGGCGACCACAAATGGAGGATCGATCTATCGGCTACAATATCGACCTGTCGATCTCGTTCTTCGACCCGGATGTCAAGGTGGTAGGGGAAGGCGACTCAATCCGACTCAACTACCAGACGACCCGGTTAATAGTTGTAAAAACTACACAAGGAAACTGGGGACTTGTCAAGATGCTATTACTCAATCTCGGGGACTCGCCAAGATGCTACCAATGATTTGGGACTTGTTTGGCGATGCTAACAAAGAAAGCCGCCAAAAAACCGCCTTTTTACATGGAGAGGGGCGTGTTCGCAAAACCTATGAAGTGAGTAAATTCAGACTGGGCAAGATATACAATATATTTTTAGGTTCTTAGTAAAACCGTCATACTACTGAGTCTTGTGCCTATTGCTAGCACACACTTTCATAAAAGCAATATTCCTTTCCCAAAACATAATCGAGTCATATTATCAAAACCATTCATCCCGAAATAATCCAATACCCTAAAAAGCTACCACTTGTCCTATCAAAGGTCAAGTTTTGAACCCGGACATCCAATATGTCTTTCAAAAAAAAACCTAAATGAAAGTTTAACGGAGAAACGTTCAAGGAAAATCATCCAACAGAAGTCTGCTCTTCTTGGAGAAAGTCAACTTCGCATCTTCAAGAGCCGCTCTCTTCATAGTCAACATCTTGAGAATCTTTTCGAGTTCTATCTCATGTCGTGCAATCTCCTCGGCGGAAAGGCTTTCGATTGCTGCATCTTTCAACTTTTGGATCTCGGCAAGGCCTTCGACAAACCACGAAGTGTTGAACTCCTTTTCTACGCACACGTCGCGATGGTGCTCCCGAATCGGCAATAACGTCTTCGAAACGGTGTGACCAGTCACCTCACGCATGTCCTCGATGGAAGATAAAGCCTCTTCCACACGCTTAACCAGCGCAAATCGACTAGTGACTTTATTGGTTGTAGCCATATGTCCGTGCTTCTCCCAGATTCTCGTGTACAACGCCTCATGCTTAGCCAAGCACGTCAAGCCGCCAACCAAAGACATGACCTGGATAAGGAATCAAGTACGGGGGATCAAAAATGGCGCCCGCACCTGGCCTCACTACTCGCAGAGGGTCTTCTTCCATGTCTACGACAAAGAACCATCGAGAGAATCATCCACCGTTTGAACCACATCCGTGCCGGCAATTGGCTAACGCCCATCTCCAAGTCACCAATGGTGGTCACCAAAGGCAAGTTTTAGTGCGGCTCTACCTCAGAATCATCCTCCGAACCGGATTCCTCCTGCGAACTTGAGTCAGATATTTCCCAAAAGAGGAAACAAAAGAAGAAAGAAAAGAAGTGTGAAACTCACCGAACCACTTCCCGAAACAGGAACCAGTCTTTGTAAGAAATCACTCTCACTTGTTGAACCTTCTTCTCTCTCGACTCATCATCGCTATGAGAAGGCTCAATGCTTTCTGGAGTTCTTTGAAGAAATTGCTTTGTCTCCTGGCAACGTGCAAGAGCAACAAAGCATTAACACTACCGAAGCCCCGAAGGAAACAAGACACATGTTCTCACCAAATTCACGTGTTTTGAGACAAACCAATGAAGAGGCGACACATACCTGGTTATTGGAAGAATCGAAAGACACAAGAGCCGTGGGAGGATCTTGTGAAACCGTCCGAACCCGCCAAAGACGATTCTTCGTTCTCCGTTCCTTGGCCCGGGGCTTTCCGAATTGCTAGGCGACTTTCGCTTGGGATCTCTCAACATTGGATACTCCTTCAAAACTGTTGGGGAAGGTTTGCAACGAACGTTTTCCACCATGTTATTCACAAAATCTCGGATCATAATAAACTCGTCGCACCAAAACTCATTATAGCCGAAGGTCGTCGAGTTACTCTTCCCATTTGAAAGAAGGGAAGACGGATACCCGCTTAAGGGCACCGCAAGGCGTCAAGGGCAACACGCAATGAATCCTTAGGGATCACCGGCCGGTAAACAAGAGGCACCCCTTGATCGAAACCCATATGACGAGCAAAGACGGTCAATATTGTAAGCGGCTATCTGGAAAGACCCCACGAAGAAAGACGGTATATAACCTGGAAAGCAGCTTTGAATGAACAGGTTTCACCAACGCTCAAATCGTCATCGAAGACAAAGACATGAGCGGAGCGAAGCAAAGGTGTCAATTTGAGTCACTGACCTATGGGCCGGACCCCATGGACGAAAATTGATTTCATGCAACTTATCAAGAAAACTAACCAAGCTCACGCCAACTCTTGGACGCCCGTTCACCCATCGAAGAATTCGAGAGCCCCCCAACTCACGGGAAGGAAGGCAGGCGGTTTCGGAGCATACTTCTCGAAGTGCTCCCATAGCCGGAGACTTGCATAAAAGCAACGTGCACATATGAATCCACTTTCATGAAACCATTCAAAACTTGCATGCTCGCAACTAGGTGATCCGGATGCACATACAAATAACCAAGGAACAAACTTGCCAATGGGAAGAACTTCACCCTTTGCCAACTTCACAAAGCAATCGCTAACAACTCCGGTCTTATTCCTTTCTTGCCGAACCGTCATCAAAAATGTCTCTCGACAACCAGAGAGCCAAAATGTTGCGACATGAAGATCACCGCTTCTGTTCGTGCTCCAACTCGTCCTAAACCATTGAGATATCCACCAACCGTAAGGGCACCTTTCATCCTCTTTCCGGCAGAATCCTTCGACTTCGCAATGGAGTCTTTCCAGCAAAATCCCCAACTTAGCGGCCAGGTCATCCCGCATCTTCACCTCACTTTCGATAATTGGATCTTAAGATTCCCGATTCTGGGAAGATTCAAAGAAGAGAGCCACACTCTCCAAGGAGAAAGTTATCTCGCCCCATCTACATATGATTGTATGGGTGTCCGAACACCATCCGGAGATGAAAGCAACCAAGCCCGGGATGTCCTTCCTAATCTGGAGATTTCATCAAGTCTTGACAAGCATCAATGACTCCGCGCTCGAGTCAAGTTGGTATTTATATGCTCCTTGCTCACCATGAACTCAACCCATCTATCAAAAGAACGCAATGGGCTTTGACACATCCTCGAAGTCAATGTTGGAAGAGGAATATACCCCTTTATGAAGACAAACCGAATGGTGCTCTCGGGCGAACCGAACGTGTCTTCCTTTCATCCTCACCACCGGTTAGCAAAATTGGCACGAAACCCGGGTGATTCTTCCGAGCGGGGGCGAGGGCTCTAGTGAAGAATTCATCATCTCGTGTTCGGCTTGGAATTATGAGCATCCTTCGACGAAGTGAAATTTGTTTCGTGTAACATCTTATCGAATTCCTTCATAAAAATTTGGTAATAAGATATCCGCACAAAACAAACGGAGAAAGGCGAAGTTATCTCCCCGACACATAATCGTACCCAACAAAAAAAAAAAAAAAAAAAAAAAGAAGGAGGACGTATTTTATTCGGGTTCAAGACTATATACACAAGTATTTTATTCGTGTTCAAGACTATATACGCATATTTTCTTCGGTTCGAGACTATATACGCGGCATTCTATACGGGTACAAGTGTGTCTACGATATCCTTCTTCGGGTTCAAAAATATATATGGAGCATTTTTCTATTGGTTCAAAAACTCACGCGTGGTACTTCTTTCAAGAAGCAAAAATCATATATACAATATTTCCTGCGGGTTCGAAGTCATATGAAGCGTATACACGTATTCTTCTTCGGGATTCATACGATTTCTCTCTACGGGTTCGAAATACACATGCGGTGTTTCGTACGGGCTCAAATACGCCTACATGATCGTTCTTCGGGTTCGAAATTATATACGGAGCATCCTCTACGGGTTCAAAATACACACGCAGTATTTTCTTCTGTGGTTCAAATATTTCTTTCAGGACCGAAAATTCATATATGCAATATTTCCTACGGGTTCAAACAATATATGCAGTATTTCCCTTGGTTGCATACATATAATATTTTCTACAAGAGGCACGCCAAGAAATCATACGCAAGGATTGTGGAAGCGCCTACTCTTAAGTTTACACCTACGTGAAAAGAAAAAAAAAAAGAGAGAAAAGTACTCGAAGACATACCTGAAGCCGGTTTCTCTTTGCCGCTAGTATGAAAAGAGGAAAGAATAAAGCGCAGGATGGGGAGAAAGGGGCTTTATATATATATAGGCGTAAAGACTTTGAAATAGGGAAGGATTTCCCTTTTACCAAAATCACGCGTGTAAGAAACGGGACCACAAAGGGTGCGACTGCCCAATGTCGCCCAAGTCACGCATGCAAGCATGGTTTCCAAGTTGCACCGGCCCCACCAATTGCGCCGACCTCCCAATGGCCGCCCAAGTCACGCCTGCAAGCACGCACGGTTTCTACACTTTGTGCCGGTCCCACCAGCTAGCACACTCAGTTTCCCAATTCACGCCAACCTCCCAACGTCGCCCAAGCTGCACCGACCCCACCAATTGCGCCGACCTGCAAGCACGCACGACTTCTACACTTTGCGCCGGTCCCACCAGCTAGCACACTCAGTTTCCCAACTCACGCCAACTTCCCAACGTCGCCCAAGCTGCACCGGGCCCACCAATTGTGCCGGCCTCCCGATTTGTGCAAAATTACCAGAGGCAAGGATTCCAAATCCTGTTTATAAAAGGTCAGACAAGCCTCATTCAATTTTCTTTACGGTTTGTCTTGTTAATAGTTTGTCACCATCTTATGCTTACCTCGCAAAAAGCCCCCTGCTCCGAGCTAAGCGGGGACTTAATGTTGATGGTGGTCTTTAAACAAGGGGTAAAATCAGAAATCCCCATGACCTAGTGTTACCCGCAACACATTAACTAAGAGCATTTAACTCGGTGTAAATAATTAATAGGGGTATTTTTTCAAAATACCAGATTAGGGTTTTTCAACACGTAACCCTAATTCCAAAACCAAGCCGCATATCACAGCACCATGGCAACAATGCCAAACCAAGCCGCATATCACGCACCATGGCAACAATGCCAAACCAAGCCGCATACTGCGCACCATGGAAACAATGCCAAACCAAGCCGCATATATCGCGCACCATGGCAACAATGCCAAGCCAAGCCGCACCTTGCGCACCATGGCAACAATGCCAAACTAAGCCGCATATCGCGCACCATGGCAACAATGCCAAACCAAGCCGCATACTGCGCACCATGGCAACAATGCCAAACCAAGCCGCACCCTGCGCACCATGGCAACAATGCCAAACCAAGCCGCATACTGCGTACCATGGCAACAATGCCAAATTTCCAAGCCGCTATGCCTTTGGCCCACGCCAAATATAGCGCCCTAGGCTTGCAAGACTTGCAACTAGGTCAACATGGCCGTACGTGCCATTGGCACATGCCTACACGTATCGCAAGCCATATTTCCAAGCCGCTATGCCTTTGGCCCACGCCAAATATAGCGCCCTAGGCTTGCAAGACTTGCAACTAGGTCAACATGGCCGTACGTGCCATTGGCACATGCCAACACGTGTCTCAAGCCATATTTCCAAGCCGCTATGCCTTTGGCCCACGCCAAATATAGCGCCCTAGGCTTGCAAGACTTTCAACTAGGTCAACATGGCCGCACGTGCCATTGGCACATGCCAACACGTATCGCAAGCCATGTTTCCAAGCCGCTATGACATTGGCCCACGCCAAATATAGCGCCCTAGGCTCGCAAGACTTGCAACTAGGTCAACATGGCCGTACGTGCCATTGGCACATGCCAACATGCTCGCTGGTAGCCTAACTTGCAAACCGTGCAACCTACCACCAAGGCATTCCGCACATGCCATTGGCACATGCCAAACACACACGCTGGTAGCCTAACTTGCAAACCGTGCAACCTACCACCAAGGCATTCCGTACATGCCGTTGGCACATGCCACACACGCCACTAGCAGCTCTGGCATTACCACTTACGCTCGAGGTGCAACTCGCAACGAAGGCATTCCGCACATGCCATTGGCACATGCCACATGCGTCCCTAGCAGCACCACTTGCACTCAAGATGCAACCAACACTCGAGACATCAACACAAACTGGGGGATGCTTTTTAGGGTTTTGGTTTGGCGGTCACAAAGATTCGGCGTACACTACGCTCACATTAAGAAAGCGTGAAAAGGAATAAAGCGGTCAAATAAAAGAGGAAATAATGGTGAAAACGTTTTCACCCATTAACACCATGCGGTTACCACCTCCTCCCATTATTTCACCCTTTACTCTCTTCCTTCATGAGGCCAGGGTACGTTTCAATCTCGACTTGTATAAATAGGTCTTACCTATTTCCACCGCACAACAAGTCTCGGTCGAGAAAAATACTACACTCTCGGAAAGGCAACTTTGCAAGCTCTCCCAAAAAGCTTTCATCTCTTGCAAGCTTCCTAAGCTTTCACTTTACGATACAAGTCGAGATACTACTCTCCTCAACACCTTTCTTTGCTTCCCTCCCCAAATCAACCCTTCTCCTCCACTTTGTGACCGAAGCAAGTCTGGAACGACCATTTCTTGGTTTAGGCCGGACTTGTACAGATTGATCTCTCGAATCTATAAAGTGCTCACGTGCAGCACATTTGTTTAGGGTTTGAACCAGTTTCTCACTCACCTGCCGAAATTACCGAAATCAGCAGAAACGATTTTTACCCATAAATAGTAGGCTATTGAGCCATAAGAATTACACACTGAATTTGATTATCAATGTAGTATTTTATTTTCTTCCGCGTGTGCTCTCCTCTCTCTTGCTCGATCATACATTTGGTATCAGAGCAAGGTGAGAGGAAGGGAGAGGAGAAGGAGATAAAGTTAGAAAAGATTCATAAGTTTTTTTGGTTTCAGAGAAGTAGTTGCGCAAAGTTCTGACGAGTTAAAAGAAGAAGAGAGAATAGTTTCAAGGTCTGCAAGTCGTGTTGCTGCGTTGGTGTGTGCCTTTACCAACGTTCGAGAATTTTAAAAAAATAATTTAAAAAAAGACGAGTTGTTGCTGTTTTTCAGAGGAAAGAAGAAGGTGTATTCTCCTAACGTTTTGTAAGCAGAGTTTGAAGCCATCAGGTTCGACTTGTTTTGGGTTAAGCTCAAAAGTTCGTGAAGTTTTTGGTTCCAAGAAGAAAACTAGGTCAAAGCTTGGTTGTCGTCCATGATTTGGAAGTTGTGATAAACAAGGTGTTGGTAGGTCAGTCAAGGTCTAGATTAGGAAATCTACTTGGTTAAGGAAACCAAGTACTTGTGTCCTAAGTATAACAGCTTAAGAGGTTTGTCTCTTAGAGCTAAGTTAGGAAACCCTATACTTGTAGGAAAGTATACCTTGTTAAGGAATGTGTCTAGTCCTATTGATGTGTATAAATAGCCATAAAGAGAACTAGAGAACACACACCAGAACTAGTAAGAGTTCTCTTCTTCTCTGCTTAGGCTTTGTATATTCCAACCTATACGGTGATATATAAAATTGCTTATTCCTTCCCGAGGATTCAACCTTGTTAAATACTTGTTCTTCTTGTGTGTGTGATTGTGTTCTTGACGATATTGAGATACCTCGTAGTAGTGCAAACCTAACGCTTCCGCAGGCTTTGGCGCAACACAAGGTTGTTTTTTTGATACTGCTATATTACGTTGGTGTTTCTCCAAAGTTTGAAGAATTCCGAGAGCTATTTAAAAAAGTGGTATACAAAAAAGATAAAAGAGAATTGTTGCTGATGTACATGGTCGTCTGCAAGAGCTAGATGTTACAGGACATGAAAGTAGTTTGGTGGATCATGTTTACAAGGAGAAGCTGACGTTTGCTTTTGAGGGTTTCTCGACAGTATAAAGGAATGGTTAGATGGACTTGGTCGGATCCCACGAAGAAAAGATGGGTTTAACGAGAACTGGAATCCATGGTGGTGATGCCGTTGATTTGGTGCAAGAATGGAGTTTTGGGTTTGCTGTTATCAATAGGTGCTGTCGACGAAGGTTAATAATGGGTATCAGAATTGGTGAAGGCTAGAGTTTTTGCAGAACTATTGTGATGATGGATGCTGGTAAAGAGGAACAGAACAAGAAAAATCAGCCGTGATCAACTGATTAACATCGTTGCATGTGATTCAAAGATTCGTCTGAAAAAAACACAAACTAAGGGTTAGACAAGTAATGATTGGCAATGATTAAACAATGATGATGATGAGTGTAATGATGGGTGGAATCTCATAATTTTGGTTCACTGTACGTGATTATTTCAAGCAGGTGAACAAGAGGATTGTACTGTCATTCCTACGAGACTGACAGTTGAGCTAGGTTAATGGGCTGTTTTTTTTTACCGAAAAAAAAAGAAGCTTAAGGTGATAGTATGTGATGTGTATGATGGTGACGGTGAAGTGAACAAGGGTTGCTGTGGCATAGCATTGGTTGATTTTAGAAGGTGAAGAAGCTTAAGGTGAGTGGTTGATTCAAAGGGTTAACTTATGGATTCGAAATAGACGCAAAAAAAGCTCAAAGTTGGTATTGCAGTCAAGAAGGACTGGTACAGACTTGATTAAGGTGATCGAATTCAGAAACTTAGAATGACAAGAAATGTTGAGAAGTTATGTTTGAGCTTAAGGGAGGAAGATAGCATGTTGGAGTTTAAGCTCAAACATGTTGACAAGAAGTGTGATTAAAGAGTTTGTGGCAGAAACTTGGAAATCTCACAAAGTGTGGCAGACTTTGTGACAGTTACTGCTTGTGGCAGAAGCATAACAAGAGAAAGATTGTGACAAAATCTTGCGAAACAAAGAAGTGTGAAAGTTTCGACTCTAACAAGCGTGACTGGAACAAAGAAGAAAAGAGAAGAAGAAACAAAAGTAAGGTTATGAAGTAAGAGAAGTAATCATCAGGGGGTGATGTGTGAGAAGACAACAAAAGGAGGTTATAATGCCTATGAGTTGTGGAAGAGACGTCACAAGGGTGTGATCGTGAGAAGTGAAGCAATCCCAGTGTGGGGATATGGCTAGAGAAGTGAAGAAATCCCAGTGTGGGGATTTTAGAAGAGAAGTGAAGTAATTTCAGTGTGGAATTTGAGTTAGAGCTACAATGCTCAGTGAAAATAGTTGACGATGAGCTACAATGCTCGGTTAATTGAGTTCAAGAATTTGTTTTTTATGTTTGGTTAGCAAGTTGTATAGAGCACAACGAGGTGTTTCTAGCTTGTTAAGGTTTGTGTTCCGCTGCGGTGAAGAAGAACGTGAAATAAGTTTGTGATTATTGCTATATGATAGCAATACGAAGTGAGTGTTGATGATTGCTGTTAACCAAATGAAGAGGATTGGTTTGTTAGCTAAGTTAGCTGTGGTTTGTGAATTGAGTTTGTTAATGATGATGAAATTCTGAATGAGAAAAGACAAGAACGTTTTAACGTTTATCAATGGAAGAAAATGAATGAAAAATGAGAAAAGACAAGGATGTACAAACGTCGATCAATGGAAGAAGAGGGCTACGAAATTCTCGTTGATTGATATCTTGGTTTAAGGGAGGATGTTGGAAGTTAAACCAAGATATAGTGATTTGGTTCGTGGATCAACATATGATGTTGATCCACCAAGTGGATCAACATACGCTGTTGACACACTGTGCGATATTTGGAAGTTGGAGCTAACTTGAGAAACAAGTTGTGTCAGTTGCTGTGTTTAGAGTTTTCCTATGTTTAGAGTTTCTTTGTGTTTCTAGAAGTGTGTTTTATTTAGAGTTTGATTTTATTAGGAAAGTACTTTGAGTGATCGTCAAGTTTGTGAGACTATAAAAGGCTATTGAGCCATAAGAATTACACACTGAATTTAATTATCAATGTAGTCTTTTATTTGCTTCCGCTTGTGCTCTCCTCTCTCTTGCTCGATCATACATCTTAGGATAGTCTTCTACAACAACAACTTCAGCTGACTCAGGTAGTTCCCAATTTTAATGTTTTATAGATAAAGATAGAAAATATACAGAAAAATCTGAGGATGTGGCATCCAATGTTTTGTCTATTTTGGGCTACTACATTTTAAGGGCCGGGCCCTGATAACCATAAACAACCATAAAGCCCGTAACTAACCGGAGTCCTCATTGAGTTGAGTCATGAAAAAATAAAATAAATTGAAATACCGATTCATCATAAAACCAAAGACAAACTCGAATCATCAGTGTACAAAGATAAAGATAGTAGAACCGATTCCGGTCCAAAACCAAAACTTAGAGAAATATGTGGAAAAGATCAGCTTCTTTCATTCTTGATCAAAGACAAGAAAACAGCAAACCCCCTTTAGATCCTTCATCATCAACAAATCAAATGGCTGCTGAAAAAAACTCAAAAATCTCAGCATATTATCAAACAAGATCAGCGCATCATGCTGTTGTTACAAGTGATTGGTTAGCTCAATCACAAGAAGCTGCGATTGAATTTGATCCATCTACTAATGATTATCTTAAATCAACTACTGGTAATTCTGGGGAGAAACCCTTTAGTGTGATTAATGAATTTAATCACTGGAGACAATTACCTGAATTAGCTGAAGCTGTTGCTGCTATATTAGCTCTGGCATCTGTAATTCGGTTTAGTAAAGCTTCTACGATTATGGAACTTGAGAGGGAACTCAAAACTGCTTCTGATTCTCTAAAGGTATGATATTTTTTTATAAAATCCCCACAAAAGTTTAGGTTTTTGTTTGTAAAATTAGGGTTTAGGGTTTCATTTTTTTTCCCAATTTGATTTTTTTTTTTGTTAATTAGGGAATTAAGGTATGAATTATCATCAAGTGCTCTAATTTGTGTTATTAGAGGTCCAATTAAGCAGTGCAATGTAGTTGTTCTGTATGATTTTCATCCTTTGCGTTTTCATCTATTATAATTGAATGGGGAAGTAGGATATATAGAGATATTTGGATGGAATTAGGAGATTTAAGAATGACTTAACCGCTGTGGTAGTGCTGCTGCCGCCTCATCCGAGTACAATTTTTTTGATCTTATAACTAATTTGCCCGATTAAAATTTAGAATTTGCTTGGATTAGTGTCTATTAGCTTGCAAAAGAAGCCCAGGTGGTTAAAATTTGTATGTGAAAGTGGTGCTGCTGCCTCATAATCCGAGTACAAAATTCTTGGTCTTGTAAACGTTTGCCCGATTAAAAATTAGAATTTGCTAGGATTAGTTTCTATCAGCTTGCAAAAGAAGTCCAGCTGGTAGAAATTTGTATGCGAAATTGAATGGAGAGTTGGGAATATCTGGAGATAGAGGTGTTGGAATTAGGTGATAATAGAACCGATTGATGACTTTAATCGTTGGAGACAATTACCTGAATTAGCAGAAGCTGTTGCTGCTATATTAGCTTTGCCTTTTGTCATTCGATTCAGTAAAGCTTCTACTATTATGGAACTTAAAAGAGAACTCAAAACTGCTTCTGATTCTCTGAAGGTATGATTTTTTTTTTTTAATAAATGCCCCAATTTTTTAAGGTTTTGTTTGTAAAATTAGGGTTTAGGGTTTCATTTTTTTTCCCAATTTCATTTTGTGTTAATTAGGGGACTAATACTATCAAGTGTTGTAATATGTGTTATTAGAGGTCCAATGAATATAGTTCTCGTTGTTTTCGTGTATCTGTTAAAGAATTTTAATTGAATGAGAAGGTAGGGGGATATATGGAAATAGTGGGTTGGATTAGGCGGCAGCACCGCTGTGGTGGTGCTGCCGCCTCATCTGAGTACAAAATTCTTGACCCAATGAATATAGTGTTTGCCCGATTTTAAATTTAGAGTTTGCTTGGATTAGTGTTTGTTAGCTTGCAAAAGAAGCCCAGGTAGTTAAAATTTGTATGTGAAAGAAGCACTGCTGTGGTGGCGCTGCTGCCTCCTTATCCGAGTGCAAAATTCTTTATCCTACAACCATTTGCGCAATTAAAATTTACAATTTGCTACGATTAGTGTAGCTTGCAAATGAAGCCTTGGTGTTTAAAATTTGTTTGTGAAATTCAATGGAGAGGTAGGGATATCTGGAGATAGAGGGGTTGGAATTAGGTGCTTTAGAAGTGACTCAACCGGTGCTGCGCATTGGAGTACAAATTCTCGATCTTCTAACCTTTTTCCTGACAAGGATGTATACTCTGTTAAAATTAGCATCTATTAGCTTGCTAAAGAAGCTCATGTGGTGAAATTGCTGTCCCGCTGCATACACTCGTCTTTCGCAATCAAGGAATGACTCAACTGCTGATGGCTATTTGAGTTCCGAACTCTTTATCTACAAACTTCTTTTTTCCAAGAAAAGAATATTTAATTTGGCAGGATTAGTGTCTGTTAGCTTTCAAAAGAATCCCAGGTGCTGAAAATCACATTCTGGCGTTGTATACTATTTCCTTTTATTCTGTCTTGTTTAGTTAAGGAATGGCTTGAAATTTGTCCTGTAGCCTTGCCTTTTATTGGATGTCTAATAACTGTAGAACATGGTCAGTATCATGGTTAAGGTCTGTTGAGTGGTTGACATACGTAGCGATTTTTTCCTTTTCCAATAACTAATGCATATAAAATTGAGTGCAGACAGATAGCTGTTTTTTTCTTCTTCTTGTGTGTATTTCATTCTCATATATTGAAACGGTTGCCGTATATATGTATTCAGTCATGGGATACGACTTCCATCTCTTTGACAGCTGGATGTGACCTGTTCATGCGATATGTAACCAGAACTTCAGCCTTGGAATATGAGGACTTTGATGCTGCAAAATTGCGGTTAATTGAGCGTGCAGAGAAGTTCGGTGAGATATCTCGGAAGGTATAAATTCTCTTATAGTTTGTTAAGTAATCAACATTGGATGTTATTTGAAATTATTCCTGCTCTTTCAGGCAAGAAGAACCATTGCTATGCTTAGTCAAGACTTTATCTTCGACGGGTGTACAATCTTGGTGCATGGATATTCTAGAGTTGTAGTGGAAGTTCTGAAGTTAGCTGCACAAAATAAGAAACTGTTTCGAGTTTTATGCACAGGTTAGTTATCCAATTCTTGTGTTGCACTTGACTACCCTGTAATAGTTTTGTCCTCCTAGGTGCAATGTGTTAACGTAATATCAGGGAAACCGGTAGATTTAGAGGTCTGTTAACTTAATTTGGATGATCTATCTAAAAATTTCTACCCTTAAGCTTGCTTTATTGACGAACTTGAGATGTCCGATGTCTAACATTAATTTGGGCCCCTTGGAACATCAAAGTACCATCTGATGATTCTGGTATACCAGTTAAGGTGTATGTAGTCTTCGAGATCGTTTTGCTTGGCAGAATCTGTGGTGACATTGACTTACTACAATTCTATGACCTATGTGCATGGAGGTTTTTTTGCAGTCTGTCGTAGTTACCTGTTTATATAGGCTGAAACTACGACTACTCTTGTAGATCTTAATTTTATTTAATTTTATATGTGCAGAGGGAAGACCTGACAGAACAGGCTTGCGGTTCTCAAATGAGCTAGCGAAACTTGATGTTCCGGTAAAGCTTCTTATCGACTCTGCAGTTGCATACACTATGGATGAAGTTGACATGGTATTTGTTGGGGCTGATGGAGTGGTAGAAAGTGGAGGTATAATCAACATGATGGGAACATACCAAATTGCATTGGTGGCTCACAGCATGAACAAGCCAGTTTACGTTGCTGCTGAAAGTTACAAGGTATGCTGAAGCAAACATCTTATTCCTGCGGTCTAATGAATGAAATTCTATCCGTTCATCAGTTGCACCATTTTCATAAGTGTTATTGCACCATTTATGCATCGTGTTCCAGCTTTTTCTTACTACGGTACCATACTCTCAACTTTATATCTTCTTTCTGCAGTTTGCACGTCTCTATCCTTTGGACCAGAAAGATCTCACCCCTGCTTTGCGTCCAATTGATTTTGGGGTTCCTATCCCGTCTGGGGTGGAAGTCGAAACTTCTGCCAGGGATTATACACCACCTCAGTACTTGACGCTTCTGTTCACAGATCTCGGTGTTCTAACACCATCTGTAGTCAGTGACGAGCTCATTCAGCTGTACTTGTAGCTAGAATTCAACTATGGAGAAATTTTAGTTCAACTGTTTGAGAATCTAGTTGACAGATTTTTGTTGTTTTGAGTTCTGACAATATGCATCATCTTGAATTTTCTTCTGTAAGCGCTTGCCTTGTTTTTGACAAGAATTTTTCCAACTCTCATATGTTCATCTCTTTGTAATGCATACCTGTATAGTGTTATCGTTTTGACGTACTGGTGTTTGAGCTATATTTTTTGTGCGACCATGCTGCATACAGATGAAGAACTGAAAATGTGGAGATTTTGCTTGACGTACAATGTTAATGGTTTTACTTTCGTAGTAGTTTTTCAAATTGTCCCTTCCAACGAGAATGCAATTTACCAGGGAATAATCTAGAGTATCAAAGAACAAGACTTTTTGTCCAACAATAAATTGTTTTCTAGAAATTATATTATCATGAAAAGCCTTATTCTTATCGTTGTATATTCATGATGAGCTTTCATATGCTGCGTTTCTAATCCCTTCCGGCTCACTCGGTCGTAGTTTCCTTTGCCTTCCCTCACTATCCATCATGGTCAATGGGTGTCCCACTAAAGCTTTCAAACCTTCAAGAGGAATTAGACAAGGAGATCCACTATCTCCTTATCTGTTTATCCTTGCCATGGAAGCTTTCTCAAGGCAGCTGCACCATTGTGAGAATAAGAATATGTTAACAGGTATGAAGATTTCAAGAAGTGCTCCAAAAATTAACCATTTGTTATTTGCAGATGACTGCTTACTCTTCTGTAAGGCAAACCAGCTGCAAACAAACAATCTTCTCAAGCTAATTCAAGAGTTCAGTGAGTGTTCTGGACAACTCATCAATTTTCACAAGTCTGCTGTATATTTCAGCAATAACATGAATCCACATTCCTGTCAGCTCATTAGTGGTCTACTGCAAGTCAGGCAATTGAACATTGAAGAAGAGAAGTATTTAGGACTCCTTTTTTTGTTGGCAGAAATAAGAAAATACATTTCTCTAGCCTTGTCAATAAAATGGAGAACAGATTAACCAAATAGAATGACTCAAATATGTCAGAAGTTGGAGGAGTTATGATAAAAAATGTCACTAATGCAGTCCCAGTTCATCACATGACAACCTTCAAGCTGCCAGACAACACAGTGGATCAACTAAATTCAATATAGCAAAATTTTTGGAGGAACAAGAAATCAAATAGAGGTAGGCATCTCATTACTTGGAGAGAAGTTAATAATTCTAAGGAAGAAGGAGGACTGGGTTTTAGAGATTTACACTTATTCAATATAGCTCTCCTTGCCAAATCTGCATGGAAACTGTGTTCTGATGATACTTCTATTTGCTCAACTTCTTTAAAAGAAAATGTTGATGGTGGTTTTTAGCTTAGGGTTAAAATCGTAAAACACTAAACCCTAGCAGACAGTGATGTCACAACATTTAAAGTAACAAGCATTTACTAGGCACATTTACTAAAACCTTTAATGTGTCCCTAAATAATTACCGGGGTATCTTTTTCAAATTAGGGTTACGACAAGCCAAATCTTAATTCCCGCGTGTGCCAATGGAAAATCATGCAAGCCACACCGACCGCGCCAAAGCATGCCAACCATGCTAGCCGCACCTCTGTGCCAATGGCAAATCATGCCAGCCACACCGACCGCACCAAAGCATGCCAACCATGCTAGCCGCACCTCTGTGCCAATGGTAAATCATGCCAGCCACACCGACCGCGCCAAAGCATGCCAACCATGCTAGCCGCACCTCTGTGCCAATAACAAATCATGCCAGCCACACCGACCGCGCCAAAGCATGCCAACCATGCTAGCCGCACCTCTGTGCCAATGGAAAATCATGCCAGCCACACCGACCGCGCCAAAAGCATGCCAACCATGCTAGCCGCACCTCTGTGCCAATGGCAAATCATGCCAGCCACACCGACCGCGCCAAAGCATGCCAGCCATGCTAGCCGCGCCTCCGTGCCAATGACAAATCATGCCAGCCACACCTACTGCGCCATTCCAAATGCACCTCGCCATGGCCTCATGCCGCGCCACCATACTGATCTTCACTACGCATCTATCAAAACGAAGGCGTGCAACAATCAACGGTTGCCCTTCAATCCCAGGAGAAAATCCTGACCGTCTAAGGTTACCAAACGACCTTTACCCCAAAACCCTAGCTTGGTCACGCACCTACCCCAAGCTAGCCACGCCATGCGCCTATGCGCCTTGGTCAACGGTTAAGCAGCAGCAACCTCAACATCCCATCCCGAAGCAACCACAACAGTAACAGTGTCCCCTTCGACGACCGGTTCAGCATACGCCACCATGACCCCTCCAATATCGCCAACGACACCTCTGGCGTCAACTCCAAAAGCTACTTCGGTCCCGTCAGACGCTCCCTCGGAGGTTTTCTCATTGACCCTTCGAAGAAGATTTTTTGATTCATCCGCATCAAAATTGAGAATCATGGCGCTTGCCTCCAAAAGCTTCACATGCTCGATTTTCCGTTGCTCCGACCTAGAAACAGTTCGACCCGCCCTATAACTGGACCGAGGAAAGGTTTTGCCGCACTGGAACTTCTCAACACGCCAAGGTTTTTCCTCATTTTCTTGTCCCTCCTCCATGTTCACCGAACCCAAGAAAGTCTGAACACGCGCCTGCACTTCATGGAGATAGATGGAAGGGAGGTCCTTGATGATGTCGCCAGCTTCATGGAACAGAGATTCGATTCTAGCTAATGCCTCCTCATGAGAAGAGGAGCGATTTCCGCCAATTCTGAAGTCTTTCTCCGAAGAATTAAGGACATGGCTATCCTCGGAGGGTCCCATCATACACTACAAAGAACAAGGAAAATGGCCCATCCTATCTATACACACATAAGAAAGAGGATAAAATAAAAATAAGAAGGAAACGCGAGGCGATACCTGTAAAGAGGATGGACGAAGACGAACTACGCGAATGTAGAGTTCAAGATAATCTTTTATGTACAACAAGATGACACAACCTCAAAAGGGAAAGCTTTTATACCGGCCGTGAGTTAAGGCATGATATTCGATCCTAATTAAACCTCATGCCTGGCTGTGAGAAATAATTATGGTTGGTGAGAAATCGTGGAAGAACGTGCTCGAGGAACACTAGATCGTGTTTTCCTTTCCCTACGCTAACGGAAAGCTTCAGAAGCAAAAACGGCAACATAACCAAAGCGAAAGAGTAACGCTTTTCCTCTTTTCGTGGGCGTAACGTTTTGGGTTGAAGAGAAGAAAAACTTCCTGGTCGAGTCAAATAAGGAAAGAGGCAACCAAGACCTTGAAGAAAAATCACCAAGCAATCCGTGCAATGTCTCATCCTCACCGCTACTGGCCATCTATGCATGTCTCACCCCACCAAACCGCGCCTTGTCATAGTCACGCCAGGCCAAGCCATTCGCTCCATTGCCACGGCCCCACCACGACTAGCCGTCCGTGTACGTCTCGTATCGCCAAGGCCACACTATGCCAAGCCGCCTGCTCCACTGTCGCGACCCTATCATCCATGCACGTTTGCCTTACCAAGACCACGCAACCTCTTGGACCCTCGAGCCAAGCCGTCCACTTGCGTCACGTTCCAAGACCGCGCCCCCTTTTCCTTGGAGATGTACGACAAGACCAAGCCGGTAACTTTCATCTCACCACTCCACCGTCTGCATTCCCAGTACAACTTATGCAGGGCCGCCAACACGGGAAGCCAAAACTCTCTTTACCGCTCAAAAAGGTTAGTCGGATTCTCCTGACCATCTTTGCAATGATTTATACCTCGATTCCGTCCTTATCTGTCACCATCATATGCTTACCTCGCAACAAGTCACCTGTTCCAAGCTAAGCAGGGGACTTAATGTTGATGGTGGTTTTTATCTTAGGGTTAAAATCGTAAAACACTAAACCCTAGCAGACAGTGATGTCACAACATTTAAAGTAACAAGCATTTACTAGGCACATTTACTGAAACCTTTAATGTGTCCTTAAATAATTACCGGGGTATCTTTTTCAAATTAGGTTACGACAACACAAACCCTAATTCCCGCGTGTGCCAATGGCAAATCATGCCAACCACACCGACCACGCCAAAGCATGCCAACCATGCTAGCCGCACCTCTGTTCCAATGGAAAATCATGCCAGCCACACCGACCACGCCAAAGCATGCCAATCATGTTGGCCGCACCTCTGTGCCAATGGCAAATCATGCCAGCCACACCGACCGCGCCAAATCATGCCAACCATGCTAGCCGCACCTATGTGCCAATGCAAAATCATGCCATCCACACCGACCGCGCCAAAGCATTCCAACCATGCTAGCCGCTCCTTTGTGCCAATGGAAAATCATGCCAGCCACACCGACCGCGCCAAAGCATGCCAACCATGCTAGCCGCACCTTTGTGCCAATAGCAAATCATGCCAGCCACACCGACCGCGCCAAAATCATGCCGACCATGCTATCCGCACCTCTGTGCCAATGACAAATCATTCCAGCCACACCGACCGCGCCAAAGCATGCCATCCATGCTAGCCGCGCCTCCGTGCCAATGGCAAATCATGCCAGCCTCACCTACTGCGTCATGCCAAATGCACCTCGCCATGGCCCCATGCCGCACCACCATACTGGTGTTCACTACGCGGCTATCAAAACGAAGGAGTGCAACAATCAACGATTTCCCTTCAATCCCAGGAGAAAATCCTGGCCGTCTAAGGTTGCCAAACGACCTTTGCCCCAAAACCCTAGCTTGGTCACGCACCTAGCCCAAACTAGCCACGCCATGCGCCTATGGCAAGCCCTTGGCCCCACACGCCAAGCCAAAACCGCACCTAGCCCAAGCTAGTCACGCCATGCGCCTATGGCAAGCCCTTGGCCCCACACGCCAAGCCAAAACCGCACCTAGCCCAAGCTAGCCACGCCATGCGCCTATGGAAAACCTTTGGCCTCAAAGGCCAAGCCAAACCAAACCTAGCCAAGCTAGCCGCGCCATGCTAAACGCACTTTGCCTTGGCCCTAGCCATGCTAGTCACATCATGCCAAGCCAAACGCCCTTGCCTTGGCCCTAGCCACGCCATGCGCCTATGGCAAACCCTTGGACCCACATGCCAAGCCAAACCAAACCTAGCCAAGCTAGCCGCGCCATGCCAAACGCACTTTGCCTTGGTTTTAGCCGTGCTAGTCACATAATTCCAAGCCAAACACCCTTGCCTTGGCCCTAGCCACGCCATACACCCATGGAAAACCCTTGGCCCCACATGCCAAGCCAAAATCGAACCTATTCAAAGCTAGCCACGCCCATGACAAACCATTGGCCCCACATTCCAAGCCAAAATCGCACCTAGCCAAAGCTAGCCACGCCCAAGGCGAACCCTTGGCCCCACATGCCAAGCCTAACCACACCCTAGCCGCGCCACCCTGTTGGCCTTCCCTACGCGGCCACCAAAACGAAGGCGTGCAACAATCAACGGTTGCCCTTCAATCCCAGGAGCAAATCCTAGCCATCCAAGGTTACCAGACGACACATGGTAACCTTTGGCCCGAAACCCTAAGTTTGTCCACGCCAAACCTTGCCATGCCAACGACATGCCAACCTAGCCGCGCCACCACGTTGGACCTCACTATGCGGCTACCAAAACGAAGGCGTGCAACAATCAACGGTTTCCCTTCAATCCCAGGAGAAAATCCTAGCCATCCATGGTTACCAGACGACACATGGTAACCTTTGGCCCAAAAACCTAAGTTTGGCCACGCCAAACCTTGCCATGCCAACCTAGCCGCGCCACCACGTTGGCTTCACTACGCGGCTACCAAAACGAAGGCGTGCAACGATCAACGGTTGCCCCTCCTCTCAAGATGCAAAATCTCGACCGTCGAAGGTCACCAGACTGGCAAGTTTCACGAGCTTGACTTTCCAAGCCACAACAACATGCTACATATTTTTCAAAAAATTCGAGACATCAACACAAACTTGTGGATCCTCATTGGGTATTGGTTTGGCGGTTTACAGCGAGCGGCGTACACTACGCCCGTCATAAGAAAGTGTCATAAGGGTGAGGCGTCTAGTAAATATGTGAAGTTATGTGTGAAACGTTCATGGGACATAAAGCACATGCGTTAAAAACTTTATGGGACATCAATTCCATAACGTTAGCAGTTTCATGAAAACCAGTTTCATGCGTTAACCACTTTATGGAACATCAATTCCATGCATACGGTTACTACCTCCTCCCATTTACTTCCCCACTCCTTAATGAGACCAGGGTACGTTTTTACTCCGACTTGTATAAATAGGTCTTACCTATTTCCATTGAACAACAAGTTCATACGGGAGATACAACACTCAGAAATACTTACTTGCTAGCTCACCTTGTTAGCTCTCTCACTTTTCTGATAACAAGTCATAGTAACCCAACTACTCTTCCAGAATCAACTATTTTGGTCTCACCACTTTCCTTGCTTCCTTCCCAAAACAACCCATTCTCCTCCACTTTATGACCGAAGCAAGTCTGGAACGACCATTTCTTGGTTTAGGCCGGACTTGTACATATTGATCTCTCGAATCTAAAGTACTCCCTTGCAGTACATTATTTAGGGTTTAAATTATTTCTCACCTGCACACCCGCAATTACCGAAATCAGCAAAAACCATTTTCACCTACAAACACCAAATATTTTCATGATGGTGATATCTTCACAGCTACAGACAATGATAACTCAACTTGGTCTTGGAGGAGTATAATCTCAGAACTGCCTGTCATTAAAACTCACAGTTGCTGGTGTGTTGGAAATGGTCAAAAAATATTAATCTGGTCACATAGATGGATCCCTGAACTACCTAGTCTGCCGGAACCAAAAAATGGTGCTTTAAACGCTCAAGATTATACTTATCTTCATCAACTTTTCACCACAGATTCAGATGGTTGGAATTCTCAACTAATTTTTTCTCTATTTGATCCTCATGTTGCTGTTCTAATCCTAAATATCTCTGTGCATACTTCTCAAGAAGATAAACTGATATGGACACTTGAAAAAAGTGGTAAATTCTCAGTGAAGTCAACCTACAACAGATTGCTCAAAGGCAGAAATGGTAATTCTTCAATTGGAACAAGAATGCAAAATATTTTTAAGAGGCTATAGAGATTACCAGTTCTGCCTAGAACTAAACAATGTTTGTGGAAATGTCTCAAGAGAATTCTTCCTACAAAAGATAAACTCCAAGGGATTATTCAAGATGAGAACTACAACTGTCCTCTTTTTTCCAATGAACTAGAAACTGCAGATCATATTATCCTTCACTATCCCTATTCAAAAGAAATTTGGTTTCTCTAATGGGTCTGCACATTGATCAGGGAACTTTGCTAGCAGACTGGTTATGTGTTTGGTTTGATAGACTTCTTGTCAGACAATTGCAGTATTGACTTATGCAAGATTGCAATCATATCTTGGTGTATCTGTATTTCTAGGTATGATGTGGCTTTCAAAGGGATTTCTCCATCTGCGGAGAACATCATTCAGAGATGCAAAATAGAATTTGCTATCTTAGACTACCAACCTATCAAAAACCACAGAACTCTAGAACCTCAAAATAGGATTAATCTTCACTGGCAGCCACCTTTGTTGAATTTCTTTAAAATAAATTCTGATGGTTCCTTTAGTTCAAATAATAATACTGGTGGAATTGGACTAATATGTCGTGATTTTGCAGGTGCTCATCATGGAACAAAATGCTTCTACTTAACTGATGTGACAAATCCAGAGCAAGCTGAGAGTA
This sequence comes from Papaver armeniacum, assembly GCA_023531295.1. NCBI lineage: Eukaryota > Viridiplantae > Streptophyta > Magnoliopsida > Ranunculales > Papaveraceae > Papaver > Papaver armeniacum. The sequence continues at coordinate 506,333 of JAJJWW010008294.1, read as the reverse complement.
AAGCTTTATGGGATGCAATGCAGTGGGCATTGGAGAAAATCTAGAGAAAGTCACTTTTGAGTTGGATGCAAAGCTTGTGGTGGATGCTGTCTTGGGAGGTCCTATAAATGTAGACTTGAGAACTCATAATTTGATTTTAGATATAAAGAACTTGTTAGGTTCACATTCCTTTTGGCAATGCTGCTATGTGCCTAAAGAAAAGAATAAGGTTGCAGACTCTCTTTCAAAATTAGCTAGAACTCACTGTATTAGTGGTGTTTGGATTATTGATCCTCCGGCTGAAATCTTGGAACAACTTCATAAGGAGGCACACAATGTAACCACTACTTAATCTTCAATGAAATTTTCCAGTTTTCAAAAAAAAAAAAAAAAAAAAAAAAAAACTTATGTTCGATTTCAACTGGGAGATGACATCATTGACATGATTTACCATACACAAGCCTAAATGGAGACATTCCGATAGGAGTTTTATATGCCCGTAATGCGTTGTTGAGACGTAAAATCCTATCCTCCTTGTGGGATTCACCGTTTTCTCTAGGATGGATATTACTTCTCGATTAGAAACTTCTGCTTGCCCGTTATTTCGTGGATAATACAGTGTCGTAATATGGTAAGTGATAATGCATTTTTTTAACAAGCCATGAAATGATTTATTTCAAAAGTGTGATTCTCTAACACTAATTATAGCTCTTAGAGTTCAAAACCTTGCAAAAATATTCTTGAACAAAATCTGTAACCACTTCAAAATCTTTAGTAGGGGAGGCTTTAGCTTCCACCAATTTGATGCATAATCAACAATAAGTATGTTAGAGCATATCTCAATTGAACCCACCAAGCGTTGGTATGTCAAGTTTGGTTGTCATATTTTAGTACCAAAGCTGAATTAGAGTCGCTTGATTAAATGTACTAGAGACAAACTTCGTTTAGGTTAGACTAGAAAGTCTAGGAATGTTGAGACATACAAGTATTACTCTGAAAACCTGAAGACGTATCGACCACAACGAAAACATCATCCTTCCACTTGAGGTATTGTGATGCTGACTTGACTTATTTCCATTCCGATCGTCGCTTTCAAGTCGTTTAAGATTGAAAACATAACATGCTAGGTTAAATTAAATACTCTAGTATTAGAATTAATCATTTTAGTATGAACAAAGTGTCAAAGATGAATATTTAATTACGAAGTATAACATTTATGTTTCGAACTTTGTTAGTGTGACATCGACATAATCTATGTAACTCGTTACTTGATTGTGTATCGAATATAAGTGCCATTTCATCCTAGGAAACTATGTTTGATTACATATGTATAAAGAAAGTACATATACGAAACTTGTTTCGTAATCGAAAGGAAATCAATAGGCGTTTTGGTCCGGTTTTCATTGAAAATCTTTTGGATGACCAATTCGAAACTTTGGTAATAACTTTGGTAGAACCGATCTTAACTTATGTTGAGAGTTATGGTAGAACCGATCTTTACCTAGTTTTGAATATGCGATAGAACCGATCTTGACTTATGTTGAGAACCTTGGTATAACCGATCCTTACCTATTTTGGGATACATGGTAGAACCGATCCTAGCTATTGTTGGGATTCATGGTAGAACCGATCCTTACCTATTTTGGGAGTCTTGGTAGAACCGATCCTATTTATCGTTAGGAGTCATGGTGGAATTGATCCCTACCTATATTCTGGAGATTTGGTAGAACCGATCTTAACCTATGTTAGGAGTCTTGGTACAACCAGTCCCAAGAGAAAAACCGATCCTTCATATTCACATATTACTTTACGGTTCCGTGTGACTTCGAAATTAGGGTTTGCTAATTAGGAAAATTCCATATGTCGACATAGTTTGGACATGAATACAAATCTTATATTTTATCGTCCAAAGATATTCCATGATACTCAAGGTGATCCCAATCCGAAATATTAAGAATCTTTTAATTAAGAGTTTTCGATTTTATGCTTTTGATTTTCCAGCAAATCAAAACATAACTCTTGGAAAATTATATTAGTTAAGTGATAAACTAATATTAGATATTTTGTAATGAGATATTTCAGAATTACAGGTTGGATATTAGTTGGAAATAGGAAAACCGAATGAGGTAATTGCATATGCTGAGAGTATTTTCGGTTTTGGAATTTTCTTGTTGTCCAAACAACCTTGGTCTATAAATAGTTGAGTTTGCATTTCTAGCAAACTATACTAAGAGCCAGGCAAACTTCAATTGTGTTGTTTCTGGTGGAGCCATCTATCCGGAGAGGAAAGTACCCTAATTAGGCGAAATCTCTTACGATCGCTTGTTCAAAGACTTCTGTGGAATCAAGAAGCTCTACGAGTACCGTTGGTGGGAAACTAGATAATTTCATTGTTATTTTAGATTTCAATTATTGATTTAATTGACTAGCAGTTGTTGAAACTTTGATTGCACTTAGTTTGATTATTCTTGAGAGCATTCTCTTGTGACATAAGGGTCACTCAAACTAGATCAAAGTATCGACATGATCTTTAGAATTGTTTTTATATCTAAAGACATCTTGTGATATTCCATTATTAGTAGACTCCGTTCTGTGCGTGATTGATCACAAGAGGATTCAAGTTTATGTTGTGCAGGTTATTTAAGAAGGCAATTGAAGATTTGAGGACAAGAAGATTTTTCTTATTTGTTTTTTATATCTCGTGATTTGTGCACACATCTTCACTATACCAAATTTAACGTTTAGTAACAACTTAAATATGTTGCTGACTGGGCTTGCAATAGATTTTTGCCGTTGCTAAACACCTTGTCGCAGTTTTTCGCAACAACTCTAGCTCTGTTGCTAATTTCGGTCAGCAACAGCAGTCGCAACAGAAATAAGCTGTTGTGAAACATAAATTTAGCAATAAAGGAAAGCTGTTGCTACCCGGTTGCTAATTTTAGAGTTATTCCGGGATAATTTTTATTTGAACGGGATATAGTTGTTTTGTTTCATATTTAACAACATGTTTTCGCCGTTGCTAAATTTTTGCAACAAGAAAAAAAAAAGGTCAAGTTTTCGTTGACCTAGTCAAAATCGATCTCCCTACCAATTTATCCTGCAATTACCCTGATTCTTTCCTATTCTGATGATTCAATTCCTCTCATTCAACATTCAATTATAATTGATTGATCAGTTGTAATGATGCAATCTAATAACCCACAAAGATTCATCAAAAGGATTTCATAAAAAAATAAAATAAATCATTAATATGAACCTAAGTATCACAGATAGAAATATGAACGTGTATAAGTAGTATCACAAGTATAACTACTGAGATGATGAAGAAGAATAAATTTTGTAATTGACATATAAGTTCTATGTTGAGATTCATACATGGATGGGTGACCTAATTTATCATAACCCAAAGTATAATCATACAAAATTTAACCTGAATCTGTTTTAAAAGACCAAGCTCATCAAAGGCCGGAACTTAATAGACTGCTTCTCATCACTGGTAGGACAAGCATCATCTTATGTTGTTCATCGACAAACTATAAATTACACAAACATGAAAAATTTAGAAATCCACGTAAAGTTGAAGCTTGTTCTGGGTGCCATTTTACTTAGCAATAATGGAGAATTATATATAAATGGAGTGATGTGGTCTAAACTATAGAAGATGAAATTGTTGTGATTGTCGATTGTAGCCATTGACGATCTAAAATGAAGTGCCAGACTAGGTTACCTAGTTCAATATCCAACTTCCCTTCTTGAATTTGGCAGTCTGAAATTAAAAAAAAAGTATTCTTTATAGGTAAGAACCATTTCAAGATATATTAAATGCCTAAGCTCAACTTTGTCAGACAATTATTTGAAGCAAAAACAGAAAAAAGTGCCAACTGTATAAGCTTAGAGTCTTTACTATTACAGAAAGCAACACAACTTCAAAAGTTTAAAAGCAACTGAAGTATCACCATATGGTGAATAGTCCTTCTGACATATAATGCAATGCTACTGAGTCGGACAGCTCTAACTAGCCATTAAACTTCAATATATGTACAAGTTAGATATAGCTGTCTGTGATCATGTGATCATATTGTATCTACAAATGTTTATATGCCATCAACTAGCGTAAATCCTTGCTATGTTCTATAATTGCTAATGTCACTAACATTATAAGAGAAAACACCAACCCGCAAATCCTAGTCCCAGTCAACAACTACCATATTTCTACTCTAGTGTTGGTGTTAACGAGTCTTTTGTAAAATTACTCAAATGCAAAACTATCTTAATATCTAGTTTTAGCATTCAAATTCATGCAAAAGAAAGGTAACTAAAGCGGGACACGGGAGGTTTTCTATGTTTTTTATTGGAAACAGATATTAACGGAGAAGAAGACATAGAGCCTATTTAATGGAATAAGTGTCGGAAAAAGTCCTAATCCACGTAGGATTCACAAGCATATTTATAAAAAAATTATTTCTAACCAATTTATGTGAAGATGATGTGTCAAAAAAAAGTTAGACATCCTCTAGGTGAACCTCTAGCTTTAGACATTCACTTAGAGGATGTCTTCTCATCCTAGTCACACTTTTATTAATAAAAATCATTGAAAAATAAAAATGGAAAGGATTTTAACCAATTGTACGCCTACAAATAAGTAAAAAAATAGTCGAAAACTTTATGGGTTGGAGATAAAATTTTATTTTTCCTAATATTTTGGATTTTATATTCAAAGGATGTCTTAAAAATAATACAACATATGAAACATCCACATTGACAATTGGAGAATCTCTAAGAGTGGCGATAGTTATAATCAGATTTAATTTGACTTTTATAGGTGGTGAATAGGAAAAAATAGAATTAAAAAGTATATTCACTTTAGAAATTTTTATGAGAGTAGCAAATAGGAAAAGCGTGGGTAATAGGTGAAACCTAAAAAAAAAAAAGAGTAAATTCCTTGACTTAATTTTTCACCTAGTTTCAAAGGTAACTGTATAAACGATGATTCTGATTTTTCACAAAGCCAAGACAAACAGATAGTTAGATTGGAAGGAGATCAAAAGTGGTATTAACCAAATCCAAAACAACTGTTTTTGTGAAATTGGAACGGGGACAAAATAAATGTTTGATCTGATTTATGGATCTCAGGAAAAAAGCCACCATTACATAAAACGAACATCGGAACTAACCTAATAGAAACTGTAAAAGACTTAATAAAACCAAACAACACTTGGGATGTGCAGAATCTACAATTGTGTTTTGATACATAAACAATATCTAGAATTCAAACTCTATGTATACCAACTGACAATAGGGAGTATAAAGCTGTTTGGAATCTGAATAAGGACATTTTAGTGTTAAATAACTTTACAAGAAACTCAATAACCTGGAATCTCCTGACAAGATATGAGCCAATATATGGAATATGAGAGTCTCCACATCCATAAAAATGTTTATATGGGAATTAGCTCATGCCATATTACTTAACAGCCTTACCTAATATTCGTACTACTTGTCAAATTTGCAATGAACATAATAAAACTCTAATGCAATTTTGCCTATCAAGTATGGAACCACTTAAACTTTAACATGATATATGTTAAAGGTACTACTAGAGATTGTCATGAGTGGATCAACATCTGGTTTACAACAGTGGCGAAGGATGGTTCAGGATGAGTTAGGCTGAACTCTGTAGTACAAGAGCATGGCATATCTGAAAAGCCAGATGTGACAAAGTTTTAGGCAAAAAAAAAAAAGAAAAAAAAACATCTTGAAAAAAGCCACAAAAATAGGGAAATACATCAATTCTAGCCTAAATGTTTATCAAAATAAATACACTCCCTTCCAGAACCTTTATCACAACCCGATGCATGATGATACTCTATATATATCTAATCCCAGTTATTGGAAATTCCCTGGTTTCATGAGATACAAGATAAACATTGCTCTGTCAATGATTATTAATGTTTTCGATTCTGGCATTGCACTAACTTTGACTGATGATTCAGGAACCTATAAGGAGGCCAGGGGAGAATCATCAGGATGATTCAGGAAACTATAAGGAGGCCAGAGGAGAATCATCAAGATGGAATTCTAAAGAATTGCTTGAAATAAACGATGCAGATACGGCCTTCCAGTGGGAAACGGAGTTGAGTGGACACAACATTGAATTCATGTGCGATTCAGAACCGGTCTTGCTGCTGCTAATTGGAATGTATGCCAAAGTAAAAATAGAAAGAATCAAGAACAACAACAATTTTGGAAACTTAACCATTAAACTTTTTAATTTCAAAGAAATATCGTTTATATTAGTGAGCAGACTTCAAAATGCTCTAACTGCAAATATTTCAGTTTTATGTAACAAATCTATTATTCTAAGTAGCTTGAAAAACGATAGATTAGTCCAATTGGTTAGTCTTCTCAACATGAGAGAAGACATAATCTCTGAAATATATAAGCCTTACACTTTTGGTTAGAAGTGTCAGATGTTCTCTATTCATTATATTCGTATAAAAGAAAAAACTGTATAAACGGTAAAGATCAAAATGAAATTTTTGATATTAGCTATTTAGACTTTGGGTCCTAATTTTGCTGCTAATGTTGCATTTGGATCCAAACTATTATGTTTTAATTAGAATTTGGGTCTCAAGATATTAATTGACCATCTTGATAGTTACACACAAATGTTAAACATGTAGATGACTAACTAAAACTTTAATTCAGGTTTATTTACCAACTTTTCCATTTAAAGGTATATGATTATGAATACCTTAACAATAACCTCCTCCATAACTTCTTTTTCTCCATATTCACCACCTTCGTTGAAACCTGTACCCGCATAATCACTACCACCAAGAAAACCAAAACAAAGTTTTACTAAAACGAAACTAATCGTTCTCCTTTTTCTCTAGAAAAAAAATTTCTTACTAATTGATTTTATTATTTTGGTTTGATTTAATATTCCTATTTCTATTGAGTATTTTGTTGTATTCATTGATTAATCAAATTTTATATTGAGGGTCGTTAAAGAATTTGTTGTTACAAAAGATGTTGTTGCTGCTGTTGGTGAATCGGTTGAACCGAAATACGTTCTTCAACTTCAAGCATTGACTCTATAAGTTCAGTCTAATGAAATTTTAGTTTGTGAACTATGGGTATTTGTATAAATGTCTAAACGCTTGATTTCAAATATCAACAACACAATAACCTGCATATATTCAAAAATAAATGTCGTTTTTCAAGCATTTGAATAACAAAAAACTTCACTCCCCAAAAGGAAATATAGGTATATATTCAATCCGAACATATTTGTTATTTCCTTTTGTACGTAGTATGTAATTCTACACAACATTATGATATGTTTCTCCCCCATAGTCACTACTTTAATCTATCTTAAAATTCACTTGCATTCGCCAGATTGGTTATAGGCATAGGGATACTGAGGAAACTCGGTAACTAGACGTAGATTAGTTGGTCTTAACTATACGAAGTTGGTAGTGGTCTTTTTATAACGACTTATTCTGAAGGTGTTCAAAACTAGACTAGGTCCCGAGATTTTTATGCATTTGCGGTTTCTTCGTTAACAAAATCTTGTTGTGTGCTTTTAGTACTATCCGCATTATAATTATTGTTTAGTTATTGCACTTGTACATTAATCCAAACACTTAGGTTGATCCCTACAGTTAGGTTCGGTTCTAGACTTTTACAATATACCAAGTGTATACCTTGTGGTTGTTACCTTCTTCATAGTCTCTGTTTATATTAGGTACCAGTTATATAGGTTGATATCAAAAATATTGTGGTGTACATGGTATTTATTTGGAAGGCAAAATATTTTCACCTCCAAACACAAATCTGATGATGATATCGATATTGATCGAACAACTTCCTTTCTCTCCACGTGAACAATGTTATTTTAGTAGGGAAGATTGCATACCTTTTTAGGGTTGTGAACCCATCTATTTGTATCTCGCCTATCAAGGTCTTCCACTAATTTCGAGGTAAGAGGTGAGCATAAATGGTATTAACTCCCCTGCATGTCTCCTGGCATCAATTGTCTTAATTTCCCTACATGCCTCCTGGTATCAATTGTCTTAATTTTCCTGCATGCCTCCTGGCATAAATTTGGCCTGCGTGCCTCCTGGAATATTCCAGAATATTCCCTGTAGGAATTGGTCAGCAAATTTTCTAGACTTTTCCAGAGGCTTCTTCTATGGTTATGGAATTGTCCATGCAAGAGGTTCCATGTAGCTAAAGCCCAAAAATGGGTGTCCTAGGACAAGCCCACTAAATAGGGCGAAAACATCCTCATGCCAACTGAACTGGGGCTGATAAATCCACTGAATCACTAGCTCGGCTCGGTTGGTGAGTTGGCTCGACTGAGTTGACTCGATGGGGCGTAAATATCCAGCAGTTCAAAGTAGTGGGGTGAAAACATCTAGGGGCCACAAAATTAAGTTACGCCGAGAAGGAGAAGAATCTATTCGTTGTTGTCGGACGGAGGTGGTCGTCCACCGAACAAGGCCGTCGGGCGTTGCCGACCGTCGCCGGAGGTGTCGAAGTTGCCGGAGAAGATGAAGGTGTCGACGTTGACGGCGTTACCTCGGACGGTCCTGATTTGCATATCCGGTGACAGATATTTAACCGACGGCGCCGAACATTAACGATATATGATGACGGTGTTAAAGATGGTAACGGAATATTTTGACGGCATCAGCATCTGTTGACGTCGTGCTCACGTCACTGTCTAACTGGATGCTAACTTTGCTTTCTGCTGACGTGGCACCTTCTGATTAGCCCGTTCTAATGACGTGGCATCCATCACTGCTGACGTGGCAGTGATGTAGTGGCATGCTGACGTGGCGTCCCCTTAACTTGACTTGGACTTGTGCTCATGGGCTCCTATGTATAATGCTTTGTGAGGCCTAGGTAGCCATGCTTGGATAATAAAAAGAGCATATTAAGCCCAAATAACCCCATTTTTAGTGTGTGAAATATTGGGGTACAAACATCGCCCCCTCTTAATCCATAACCTGTTATGGGTTAAGAAATTCGGGTTCCCAAATTCTACCGGCGACTGAATTCGCATCATCCTGGAGTGTTGCATAACTCGCCCTAAGCGTGTTATGGAATGTTATGCAACTCACACCCAGGTTTTGTTTTGTTTTGTTTGTGAGCTTAAGTGTTATATATCTCGCCCCCAGTATGTCGTTTGTGTCATGCTGCTCAACGCTCGCGCAACAGTGCACTTCTTTGCTGCATTCTGCTCGCGCATGGAATGAAAATGAGTTTTTCTGCTATCTTGAATTCCCGCAGGGGGCCATTCCCACTATTCAAGATGCGCGCAGAGTCGAGATGTGTACATTTTCCCATGTCCGGACAAGAGAAAATGTTCGACACATTTGTTGACATCCCACATGATGGGGATACGCTTGGAATAGGGAAAAAAATGCTCGAACTGTGTATTCACCCTATCTGCGAGGTGTTGGAGATGCTGCTGATAGCAGACTCGAACTGTAATGCTTTTCCATTTAGGACTGACTGCGGATTCGAACCATCCGCAGCAGCTTATAATTAAACACGAACAATCTTTATAGAGTATGGAATACACAATAATTTTGAAATAAATATCTGAATAGGAATAACAAGATAAGTACCTACCGCCCAACAACAGTTGCCTCGTTAAAACCTTTGCATGGAAAACCCAGCGGGATAAAACCATCATAAAGGAAAAAGAGTGCAACACAGCAGGATTTGAACGACGAAACTGCTCATATGCGAATTTAGCTAATGATAAAATTTCTTCAAGTGGAAGGAATTCCATGGCTTCCATGGTTTTGAATCTTGAGTACCATCGAGGTTCCATAGGTAGTAGGAGACACGAGATGCTGGCCTGTCCACTATGTATGGACCTTCCCAGTTTGCTCCGAGCTTTCCACAGTTTGGTTCCATTGTGGATGCTCGAGTTTTCTTCAAGACATATTCCCCTGGCTTAAATGCTCGTTCTTTGACCTTTCGGTCGTAACTCAGCTTGATTGTTTGCTGATATCGAACCAATTGCTGCAAGGCTACTTCTCTTTGCTCTTCCAGCAGCTCTTATCTAAAGCCAGTATGCTTTCATTGTTTTTAGATTCGACATCACGGGTCTTGGTAGTCTTCAGGTGTACCTCAATGGGTATGAATGCCTCTGTTTCATAAGCCAGTGTGAATGGGGAGAATCCAGTGGATCTTTTTGGGGTCGTCCGGTAAGACCATAAGACTCTATGGAACTCTTCTGTCCACTTTCCATTCGCCTTCTCCAGCCTTTTCTTGAGGTTTTCAAAAATAACATGATTTGTTGCGTCTGCTGTCCATTGCTTTGAGCATAATATGGAGCAGAGAAGTTGTGGCGAATGCTCGGGTTCTCGCAGAATTCTTTGATTACTCCGGAATCGAACTGCTTTCTGTTGTCTAACACCAACTCGTGTGGGATTCCAAATATGCAAACGATGTTCTCCCATATGAACCTTTTTATGTCGTATCTGGTAACATGTACCAATACCACTGCCTCAATCCATTTTATAAAGTAATCAATTGCTTCCTGTACATATTTCACTCCTCCCGGAGCTCGGGGGAGTGGACCGACGATGTTTAGTCCCCACTTATCGAATGGCCAGGGACTAAACACTGGATGCAATTCGTTGGCGGGCCTTTTAGGAATTGGAGCGTGCTCTTGGCATGACATACATTTGTGCGCGTATTCTTTAACATCTTTCTGCATGTATGGCCAGAAGTACCCCTGGGTTAGTATTCTGTGCGCGAGACTGCGCCCTCTAGATTGGTTGCCACATATTCCTTCATGAGCCTCCGCCAATATATGTTTTCCTTCTTCGGCTGATACGCATCGCAAAAATGGCTCCAAAGCTACAGGTTTGCGGTATAACTGTCCCTCGGTCATTTAATATCTCCATGCATTCTTTTTCACCTTTGAAGTGAGCTTCTCATATTTTGGGAGTTCACTGGTTGTCAAATACCGGATATAAGGTTGACGCCAGTCTGAAGTGTTTTCAGTAGGATTGCCCGAATCGTCCATTATTGGACTGTCAACATCTATATTGCTGTCAATGTTTTCGATATCTTCATGTGCTGATGTAGTTACCCTCTCGCCCCCACTAGTGTGTTCCATATACAGAACAAAGTGGTTGTCAGAGATGCTAGGTAACTCTTGGAAATCCACTACAACAAAACGGGTGGTATCAGTATCGACTGCGGAAGACAGATACACTAAAGCGTCTACGTGTCTGTTTTCCAACCATGGTAGCTGCCCAATATAGAATTGGTCGAATTCAATTACCAACGCTCTCATACGATCCAAATATAAGGCCATCCTCTCTTCCTTGGCTCTGTAGGTCCTCAGAAACTGGTTAACTACTAGTATAGAATCAGTTATCAGCTTCACATTCTTCGCATCTAACTGTTTGACATCTTTTAAAAGATAATTGTTTCTTCATATTCAACTTCATTGTTTTGATGCTCGAAAGCCTAATCTAGTCGCTTTCTAGATATTGTTTCTATATCAAAACACAATTGTAGCTTCTGCAAATCCCAAGTGTTGCTTGGTTTGATTAAGCCTTTTACAGTTTTTATTAGGTTAGTTCCGATGTTCGGTTTATGTAATGGTGGTTTTTTTTTCCTGGGATCCAGAAATCAGACCAAACATTTATTTTGTCCCCGTTTCCAATTTCCCCAAAACAGTTGTTTTGGATTTGGTTAATACCACTTTTGATCTCCTTCCAGATCCAACTATCTGTTTGTTTTGGATTTGTGAAAAATCAGAATCACCGTCTATACAGTTACCTTTGAAACTAGGTGAAAAATTAAGTCAGAAAATTTAGCCAAGGAATTTACTCTGTTTTTTTTTTTAGGTTCCACCTATTTGCCACCCACGCTTTTCCTATTTGCTACTCTCATATTTCACCTATTTCTAAAGTGAATATACTTTTTAATTCTATTTTTTCCTATTCACCACCTATAAAAGTCAAATTAAATCTGATTATAACTATCGCCGCTCTTAGAGATTCTCCAATGGTCAATGTGGATGTTTCATATGTTGTATTATTTCTAAGACATCCTTTGAATATAAAATCCTAAATATTAGGAAAAATAAATTTTTATCTCCAACCCATAAAGTTTTCGACTATTTTTTTACTTATTTGTAGGAGTACAACTAGTTAAAATCCTTTCCATTTTTATTTTTCAATGATTTACCTTTTGGGTTGCTTTATCAAATAATCATAAGTAGATATTGATTAAACTCATGTGTGAAGTCACGTGTACACTATTATCGATTTATGTTTCGTAGGTTGTGTATTTAGTATAACATATGAGTTTCGATTTTATCTTTTTACTTTGGCACATAATATCTAAACTCTTGTCGACCTTTCTCTGGTAAAGATTGTCTCTTTTTGTTATTTTTTTTGTCTTGCAGGGAATAACAAAACAATGGGGAAACGTTCAATATTGAGCAGGCGCTTAAACGTCATATCATTGTGGGGTGAATGGTTGTGGAAACCAAGGAAGGAATTATTTTGATAATCTCTTTCCTAATATGAAAACTCAATCAGAGTTGGTGGGATAGTGGTCCTTAGACTACATTCAAACTCCTTCAAATTAGAGTTGGTTTGGAAATTAAGGGATCAAACGCTTACCTCCGTAGTTGGAAGGAGCTTGAGAACCATCAGACCACTTAATGGTTCTCGATTTTTCTATCAATTTAGGAAATCACAAATAAGCAAATATTTTTAACATAAAATTGTAGTTGTTTTAAAACCCGATTTTATTTATTGCTGAAAATTTTCAGCTGATAAATTGAAAGACACATCAAACAGAGGAAATCAAGCTAGCGGTAATACTACCACCCCATCTAAAGGCAATTGGACTCCTCACAACATGTACTTCATCATACCATTCGATCGACCCGAATTCGTGTTTTGCGGTGTCCGGATCTGTTAGACTTGAAATGAAGGTGATTTCATAAGACAAGCTGGTACTATCCTTGTCAAACACAAGTTCAGTCGGAGAAACACTTATTGCAACATATGGTGTTCGATTTCTAATCCTTAGTCTATAAACCACATCAACTGAGCTTCCGACATTCTTAACGACTCTCTTGTACTTGACGGTATCAACTTTTCCCGGTTGAAAGACAACTGAAAATGATGGATAGTTAAGATTACCCGGACTTGATAACGCGACTGATCCGCAATCAACCTTCTTACTCTTGACAAATACGGAAATCTGGCGTTGAGTGTACCCAATGGAACAAAGAAACGCCACATAATCATCTGCGACGATATCATACACCAAACCCGGGTTTAGCGCACGGTTTGCATCCACATGTCCTGAACCGTGCCCAAACGGTGTTGAAAGCCGGCCAGTAGAGAGATCGCTAATGTACTTGCCTGAATTGTCAATGTTATAAGCAGTAGTCATTAGAGCAGACTTGATTGCAGCTGGTGACCACTTAGGATGAGCTTGTAGAAGCAGTGCCGCCAATCCACTCACATGAGGACATGCCATGGAAGTACCAGACTTTATACTGAAAGAACCTTCGATCCATCCGGCCAAAATATTAATACCAGGAGCAATAACATCTGGTTTCAGAATCTCTGGTGTTAAATTGTTAGGACCGCGGCTAGAAATGATGGCAACTTTAGGAGCTGGTGGCGAATTACCGATCACCGTTCTTTCGAATCTGAACGTAGCTGTTGGATTTCGATCTAATTTGATGTACTCTCGAATTGCAGCTCCAGTGACTCTATCAACCGCTGCTACAGGTGTCCCAGATATAAAAGCCGACGATCCATATCCGGCTTCTTTTGGATCTTCTACTAGAATCAACCCGACACCACCGGCTGTGTTCACCGTGTTCATTTTTCTAGGTCTTCCGAAACCACCACCAGAATTACAAAGAACAATATTTCCAGCGACTTTGGAAGAATTTGAACCGAAGTTTTTGTTGCAAAACTCGTTACCAATATCGCCAGCATAAACTAATTTCTTGGCTGAATTCGCATACGGCTTGCCAGAATACAATGAGATGCCATCAAAAGTCTTGCCATCCCCTAAAATGACATCTGCGTGAAATTCTCTATCAACTGTTGATGCCCCGACACTTAGCATCCACGGTGCGACTTTATTTGTAGTGGATGCACCAGGTCCTGCATTTCCAGCAGAGGTGGAAACAAGAATTCCATTCTCCATAGCACCAAAAGAAGCGATCGCGAACGTATCCAAATGGTATGGCCTGGCAACTCCTCTGGGACCAACAGATAAAGATATGACATCAACTCCATCTGCAACGGCTTGATCCATTCCTGCGAGAATATCTGAATTCCCGCATCCAGTGCTCCAGCATACCTTGTATACAGCAATTCTTGCTCGAGTCGCAACTCCCTTGGCTTCTCCTACTGCATATTGATAGAATGCAGCATTCTTAACCGGAGATCCAGCTGCAATAGAGGCACAATGAGTACCATGTCCACCTGTATCTCTTGGTGATATCGATTCATTAAGCACTTTGCGTCCTGTATAGAAAGCTCTGGCACCGATCAATTTTCTGTTGCAGGATGTTACAGGAAAATCAGGACCCGTCTCGCAAATACCTTTCCACCTATTTGGTACCGGAGATAATCCGGTATCACTGAAACTCGGCAGTTCAGGCCAAACTCCGGAATCAAGAACACCAATAATGACATCCTCGCCGTAACTCGAATTAGGCCAAAGACCGTAATTCTCACTCAGACCAAGAAATGCAGGAGAACGAGTAGTCTCAAGCTGGTAAATCTCTTCCGGAAGGATTGAGACAATTCCAGGGAGATTCAGTAGATGAGAAGCTTGAGAAGGTGTTATCCGGGCCGCAAAACCATGAAAAACATGAGTGTAAATATAAAGGATCTCTCGGGGATGAGATGAATGAGGAAGAGATTGGAGAGCTGCGGTATACCAATCATGGTGCGAAGTGAAGATGGATGGCTTTTCTAATTGAAGGACATGAACAATGAAGTTCTCTGGCTGTTCATCCGGCAGCGCCACTGAGATCAAAACTGATGTGCTTAGCAATAGAAAGAAAAATAAATACAAGGACATGATAAATGAAGTTGGTTGATACTTCATTTTCCTTTCTGTGCACAGAGTAGGAAAATATGATCACATAGAGAGTAGGAAAATATGTGCATCGTACAAGCATTGATGATTCATATTTTGTTCGTTTAATAATGTGCTTCGTACAAGCATTGATGATTCGTTAACTGGAGAATCTTTTTCTTGTATTAAGATACGTAATATCTTGTAAGCTTCATATATTTTGTTTGATTCTCTATGGTCACAGGCTAATCAAGTACTAACAAACATTAGGATGCGAATTCCGATTCTCTGTTCCCTTGCCACGGATGTTGCAACGTATATTTCAACTTATTGTATAGAGATCTTTCATTATATTAATTTAAGGTATCATCATATTTATTTTTTTCGTTTTTTCTTGATCGATAATTATATATGGAGATCTTTCACTATATTAATTTAAGCAGTTACAGTATCTTCATATTTAATTTTTTCCTTTTTACTTGATCGATAAACAATTTAATACTTGCGAGTTTCGAACTCAGATCACTGGTATCATCATCAAATGATTTTACCATTGTACTACAGTGACACCGATATTTTCATACTTAGTTTGACTAATTTTAAGGGCGTTCCTTTATATACCCCAAGAAATACTAACGATACCCCATTTGTTAGTTATTTAGTTATAGTTCGGTCTACATACAAATTATGATTTTTTTTAAATTTTTTTGATACACATACACCTTCTCTTACATGGAACTTTTTTGTTTTTGCATTTAAAGAACCATAAATAAATACGGTAAAAAATCTTCCTCTTATCTTGCTTTTGAGAATAAGGCTCTAATCACCATTAAATCAGTCTGTTTATAAAATAAAATTGAATTGTTTTTTCAATCGCCATTTTGTAACAATTCTCCGGATTGACTAATAGCCGGAGCAAGTAATCAAGAATGAAATACAGTGTTATCGTTGGATTTTTGTCCTGCAAGACCAACCGTAAATAATTTACGATTCGTTTGTTGATTCGTTTGTTGATGGCTAGTATCCAACCGTAACCGCTTAAGGTTGACACCATTTAAGTCAAAGCCGGCCATAAGTTACGGTTCGTTTGTATGTTGCTAGTATCCAACTGTAACTATTTACGGTTGATAACATTTAGTCAAAGCCAACCGTAATCAAACTAAAAAACTTAAATTGTTTTACTCAGGAATTTTTACGATTAGTATTGTTAAATTCGAAACCAACTATAAATAATTCTACGGTTACAAAATGAACTGTAACTGGATATTTCAAATAGTTTTTTAGGATTTACGGTTGGCAGTTCTTCAATCACCAACCGTAACACCTTCAGAAGTTGAGTTTATGGTTGGTCATTGCAACCGTAACCCCAAATGCAACCCTAATTTAACTTAAATTTGAATGCATCTAACCTAATTCGAACACAAAGAAACAACTCCTACCTCACATAACTCATGTTGGTTAATCCATCCAGTGGTTTAAGGGTTTGAAAGAAAATCAATGGAGAAGAACAGTTAAGACCGAAGGAAAAGAGAAAAGATGAAAAAAAACTGATTTTAATTTTAATTTTTAGCTTTTTTTTTTTTTTTTTTTTTTTTTTTTTGCTGATTAGGTTTAAATAAACTGTAGAGAAATTTAGTGTTTTCAAGGGATGGGGTGAGGATAATTTAGTCCTTTAAAGATGGAAGGGTAATCCGGATCTTTAACACGACACTAGGACACCCCTTAACGAATTTGGTGGACATTATTATCATGAGTAAGTCCCTCTAATGGAATCATCCGCCCCTATAACAGCTTTCAAAAATATATGCTTGATATTTGTACTTTGACATCCAAATTTTGTCCGAACACTGGGAAAAAACGATTAGCAACAAATTTATAACGAGCCTAATTAAAGTTTACCAAGAATAAAGCAAGACAATTTTACCAACTTGGGGAAACAAAATAGATAGGGCTCAAAATGCAGTACGAAAAAACAAGGAGAATTACACCTAAATCTTACTAGTTGATGTTCTTCTCCTGATAGCTACAGCTAACTACAGCTATAAGTAATAATACATTCTTAATTAGTGGACAATGGATTATTAGCATCAGCAGTAACAGTAAGCGATCTTGAAGATTCCAATAGTCCGTAAGTGCACGGTGCGTGGCCTGGCGAGATCTGAACACTGAGCTCTGGGAGACAAGTTTTGCTGCAAGGATCTGGTGGGGGTGGGGAGGGAGATGGAGGTGGAGATGGATCTGCACAACAACATTGCTCAAACCATTCATACCTAGGTTCAGGATAAGCAGAACCACCTGATACGCACTCTGACCTCGCCATTGGAACGTTTTTTCTGTTGCAATATTCCTCACATACAGGTTTTTGAATACAATCAAGGCCATCTTCATGATAAAACACTCTATATTCTTGTCCACTCAAGCATATATTATAATGCTGAGGCCAGAGGCCCTCGAATTCGGATTGAGATTGAGGAGCGGGAGGAGGTAAGGCTGGCGATGGGGGAGAGGAGGGTGATGGTGGTGATCTTCCACAGCAGCACCTACATCTGATTGAATAAGTTGATACAAGACATCCATAATTTACCTGTGGAAGTCCCAAGACCAAACATTGTTCATCACACCAATCTGTACAAAACTGGCAACTTGCCCCCGGAGGAAGTGGAGTGCTGGTTGAGTCCATGTATATATCCCCTGGAATACAAAGATCTCTCCTCCATGCTGACGCTGTCTCTGCAAATATATGGCAGTTCATATAAGTAATCTTGCAACAAATTTGACAAAAAACACTTCACAAACGAGTTCGCACATATATGTGATCTAATACGTATATGACTATCAAAACAGAAAAACTATGAAAACGTTTTGCAACGAAAGATATCTTGCAACATATTTGACAAAATACTTGGCAAACGAGTTTATAACAATATATATATATATATATACGTTCCTGTGACTAGCAAGACCGAAAACCTACCAAAACATTTTTGCAACAAAAGAAATCTCGCAACATATTTTCGCACCAAGCATTAAATGCTTTGACAGTGATATATTCGCCCGATTTTGCAAAATTTACAGCCAATATGCATACAAAACGTACGTACCTAGAGCAATGAGGCATAGAATTGCTGTTGCAAAGACGCTGGAATTAAAAAAGTACTCGGGAGATCTTCTCCTGGTTACTTCCATCTTTCTTCAAAATAAGTTATATTTCTTATTTTGGGTTGCGATGATTCTTGGAGACCCTTCAACTATGCTCTTTATAAAGTTAAAAATCTTGGATATTAGAGATAAATTAAATAAAAAATTTATGTACTAGTGTTCAATTTTAAGATTTGAGCAGACTATAATAAAATTTAGTTGAGGAACAAACAAAAATATTGGTTAGGATGTTTGTTTTACTGTTTACAAAAAAAAAAGAAAAAAAAAACAATTTTCAAAATTATATTGGTAAAATAAATATTTGAGTAAACTAACAGAGAATCTAAACAAGGGCCCACATTGGGCCCACATTTTCCCATACTAATCTAGATTGACTTCAGTTTTTCACCGAAGTGATCACCGAGTGAGGCAGAACATTGGGCCCTCATCTGCCCATACTAATCTAGATGCTAAGCACGCATCACACCAGCCGTACGATCCCCTCTCGGTAAAATTCGAAGTGAAATTTTCGGTGAGTCTAGACTCACTCGTTTGTTTTACTGTTTACAAAAAGAAAAAAAAAATTCAAAATTATATTAGTAAAATAAATATTTGAGTCACTCAGATTTTTTTCCTTTGTCAAGGAAAAATAATTGTTAGAATGACTAAAATTAATTACAGTTTATTCAAAGGGTTCAAATTCAACTTGATTTCATTCCGGTGGAACTCAAATCTCTTATGAAAGCACATGCAAGCTAAGTATGCAACATCCCAAGGTAACAATTTTAGCTATGAGTCGTGATTGTGAAACAAACACCCGTGACATTATATTGAGCATAAAGACCTGCATGCATTGTTAGCTAAGAGCTAGCACTATGGGGAGGGATATCCCTTCCCTATCCCTCTCTATCCCTCAAAACACCAAATTTCCAAGTGCTATGGTCTCCCATATATCTACATGAGTAAGGATATTAACACCTCTACATGAGTATCCGTTTCGTAAATTATATTTGTTTGACCTTTTTTTGTTAACACCTCTCTCACACCCGATCCTAACCATCCATCATTAATAACGGCTTTATTTTCTACACCGTCGGATCACAACGGCCATTTTTTCAAAATCCTCTATAAATACCACTCTAATTCTCTACTCAAACCACACCAAATCAATTTCTTCTTCCTACATCAATTGATTTCTTCACTAAACTCTTTCCAATTTTATTCTTGTTTAAGTAATATTTTAAATTTTGTTTTGGTCATCAATGGATGAGACTCAAATCCAAAAAAGAAAATACAGAACGAGATTTAGTGTTTTGGAAAATCATCACCTTATTACTCAGTACCTTGCTGTTGGTTATTGCAGTTATGTAGATAAGGAAGAGTTTTGGGTGGTGCTTTTTAATAAATTTGTCGAAGCTTGTGGTGGAAATCGAAACGACCGTACTTCAAAAAGCGTTCGTAATCGGTTTAGCAAAATCAAGAGTGAAGTGGATAACTTTTCCAGTTGTGTTGCAAGAGCCATAGAAGGTAGTCCGGGCATTGACTCAATTAACCAGGTATGTTATTTAAATATGTTTATTATAGTTTTTGTATATGTAATTTTTAAATAGATTAATATACGCGTATCTTATTAACGGTTTGTTTACATTGATCTAGATGTTAATTGCGAAAATTTTACATTTTGACATATACAAAAAATCTTTTGAAAGAGATGTTGAGTATCACATGCTTAAATATGTTCAAATTCAACCAGTCGGTGTAACTGAAGATATGGAACAAGATTTTAATCCTCTGTCATCTAAAATGAATACAAATTTCTCTAATATGTTTAGTTCTCCACCCTCAAGTTCCCAAAATTCACCTTCAAGCCAATTCGTTGAGAATCCATTTGCAAATCAATTTCAAAATAATATCCCTAGTGGTATCCCTTTTCCATCAGGATCTACCCCTAGTACGAGCCCAATCACTATACCTAGAACATCGTCTGGTGGATTTACAGGAGATAAACGCATTTCCAGAGCAGCGAAAAAAGCCCAAATTAATAAAAAGTTGGTTGCGAAAAGTAAACCAGGCACACCATCCTCGCAAGACTCTCAGATGAGAGGCGCGGGCAGTAAACTTGTTGATTATCTAAAAGAATCCCGATCGATTGTCCCACCTCGTTAGCTACAACAAAACCAAATTATGGAAAGGTTGTTAAAGACAACTCAACAACAAATTCTGACTGCTCAAATGAAAGAAGAAAGGGAAATAATGCAATTGGATCTCGAAAAGATGACTCCAAAGGCAAAAAAGTACTTTGAATATCAACAGAATGCCATACTGGCCAGGCAGATGCAGAGCCAACAAGATAATCCGTTCAATTTTTAATAGCTTAGCTTAATCGTTTTTTCCTTTTAAGGAAGGTGGTATTTAATTTCTGGTAATCCGTTCAATTTGTAATAGATTAGTTTTTTTTTTTTTTTAGGTAAGGTCGTATTTCAGTTCCGGTAATGTTGTTTAGTTTTTCTCGGTAACAATTATTTATGTATTTATAATTACAATAATTTGAATTAAATTTTGTTATTCCAACGGATCTTTGGTAACAATTAATTTCCAACGGCTAAATTCCGACGACTACTTTATATGCCTATTATAAATTTTCATAATATTCCTCAACAAAAACAATCCAAAATATGTGTCTAAGTATCCCTAGTGTCTAATTTTTTTTTTTTTGTTTTTGAAGATAACATGGTAATGGTTGGGTATACTATAGAACAAGATGTTGCAATCACCACAACGTTTGTAAATGCTTGTAATCTGCCTATTGAATATACTCAATACCTCTCCGCCTATGAACAATGGACGGTGGTGTTCGACGGCTTTGTACAAGCTTTTGGATTTCCGGATAACCGAACAAGACGACAAGTTCAACAACGGATTTCTCGAATTGATATAATGGTTCCCACCAAGCATTAAATGCTTTGACAGTGATATATTCGCCCGATCTTGCAAAATTTACAGCCAATATGCATACAAAACGTACGTACCTAGAGCAATGAGGCATAGAATTGCTGTTGCAAAGACGCTGGAATTAAAAAAGTACTCGGGAGATCTTCTCCTGGTTACTTCCATCTTTCTTCAAAATAAGTTGTATTTCTTATTTTGGGTTGCGATGATTCTTGGAGACCCTTCAACTATGCTCTTTATAAAGGTAAAAATCTTGGCTATTAGAGATAAATTAAATAAATTTTTTTTGTACTAGTGTTCAATTTTAAGATTTGAGCAGACTATAATAAAATTTAGTTGAGGAACAAACAAAAATATTAGTTAGGATGTTTGTTTTACTGTTTAAAAAAAAAAAAGAAAAAAAAACAATTTCAAAGAATATTACATTAACTAGTTGGAAGCCTAACAAGCTAAGCTCCAACGACATACTACTACATAAATCGAACAGGTTGCCGTGCTAATTTACCAGCGAGTCTCATGGGTAACCTAGCCAAGGGAGCCGAAGCGGATGGGGATGAGATTGTGTCACAAGGGGGTAAGCTAACACTATCTTCCATGTTAATTCCTGCAATATTACGCCATTGGGGACTTGAACCTGGGACCTTCTGGAGCGCATGAAACTTTGAGAAACGGGAATGATCAGCTGAGCTAGGTGCCCGTAAACTAACAGAGAATCTAAACAAGGGATGTTTGTTTTACTGTAACACTGTTTACAAAAAAAAAAAAAAAAAAAAAACAATTTCAAAATTATATTAGTAAAATAAATATTTGAGTAAACTAACAGAGAATCTGAACAAGGGTAAAAATGCATACAAATGGCATCTTTAAGTAGATTGAGTGTATAATTTGGCGCAAAATTTTAAGTTACAAAATCTGGTACCTTCAGATTCTCGACATAGCCGATTGTCATGAATTTTCAATTACAAAAAGAATAAAATAAGCTTGGTCAAAAATTTGAAAGTAGCTATTTTCGACCAGCCGATGGTAAGAATCGCCTTGGTCAAAATTTCTGAATTTTTGGGATACAGAAAGATAATCGCATTCTCAAACAAAAAATTTCCTAATTGAGTTTTTAACTTTTTTTTTTTCCTTTTTATCTATCACTCAGATTTTTTTTCCTTTGTCAAGGAAAAATAATTGTTAGTACGACTAAAATTAGTTACAGTTTATTCGAAGGGTTCAAATTCAACTTGATTTCATTCCAGTGGAACTCAATCTAGTGGTCCTTATGGAAGCACATGCAAGCTAAGTATGCAACATCCCAAGGTAACAATTCTAGCTATGAGTCGTGATTGTGAAACAAACACCCGTGACATTATTGAGCATAAAGACCTGCATGCATTGTTAGCAAGAGCTAGCACTATGGAGAGGGATATCCCTTCCTTATCCCTCTCTATCCCTCAAAACACCAAATTTCCAAGTGCTATGGTCTCCCATATCCCTACATGAGTAAGGATATTAACCTCCATCCCTACAAGGTTGATCAGATCTGATCACTCTTGTAGGGAAGGGAAATCACACGGGTACTGAGTACCCGTATTATTTTACGCTTTACGCGTACTCAGTACGCGTAGCTTTTTGCACGTGTACTGAGTATCCGTTTCGTAAATTATATTTGTTTGACCTTTTTTTGTAAACACCTCTCTCACACCCGATTCTAACCATCCATCATTAATAACGGCACTATTTTCTACACCGTCGGATCCCAACGGCCATTTTTTCAAAATCCTCTATAAATACCACTCTAATTCTCTACTCAAATCACACCAAATCAATTTCTTCTTCCTACATCAATTGATTTCTTCACTAAAATCTTTCCAATTTTATTCTTGTTTAAGTAATATTTTTAAATTTTGTTTTGGTCATGGATGAGACTCAAAGCCAAAAAAGGAAACACAGAACGAGATTTAGTGTTTTGGAAAATCATCACCTTATTACTCAGTACCTTGCTGTTGGTTATAGCAGTTATGTAGATAAGGAGGAGTTTTGGCGGATGCTTTTTAATAAATTTGTCGAAGCTTGTGGTGGAAATCGAAACGACCGTACTTCAAAAAGTGTTCGTAATCGGTTTAGCAAAATCAAGAGTGAACTGGATAACTTTTCCGGTTGTGTTGCAAGAGCCATAGTAGGTAATCCGGGCATTGACTCAATTAACCAGGTATGTAATTTTGTATATGTAACTTGTCCAGGTATTTCTCGTTGGAGTTTTGCTATAGTAAGCCTGCTAGACTTTACTATGACCAGTACATTTTGTCCTCGGCCCTAGGTGTTCAACAATGGGATCCTCTTGGCCCGTTGTTGTTTGCCTTGCCTCTCCATCCTCTTGTGCAAACCATTGCCTCCCAATGCAAACTCGATTTGCATGCTTGGTACCTTGATGATGGGACTATTATTGGGGACACTCTTAATATCATTGAGTCTGAGGGCCCAGCTAGAGGTTTACATCTCAATATTAAGAAAACAGAGGTTTTTTTGGCCAACTGTTGATCCTAGAAGCCTTGAGGTAGATGTTTTTCCTCAAGATATTGGTATACCTTCTACTTGGGTTAAACTCTTGGGTGGGCTGTGAGTCTGGATCTAAACTTTATTAGTGACATGGCGGTGGCTAGGGTTCACAAGACTATCCATTTAATGTCCTCCATCAAAAAACTCAAGGACCCTCAGTGCGAGATGTTACTTCTTCGAAATTGTACTGGTGTGTCTAGACTATATTTTGCTGTGCGTACTACCAACCCTGCTGCTCTACAAGATGCCACAAAATTATTCGATGATCAGCTATCCCAGTATTTGAGACTCTTGGTCACAGGAGATGGTGCGGGTTTTGGGCCATTACAACAGCGAATTGCTACTCTCCCCATTAAGGATGGTGGCTTTTGTATTTACACTATGGATGATACTCGTAACTACTGCTATCTGGTTCTCAGTTTCAAACTGCTTCGGTTCAAAAGGCGATCCTTGATAATTTATTCCCTTCAGCCAAAGGGTCTACTTTTCAGTCGGCTCTTCAGAACTTCATCCAGGTATGTGGTTTACCTTCTAACTATTGTGTCGATGATACTGCCCCCCTTTCTATGCACTCCCTGGCAGTCACCTATTTCGATGCAATTAAGAAGCAAATCCCAAACCAATTTTCAATGTCTGTAAGAGATTCCATTTTGTGGCGGTGTAATCGTGTTATGCATGCTCAAGATTACCTTTTGGCTGTACCCATTAGTGACATGAATCAATGCCTTGGTCCAAGGCAGTTTCGAGTGGTTGTTTGTTATCGACTTGGTACCCCATTGTTTGTTGAAGGTGGCCTTTGTTCTAGCTGTAATAGACCTATGGATATCTTCGGGGACCACGCTCTTCACTGTTCCAAGGATGTTGGGATCCAATTTCGGCATGACCAGGTTCGTGATATAGTCGTCGATATTTGTTTCAAAGCTAGAGTTCCTGTGATCAAAGAAGCGACTCTTGGGCTTCTGTCCGATGCTATTAGAGATTTACGCCCGTCTGACATTCTTGTTCTTAATTGGGAGAATGGTCAATATGTTTGTATGGATGTTACAGGCGTATCTCCTTTCACAGGTGATGGTGTCCTCTCTTTTGTCCCAGCTATTGCCAATGTTGTTCAACGGAAACGTAACAAATACTTGGATCAATGTGTCTCACATGACTATGGTTTAGGTGTCCTTGCTTTTACCACGTTGGGGGAACTTGGGGATGATACTTTATGTTTCTTTAAGAGATTGAAGAATTGTCTAGTTAGTAATGATGTTAGTAGTGGTGTTGGGAAATTTCTTTTTTATAGACTAGGCGTCGCTATCCAAAAGGGGGTTGGTGCTCAGCTTGTTGCTAGGCTACCAACTATAGTTTTGTATGATGTTATCGATTGATTTCTTTTGTCATTTTATTTCAGGTTTAAATAATATAACTTCAACATATACGCGTATCTTATTAACGGTTTTTTTACATTGATCTAGATGTTAATTGCGAAAAGTTTATATTTTGACATATACAAAAAATCTTTTGAACGAGATGTTGAGTATCACATGCTTAAAGATGTTCAAATTGAACCAGTCAATGTAACTGAAGATATGAAACAAGATTTTAATCCTCCGTCATCTCAAATGAATGCAAATTTCTCTAATATGTTTAGTTCTCCACCCTCAAGTTCCCAAAATCAACCTTCAAGCCAATTCGTCGAGAATCCATTTGAAAATCAATTTTAAAATAATATCCCTAGAGGTATCCCTTTTCCATCAGGATCTACCCCTAGTACGAGCCCAATCACTATACCTAGAACATCGTCTGGTGGATTTACAGGAGATAAACGCATTTCCAGAGCAGCGAAAAAGCCTAAATTAATAAAAAGTTGGTTGGTAAAAGTAAACCAGGCACACCATCCTCGCAAGACTCTCAGATGAGCGACGCGGGCAGTAAACTTGTTGATTATCTAAAAGAATCCCGATCAATTGTCGCACCTCGTCAGCTACAACAAAACCAAATTATGGAAAGGTTGTTAGAGACAACTCAACAACAAATTCAGGCTGCTCAAATGAAAGAAGAAAGGGAAATAATGCAATTGGATCTCAAAAAGATGACTCCAAAGGCAAAAAAGTTCTTTGAATATCAACACAATGCCATACTGGCCAGGCAGATGCAGAGCCAACAAGATAATCCGTTCAATTTTTAATAGCTTAGCTTAATCGTTTTTTTCCTTTTAAGTAAGGTGGTATTTAATTTCTGGTAATCCGTTCAATTTGTAATAGATTAGTTTAATTTTTATTTATTTTTAAGTAAGGCCGTATTTCAGTTCCGGTAATGTTGTTTAGTTTTTCTAGGTAACAATTATTTATGTATTTATAATTACGATAATTTGAATTAAATTTTGTTATTCCAACGGATCTTTGGTAACGGTTAATTTCCAACGGCTAAATTCCAACGACTACTTTAAATGCCTATTATAAATTGTCATAATCTTCCTCAACAAAACCAATCCAAAATAGTTGTCTAAGTATCCACAGTGTCTAATTATTATTTTTTTGTTTTTGAAGATAACATGGTAATGGTTGGGTATACTGTAAAATAAGATGTTGCAATCACCACAGCGTTTGTAAATGCTTGTAATCTGCCTATTGAAGATACTCAATACCTCTCCGCATATGAACAATGGACGGTGGTGTTCGACGGCTTTGTACAAGCGTTTGGATTTCCGAATAACCGAACAAGACGACAAGTTCAACAACGGATTTTTCGAATTGATATAATGGTTTGCAAGTACGTTGCAATTCAAAAAAGGATTCATGGTTACGCCCCACAACACTTGACAGTTGCGATTACTGTAGGTCATCATAAATGGTTATGATATTTGAAATGCTGTTTGCTTATACACACTAACCTATTGCCTTATGTTTGTTTTGCATAGGAGAAAATGGCCAAATTTGTGTACCAACTAGATACTCGTACAAAATGTACATGTTTTTAGTGCTAATTAATCTTTAAAGCTAACCCGGGTAACATGGATTATTACAATCCGGAAATGAATGTCGGCGGTCCTCCTGAGGTTTAAAGTTTTGCTGCACGTGCAGATTTTTTGGGTAAATCCCTCTGTAAACCCTCACGAGACTATAACTCGTCCACTAGGGTCACCTAGGGGTTTAAAGGCTTGTTGCACGTGCTAAGTGCAATCAATTTTTTTTCTAGTTTGTTGTCTATTTTATGGAATTATAGTTTTATTTATGTTAAACTTATCTTAATTTAAAACTAGAACATCATATCATATATGGATTATAAGAACACTTAAGGATAAAAGATAACATAAATATAAGATAAAAAATTCAAATATAATCATTCTTCAGGATTGTTGTTCCGAAGACTTGATTAACATCTGATGCTAAAACACACACACACAGAAAAACTGAAAATTACATAAATATAAGATAAAACATTCAAATACAATCATTCTTCAGGATTGTTGTTCCGAAGACTTGAATAACATCTGATGCAGTAACCTGTAGGCGATATAACTACATTTCATCTGGATTGTAGGTATCGTAAACTGCTTTCAATAGCTGATAACATTCATCATGCGGAAAATTATCGCCTGTCTGGTTAAGATAGCCTAAACGAGCAACACTTTTCTGAAATTTATAAATAAAAAATAGCTTAAGTATATTCATTTACTTAAAAATAAAAGAAATGTGTAAAACTTATTTACCCTTTGTTCATATGACATTCCAGGATTGCGTATGTTAACATCGGCCTGAATAATGACAAAAGTGATGATCTCCTTGTTAATCTTGCTCCACCTAACTCTAAGACCTCCTTTGTCTCTGGCGTTTGGAGTTCCGGATATGTTATCAAAAACTTCAAAAACATTCTTCCAGAATTGGTTTCCTGACGCCTGAACTACGTTAAGAATATTTTTTTTTGCTTCAATCCATGCTTGCGTAAGAGCAACATCTTCTTCTTTGCTGAATCTTACCATTTTTATAAAACTGAGGTATGATAGACTGTTGGGAAAACTTCACTTTGGAAAGTGATTTGCTATATATAGAGATATGATGGGAGGAATCAGAATTCAAAAATAATAAAAAACCCGTTATACAGTTGTTGATGGTGGTTTTTGAACAAAGGGTAAAATCGTAAAACCCCAAATAACCTAATGTCATCGATGACACATTTATTAGAACATTTAATGCATGTAGTCAATAATTAATATGGGGTATTTTTTCAAATTAGGGTTACAACGAACAAAACCCTAATTCCCCTCCGTGCCAATGGCAAATCATGCCAGCCATACCAAACGCGCCGAAGCATGCCAACCATGCTAGCCGCACCTCTGTGCTAATGGCAAATCATGCCAGCCACACCTAGACCAAACTATCCGCGCCATGCCAAACACACTCTGCCTTGGCCCTAGCTATGCTAGTCACACCAAACGCGCCAAAGCATGCCAACCATGCTAGCCGCACCTCCATGCCAATGGCAAATCATGCCAGCCACACCTAGCCTAAGCTAGCCGCACCTCTATGCCAATGGCAAATCATGCCATCCACACCAAACGCGCCAAAGCATGCCAACCATGCTAGCCGCACCTCCGTGCCAATGGAAAATCATGCCAGCCACACCTAGCCTTGAGCTAGCCGCACCTCCGTGCCAATGGCAAATCATGCCAGCCACACCTTGCCCAAGCTAGTCGCGCCATGCCAAACACACTCTGCCTTGGCCCTAGCTACCCTGGTCACGCCACGCCAAGCCAAACACCCTTACCTTGGCCCTAGCCGCGCCATGCCAAAGTAGCGCCCGCACCTAGGCTTGCAAACCATGCAACCTAGGCCAAATTGGCCACGCATGCCATTGGCACATGCCAACACGCTCGCTGGTAGCTTTTCTCACTGGGCGTGGCCCTAATGGCCGAGCATGCCCGGTGTCACATGCCAACACGCTCGCTGGTATATTTTCTCACCAGAGCGTGGCCCTAATGGCCGAGCATGCCATTGGCACATGCCAACACGCTCATTTGGTAGATTTTCTCACCAGGGCGTGGCCCTAATGGCCGAGCATGCCATTGGCACATGCCAACACGCTCGCTGGTAGCTTTTCCTACAAGGTCGTGACCCAAATTGGCCACGCATGCCATTGGCACATGCCAACATGCTCGCTGGTAGCTTTTCCTACCAGGCCGTAACCAAATTGGCCACGCATGCCATTGGCACATGCCAACACGCTCGCTGGTAGCTTTTCCTACCAGGCTGTGACCAAATTGGCCACGCATGCCATTGGCACATGCAAACATGCTCGCTGGTAGCTTTTCCTACCAGGTCGTGACCCAAATTGGCCACGCATGCCATTGGCACATGCTAACATGCATCGCTGGTAGCTTTTCTTACCAGGACGTAGCCCTAATGGCCATGCGTGCCATTGACACATGCCAAACACGCACGCTGGTAGCCTAACTTGCAAGCCGTGCAACCTAGGCCAACTTGGCCGTACGTGCCATTGACACATGCCAAAACCCACGCTGGTAGCCTAACTTGCAAACCGTGCAACCTACCACCAAGGCATTCCCCACACGCCATTGACACATGCCAAACACGCCACTAGCAGCTTTGGCATTGCCACTAACACTCAACGTACAACCTACCACCAAGGCATTCCGCACATGCCATTGGCACATGCCACACACGCCACTAGCAGCTCTGGCATTGCCACTTGCACTCAAGGTGCAACCCGCAACAAAGGCATTCCGCACATGCCATTGACACATGCCACACGCGCCCCTAGCAGCGCCTCTTGCACTCAAGGTGCAACCAATACTCGATACATCAACACAAACTGGGGGATGCTTTCCAGGGTCTTAGTTTGGCGGTCACAACTTGCAGCGTACACTACGCTCATATTAAGAAAGCGTGAATAGGAATAAAGCGGTCAAATAAGTAAGGAAATAATGGTGAAAACGTTTTCACCCATAAACACCTTGCGGTTACCACCTCCTCCCATTATTTCACCCTTTACTCTCTTCCTTCATGAGGCCATGGTACGTTTCAATCTCGACTTGTATAAATAGGTCTTACCTATTTCCACCCGGACAACGAGTCTCGGTCGGGAGAAAAATACAACACTCTCGAAAAGACAACTTTGCAAGCTCTCCAAAAGCTTTCATCTCTTGCAAGCTTCCGAAGCTTCCACTTTCGATACAAGTCGAGACACTACTCTCCCGCACTATTCTGGTCTCAACACCTTTCTTTGCTTCCCTCCCCAAATCAACCCTTCTCCTCCACTTTGTGACCGAAGCAAGTCCGGAACGACCATTTCTTGGTTTAGGCCGGACTTGTACAGATTGATCTCTCGAATCTATAAAGTGCTCACGTGCGGCACATTTATTTAGGGTTTGAACCAGTTTCTCACTCACCTACCGAATTTACCGAAATCGGCGAAACGATTTTTACCCATAAACAATTGGCGACCACAAATGGGAGGATTGATCTATCGGATACAATGTCGATCATGGATCTCTTTCTTCGACCCGATGTCAAGATGGTAGGGGAAGGCGACTCAATCCGACTCAACCGCCGACAACCCTGTTACCGGTTGTAAAAACTACACCGTGAAAAGCGGGGACTCGGCAAGATGCTACCGGCGATTGGGGACTTGCGACTCAATCCGACTCAACCGCCGGAACGACCCGGTTACCCGTCGTAAAAACTACACCGAGAAAAGCTGGGACTCGGCCAAGATGCTACCGATTGGGGACATGCTAGCGATGCTACCAAAGAAAGCCGCCTTTTACATGGAGAGGGGCGTGTTCGCAAAAACCTATGAAGTGAGTAAATTTAGACTAGGCGAGATATACGATCTGTTTTTAGGTTCTTAATAAAATTTTCATACTACTGCGTCTTGTGCCTATTGCTAGCACACACTTTCATAAAAGCAATATTCCTTTCACAAAACATAATCAGAGTTATATTATCAAAACCATTCATCCCAGAAATAATCCAATATCCTCAAAAGCTACCAGTTGTCTATGAAAACCGGTCGAACTTTGAAACAGACATCCAGTATGTTGTCTAAAAAAAAAAAGAAGAAAAACCTAAATGAGAGTTTAACATAGAAACATTCAAGGAAAATCATCCAACAGAGGTCTTTTCTTCTTGGAGAAAGTCAACTTTGCATCTTCAAGAGCCGCTCTCTTCATAGTTAACATCTTGGAAAGGTTTTCGAGTTCTACCTCCTGTCGTGCAATCTCCTCTGCAGAAAGGCTTTCGATTGCTGCATCTTTCAACTTCTGGATCTCAGCAAGGCCTTCGACAAACCAGGAAGAGTTGAACTCCTTTTCTACGCACACGTCGCGATGGTGCTCCCACTCGGCAATAACGTCTTCAGAAATAGTGTGGCCAGTCACCTCACGCATATCCTCGATGGAATATAAAGCCTCTTCCACACGCTTGACCATCGCAAATCGACTAGTGACCTTCTTGGTTGTGGCCATATGTTCGTACTTCTCCCATATTCCGGTGTACAACGCCTCAAACCGCCAACTAGCACATGACCTGGATAAGGAACCAAGTACGGGGGATCAAAAATGGCGCCTGCAACTGGCCTCACGACTCGCAAAGGGTCTTCTTCCATGTCTACGACAGCAAGCATCATAGAATCATCCACCGTTTGAACAACATCTGTGCCCGGCAATTGACTAACTCCTATCTCCAAGTCACCGGCGGTGGTCACCAAAGGCAAGTTTTCGTGTGGCTCCACCCCAGAATCGTCCTCCAAACCGGATTCCTCCTGCGAAGCTGAGTTAGACATTTTTCAAAAGAAGAAACGGAAGAAGAAAGAAAAAAGAAGCGCGAAACTCACCGAACCACTTCACGAAAAAAGAACCGGTGTTGCCGGAGGAATCACTCTCACTTGTCGAACTTTCTTCTTTCTCTGACTCATCACCGCTATGAGGAGGCTCAGTGTCGCCGGAATTCTTCGAAGAAATTACCGTCTCCTGGCAACGTGCAAGGGCAGCGAAGGCATTAACACTATCGAAGCTCTGGAAGAAACAAGACACATGTTTTCAGCAGAAATTCACGTGTTTTGAGACAAACCAACAAGGAGGCGACGCATACCTGGTTATTGGAAGAACTGAAAGACACGAGAGCTGCGGGAGGATCTTTTGAAACCGCCCAGAACCCTCAAGCAGGATTCTTCGTTCTCTGTTCCTTTGCCTGGGGACTTTCCGAGTTGCCAGGCAACTTTCGCTTGAGATCTCTCAACATTGGATACTTCTTCAAAACTGCTGGGAAGGTTTACAACGAACATTCTCCACCACGTTATTTACAAAATCTTGGATCATAATGAACTCATCGTACCAGAACTCATTATAGCCAAAAGTCGTCGAAGTTACACTTCCCGTTTGAAAGAAGGGAAGGAGGATACCCGGCTCAAGGGCATTGGCATTGAGGGCGGCATGCAATGAATCCTTAGGAACCACCAGCTGGTAAGCAAGAGGCACCCCTTGATCGAAACCCATGTGACGAGCAGCACAGTCAATATTGTAAGCAACTATTCGGAAAGACCCCATGAAGAAAGACGGCATATAGCCGGACATGAAAATTTAAATAAACATGTTTTCACCAACACTCAAGCTGCCGTCAGAAGATAAAGACATGATCGGAGCAGAAGCAAAGGTGTCAATTTGAGTCACCGACCTATGGACCGGATCCCATGGGCGAAAACTGATTTCATGCGACTTATCGAGAAGACTAACCAAGCTCATGCCAACTCTTGGACGCTTGTTCACCCATCGAAGAATTCGAGATCCTCCCCAACTCGCGGGAATCGAAGGCAACGGTTTCAGAGCATACTTCTCAAAGTGCTCCCATAGCCAGGCTTGCAGAAAAGCAACGTGCACATATGAATCCACTTTCATGAAACCATTCGAAACTCGCATGTTCGCAACTACGTGATCCAGATGCACATACAGGGAACCAAGGAATAGCTTGCCAATGGGAAAAACTTTACCTTTTGCTAACTTCACATTAATCACTAGCAACTCTGGTCTTATTTCCTTCTTGCCAGAACCATCATCAAAAATGTCTCTAGACAACCAGAGAGCCAAAAATGCTGTAACATGAAGATCAATTGCTTTTCATTTAGGTTCCACTCGTCCTAAACCATTGAGATATCCACAAGCTGTAAAAGCACCTTTCATCCTCTTTCCGGACAGAATCCTTCGACTTCGCAAAGGGAGTCTTTTCGAGCGTAATCTCCCAACTTAGCGGCAAGGTCTTCCCGCATCTTATCCTCACCTTCAGACAATCAGATATTAAGATTCTCGTTTACCGGAACATTCAGCAAGAGAGCCACACTCTCCAAGGAGAAAGTTATTTCACCCCATCTACATATGATCATATGGGTGTCCGAACACCATCTGGAGATGAAAGCAACCAAGACCGGGATATCCTTCCTAATCTGGAGATTTACTAAAGCTCTGACAACATCAATAATCTGCGCTCGAGTCAAGTTGGTATTTATGTGCTCCCTACTCACCATGAACTCAACCCATCTATCAAAAGAACGCAATGGGCTTTGACACATTCTGAAATCAATGTTGGAAGAAGAATATACCCCTTTATGAAGACAGAACCGTATGGTGTTCTCTGGGCGAACCGAACGTGTCTTCTTTTCATCTTCACCACCGGTTAACAAAATTGGCACGAAACCTGGGTGATTCTTCCGAGCAGGGGCGAGGGTCTAGCAAAGAATTCATCATCCGTGTTTGGTTTGGAACTATGAACATCCTTCGATGAGGCGAAATTTTGTTCAAGTAACATCTTGTCGGATTTCTTCATAACAACTTAGTAACGAGATATCTGCACACGGAGAAAGACGAAATTATCTCCCTGACACATAACCGCACCCAACAAAAGGAAAACCTAAAAAAAAAAAAAAAAAAAAAAAAAAAAAAAAAAAAAGGGTGTATTCTCTACGGGTTCAAAACTGCACACGCAGTATTTTCTTCAGGGTTCAAAATTATATACGCAGTATTTTCTACGGGCTCGAATGCGTCTATGATATCCTTCTTCAGGTTCAAAATTTTATATGGAGCATTTTTCTACGGGTTCAAAACTGCCCGCGCAGTATTTTCTTCAAGTCCGAAATTCATATATGTAATATTTCCTATGGGTTCGAAGTCATATGAAGCACATATACAATATTCTCTACGGATTCGAAAATGCACACGCAGTGTCTTCTTCAGGGTTCAAAAAATTATATACGCAGTATTTTATACGGGCTCAAGTACGGCTGCAGTATCCTTCTTCGGGTTCAAGACTATATACACAGTATTTTCTACGGGCTCGGATGCGTCTATGGTATCCTTCTTCGAGTTCAAAATTATATATGGAGCATTTTTCTACGGGTTCGAATCATATATACAGTATTTCCCATGGGTGCATATATACAATATTTTCTACAAGAAGCACGCCAAGAAATCATATGCGCAATATCATTGCAAGGATTATAAAAATGCCTACTTTTAGAGTTTGCACCTACATGAAAAGGGAAACAAGAGAAGTACTGGAAGACATACCTGGAAACCGGTTTTTTCTTTATGACTCTGCCGCTAGTATGGAAAGATGAAAGAACAAAGATGAGAGAAAGAGATTTTATATATATGGGCGTGGAGATCCTGAAATAGGTAAGGATTTCCCTACCAAAAATCGTGCATATAAGGAACGGGCCCACAAGGGCGCCCAACTTACCAACATCTCCCAAGTTGCACCGGTCCCACCAGTTGCGCCCAACTTCCCAACGTCGCCCAAGTTGCACCGGTCCCACCAATTGCGCCCAACTTCCCAACGTCGCCCAAGTCACGCCAGCTAGCATGCTCAGCCTCCCCACCTTGCACCTGTCCCGCCAGCTAGCGCGATCAGCTCCCCACTTTGGGCCGGTCCGCCAGCTAGCACGCTCCGTTTCCCAACTCGCGTCAACTTCTCAATGCCGCCCAGCTTCCTGTCTCTCAATGACGCTTACTTCCCAATTGTCTTTGCCTCCGGTTTGTGCAAAATCGCGCGAGGCAAGGATTCCAAATCCTATTTATAAAAAGGTCGACAAGCCTCCTCAATTCTCTTTACGATTTGTTCTTTGATAGTTTGTCACCATCTTATGCTTACCTCGCAACAAAGCTCCTGTTCCGAGCTAAGCAGGGGACTTAATGTTGATGGTGGTTTTTGAACAAAGGGTAAAATCGTAAAAC
This sequence comes from Papaver armeniacum, assembly GCA_023531295.1. Taxonomy (NCBI): domain Eukaryota; kingdom Viridiplantae; phylum Streptophyta; class Magnoliopsida; order Ranunculales; family Papaveraceae; genus Papaver; species Papaver armeniacum. The sequence goes on along the minus strand of JAJJWW010008294.1, from coordinate 471,388 downwards.
CCCAAATAACCTAATGTCACCGATGACACATTTATTAGAACATTTAATGCATGTAGTCAGTAATTAATAGGGGGTATTTTTTCAAATTAGGGTTACAACGAACAAAACCCTAATTCCCCTCCGTGCCAATGGCAAATCATGCCAGCCATACCAAACGCGCCGAAGCATGCCAACCATGCTAGCCGCACCTCTATGCTAATGGCAAATCATGCCAGCCACACCTAGCCCAAGCTACCCGCGCCATGCCAAACGCACTCTGCCTTGGCCCTAGCTATGCTAGTCACACCAAACGCGCCAAAGCATGCCAACCATGCTAGCCGCACCTCCATGCCAATGGCAAATCATGCCAGCCACACCTAGCCTAAGCTAGCCGCACCTCTATGCCAATGGCAAATCATGCAATCCACACCAAACGCGCCAAAGCATGCCAACCATGCTAGCCGCACCTCCGTGACAATGGAAAATCATGCCAGCCACACCTAGCCTGAGCTAGCCGCACCTCCGTGCCAATGGCAAATCATGCCAGCCACACCTTGCCCAAGCTAGTCGCGCCATGCCAAACACACTCTGCCTTGGCCCTAGCTACGCTGGTCACGCCATGCCAAGCCAAACACCCTTACCTTGGCCCTAGCCGCGCCATGCCAAAGTAGCGCCCGCACCTAGGCTTGCAAACCATGCAACCTAGGCCAAATTGGCCACGCATGCCATTGGCACATGCCAACACGCTCGCTGGTAGCTTTTCTCACTGGGCGTGGCCCTAATGGCCGAGCATGCCATTGTCACATGCCAACACGCTCGCCGGTAGCTTTTCTCACCGGGCGTGGCCCTAATGGCCGAGCATGCCATTGGCACATGCCAACACGCTCGCTGGTAGCTTTTCTCACCAGGGCGTGGCCCTAATGGCCGAGCATGTCATTGGCACATGCCAACACGCTCGCTGGTAGCTTTTCCTACCAGGTCGTGACCCAAATTGGCACGCATGCCATTGGCACATGCCAACATGCTCGCTGGTAGCTTTTCCTACCAGGCCGTAACCAAATTGGCCACGCATGCCATTGGCACATGCCAACACGCTCGCTGGTAGCTTTTCCTACCAGGTCGTGACCCAAATTGGCCACGCATGCCATTGGCACATGCCAACATGCTCATTTGGTAGCTTTTCCTACCAGTCGTGACCCAAATTGGCCACGCATGCCATTGGCACATGCCAACATGCATCATCGGTAGCTTTTCTTACCAGGACGTAGCCCTAATGGCCATGCGTGCCATTGACACATGCCAAACACGCACGCTGGTAGCCTAACTTGCAAGCCGTGCAACCTAGGCCAACTTGGCCGTACGTGCCATTGACACATGCCAAAACCCACGCTGGTAGCCTAACTTGCAAACCGTGCAACCTACCACCAAGGCATTCACCACACGCCATTGGCACATGCCAAACACGCCACTAGCAGCTTTGGCATTGCCACTAACACTCAACGTACAACCTACCACCAAGGCATTCCGCACATGCCATTGGCACATGCCACACACGCCACTAGAAGCTCTGGCATTGCCACTTGCACTCAAGGTGCAACCCGCAACAAAGGCATTCCCCACATGCCATTGACACATGCCACACGCGCCCCTAACAGCGCCTCTTGCACTCAAGGTGCAACCAACACTCGAGACATCAACACAAACTGGGGGATGCTTTCCAGGGTCTTGGTTTGGCGGTCACAGCTTGCAGCGTACACTACGCTCACATTAAGAAAGCGTGAATAGGAATAAAGCGGTCAAATAAATGAGGAAATAATGGTGAAAACGTTTTCACCCATAAACACCTTGCGGTTACCACCTCCTCAAATTATTTCACACTTTACTCTCTTTCTTCATGAGGCCATGGTACGTTTCAATCTCGACTTGTATAAATAGGTCTTACCTATTTCCACCAGACAACAGGTCTTGGTTAGGAGAAAAATACAACACTCTCAGAAAAGGCAACTTTGCAAGCTCTCTAAAAAGCTTTCATCTCTTGCAAGCTTCCGAAGCTTCCACTTTCTGATACTAGTCGAGACACTACTCTCCTGCACTATTCTCGGTCTCAACACCTCCCCAAATCAACCCTTCTCCTCCACTTTGTGACCGAAGCAAGTCTGGAACGGCCATTTCTTGGTTTAGGCCGGACTTGTACAGATTGATCTCTCGAATCTATAAAGTGCTCACGTGCATCACATTTGTTTAGGGTTTGAACCAGTTTCTCACTCACCTACCGAATTTACCGAAATCGGCAGAAACGATTTTTACCCATAAACAACAGTACAAATTTCCAGAGAAAAAAAGATATGTCTTTAAGATAGTCTAAAGTAGCCGTTATATAGTGAAATAAAACATATCTGTTAAAAAGTATAAATACTAGCCAACGAGAGGGTCTTCAAATCGAAAGTGTTTAAGAGGAGGAGAGTAATATAGAAGAAGGAGGAAGAAAAGAAGAATGGTCGACCGCTTCTGAGTTCTGTGTGTTAAAACCTGTGAAACGCGTACTGGGTACCCGTTTTAGGTCAAGTCAACGAGTTGACTAATACGGGTACTGCGTACCCATTTGGCACTATTCATACGCGTACTGAGTACCCGTTTCGTGTAGGTAATGGATGGGAGGGCACCATAGCAAGCTTGCCTTCCATGTGTCATCCCTTCCCTACATTGAGGGATAGGGAAGGGATAGCTAGCTCTAAGTGTTAAAAAAAAGGGTGTGTGTGTGTGTGTGTGTGTGGGGGGCGGGGATTGACGATTTTGAAGAGTTTTTGGCATAGGTCGTGGTTTTCTTTGATCAAACCAGTTCTACCCAAATCCTCCATCTTCTTTTTTTCGTCTCATCTTCTTCCCCTCTTTCCAAGCTTTTGATTGACATTCTAAGTTTGGCATTTGCATCTGTAATCCTTTTCAGGGTTGCGTAGCTAGGGTTTCTCATATGGGATTTTGATTCTTCATGGTAAGAACAAGAGGTTCTTCCACTTTGGACACCACTCAAGACGATACTGAGTCTTCTGATGATGCACGCTACCATTGCCCATTCAATGGTTTCGATGGATGCTCTGATGGCGTTCGAGGAAGAGGCTACACCAAGGGCTCATTACTTATACATCTGCGTGATAAGCACTACCCTAACGAAGAGTGCAAAACTGTTTGCCGTGGAAGAATCAACAGTAACAACAAGGTTTATAAGAATTGGGAAGAGGTTTTGCATCAACTGAAGATGTGGCTTTGTACACAATGCATGCATTTACAGGTTTGGCGGAGTTCATGCAGAAACCATAAAGGGGTGGTTTCTAAAGGTCCGTTCAATGGAGTTGATATGGATTTTTTGATCCATGATATTCCTTGCCCTGTAGACGTTCTACCCTGCGACAATCCATTTCAAAGTACATCTGATCCTCTGCCTTGTTTGAGCTTGGATTTACTGGACAATGTGATTCGTCAACAAATTAAAATTATTTCCAGTATCCCAGCTAAATGTAAGCTCTTCTTTGCTCGTACTTTCAACACGGTTATACATAAAGTCATCCATAACCCAAAGTATATCGCAATGTGGATTCAGCTTTTGCTCTTCTCTGTCTGTGCCCTTCGTACCTACATCCCTAAGAGTAGTGAGGAGGAGCAATCAGGAAATAGAAAAAAGCTACAAATAGCAGCCATCAATTCTGCTCTGTCGATGTGGTCTGACACTCAAGGGTGTATCTTTTTGGTTCATCGAGTTCTCGAAGAGCACAAAGCTTGGCAGGAGCAGCTGCAGAAGATCAATAGGAAAAAATGGATAATCAAGAGGCTATGAACTTGCGGCTTTGTCGTAAGAAGATGAATTTCGGGATGTACACATCAGCTATCCGCACTCTGACTTCTATTGGGGTTGCTCCTGCCAACTCTGGCACATTGAAGGAGTTGCGCCGCAAACACCCATATGCTGCACCGCCTAGAGTTCCCACTGAACCTCCTACTCAAGCTGCGCTTACAACTTCGAAAGACTTGGTCTTGATTAAAATCAAGAGTTTCCCTAGGGGGACTTCTTGTGGAAGGGATGGGTTACGAGCTCAGCACTTGATCGAATCTATAAGCGGTTCTGTAGCCGCTGTTTCGGACGAGTTGGTTACCTCCATCAGGAATATTGTTAACATTTGGTTGGCCGTCTTATGCCCCTCAGAGCTGAGTGTGTTTATTGCCTCTGCGCCACTCACGCCTCTTGTCAAACCAGGTGGGGGATTACAACCTATTGCTGTCGGCACATTATGGAGGCGTTTGGTGTCGAAAGTCACAGTTTCTCATGTGGGTAAGGAGATGGAAGCCTATTTGGGAGACTACCAATTCGGCGTGGGTGTGGCCTGTGGAGGGGAATCTATTCTCCACTATGTCAACCGTATGTTGGAGGTTCATGGAAGCTCCAATACACGTACGATGTTGCTGGTGGATTTCTCCAATGCCTTTAACTTGGTGAAACGTACTGCTATGCTGAATGAGGTTAGAAAGCAATGCCCTTCTATCTCTTATTGGGTGGAGTTTTGCTATTTAGCTTCTGCGAAGTTGTATTATATGGACCAAACTCTTGTTTCGCGCAAGGAGTGCGGCAAAGGGGATCCTCTCGGACCTCTTCGTTTGCCTTAACTCTACACCCTCTCATTCACGTATTGCTCGCCACAATGGAACTCCGTGCCCGGTACCTGGATGATGGAACTTTGAGTGGTGATACCCTGATGGTGGCTAAAGCTTTGGAGATAGTGCAACAAGAAGGTCCGGCTCTTGGTCTACACCTTAATGTGGCTAAGACAGAGATTTATTGGCCCACCGTTGATGACAGAGGTGTTTTGCCAGGTGTTTTTCCAGATGATATTAGCAGACCCTCAGACGACGTAAAATTGTTAGGCAGACCAGTGAGTACGAATGACCAATTCTGTAAAGAATTTGTGGTTAAAAGAGTTCAGAAAATTGTAGGCTTAATGGAGGCTATCAAGAAGCTTAAGGATCCACAGTGTGAGTTACTTCTTTTGCGCAATTGTAAAGGGGTATCTAGGCTCTACTTCTCTATGCGTATAGCCAAACCATCACATTTGAGTGAGGCTCAAACTTTGTTTGATGAGTTTTTGATGACATATCTTCAGCACCTTGTCACGGTAGATGGTCCAGGATTTGGTAAGCATCAACAAAGGTTAGTTACTTTACCCATTCAAAGATGGTGGTCCGGTGTTTATACTATGTACGATACTATGCAATATGGGTATGTTACATCTAGTTTACAGACTATTTTGCAACAGAGTAATATCTTGCGCCACTCAGAGGTGTCTGGTTTTAGTCCTAGTCTGGAGCATGTTATAAGTGCTTACAATCAAGTATGTGGTATTGCTGAATCACCACTTAGTATCCATCGTGCCTCCCACCAATCTATGCATTCTTTGGCGGCTAGATACTTTAGTGTTGTGTTGAAATAGTTACTCATTAACTTTAATTTGTCGGCAAGTGATGCTGCTCTTTGGCAATGCAACAGGATTAAACATGCTCAGGATTACTTGTTGGCTGTTCCGATTGAGGGTCTTAATCAGAAGATAATTCCTAGACAGTTCAACGTGGTTATGTGTTATAGACTGGGTATCCCACTTTTCGAAGAGGGTAGCACTTGTCCTTCTTGTGGCAGAGACATGGATATTTTTGGAGATCACGCTCTACATTGTGTCAAGTATATTGATATTAATTTTCGTCATGATCTTGCTCGTGAAACTTTTGCTGACATATGTTACCGTGGTGGTGTTCCTGCCAGGAAGGAAGTCGACTTAGGTCTCATCTCCAATACTGGCTCGGACTTAAGGCCTGCGGATATTCTAGTTCATAACTGGATTGATGGGCGTGATGTTTGTATGGATGTGACTGGTGTCTCTCCCTTCACAGGTGATGAATTACGTGCTTTTACCCCAGGGCAAGCTCTCGCTAAGGCTATTGATCGTAAGCGTGTTAAATATCTTGAGAAATGCACAGAGCATGGCCTTGTCCTTGGGGTCCTTGCCTTCACTACCTTAGAGGCTCGGTGATGATACTATCAAATTCCTTAAGCGACTACGGAATTATATGGCTAGTAATGATGCAAATGTCAAAGTGGGGGATTTTCTTTTCCAATGTCTAGGTGTTGTATGTAGGATTCTATCTCAAAAAATTGTCAAGTTTAAGAAAGAGAGTGTTTGAAACATATGGTGAGGAAAAGTTCGAGTTTTGTTAATGGAGTTTTTTCTGAAACTTCACAGGCTAATCGGTTTAGAAAACTTAAGATAGATTTAGGGATTGTGCTTAATAATGGGATTTTAATGAATAGGGACAGTGGAAGCCGGGAGCAGCGATCTTTGTAGAGCAAAAGAGCAGTGATCAAGAGTTCAGGGTTATACAAGGTAGCTATTTGGAGAAGACACAAAAGAAAACATGGGTAGAGGCGGTTTGTGGTTATTCATCGATTCATTGGATACAGATTTTGATTCAGATTGGAGTTTAGTTTCCAGATCTAGAAGATTCAAACCTTTCTCAGTTAGTATCAATTGTGAGTATAAATCTTTTGTTCTCACGAATGAAGGCAATAAAAGAAGAAGAGGTGTTACTGTGAAGGAGATTACAAGGAATTTAAACAATGATTCAAGTTTTTTTCTCTCAAAAGATAGAGCTGATTGGCTTTTCTCAATTATGAAGAGAGAATCTAAGAAGCGTTTTTATGGGGATTGGTTTTGGAATCATGGAAAGGGTAATCAGAAAATTAATATTTTTCGTTCTACTAATAGATTCGGAGAATTTTTGAAGTTAACTATTCCTGTTGATGGCAGATCATCTCATCGAGTGGTTTTTCCAGTGGCTGACAATGGAACTCTGTGGAAAAGATTTACTGAAGGTTATGAGGATTTTACATCAAGGCAAAAATCATCAGGTTTTTCTAGTGCTACAGATTTGCCTGAGAAGGTTTCAATGGAGAAGGTTTCAGTGGAGAAGGTGCATGCATCGGATTGTAGAGATATTGTTTCACTAGAAAAGTTTTGGGAGAACGCTATAGTAGTGGATTCCTCTACCTATGCAAATCTTTGGTCAAGAATTGGTAAGGAAATTGCTACTAGATTTGAACTGAATGATTCGTTGAGTCTTTATCCTTTTGATTATCATATGGCTCTAATCTTTGCTCCATCACAAGCGATTAAAGAATTAATGCTTTCTAATGGGTTTTGGTCTTATAATTCAAATACTCTGCGCTTATATCCTTGGTGGTCAGCTGTAAATGTTGTGGAGTTTCTTTCATCAACAATAGATGAGGAAGATTAGATTGAGGTTAAAGGAGTACCATTTAATTTATGGAATTCAACAGTGTATGAGGCATTGGGAAATCGGTGTGGTGATCTAATGGAAGTACATCCAAGTACAACAAACTTGGAATATTTGTCAGCTATCAGAATTAAAGTTAAGAGTTTGATCCCAGGCAAGTCAATTTTTACTGTTAATGGTGCTTTTTTTCCAATATCGATCAACACTTTGATCTTCATCAATGGTGATGTGGATCCTGTCAACAACAGAATCACCATTCTCCCATCAGAGAAAGTGCCGTTAAATGTGGGGAATAACTCAGGATCCGAAAAATCAGATTCTTATTCAGATTTTTCTGCTGCTAATAACGAAATTTTGGTAACAGAAGTTCGACGCCAAGAATTAGCTATTGTGCCAGCTGGAGAGAATTTAAATTTGAATATTTCGAATATTTTGTTGAAAACGGGTCCGGGTAATACCAATATGGGTGTGCCAATGGAGTCTATTTTAGGTCCGATACCAATTTGTCCATCAAAACCGATTCTTCAGTTAGAACCAAATAGAGAGTTGGTTCCAAGTCATTCAGGAGAGAACTTAAATGAGATTCAAAATTTTGAAGGTGGAGTTATATTGAATAATGAAGAAGATGTATGTCAATTTGTTACTGCAGCTGTATCAATCCCAAATCTGGTTCAACTGGATGAGGTACTTGCACTGGAAGCAACACCATAAACGTTTTCTTCTTCATCAACATCGATTAGTATTTCACATTTGGGTCCTAATTTCAAGTCAAGATGGAGGTCTCTTCGAAATAAAGTAGATCCAAAGACTCGACAACAATTTGATTCAATTTTAATACAAATTAATGAGGTAGCACCAAAATTGGGTCTTTACTTTGATCGAAGAGAACATGATACAAGTCATTCGATTCTGGAATCAGTCAAACGACATCTCATCACTTTTGACAAAGAAAATCAGTAAGTGTTTTGATCCTCTATGAAGTTGTCTTTTCTTTTTATGGATAAAAACTTCATTTGTTGGAATGTTCGTGGTCTTAATAATATTCATAGAAGAGATATTATCAGGAGAAAAGTTAGAGAATGGAAGCCAACAATTTTGGTTTTATCTGAAACTAAACTTCAAGAGTGTTCTGATTCGATTGTAGCTCAGGTGTGGGGTAATAATCATGTAAAATGGGTTGATGCTCCATCAGATGGTAATTCATGAGGGATTTTATGTATGTGGGATGAATCTAAAGTCAATGTTATTGATACTTTGATAGGGATTCATTCAATCTCACTTCATTGTAATTTGATTTCAAGCAATTTTGAATGGGTTTTCACTGGTGTTTATGCTCCTACAAATCCAACTGGGAAGAAATTTTTCTGGAGAGAATTAGAGGAGACAAGATGTTATTGGCCTTTACCTTGGGTTATTGGTGGTGATTTTAATGAAATTAGATTCTCTTATGAGAGGTCTTCCGGAGGTGTATCTACAAATGAAATGGCAAGATTTAACAGGTTCATTGCCTCTCATGAACTCATTGATTTGCTACTTATGGGAGCAACTTACACTTGGAATAACAAATGATTCAGAGTATAAGAAGTAAAATAGACATATTTCTTGTTTCCCATGATTGGGAGACTGTTTATCCTACTATCACTCAATTGGCCTTGTCTAGACCTTGCTCAGATCACTGCCCACTTGCTTTGCTTTGTGAAGGTGTTGTTGGTGGACCTTGACCTTTTCGCTTTGAGGTATATTGGTTAACTCATCCTCTATTTCTAACTTTAATGAAAACTTGGTGGGACTCTTTCACTTTTGTTGGTAGTGCAAGTTTCATTCTTTGTAAGAAATTACAAGCTCTCAAAGAAAAGTTAAAAGCTTGAAGCAAGGAAGAATTTGGTCAGGTGGACAGGCAATTAGAAGATTTGGAGGAGATTTTTACTCAACTGTATGCAGAAGAAGATGCAAATAATGGTTTAACTGTAGCTCAATGGGATCAAAGATTGAAGGCAAGACAAGACTATTGTCACTTAGTCATTCTTGAAGCTGAAAAATGGAGAAGCAGGGAAAAAGTTCAAAGCATGAAAGTAATGGATAAAAACATAAAAAATTTTCACAAAATAACTTCAGATAGGAGGAGGAGAAATCATATATCTAAGATTAAAGTAAATGGTCAGATGACAATGGATCTAGATGAAATAAAAGGTGGCATTGTTGATTATTTCAAGAATATCTTTCAAGATCAATTTTATTCTAGACCTCAAATGGATGATTTATTCTTTAATTCTATTCCTTCTGATTTGAGTGCTTGGCTTGAGAGGGAGATTGAGGAAGAAGAAGTTTTAAATGCTATTAAGAGTTTAGGAAAAAACAGGGCCCCTGGGCCAGATGGGTATCCTATTGAATTTTACCAGAAGACTTGGAGCATTATAAGAAATGAGGTTTTGAATGTTTTTAAAGAGCTGCAAGAAAAAGGATTTTTGGATTGGAGGTTGAAAAATACATTTATTGCTCTTATCCCAAAGAAGAATGTAATTGAAGAAATCAAGGACTCGAGGCCTATAAGTCTTGTTAATAGTGTGTATAAAATTTTATCCAAAGTTTTGGCAGAAAGATTCAAAGCGTCTCTTCCACATGTTATTTCTCAGCAGCAGTCAACAAAGACAGATTCTGGATGGGGTTCTTAATGCAAATGAGCTTATTGACTCAAGAATTAAGAGTGGAGTGCCAGGATTACTTTGTAAAATTGATTTTGAAAAGGCATTTGACCATATGTAAACTGGAATTTCGTTGATAAGGCTTTACAGAAGATGGGGTATGGCTTGAAGTGGAGAAGATGGATACAATGTTGTGTTGAACATGTAAGGTTTTAAGTTCTTATTAATGGTTCTTCTGATGGGTATTTCAAGAGCAAAAAAAGGTATCATACAAGGTGACCCTTTATCACCTTTCTTATTTTTAATTTTTGGAGAAGCTCTATCAGCAATGATGAAGAAAGCTCAAGAAGATGGTTTTATTAATGGATTTCAAGTCTCAAATTCAGGTACAAAGGTTAGTCATCTTTAGTTTGCTGATGACACCCTAATCTTTTTGGATGCTTCTATGGATCAAGTTAATTTTCTTAGAATTCTCTTATTGTGCTTTGAATTGCTCACTGGTTTAAGGATTAATTTTTCTAAAAGTCATTTGTTTTCTGTGGGTTATACTGGAGATATGAATGAGTTCAATTCTTTATTAGGCTGCTACAATTCAGTTCTGCCTACCATTTATCTGGGGATTCCTTTGGGTGATAAGTATAAAGGCATTCACAAGTGGGACAAAATAATTGACAGGTTTAATGCTAAGCTTGTGGGGTGGAAAAAACCTTATCTTACAAGAGTTGGAAAAATTTCTCTCATTAATAGTGTTCTTTGCAGTTTACCTGTTTACTTTATGTTATTGTTTGATATGCCTAAATCTGTGGAGCTCAAATTGGAAAGAATAATGAGGAATTTTTTGTGGAATGATAACAAAGGTCATAGGAAACTGTATTTGGTTAAATGGGATGTGATATGTAGAAGGAAGATAAATGGAGGTTTGGGAGTTAAAAAATTGAGAATTATGAATAATTTTCTTTTGGTTAAATGGTTATGGAGATTTGCAAATGAGTCTGAAGCTTTATGGAGGAAACTTGTTGAGGAAAAGTATAGTACTGATGGTCTAGATTGGATTTCTAAACAGCCAAAAGGTTCATATGGTGTTTCTGTATGGAGGGGTATTATGCAGAGAAAGGAATTATTCTTACAAAATTTTAGATTCAAAGTTAACAATGGTCAGAAAACTAGATTCTGGGAAGATAGATGGCTGATGCACTTTGCAATATTTTTCCTCATTTTTATGCAGCTTCAAGGTCTAAATTTCAATCTGTTGCTACTATATGTTCAGGTACTTAACTAATCTTTTTGAAAATTTAAATCTCCCTAGAAGATTATCAGTAGAAGCTAATAGAGAATTCGATATCATTTATGAAAGTATGTCAACTTTCAATTTAAATCCAAACTGTGAAGATATTTTTCATTGGGCTCTTACAACAAATTTTTTTTTACAGTAAACTCTTGTTATAAAAAGTTATTGGCAACAGTTGCAGCTCCAAGTGAAGATATATTTCAGTTCCTATGGCAGCAAAAATATCCTCCAAAAGTGGCTTTCTTCATCTGGCTTTTAAGTCATTTCAGGTTTCCCACTAGAGACTCTCTCATCCGTAATAATGACGAAACATCATCTCATCTTTTCTTACAGTGCGAGTTTGTATTTGGAATATGGAAGCATTTTATGGGAAGATTGAATGTTTGTTTCGCAATGCCTTCTAATGTCCCAACAGCTCTTTTAGCTTGGCAACTGAATTTTGATACTGAGCAGAAGAAATTACTTTGGAATCTCTTAGCAGCAGCTATTCTTTGGTGTACATGGAAGGAAAGAAATGCAAGGGTGTTTACAAACAAAGCTCATAATAAGGCTCATGTCATTCATATGGTGAGGTACAACTTGTTTGAATGGGCTTTGGCTATCAAGGAATTTGAAGATGTTTCTTTTAAAACCATTTTTTGGGGACCATGGTTTTTTTTTTGAGGGGACCATGGTCTTATTAGGCCACCTTCCCTATAGTTATAAGGGGTGTCCTAAAGTGTGGAAATGACTAACCTACCCTTAACCTAATTTAATTTAAAACTAACCTAATAACCACCTATATATATAACCACCACCTCCGCCCACCACTATCACCACCACCAACCACCACCACCTCTCTATATATAACTTAATTTAAATCATTAACATATTTACTCTTTTACCTAATTAAAATTATAACTAATAATGTATAACTTCTTCTTCCTCTATTCTACAATTTTTCTTCTTCACTTCTTCATCAATTTATGATCATCTAACCCTGATCATATACAAATCTAATCAAAATCATCAAATTTTTATCCTGGTCGATTCATTGAATTTTCATCGTTGATTAATCAATCTTTTATAAACAAACCTATCCATAAGTATTTTCCCACAAACCCATTACTTCTAATTCGTTTTTGATTGAAATTTTGAGCAGTAGTCATCAAAATATGGTTTAAATGAAAGTTACATTGGCATGTTCGGTTAGGAATAGTTTTAAAAAAAAAATTAGTTTGCTAACCGAACATTCTGAAACCAAGAACACGAAGAACACTTCGGTTATCACGAATTAATTTTTTCTTAACCGAACTCAGAGTTCGGTTGGTTCGCAAAGAAGGCTAAAACTATTTTCTAACCGAACTTTACCAATATTACAAAAAAAAACAACAATCAAATGTAACTGAACTGTGCTATTTTTCCCACTATGTTGATTTTTGATTTAACCGAAATCTTCCCACTATGTTCGGTTGGTTCGCAAAGAAGGATAAAACTATTTTCTAACCGAACTTTACCAATTTTACAAAAAAAATAAAAAATAAAAAATAAAATAAAATAAAAAATTCCAATGTAACCGAACTGTGCTATTTTCCCCACTATGTTGAGTTTCAATTTAACCGAAGTTGTCCCACTATGTTCGGTTTGTTCGCAAAAATCCTTGACAAACCGAACTCTTAACTAATTGTGTGTAGTTCGATTACTTATTGGTTGGTATGAAGTTTGCGAAACAACCGAACTTTGTACACTTGGTAAAATCTTAATCAACGCGAAGTTCGGTTACATATAGGTTGCGAACCAACCGAACTTCTAGACCCTAAAGTTCGGCAACATTGCGGGCAAACCGAACATTACTCTGTAAATCCTATAAACAAAGTTCGGTAACCTGCGTGTTAACCGAACGACTAGAAACCTCCATTAAGAGCGAGTTCGGTAACCTGCGTGTTTGGAAAAATTAAGCGAACTACACTTTCAGATGTGTTCGGTTACCTGTTCTTGAATAAGATAACCGAACAAGCCCAAATCTACTTAAAAAATTTACATTTTTTTTGAAAATTTGGATCAATTCAACCAACATTATCTAAGTTTGAAGCATACTTGGGAACCCAAATACTCTTCCTCCGGTTGTGGTTGGTAAAATCCATGTTTTACTTCTTCATCTTCTCTAACTTTACTCTCTTAATAATTCTACTTCTTTTTAAAAAAAACCCATCTGATTTTTCAATCTCACTAATTATCTTTAACTTAATAATTTCACTAATCACTATACTAACTATTATTAACACTAACTAATCATTACCCAAAATTAATCAGGAGGGTAATTTAGGTATTAATAGAAATATCTAGATAAGGGGTGACCTAGATTTACTTCTAAATGTCTTACTAAAAATAGAACCATGGTCCCCAAAAAAACCATGGTCCCCAAAAAATGGTTCTTCTTTTAATTCAGTTGTTGAGAATTGGGTTAATGTGTACTTCCCACCATAGTCTGTTCTAGGGTTTTTTTTTCGGTTTTTAAACTTGCTTTGTCAAGTTTTTTTCCCTTCTTTCTTTTCTTTTTTCTTTTCACCTAGGCGGTTCAAGCCTCTTGTACCCCTTCTCTGATCAATAAATTCCTCTTTTTATCGATCAAAAATAAAAATAAAAATAAAAATAGGATAGGTGTTGTCATTCAAAAGGCGGTTGGGGCTTAGCTTGTTGCTAGACTCCCTTCGAGTTTCTTGTCACGTGATAATGTATCCGACAATTTATTTGGATTAATACGAGCCTACATTGGCCTTTTGTTTCTTAAAAAAAAAAAAAGGACGGACGGTCGGAACTTCAAATCCCATCGTTTATTGTTTAGTTTACCGTATTCCAAGTTTTCTGAGTTAAGTAGCCAGGAGAATAGGCAAACAAAATCTGAAGTGCATCTGATCTTCCCAAGAAAAATAGCAAAACTACGAGGCAGAGATTCATAGAATCAAGATGCTTATTCACATCACATGTCATATGACTGTGCAAGGTTCAAGTTCCCAATTGCTCAAATGGCATACGACTTGTTTAATGTTTTATTTTAGAGGTACGGCGTATCTGAATTAAGACAAATAAAATCTGATACCGAAACAAGAAAACAAAAGAGTGATTCACAATAATATATACTAATGAAGATGCTTAATTGTTCGCATATAATGTGGGGAAATACTGCGATACGAGTCAGGATCCCCTAGATTTCCCCATTGTGAGTGGTGTTCATATATTTATAAATAAAAATATGTAAAACTGTGGGATTGCAATCCTGAAGGTTGTACACTTTGATAAGTGTCTTGGTAAAGGGGCGGTAGGAATCGGTAGAGGGGCGGCAACCTAATAAGACAAAAAAGGTCATTAAAAGTAAATTCAAGTGCCCCTTATTAAAAAAAATGGAAATGACCAATTAACCATTATTATTAATAATCAAGATTAGTGTTTGATAATCAAAATTAGTGTTTGATAATCAATTTTCACTTATAATAACTCTAAAATTAGATTTTTAGAGTTATAAAAAAAATAAAAAATTATTTGATATTTGTGAAACCCTAGATTTTGATTCACTCAACCAAAATGAGTGATTCAAGTGGCAAATTAGAGGTGAGTGATCAAAATTAGTTCCCATTAGCTTTTTGTTGATCAAAATTATCTAAAGTATGTAAAAAGATCAAATTTTTAAAATTTTCTGAAGAACATACGGTTGGAAATAAGTTAGTTGCCAACCGTAACTGGTTCAATTTGGGGAAAAACCCAATCGTAATACCCGATTCTGGTTTGCTAGAAAATCTTGGATACGAACCGTAACTAATTACGGTTCATAAAAAGGAATCGAAACCAACCGTAACTAAACTACTGTTGGTAAGTCATCTATAGTTTCGAACCGTACATCACTACTTCAAAATTCTTAACATTCAGGATGATATATGGTTGGTAACTTTCATTAAGTTACCAACCGAACCTAGGTGCGGTTGGTAACTAAGGTTTCGTACCAACCGTACCTAAACCTAATTCTCAAATTTTTTAAGGTACGGTTCGTATTTGGGTTGTTAGCAACCGTATGTTCTTCAACCAATACAGGTACGGTTGGTAATTGAGTTATTACCAACCGTAACTCGCTCATAAACCAGAAATTTCAATTTCAATTTTCATACAAAACCCTAATTTTTGATACAAAATTAACTTAAATTCAACACGATAAACTAAACCCTAACTGGGTTTTTCCAAATATTTTTCAAATCGCCGATTAATCGAAGACGATGAAATTTTCGGTTTTAATGGAGGTTAGGATTGATGGAGGAGAAGAGAAGATGAAGAAGAAGATGAAAAAAAAACTGGATTTGATTTTTTTTTTTCATTCAGGTTAAAAAAAAATTGATTTGATTTTGGTTGATTTAAGGTGAAAGGGTAATCTAGTCAATCTACATCCCTATAGGACACCCCCTAACCAATAAGAGGGACATTGCTATCACACTTGCCGCCCCTCTACCAATTCATGCCGCCCCTTTACCAAGCTTGTTTGATAACATGGTGTTAATGGTGATGAAAAGAATCATTTGTTTCTCGGAGAAATTATAGATGTTCACATTACAGAAGAGATGAAATACATGGACATCATTTATAGTTGTCCGTACAAATTAAGAACAGCCACACGTTTCTTACACGTGCAGACTACACACTAGACATGTGACTGTTTTTCTGCGTCACTGATGTTGTTAACCTGCAATGCTTCACTGGCTTGATGCACTACTGCACTAGCTTCAGATGTTCTTATGCTTTTATCCCCCTCAAACTAATGGGTGTAAGTCTTAGTTTGGATCTGAGATATTGAAACCTCGGACCATGAAGACCCTTTGTAAATATATCAGCAACTTGATCAAGTGTATGAACATAGAAAACATCCAATGCTTTGGCCTGCGCTAACTCCCTGATGAAGTGAAAATCTAACTGAACATGCTTCATTTTAGTATGCAGAACAAGATTTATGGCCGGTGAGATGGTGCTAATGTTATCACAGCCTATATAATCTGGGAATACCAGGAACTGGAAAATGCAGATCATGCAACACATAACAGATCCATAACATTTCAGCTGCACTGTTGGCAAGAGTTTTATATTCTGTTTCAGTGCTGGACCTGGAAATAGTAGATTGTTTCTTGGATGACCAAGAAATGATATTGAAGCCAAGAAAAATGCAGTAACCACCAGTAGACTTTCTGTCATCAAGAGAACCAACCCGGCCCAATCAGCATATGAAAATCCCAACAGAAAAGAACTTCCACTTGTATACTTCAATCCATAGTTCAAAGTGCCTTTAATATATCTCAATATTCTCTTAGCAGCAATTAGATGAGCAGTTCTAGGATTCTACATATACTGACAAACTAAATTGACTACAAAAGAGATATCTGGTCTTGTCCATGTAAGATATTGCAAATCACTCACCAATGATCTATATTCGTAGTATTGGGAAGTAGATCACCAAAATCTTGAGTTAGCTTTTTAGTAGCAGAAATAGAAGTTTGACAGGGTTTAACACCTTCCATATGATGTTTTTCCAATACATCAACTGCATACTTGGTTTGTGATAGGCACAAAGAATATGTAGTTCTCAAAACTTCAAGACCCAAGAAGTAGTGTAAATTACCCAAATCTTTAATGGGAAAGCTATAACAAACTTCAGAAAAGTTGAGGAAGAACCTGTAAGAAGGTGTTTATGGGTGAAAATCATTTCCGCCGATTTTGGTAAATTCGGTAGGTGAGTGAGAAACTGGTTTAAACCCTAAACAAATGTGTTGCACGTGAGCACTTTATAGATTCGAGAGATCAATCTGTACAAGTCCGGCCTAAACCAAGAAATGGCCGTTCCAGACTTGCTTCGGTCACAAAGTGGAGGAGAAGGGTTCATTTGGGGAGGGAAGCAAAGAAAGGTGTTGAGACCAGAATAGTGCAGGAGAGTAGCGTCTCGACTTGTATCGGAAAGTGAAAGCTTAGGAAGCTTGCAAGAGATGAAAGCTTTTGGAGAGCTTGCAAAGTTGCCTTTTCCGAGAGTGTTGTATTTTTCTCCGACCGAGACTTGTTGTCCGGTGGAAATAGGTAAGACCTATTTATATAAGTCGAGATTGAAACGTACCCGGCCTCATGAAGGAAGAGAGTAAAGGGTGAAATAATGGGAGGAGGTGGTAACCATAAGGTGTTTATGGGTGAAAACGTTTTTACCATTATTTCCTCATTTATTTGACCGCTTTATTCCTATTCACGCTTTCTTAACGTGAGCGTAGTGTACGCTGCAAGCTGTGACCGACAAAACAAGACCCTGGAAAGCATCCCCCAGTTTGTGTTGATGTCTCGAGTGTTGGTTGCACCTTGAGTGCAAGTGGCGCTGCTAGGGGCGCGTGTGGCATGTGCGGAATGCCTTTGTTGCGGATTGCACCTCGAGCGCAAGTGGCAATGCCAGAGATGCTAGTGGCGTGTGTGGCATGTGCCAATGGCATGTGCGGAATGCCTTGGTGGTAGGTTGTACGTTGAGTGTTAGTGGCAATGCCAGAGTTGCTAGTGGCGTGTTTGGCATGTGCCAATGGCGTGTGCGGAATGCCTTGGTGGTAGGTTGCACAGTTTGCAAGTTAGGCTACCAGCGTGGGTTTTGGCATGCGTCAATGGCACGTACGGCCAAGTTGGCCTAAGTTGCACGGCTTGCAAGTTAGGCTACCAGCTGTTGATGGTGGTTTTTGAACAAGGGATAAAATCGTAAAACCCCATGACCTAGTGTTACCCGCAACATATTAACTAAGAGCATTTAACTCAGGTGTAAATATTTAATAGGGGTATTTTTTCAAAATACCAGATTATGGTTTTCGACACAGAACCCTAATTCCAAAACCAAGCCGCACTCTGCGCACCATGACAACAATGTCTAACCAAGCCGCACACTGCGCACATGGCAACAATGCCAAACCAAGCCGCACACTGCGCACCATGGCAACAATGCCAAACCAAGTCGCACACTACGCACCATGGCAACAATGCCAAACCAAGCCGCACACTGCGCACCATGGCAACAATGCCAAACCAAGCCGCACACTGCGCACCATGGCAACAATGCCAAACCAAGCCGCACACGCGCACAATGGCAACAATGCCAAACCAAGCCGCACACCGCGCACCATGGCAACAACGCCAAAACCAAGCCGCACACTCGCGCACCATGGCGGCGACGCCAAAACCAAACTAGATATCGCACTCATTGGCAACCATGCCAAACTAAGCCGCTATGCCATTGGCACATGCCAAATATAGCGCCCTAGGCTTGCAAAACGTGCAACTAGGTCAAGATGGCCGTACGTGCCATTGGCACATGCCAACACGTACCACAAGCCATATTTCCAAGCCGCTATGCCATTGGCACATGCCAAATATAGCGCCCTAGGCTTGCAAAAGTGCAACTAGGTCAACATAGCCGTACGTGCCATTGGCACATGCCAACATGTACCACAAGCCATATTTCCAAGCCGCTATGCCATTGGCGCATGCCAAATATAGCGCCCTAGGCTTGCAAAACGTGCAACTAGGTCAACATGGCCGTACGTGCCATTGGCACATGCCAACACGTACCACAAGCCATATTTCCAAGCCGCTATGCCATTGGCGCATGCCAAATATAGCGCCCTAGGCTTACAAACCATGCAACCTAGGCCAAGTCGGCCACGCATGCCATTGGCACATGCCAACATGCTCGCTGGTAGCTTTTCCTACCAAGGCGACGGCCCTAACGGCCACACATGCCATTGGCACATGCCAACATGCTCGCTGGTAGCTTTTCCTACCAAGGCCACGGCCCTAACGGCCACGCATGCCATTGGCACATGCCAAACACACACGCTGGGGCCACGCATGCCATTGGCACATGCCAACATGCTCGCTGTTAGCTTTTCCTACCAAGGCCACGGCCCTAACGGCCACGCATGCCATGGCACATGCCAACATGCTCGCTGGTAGCTTTTCCCGCCAAGGCCACGGCCCTAACGGCCACGCATGCCATTGGCACATGCCAACATGCTCGCGGTAGCTTTCCTACCAAGGCCACGGCCCTAACGGCCACGCATGCCATTGGCACATGCCAAACACACACGCCTGGTAGCCTAACTTGCAAACCGTGCAACCTACCACCAAGGAATTCCGCACATGCCATTGGCACATGCCAAACACACACACTGGTAGCCTAACTTGCAAACCGTGCAATCTACCACCAAGGCATTCCGCACATGCCATTGGCACATGCCAAACACACACGCTGGTAGCCCTAACTTGCAAACCGTGCAACCTACCACCAAGGCATTCCGCACATGCCAAACACACACGCTGGTAGCCTAACTTGCAAACCGTGCAACCTACCACCAAGGCATTCCGCACATGCCATTAGCACATGCCACGCACGCCACTAGTAGCTCTGGCATTGCCACTTGCGCTCGAAGTACAACCCGCAACAAGGGCATTCCGCACATGCCAATGGCACATGCCACACGCGCCACTAGCAACGCCACTTGCACTCAAGGTGCAACCAACACTCGAGATATCAACACAAACTGGGGATGCTTTCCGGGGTTTTGGTTTGGCGGTCACGACTTGCGGCGTACACTACGCTCACATTAAGAAAGCGTGAAAAGGAATAAAGCGGTCAAATAAATGAGAAAATAATGGTGAAAACGTTTTCACCCATAAACACCTTGCGGTTACCACCTCCTCTCATTATTTCACCCTTTACTCTCTTCCTTCATGAGGCCAGGGTACGTTTCAATCTCGACTTGTATAAATAGGTCTTACCTATTTCCATCAGACAACAAGTCTCGGTCAGAAGAAAAATACTACACTCTCAGAAAGGCAACTTTGAAAGCTCTCCCAAAAGCTTTCATCTCTTGCAAGCTTCCCAAGCATCTACTTTCTGATACAAGTCGAGATACTACTCTCCAAGAATTATTCTGGTCTCAACACCTTTCTTTGCTTCCCCCACGAAATCAACCCTTCTCCTCCACTTTGTGACCGAAGCAAGTCTGGAACGGCCATTTCTTGGTTTAGGCCGGACTTGTACAGATTGATCTCTCGAATCTATAAAGTGCTCATGTGCAGCATATTTGTTTAGGGTTTGAACCAGTTTCTCACTCACCTACCGAATTTACCAAAATCGGCAGAAACGATTTTCACCCATAAACACCAGCGTGCGTGTTTGACATGTGTCAATGGCACGCATGGCCATTAGGGCTACGTCCTGGTAAGAAAAGCTACCAGCGATGCATGTTGGCATGTGCCAATGGCATGCGTGGCCAATTTGGGTCACGACATGGTAGGAAAATCTACCAGCGATGCGTGTTGGCATGTGCCAATGGCATGCGTGGCCAACTTGGGTCACGACCTGGTAGGAAAAGCTACCAGCGAGCGTGTTGGCATGCGCCAATGGCATGCTCGGCCATTAGGGCCACGCCCTGGTGAGAAAAGCTACCAGCGAGCGTGTTGGCATGTGCCAATGACATGCTTGGCCATTAGGGCCACGCCCTGGTGAGAAAAGCTACTAGCGAGCGTGTTGGCATGTGTGGCCAATTTGGGCCACGCCCTGGTAGGAAAAGCTACCAGCGAGTGTGTTGGCATGTGCCAATGGCATGCGTGGCCAATTTGGTCACGGCATGGTAGGAAAAGCTACCAGCGATGCGTGTTGGCATGTGCCAATGGCATGCATGGCCAATTTGGGTCACGACCTGGTAGGAAAAGCTACCAGCGAGCGTGTTGGCATGTGCCAATGGCATGCGTGGTCAATTTGGGTCACGAACTGGTTAGAAAAGCTACTAGCGAGCGTGTTGGCATGTGCCAATGGCATGCTCGGCCATTAGGGCCACGCCCTGGTGAGAAAAGCTACCAGCGAGCGTGTTGGCATGCGCCAATGGCATGCGTGGCCAATTTGGGTCACGACCTGGTAGGAAAAGCTACTAGCGAGCGTGTTGGCATGTGCCAATGGCATGCGTGGCCAATTTGGTCACGGCATGGTAGGAAAAGCTACCAGCGATGCGTGTTGGAATGTGCCAATGGCATGCGTGGCCAATTTGGCCTAGGTTGCACGGTTTGCAAGCCTAGGTGGGGGCGCTACTTTGGCATGGCGCGTCTAGGGCCAAGGTAAGGGTGTTTGGCTTGGCGTGGCGTGACCAGTGTAGCTAGGGCCAAGGCAGAGTGTGTTTGGCATGGCGCGGCTAACTTGGGCAAGGTATGGCTGGCATGATTTGCCATTGGCACGGAGGTGCGGCTAGCATGGTTGGCATGCTTTGGCGCGTTTGGTGTGGCTGGCATGATTTGCCATTGGCACAGAGGTTCGGCTAGCATGGTTGGCATGCTTTGGCGCGTTTGGTATGTCTGGCATGATTTTCCATTGGCATAGAGGTGCGGCTAGCCAGGCGTGGCTGGCATGATTTGCTATTGGCACGGAGGTGCGGCTAGCATGGTTGGCATGCTTCGGCGCGTTTGGTGTGGCTGACATGATTTTCCATTGGCACAGAGGTGCGACTAGCATGGTTGGCATGCTTTGGCGCGTTTGGTGTGGCTGGCATGATTTGCCATTGGCACAGAGGTGCAGATAGCATGGTTGGCATGCTTCGGCGCGTTTGGTATGGATGGCATGATTTGCCATTGGCATAGAGGTGCGGCTAGCTTAGGCTAGGCGTGGCTGGCATGATTTCCCATTGGCACGGAGGTGCGGCTAGCATGGTTGGCATGCTTTGGTGCGTTTGGTGTGACTAGCATAGCTAGGGCCAAGGCAGAGTGCGTTTGGCATGGCGCGTCTAGCTTGGGCTAGGTGTGGCTGGCATGATTTGCCATTGGCACGGAGGGAAATTAGGGTTTTGTTCGTTGTAACCCTAATTTGAAAAAATATCCCCTATTAATTACTGACTACATGCATTAAATGTTCTAATAAATGTGTCATCGATTACATTAGGTTATTCGGGATTTTACGATTTTACCCTTTGTCTAAAAACCACCATCAACAGAAGGATATCATCCACATATGAGTTTTATGTCATTAATGAGAGCTGGAATTGATTTGTCACCTTGTGAAATATTGAGAAGTTTTGTGCGTAACTGAATTGAATGAGTTGAGGATGATCTTGCAAATATTTCTTCAATGCTCTTCCACATATGATAAGATAAAGTAGATTTTGAGAAGTAAGCAATAACAGAATCAGAAATTGTTGAATTAATCCACATTCTGATTGTAGAATCTTCCTCAATCCAATCAGTATAATTCGTGTTTTCAATTCCATTTGCTTCATTACGTGGAGAAGAGTATTGTGGTGGACAAGGATATAAACCATCTAAGAACTTCATGAGCTTGTATCTCTGAATAACTGGATGCATAAAATTTTGCCAAGTAAAGTAGTTATCTTCTTTAAGCTTTAGTGTAACAAAATTGTTGATTTGATTAAGTGAAACCTTGGAGAACGTAATTGATGTAGGATTTTCCATTGAAGATGATGTGAATTCTTGAATCATAAACCAGATCTCAGATTCAAGAAGAAAGAAAATAACCAAAAAAATATGCAAGAAAAAGAAGAATAGCTCACAAATCTTGATTTTTGTGAGAGTAAGATTGTAACAGACGTAATTTTTAACGAAAGATTGAGATCTTAAAACTGAAAAACTTGAAGAATCACCAACAAACGTCACTAGAGGAGATCAAATCTTCAAACAATGAAGAAGAACAAAGCTACAATAGATACTTGACAAAGTAATGTGAATACACATGATCTAAAAGAGAAAATGATGATGAAACCCTAATCTAACATGTCTGATACCATGATAACATGGTGTTAATGGTGATGAAAAGAATCATTTGTTTCTCAGAGAAATTATAGACGTTCACATTACAGAAGAGATGAAATACATGGACAACATTTATAGATGTCCGTACATGTTAAGAACAGCCACACGTTTCTTACACGTGCAGACTACACACTAGAAATGTGACAGTTTATCATGCGCCACTGATGTTGTTAACCTGCATTGCTTCACTGGCTTGCTGCACTATTGCACTAGCTTCAGATTTTCTTCTGCTTTTACACTTCAGTATGAAACTATAGTAGTTTCGCGCGTGTATGCATGTTACTCTTCTTTTCTTTTTGTTGTTGCATGACGAAGTTGCACTATGGTCGGTCTACCAAATTTACCGTTATTATGCTAAAAAATAAAAGAACTTCCCGGTATAATGGTTTTAGATGGAAAATTAAAAAAAACTCGTGAGATTAGCGTATACCCAGATTAATTGGGGTATATAGGATCATGATGAAGTAAAATTGAAAGCCATTTACCCATATATTTTAAAGTGGCTAAATTACCCCTAAGTGATTAAGACTAATTTAAACTTATGAATTTTATTAGAAAAAAATTTAATCCAACAAAACTATTTGTGATTTAACTTATGAATCTTGTTAGAAAATTTTTGGTTTTTGAGATTTTTGTAACGAAAATAAATCACTCTAATCAAACACTTCTCGAGATGGAATCGTATTAGGTTTAGTCGATTTAATTCGTCAAAATGATCGCAGAAATTCAAATTTTCAGAATTCAGCCTATGAAAAGTCAGCATGCTCGACTAAAAAAAAAGACGTCAACTAAGCACTTTCAGAATTCAATGCATGAAAAGTCGGCATGCTCCGCTAAAAAAGAGCACACCGACCAAATTTAGCTGGCATGCTCGACTTAATAAAAACATGCCGACCGAACATTGACTTTTCGCATTTACAATCGTCATGGTACAAATGAATCACACTGACGACTATCTTTTAGTTTTCATCTTGTTTTTACAAAACCATAACGATCAATAACAAAATTGTTCACAGGAAAACTTGTTTTCTGAGAGTTATTAATCGTCAAGGTTTAGCTTTCCAAAACCTGACGACTATTCATACTACATCACTAGTCGTCAAGGTTTATGGATGAAGACCATGACGACCCCGTGAATGTTACTTTCAGAAATAAAACTCTTTGAAAAGTTTTCATGTTATTCATCCTATAATCTTGACGGCTACAAATAAATATTAAAAGTCGTTATGCTCGACCAAAAAAATACCATGACGACTGTATAACTTCAAGTCACTAATTTCTAATTTTCTGATCTAATTTGTTATTCAAATAACAAAACAAAGTACTAGATTGAGTTTGAAAGAATTAATCGTCAATAAAAAAAATATAATCGACGAAATTTTTTCATTCGAAAACGATGAAATATAGAAAAGGACAAAGGAATTGATCATTAGATTGATGATGAAAGAGAAGGAAAAAAGTAAAGTTTTGATCTAAAACCAAAAAGAGGTAGTTTTAGTTATTATTGGGGGAGGGTAATTGAGTAACTTTACACAAATTAGACACCCCTTAGCCGACTGTCTTCGTTGGAAACAAAATAAGCATACCCCAATTTGGCCAGGTTAAAAAAAAAAATGTTTCTTCTTCCTCTTCAGTAGAAAAAGAGGATTATTCTCTATTAGGCTTGTAGATAGTAGGCTCCTTCTTGCTGAAAAATTTTAAGTGAATTTTGGCCATTATGAGTTTTTTTTTTTTTTTTGGGAATCAGAAGTGGGTAAAATGAATATAACATTCATCTCAAAAACATATGTATGTTAAATCAAAAAAAAAAAAAAAACCTTTATTCTTTTATTTATCTATTTTATTATTAAAAAATAAAATAAAAATAAATTACAATAAATTGGTGGTAGCCTGGCAACAAACTGGACACCAACACCCTTTTGGAAAACCTATTCACTGAAAAAGAGTATTGCATATCTTATAATTAGCATCATGGTTTGTGATACAATTCTTCAACCTATTCAAGAAAAATGATAGTTTCTTCACCCAGCTCGCTCAAAGTCGAGAAAGCTAAAACACTAAAACCATAACCATGAATGGAGAGCACTTGTCTAAGTATTTACTGCGTTTACGCATAGTACCGCTAGATACAGCATGAACGGGTATGAAAGTACGTGCGAACTCCACCACCAATAAATGGTGAAACACCAGTAACATCGAAACAGACATCTTGACCGTCCTCTGAAATGTGAATATGTATGCGATATTCCCTAAAAGTCACTTCAATTACATGGTAAGATATAAATCGATAAAAAAAAAAAAAAAAGTTGAGAGAAATGGGGGAATTTGCTAAGATTATTTCTTATCTCTTTTCAGAGTACTGAATTTATTACCATAGCATAAAGGATTTTTTTTTCCGAATCTTTCATGCTACTCTGTGATATTCTAAGAAACATAGGTGCTAATATGGGATATCTACTTGATTGTGTCTCCGCAGTACTATACAGGTTAGTTATTAAATTAGGCCAACAAGCCAATAGACAATGACTGTCAAATTCAAGGTTGCCAACAAACCCGCTTAAAATAAATGTTCTGTTCATCAAATTGATGAAGAAAATTAGAAATGCAAACAACAAATTCATAGGTACGTATCGGATGCGTTAGCAATACAATTGCAGATCAACTAATAGTAGACGAAAACAATGGACACCCACATGCTTAACGAAAGAAAGATCAAACAAAGTACACGCTACTTATTGATGGCTAATAATTAAAGTGAGTCTAACTTGGTATCACATCACATATCTTCACATTAACAGCATCTAGCTAATAACTGGATCATAGTTTCATTCAAATATTACTCACTACATTCCCAAGAATAATAATGGACCAAGAGCTGTAGTTGATGATGGCAGGGTGGTAATGTTCCTGCAACAACACCTACACTGTAACAGAGAGGGAGCACATGCCATTTTAACTAATGAAGATCCTCTTGCCGAGCATTCAGTTTTACAATAATCACGTGTGCAAAGGCTGCAATCCATTGTACGAGTCGATATGAAGTTACATATGTTTTTTGGAGGTGTTGGCGAAGGTGGTGATTGGGATGGAGGTCGAGTTGAAGGTGGCGGTGGTGATGGAGAGAGTGGAGGGGGTTGGGGTGTGAGGTTTTCACAACAACACTGCTCATACCATTCATACACACGTATAGGAGGACCGCTACGTCCAGGAGAACCGGTACAATTTGCTACACACTCTGTTCTCACAGTCAACCTCCCTTTTTCTTTGCATTTTTCGTCACATAAAGATTTATGAATGCAATCTTCTCCATCTATACGTTTGATCTTTAGATATGTCTGTCCAGGCAAACATATATCGTAATCATATGGAGCAGGGCCGCTAAAGTCATCTGGATCTGGAGGAGGAGAAGGAGGACGGATGGGTGAGGAAGACGTAGATCTTTTTTTTTTTTTTTTTGAAGAGTAAGGTTAATATGTATAAAAAGAAAATGTAATAAGACCCAAGAAGGTCCCCATTTTTGTGTTACAGAGATTTATGAGCTATCAATCATAACTTTCCAGTGTGTTACGAGATCTCTAAATGAATTACCCCAAAACCATTTTTCTGCATTGCCCCATTGAAAGATCAAAGCTTTAACTTCATTGATGATTATTCCTTCAGCTCTATGGAGTTTGTTTGCCATAACCCTGCGATTTCTTTCTTCCCAAATAGCTCTGACAATGGCAAAAATAAGAATAGGCCAGATTTTCCTCCCTCTGTTACGACCTCGCCTGAATTTCCAAGCCAACAGCTGAGCTTCTAAAGAACCTGCTGTAACCCATCGCACATTGTAACCTCCAATAAAGTATGACCAAATTTTGTGAGCATAACTACAATGCAATAGAAGATGATTCACTGATTCAGGGGCTGAATTGCAGAATGCACACATTACATTCTGAATGTTGCTACCTCTTCTCACTAGATTATCAGTTGTAGGAATTGCATTTTGTGCCGCAAGCCAAAGAAAAGTTTGCGTTTTAGGAGGCACAAACTTTACCCAAATGCACTGGAAAGGTGGTAGAGCAGGAGTAATTGGAGGTTGTTGATCCAACAACCAGTTATAGCAGTTTTTGGTGGAGAAGCCCCCTGGCAGTATACAAAGTAATTCATCTTCTTGTTCAGTAAGATTAGGAGGAGATCCTAACCATTCAAAAAGCTGCAGAACTTCAATCTCTTCTGAATGATGTAGATTTCTTCTGAGTTGTATGTTCCAAGTATTGTTGACTATCATCTCTTGTAAACTGGCATTTTTTTGTACAGAAATTTTAAAAATATTGGGAAACTTACTTTTCAATGATTGATTGTCCTTCCATTTATCCCACCAAAAGTATATTGCTGCACCATTGTTAATTGACAATTGTGATATTCCTTCCACCACATATTTTTGTTTTTGAATTCCTTTCCAAATTCCTCTTCCTTGAGGGAGAGAAGAATCTTTCACCATTAAATCCTCTTGTTTCCCATGCATTTTAGTTCGAAACAGCTTCCTCCACAGATGATTAAGACGTAGATCTTTCACAGCAACATTTACACTGCACAGTACTATAACTTGGAAGGTGACACCTATAATCCACCATCGAAGTTCCCAAGTCCGAACATAGTTCCATGCACCAAACTTGACAGTCCAGGCAATTTCCGCTCCGCCATTTTACTACAATCTCCGAATCAATGTATATATCCCCAGGAACGCATATGTTCTTCCACGCTGATACCATCTCTACAAATATATATATCGAAAATGTTGTATGATAATACTCACAGACAAGCAACTGAAAATTACACTGCAGATCAACGATACATAAAGCTATTACGAGTACACAAGTTACCTGTACTGATAAAGAAGACCGCAAGTAATGCAAATACACTTGAGCTAGAAAAGAGCACAGGAGATCCTCTCCTAGTTATTGCCATATTCACTGGTAAGCTCCGCAAGTCCTAGTTTTTTGTTCCAAGCTAGAATTTCTCTTCTTATTTTGAACGTTGTTGAATTTTTAGGACACCATATCTGAGCTAGCTATGAAGATAAGCATCTTAGTAACTAAATTACAAAGTAAAAATAAAAAAAAATATGTACACACATCATTTTTGTATTTTATTTCAAGTTATATCATTTTTAAATAAGTGTTGTTAACCTATTTAACAGAGAATCAAACAAAATAAAATTTAGTTATATCATGATATTGTTTTTAACTATCTGTCATTAGTTAACTTTTATGGGGGGGAAAGAAAAGTTTAGCAACAAATATGTCAGTCTCAACATGGCTCTCATGTTGATGTTCTTCAGATGGGATTCCCCCGGATATGATAAACGACACATACAGAATAGGTGTGTCGTTATCTATCTTTGCTCTAATCCTACAGAGACCAATTGGTTCATTTTAGGTGAGGTTTTTTTTTTTTTTGGTTATTAAATGTTCATTTCCGTCCGTTGTTTGTGACGGATCGATGTGTTCATTTCGGTTTTGAGTTAAAAATCACAGAATGAAGTTTAGGCTACCTACATGGTGGATTGGTGCATGCAGACTTTGCATTTTGTAAACTGGCTGACAGTATATTACTACCTTGTGTTCTAGAAAAGAATTACTATTTTTATTTTCCATTTTAACCTAAAAATAGGTTAAATTGAAAAAAATGATAGTTTCTTCTTTCCAAAAATCGGAGGATTAATAACTAGTCATAAAAATCCAAGGTGACCAAACTTGTGGTACAAAAACCCCATTCAAATGTTGGGATCCATTAAAACTCCATCTTAAACAAAATTGATACAAAAGCCCCATTCAAATGTTGGGATCTATTAAAACTCCATCTTAAACAAATTTGATACAAAAGCCCCAAATTTTTAAAAATTGATACAAAAACTCCAAATTTCAAAATTGTTTCTTTAGATTTTATGATGAAACCAAAATTGATTTCATCAAATTCTTTGGGGTTTTTGTGTTACTTTTGTTTTTTTTTTTGGGTTTCTGTGTTACTTTTGTTTTGATGGGTTTTTGTGGATAGATAGTGACACCTTTGGGGTTATAACTCGCGGACCGACAATTTAATTCATATGTGCTTAGTGCAATATTCGTCCCAATGCTTATTTATAGTTGGCACGTCTTGGGAATCCAATATCAATATGAGTATATGATTTGTTCCCGCATTATCGCGAAGGCAATCAGAAACACCAAACTGCCCGCCGCAAACACTAATATACATACAAAGGCGAATTTTTTTTCCAGGAGCTATATAATAATTAAGTTCACCAAAAGTAAAAGATAAGCCAATTTTATTAACCTAGGAAAACAAAGCGCAGTGATCAATGATGGGGACGAAAGAAACGAGCACAAAATGCAGTACGAAAAACAGATCCCCTGATTAATCTCAGTAACTAATGCTGCTAATGATATTCTTCAATGCCAGCAGTAAGGGACCGTGAAGATTCCAATAGTTTGTAATTACACGGTTCCTGACCTGGCAAGATCTGAATACTGAGCTCCGGGCGACAAGTATGGCTGCAAGGATCTGGTGGGGGTGGGGAGGGAGCCGGAGGTGGAGGTGGAGGGGGTGATGGATCTGCACAACAACACTGCTCAAACCATTCATACCTAGCTTCAGGATAAACAAAACCACCTGCCACGCACTCTGACCTTGCCATTGGAACCTTTTTTCTGTTGCAATACGACTCACAAACAGGTTTTTGAATACAATCAAGTCCATCTTCATGATAAAACACTCTATATTCTTGTCCACTCTCACATATGTTATAATGTTGTGGCCAGAGACCCTCGAATTCAAATTGAGATTGAGGTGCTGGAGGAGGAAGGGGCGGCGATGGAGGTGAGGAGGGTGATGGTGGTGATCTTCCTCTTCCACAACAACACCTACATCTTATGGTATTAGATGATACAAGGCATCCATGATTTACCTGTGGAAGTCCCAAGACCAAACATTGTTCATCACACCAATCTATGCAAAACTGGCAAGTTGCACCCCCTGGTGGAAGTGGAGTGCTGGTTGAGTCCATGTATATATCCCCTGGAATACAAAGATCTCTCCTCCATGCTGACGCTGTCTCTGCAATTATACGACAGTTTGAGAAAACATTCCCCAAATGGGTTTATATCAATATGACTGACTATCAAAACAGAAAAACTACCTAAAGACCTTTGAAACAAAAGAGAAATCTTGCAACATCGCGAAAACAGATCGACAATTTTTTTTTTACAGCTACAAAACGTACCTAAGGAAACAATGAGGCATATAATTATTGCAAAGAACCCAGAAGATCTTCTCCTAGTGAGTTCCATTTCCCCCTAGATCAACAACTGTTAATCAATGACAGTTTTACTTTTCAGTGTTGATAATGTTAGTGAGTCTTTTAGACGCCATATGATATGCTATTTGTAGAGGTAGTAAAAATGTACCGATACATGCTGCTTCATCGCATCTTCCACTTCCATACGTGTTTCAAACCCTCGATTGGCCTTCGCTAAGACCAAATTTTTTGCTCAATGGCAATCAAGATATCCACGTAGAAACGTATACACCAGCGTTTACCAAAATGCAAGAGCACCCTATCATATAGTTCGCAAACATTAAATTATATACGTCGATCTACTACTAAGATACCCGCTTGGACAGTGTACTACTATTCAATACATGCAAGATCTGAGCAGACTAAAAAAAATTAGATTTAATCGAAGAACAAACAAAAATATAGGCAAGGGATGTTTGTTTTGTTGTGTATAAAAAATTATTTTTTAAATTATATAATCCAAAATAAACATTCAAGTAATATAGCAGAGAATCAAAACAAACTTAAAAAGATTGTTTAATGAGATTTTGTTTTTACTGCCCATGTGTTACTGAAAAGATTTATGTTTGATTAATTTATCACTTACACAAAACAAAAATGACAATTTAAGGCCGGTTCCTACGGGGTGTGGCTAACCCATCTATTTGCCATGCCAGGTGGCCTGGTAAACGGGCCGCGTCACTATGGGAAAAAAGATAAGCGATCGAGTTTCCACCGAGCGGTCGAGACTACACCGCTAGCGGTCTGTTTTCGATCGCCCGGTCTAGTTTACACCGCTAGCAGTGTAAACTCGACCGTCTACGGTCGGTGATCTACCGCCTATAAATAACACCATTCCCTTCGGATTTCATTTACAAAAAAATTTTCTCCCCTTCTATAGAGAGCAGACAAGAGCGATTAAAAATGAGTAGTTCCAAAACAAATAGACAAAGGAAAAGAAACAAGAAAGAAAAGGGAAAAACTGTTGCGGATAGTGATATCGTATGGGTTCAGGATAAACAACATGAGTTCGCTAATGTTAGTCGTCATCACACTCCAACTATGGTGGAAGAGACTCTGCTACCACCAACAACAACAAACGTGGAGACGGATTTCCAGTCTCCTATTGGCTTCATGCCCCAAGGTCCTGTAATTTACTTCTGGTGGTGGCGTATATATGGATGCATTTAGGCAATCTGTAATTTATACCCCAGCAAGTTCAACATTTCACCGATTTCAAGCACCTCCAATGCCTCCGGTACCATTTCAAGGTTATGAATCATCTGATGCTACTCAACCACCATCTCAGAGTCCAAATAATGAGTTTTCACAAGATCAAACAGGCTTAGGGGATGATTATATATTTGGTAATCGTTAGTTTGATAGATTGTTAATCGTTAATATGAATCGTGGTTTGTTTAAATCGTTAATGTAATTGCACTTTTGTTTGATAAATAATAATCTTCATTTAAAGTTTACTACATAAGTTAAAATTGAGAACTTAAAATTGATAAGCTAGATTAAATTGGGGCAACACTTTTAACATTTATAACAACTTGCATATCGGAACTTCTCTCTGTTGTCACAGAGCCACTTTGCACGACATCTTTGATCATCTCCAGCAGGGTTTCACCACTTCTCATGTTTCGAGCCTCTTCCCTTATCATACCAATATACTTGTTAACATTCTTGGATATTATGGAGAACCGAGCACTCAACACCATCGAATCACGATTGTTGAGGTTCGTTGTTTCTTCTTCAAATTTTAGTAAAACGCGTCCCCAAAACGGAGTTAGCCGTAATGCGCCATCAACGATTGGATGATTAGTGAAGAAAACATATTTCCTGCAGATGCATTCATCTTCTAACGTGCTAAAATTGCGCTGCTTTGCAACTCTCCAACTATTTGCTCTTCTTATTTCATTTTGCACACTAGCTCGAAGTGCAACTCTTTGATTTTCGGCCGCATGTTGCTCTTCTATGAATTGAGCCATAGACATGTTTTGAGCCATTGGAAAATCTAAGAAAATAGGAAGAAGGTGTAAGTTAAAATGGTAGAGGAATGTGGTATTTATAAGGGGAAGATTTATGGCCGTTGGATCAGATTCTACATAGCGGTGTAGTCTAGACCGACCGGTCTTATAGAATTCGTTAACGGTGTAGTAAACACCGAGCGGTCGAGTCTCGGTAGAAACTTGACCTGGCCTGGCTAAGTGGCAAATTTGCTACTTAGCCAGGCCAGTTTGCCAGCTCCATAGTGGGTGCAAAAATGGCAAACTATAATGTTTGCCATGCCCAAGGAGAACTTTTGTCTTAGTTTGACACCCATTGATCCATTTGAACATGGTATTTTCTCCCGATGATGCTGACATGCATGTTTTACGGGTAACATGAACATGAAGATCTTCATTTGTTTCTCTCATTAATTCAATGCACATAATTGGTTGAACAACTACTAAACCTTATTATCTTAAATAATGAAGGAGCGGGTGCTATTACACATATTAGTGGACAATCAATAAGCATCATTAAACCGTCAGATTTGTTTAGAAGGGCACACAAGTGAAAGCAAATTTTGCAGAATACAAAATACATGTTCATCGTGTTGTTATGTAATCCTACGAGTGATACATGCCAGTATGCCACAACTCAAAATTTAACTTGAAATGATTAACACTTATATACAAGGTCAGATAAGGTCTCTACCAAATATGTAAAATGGCTCCTTATTTTATTTTTTTTGTAAAATAAGAATTAGAAGAACCTTTTAACAAAAAAAAAAAAAAAAGGAAGGGGTGCAAAGTACAAATATAGATAGTGTGTATTTACCATGTTGATGAAATGAGCAAAAGATTCAGTTTTCTCATTAAAATACGAGTATTACACTCCATCCACAAACAACACATTATCGCCGGAGGAATAAATTCCAGACATATATAGGTAGGGCTGCACAAAACTGAACCAAAACCGAGAACCTAAACCGAAACCGACCTTTTAAAACCGAACCAAACCGAAACCATAACACAATGGTTTCATTGTGGTTGTCAGTTTTGAAAAACCGATAAAAGTGGTTTCAGTTTCGGTTGTTGCTCAAAACCGAACCGAAAAAACCGTGAAAACCGAATGATATATACATTGACTAATTATAGCCATCGATATTGATAATAGTTAATCGTAGCCATCAAGAATTAGGTATATTGGTCTCATCTTTTTCTTTCCAAAGATAATGATCCCTTCCTATTTCTCTTTCATTGTTTCCCTAAATTTATCGCTTCTCTTCTACGCATAAAGATTCACCACCATCACCAGATTCATCGAATCATCGCCATCTTCTTCTTCTTCTTCTTCATCATCTTAGAATCCACTAAGTAATCACAAATCTTCCATGCAAGGTTCCAAATCAGCACCCTTGTAAGTTAATCTTTGATATTCAGTGATGTTCTTTTTCTTTTATTTGTTTCTAAACATGGGTTTTCATTAAGTTTAGGAATTAAGGTTTAATATGTGGGATAATTTGGTGTTTGATAGAATTGATTTACTTGTTTTATAAGTTTGATATTTAGGATTCAGTGGTTGAACTAAGGATCTATACTCTCAATTATTTTAAGAGGTCCGAGAAGCGATTGGGTTTGATTTTAAGTTGGTTAGGTTTTGTATATTGAGGTTTTAAATTTTATTTGAGGAACTGAATACATCAGGTTTTGTTGGTGTTAATGAATTTGTCTTTGTTGTATGGGTTCATGTAGTTTCACCCAAATTCATGTTGCATTGAGGTGTGGTTTTTCTTTTTCTTTGTGTTATAATCTGTGCAAGTCTAGGTTTTGATGGATTGCCCAATTTTTTTGATTGATTGTAACAAGTATGCATTTGTAATTGAGGGAAACATGGGAATTCTGCTATTATTACCAGTTTTCGAGTGTATTAATTGTCATGAATGGATGGTTGAGGAAGTTCTGATCTCCCTATGTTTGCATGTAAACACTTCTCCGTCTAATTTTATTACAGAATATGTGAAATTCGGATCTCCCTGAGGAAGTTCTGATCTCCCTATGTTTGTATGTGCAGGTACTATTAAACATTCCATGGAAAACGCAACACCAATTTGTAAAGAACGTCAAGTAAGGCCTGCAGTGTGGGATCACTTTGATATGGAAAAGGCGCCTTCGAAATATGCAAGGTGTCGTTATTGTAATAGAAGATTTGCTGCTGATCCTATGAAGAATGGAACCTCTGGGTTGATTGCTCATCTAAAGAGATGCAACAGCTTCAGATGAACAACCAGTTATGAACTTATTATTTTTGGGTTGTTCTTTTGTTGATAAAGAGAAACTAGACTCTTTGTTGTTAATGTGTATTGGAAGTTGAAACTTTTGATGTATTTGTAACTTAGTAAAAAATTTGACATCTTCAGGAAAATTCCTTGTCAGTTTAAACTGACAGAAACAAGATTTTTATGGAACCTTGTTGGTTAACCAGAACCGGATGGTTTAAAACAGAAACCGAGAGGTTCAAAACCGAATGAAACCGAATAGGCTAAATGGTTTCATTGGTTTTCATTATTGGAAAATCGAGTACTTTGGTTTCGGTTTTGGTTTTGCCAAAAACCGATGAAAACCGAACCATGTGCAGCCCTATATATAGGCATCTTGAGCAATCACATCTGTCTCTATTAAACGAATAAGGTGTCCCAAATACATAGCCGGAGACTCATTATCCGCGAGGATGAATTTCCTAGAAATTCATCCCTATCCAAGACTCTTTGTCCCCAAAAGTGTTGCTTGATTAGCAAAATGTTTTAGCCTTCATAATGCCTTCATTGTCGGTTACATACAAGATGAATAACATGACCCAGAATAACTTCTTTTTTCCCTATAACATAAGTTAACACATTTAAACGTCCAAGGTGTAGTTGTATGTTAATTTTTTTTGAACATGCAATGTCAATGCTAGATGCAAAACTTATGAATGAAAAAAATATTCTCCGGCTATAAATCTATGCCTCTAGCTCTCTCTCCACTTGAATCAAACTCAAATTAAGATGATATTAGAATTCTTCGTAGTATATCATTCTATAATGAGACCTTGGAGAAAACTATATTTCCAACTTAGTAATCATCTACGTAGCAATAAGCTTAATGCTTAAGAATTGGTTGAGCAGGTCTTCCGAATTGTACTCCAAAATGATTGTGCTGTATATAAAATATAAGGACTGCTTTATTGTTGTTTTTCAAAAAGGAAAAAAAAAAAGGTCTACCTTATTGAACTTCAAATAAATCATATATACCAATAATTATCTTCTTTTGTTTCACCATTTATAGAAATATTTCAATTACAACTAAGAGGAAAAGAAAGTCTTATTTCTTAGTGAGTAACTTATTTCCAAGCTCAACAATATCAACTTCATTGAAATGACTCTCAGGGATCCAATTAACGGTCTTCGGATCTTTCATCCAAAAGACTTCACTAGACTCTTTTCCTATGGCTGCAACAGATTTGTTTCATGTTTTTCCAGTTTCTGAAATCACTTTCTTCACAACCCTTGTTGTCGACGAAATAGATGTTGGAATATTTTTAATCTGCGCTATCCAGGGGGTCACGGGGCGTAGCCCCCCAGGCTGTGGTCGACCCCGGAAGAATTTTTTGGTGGTACGTAACTGTTTCGACAGTTACAAACATATCCAGAATCTTCGAATCCAATAGACGTCATTGATGTCTGATGATGAAGAGACTCATCGTTTCGTGAAGAGAAACATGTTGGTGAAAAGATGTCTATTACCAACAGATGCGAAAACCTCTATAAATAGCATCTCCCAAAAACTCGTTTAAAACATATCGAAAAAACCTTTTCTGTTTTTCTCTCTTTCAAAAGCTTCATCAGAAATTTTGTTTACATGTGTTCTTGATTGGATCAAGGAGTACAAACCTTGAATTCAATTTCTGTTGTAGGGCTTTCATTGTATCCTGAAGGCATTATTTCACATACCTGTTGTAATCTCCAATTTATTGGGAGGGTAGAAATAATTATCTAAAAGAAATCTTATGAGCCTTGAAAGTTTGGAGTACAACAATCTCTTCCTGTGTTATTTCATCTTCTATTGCAACCCAGTTTTTTCCAACAATAGATGTCTTTACATTTTCGGTTGTGGATGCTGAATATCCTCTTCTACAATTCATAACACAAAAATCATAAATACCTAGATATTAAACATAACAAAAAAGGATCATGCAAAGAGAAAGTGTGTCATATCTTGAGAAAAGACGTCGTCAAGGAAAACATGTGGCCGAGAACACGTGAAAAAACCCATAAAGAAAAACACAACAAAACAAATCCCAATAACCCATGCAATAAATCATGGAATGATGATACCAAGACTTTGTTTGAAACTCTACAATAAAAAAACACTGAAAAATAACCTTTCGAAAGCGGTAAAAATATATCATATATTGAGGAAAGTACAAAAATTCAAACTTTTATGTTTCTCTAGAGTCTAGACGAGTTTCGATCTCGTGTATATTTTCTCTAAAATTGCCAAAGTGTAATCGCAAACTGGGATCACGATTGCAAACTATTTTTTTTCTAATCGAATAGATAAAACTATATTGAAACATCAAAGATTTACGCACACGAAACTATACCCTAAGTTCTAAGAAGATGAACCACCGATACAAACTCAAAACTTGAATAATAAGAAAAAGATAAAGAAACTTAGATGCTATACAAAGAATGAATTAGTATATGGTGATCAATGGTGATAAGCACTTCTGCAATGCATATGCCAACCTAGAAGCATCCAATGAATTTACCACCGTAAAGGATTTAATACTAGCGAGTTTCGAACTTAGGTCACTAATATCATCACCCATAAATTTATCACTGTATTAAAGTGAAATTTGCGTGTGTTTTATTATGTTGGTAATCACAAACACCACATTATTGTCGAAAGATTAAGATTCTAAACATGGGCATTTTGAACATTAACACTCGGTTTCTGCAAGATAGAGTCCAAAGAGTCCCCTCCCCTCTCTTCCCTCTCCTCTGAAAAGAAAAGGAACTTTAGCCTCCTTCATCTCTTGCTCAGTAAAGATTTTATTTTTTGTGTTTTAATTATAAAATATTCTTTATTTAGTTCCCTTTTCTTTTTAGTACTTCTAGTCTTCACTGTTGTTGGTGATTGTTGTCTTCACCATAATGGTGATTTTTAATTTATTTTAAGGGCTTACGGTCTTTCATTATGTGGATTCTTAAGTATGATGTCGTACTCCGGATATTAGAATTCTCAAGATTTTGGAAAGATTACTCCACTTCTAAAAGAGCATCACTTTATCAAGACAACCAACCTTCTCTCTGATTTATTCGGTTTTATTATTCTTGTCTCAGGTCATTTCTCGGAGTTCCTTCTGTTTTGCTTGACGAAATTTTTGATCTTGTACCGTCGCAAACATGTTCTTTTTTGTAAAAAGGTCCGTTAAGCATCTTGCTTTAGTCTTATTTAGGCTGGGTTTGGTAATGCTTTTATTTTTCCAAAAGCACTTTCAAAACCTATATATGTCAATAATTTTTGAAATTGGTGTTTAGTAAAAAAAATCAAAGTGCTTATTATCTAAAGCACTTCCCAGATTCCTCAATTTTTAAAAGCTTGGGAGGAGGAGCTTTTAAAAGCTACAAAAGCATAAGCTGTGGTCCCACCAAAATTTAATGCTTGATTTATCTTTTTGTCCCTATTTTATTTTGTAAATGACAAAAATTACCCTTAAATATATGTACAATCAATTTTTATTTCTTATATTTTTAGAACACGCAATTGGGGGATATAGAAACTAATTGGGGGATATGAATTACTTCCCCCAACCCATGGTGTGTGCTAAGGGGTGACTTTTGGGGGCGAAAATACTAAAATACCCTTCCCACAAAATAAAAATCAAAAACTTAAAATCAAAAAACAAAATCATATCCCCCATTTCCATCTCCACTTCTTATTAATCTTATTTAGGGGTGGAGCTTTGAAACCCAAATATTTCCCATTCCCTTTTAAATTCTAAACTCTCCCCACTCTATATCAAATTCTCTTCTCCTCACTTTGGAAACCAATTTTTTTATTCGGAAGTGATGAAGATCATGCTGAAAGTGATGATGACCTTTCAAATTCTAAACTCTCCCCACTCTATATCAAATTCTCTTCTCCTCACTTTGGAAACCAATTTTTTTTTATTCGGAAGTGATGAAGATCATGCTTAGAAAGTGATGATGACCATGCCGAATTGATGAAGACCATGCCGGTATCATGTTCCGATATGGTCTTCATCAATTCCGGCATGGTCTTCATCACTTCCGTTTTGAATTTTTTCTGGTATTAATCGGTCCACTTCCGGCATAGAAAATAAAGCAACATGGTATGCCGGAAAACAATACCTGCATGGTCTTCATATCAACTAACCATGCCGGCGTGGACTGATTAATACCAGAAAAATTCAAAACGGAAGTGATGAAGACCATGCCGGAATTGATGAAGACCATATGCGGAACATGATATACCGGATGCTCGAGAATTTCCTATCAATGCCTAGTCAAGTGAAAAAAAAATCAACATTCGGATACTTTTCATCCCTTGTCCTAGATAGAAATTTAAGCAAAATACTATGCCGGAACATGTACCGGCATGCTCGAAAAGTAGATTACCATGCCGGTACCTGTTCAAAACCAGAAAAAAATCAACATTATGAAGATCATGGGTTTTTGGTTGAATACCATGCCGGCATAGTGGCAAACAATTTATGAACATTTCTAACAATTGCCCGCATGGGTTTTTGGTTGAATACCATGCCGGCACCAAGCTTTTTCAGCTGCAACAATGGTGGATTCAAAGAAAAAAAATCAATTTTTCAACCTCTTATTAGCGATAATTCTCTCATCACAATCATCTTCCATTTTCGAAAAAAAAAATTCCTCTCAAATATTTGTTTCCCTCCTTCTACTCTCACCCAAACACAAATAAAAATTCACACTAATCTATCCCCCAAATACTTATGATTTTTACTAATTATTATTAACCACTAAAACTAATTAGTGAGGGGTAAATTAGGAATTAAAAAAATAATTACATAAGGGGTGACCAAGAATTGCTATTGGGACTCCTATTTTGTCTTGTAGCTATATCCCCCAATTAGTTTTCATATCCCCCAATTGTGGGTTCTATTTTTATTCTTTAAATATTATTATATTTTATTTTCAAACTATTGAATGATACCATTTCATTTAATTTGTCAAAAATAAAAATAAAAATAAATTTTAAATAATTACTTAATTTTAGTTTATTTTTTGTTTGAAAATTATATATCTTTAAAATTGGTTAAGTAAAAATAATTTTTCTTAACAATCATAATAATAATAATAATTAGTAAAATTTAATATTTAATCTATTTATATTTAATAGTAAAAAAAATTAATTATTTAACCCCAATAAAATTGAATAAAACTATTTTTAGAGATATGTCTGTTTTTGTCATTTTCCACAACAACAATGATTGAATCTAGTATTTTACCAAACACACTTTGATTGTTTTTTTAATCAGCTT
Source organism: Papaver armeniacum (assembly GCA_023531295.1). NCBI lineage: Eukaryota > Viridiplantae > Streptophyta > Magnoliopsida > Ranunculales > Papaveraceae > Papaver > Papaver armeniacum. The sequence goes on along the minus strand of JAJJWW010008294.1, from coordinate 431,418 downwards.
TAACTTTAATTAATATTTTACCAAACGTCTAACTGTTTTTTTTCTCGCAAATATAAGACAAAGAACGCCACAAATGAAGAAAAGTGCTTTTACAAAAGCTGCAGCAATACCAAACTAAGCCTTAATAGTTGCTTTAGCATGTTTCTATTGATGAATGAATCGACAAAACCTTTATAACAAAAAAATATAATAAAATAATTTTTTTTTCTTTTTTTCTTAGATTTTGTTGAAATTATTGATCTTGTAATGTTACAAGCATGTAGTTTTATTTTAATTCTTTATATATTTGATATCGTGGAAATTTCTGAGGAACCCAAATTCGGTTCATCTCTCTTCCAAAAACCCGTCATTAAGATTACATATATGTGTAGTCCAAAAATTAAGATCCACCGTTAAAAATGATAGTTTTAGACTGATTTGTATTTTCACATTTTGGGATAGACTAATTTAACCTTAATTAATTAGTTACGAATTATTTAAAAAAAAACTTTTAATGAAATTCGGTTGATAAGACTCAAGTCATGGACGTTTTTATGGGCATTTTTTCCTTTGACTATGGACAGTTGTTTGATGCCATTATTTGTGGCGGAAGTTACTCCTTTTTTTTTCTTTATTTACCAATAGTTATGACATTAAATCTATTTCTTCATTACGAGATCGAGAGAGAAACAGAGATCTAAAAATTAAGTTTCTAACAGTTGTGGAAGGTCTGATTACCAATGTCAATACGGATCACTAAAGAAGAAAGAGGCAAGATTCTAAAAGATCACTAGTGATTTTATAGTTGTTTCACTTATGTAAGCAAATTAAATTGTATGGCTAAATTCTTATCTCTTGTTTTTATCTTGATTATTACTTTCTGTTACTCCTGTAGAGGAGTTGATTCTAAAACACCGTGCTTCTATTAATGAAATTTTTGTTTTTTTTAAACGTCTTTCTAATCTTGTAATTTTTTAGATTTTGTTTGTTCTTTACATCTATTCTTATTCTCTGATTACTAGAAGTGGAACTTGTAATAATAACCGATCATGACTAACGCTTACTACATGTGAAAGTTGCGATTTTCATCAATAGTGTAATACGATGAAAATTGAAATTTTCACTGAATACTACAAGTGAAGACTGAAATTTTCACCAAAATTCATCGGGACATTATTAATGGTGAAAACTCTAATTTTACCGTAAAAATATCGAGTAAAAACCTAATTTTTCTGAATTTTCACTGAAAATTATGATTTTCACGCAAGTGAAAAGTTGATTTTTCCAAAATATCTCAAGTGATAATTAGGATTATTTTTTGGCCTGTTTTTGGAGAAACAAATATGTTGGCGTCATAAATGGAGAAATTTATTTTAGATTTTTAGTGGACTCAAATGTATCACTTGTATTTCAACTGAAAATTGATATTATTACTAAGTTATAAAGAAACGGATTTTCAAGGGCCCGTTGATAATTGTGATTTTCCAACACTTAACTGATTATAACGGGTGAAAATTTGTAATTATCACTAAAATTTGAAGGGTGGAAATTTATGATTATCAATAAAATTTGACAACTGAAATTTTTGATAATTGAAATTTTCACAAAACAATGGTTTCGACAAGTTAAAATTGTTGTTATCACTAAACGGTGAAAACCTGAATTTTCAAATTGAACAGACGTGGTAAACAAAAATAGTAAAAATAAATTTTTATGGAGACTTTTAAGGAGCTAATTTAAGGAGACTTTTAAGGAGCTAATTTAAGCCTAATTATCATTAAAATGAATTTGAACTCCAATCGCGCTTTTAACTTTAAAATTTAGTTGGTGATGATAATTTAGGTAACTAATTAATGAGTAATTTTAGGAAGTCAAACAACTAAATAAGTATGCATGCGTGATAAAAGGTAGAGTTAATTTAGGAATAATTTAAGATCACGTTTTTATTTTTGATTTAAAAAAATATTAATAGAATAAAAGGTTAATTTAGTAAACTAATGTTAATTTGGGTTCCATATATTATGAATTTTAATGGTGGGCTAGTCATAAACAAAAAAGAGAAAAAGGGCTAGAAATAAGTTCCCCCATTTGATATCTACGTAATTTTGATTTGCGATTAATGAATGAATGGGCAAAAGCATTACAACAACAAATCAAAACATTTTCTTCTTCCACATAGAGAGTCCCACTTAATGCGTTTTCGTACCATGAAAACTAAATGAGTCCTAAATTTAAGCTGGAGACTCACTAGCACGAAGTTGCTAGCAAGTCATCCCTATCCAAGCTATTTTCCCCGTTAAGTGATGCTTGATTAGGGAAGGTTTTAGCCTTCGTATTGCTTGATCTTAGATCATTATCATTTTACACACAAGATGGATAACATGACATAAAAATAATACATTCCAACGTACGGGGTGCAAGATGTGCATGCAATGTTAATGCAAGTTACAAAACTTATGAATGAATAAATTTTGTCTGGCTATAAATTTGTGTCTCTAGCTATCTCTCTCTCCATTTGATTCAAACTCAAACCAAGATGATATTAGAATTCCATAGTGGTGTATAATCTAGAAATGCTTGTTTATCATTCCATAACGAGACATCGGAGAAAACTATGTTTCCAACTGGGTAATAATCTCGATGCAAATAGCAAGGTATCTCCTCTAGTTTCTTATGTTATATTATTCTATTTGTGATACTTTGAAATCTGGTTTACTCATGATGTAATAATTTCATGGCCTTCGCATTTACTGTGTGATTCAACCGAAACAATTCATATGTATTGATAAACTTCAAATAAGTCATATATTTCAATAGTTTTCTTCTTTGGTTTCACCATTTATGGAAGTCTTTCGATTACAACTAAGAGAACAAAAGTATGCCGCGCGCTTATTTCTTAGATAGTAACTTATTTCGAAGCTCAGCAACATCAACTTCATTGAAATGATTCTCAGGGATCCAGTTACCGGTTTTCGGATCTTTCATCCAAAAGACTTCGCTAGACTCTTTTTCCACGGCTGCAACAGATTTGTTTCTAGCTTTTCCAGTTTCTGACAACACTTTCTTCACAACTGTTGCTGTTGATGAAACAGACGTCTTTACATTCTCAGCTGCCGACACTGAATATGCTCTTCTATAATTCATAACACAAAAAACCATAATTAGATATGAGTCACAAAACACACTCAATACTACAGAAAGTAAAAACTGATCAACTATTTAAACCGAGGCATAAAGAATCGTAGTATAAAAAAGAAAGCGTGGTAAATCTTGAGAAAAGACGACAGTCGTAGGAAACCTGGTGAAAACACGCAAAAAGCCCAATAACCCATGCATTAGGTTAGTGCTGCTTAAAGAAGTTCCAAATATGCATTAGGTTAGTGCTGCTTAAAGAAGTTCCAAATCTTTCCAAACTCTACGATGGTAAAATCATGGAATGATGATGATATACCAGGACTCGGTTCGAAACTCGACAGCGATCCTACCGAACGCTGGAAAATAACCTTTTGAAAGAGGTAAGAATTGATGGAAAAGTACAAAAGTTTAAACTTATGTTTTCTAGACGAGTTTCGATCTGAGGTCGTGTATATTTTCTCTGAAATCATGATTGCAAACTAGTTCTTTCCTAATCAAAAAGGTTAAATTGTTTTGAAAAATCAGACTTGCGCAGACCCTAAGTTCTAAGAATATTAACTGCCAACACAAACTTATAGATGATATAAAAAGAATGAATAGTACCTGGTGATCAATGGCAATAAGCACTTCGGCAATGCATATGCCAACCTAGAAGCAGCCATGTCTGAGTATCTAGAGGGAGATGAGTAAGTAGGTTTGTTTATTTATGGGATGATCTTGCACTAGCTAGTGCTTGGTTGATATTTATAGTCAATTTTGTTTTTTTGTGAGATTCTTATATTAGGTTGTATTCCAATTGTAAGTATAAAGTAAAGATCCCATATATGGTAATTGAGATACGTGTATATCAGAAACTAGGATTACTCATATTATTTAGAAGGATACCTGAATCAATCACAACAGCTTAAAAGCAAGCTAGGATTCTTGAAATACTAGCTCTACACCATTAGATTTTTCTTAGAGATTTGTACACTCAAATTACGTTTAAGATCAACGGTTATTAGCACTTCTGAGAGGGGAAAGCACCTGTTATGGAAGTATACCGCATTGTCTACGGCACTAGTTATAGGTTGTTTTTCGCACTACTTAAAGGCGGTTGTATTACACTTCGACTAGTTTACTTATGTTCTTATTATAATGACAGAAATCGCAGATTCTAAGAGAACATTCCACTAAAAACTTACGCCTGATGACTTATGCTGGATGTGTCACTGCCAGGTTGTGGTTTATGATGGCGAAACACACACGAACTACACAATATCGCATTAAAACACACCATGCAAACTATGCTATTGCACTCCTTGCAAGGAATCAAACTTTCTTCTTTTAGATCGCATTAAAACACACCATACAAATATGGTATTGCTCTCCTTGGGTTACAGGGAATCAAACTTTCTTCTTTTAGCTTTTGAAACACACCATACGTTCATAATGATCATTTTCTTATACATATTCATAGGCGATTTTTTTTCCTCTTTATCTCTGTTTGCATGTATACAATATTAGATGAAGATAGATACCAAGTCTCATTATTCCTTTTCTGAATGATTAGAAGCACCTTATCTCCTTTATCCTTACTTTTTTTTCTTAATTCGTATCGCCTTTATGCTTCTATATACTTCACTTACAAGACAATTGGCACCTAATACCCCCATTAGAACTGATTAAACCAAGGCCCTACCTGGTATTCTGTGACTTTTTGCATTCTTCGGCCCACAAAATTATTCATAGCTATTTGCCAAGTCTAACTTTTGCTGCAAATTTTCCCATTCAGTTGGGAAAATTTATAAAAGTGAGTTAAAGGTTCACTGCAAAAATTTGTAAATACTAAAACAACTATAAAATTTGTAAATACTAAAACAACTATGAATTCTTGTAGCCGACGTCACTGTAGTACAATGCTAAAGTCATTAGATGATGATACTAGCAGCGGCGGAGCCAGGATTTAAATGTTGGAGGGGCCAAAGAGAGACATATAAAAAAAATTCTAGAATAAAACCAAGATATATAATTTATTTTTAAGTAATAACGTAAAATAAAATTGTTTAATAAACTTAATTATGAAGATAGAAATGTGGTATTGTCTGTCACTGGTACAATCTCTGTTTGTTCTTTGTTATTAATAAAGAAAATTTGATCAATTACAATCCAATATAAATGTATTGAGATTAAATCATTAAAAGTAAACTAACTGATTAGTAATTAGAATCTCACAGTAAATAGCGTGCATACCTTGTATTCTTGTTTCGGTGTTAGAGTTTTTCCGGGAAGGTAGAAATGGCTTCCAATCTACAACCAAGTTTTGCCTGTTTAGGAATTAGGATTCTGTTTAATTAGGTTTTAACTACGTTTAGTTTTAACTAATTAGAGTATAGAAGACCGACCTAAACTCCTTTCCTAACAAACTACCGAATTTTATTAATGTTAATTTACACACAAACCTACCTATCTTTTAGAGACGGAGAGAGTATTAAAAGAGAATTTAGCTAGATTTAAGGGAATGTACAACAAATTAAGGAAAACATTAATGTACAAAAAAAAAAAAAAGGAAAACGTTAATAACGTGGAGTTATTTTGGCAGAAGATTTCTTGGATGTGCCACATAGCACAACATTAGTAAATATGGGAGAAAATGTGCATGCTTTCCTACTTAATTCTCGTAATCTTGGGGTGGCCATGGCCACCCACAAATTGCACATGGCTCCGCCGCTGGATACTAATTATCTGAGTTCAAAATTCGTCGACACCAAATTCTTAACCGATAAGACAAAAAAAAAAAAACAGTGAATTCTCACAAAGCTTTTGAATTGCCGCATATCAAGCATCAAGGTCAAAAAATGACCTTTATGTGTAGCTAGAATCAATGCCTTCCAAGGTTTACTACTGTTCCGTTTTTGTGCCGAATCTACTTTTTCTAGAAAAAAGAAAAAAAACAGAGACACAAGATGGGCTTTTCTTGGCCAAACAGCTAGCTAGGGAACCCCGAAAACAAGTTGGGTAAAGAGCTAGTTTCGTAAAGGAATTTTAGTCATATGGATTATATGTATCAATTTGTTACATAATTCCAAACATGTGAACTTTCTTTCCTCTTTTTCATGTAAAAGTCCCAAAGGATTCACAAATGCTGGAAAAAAATTGTACAAACAGTCACCCCAAGAAAATCTAGCTATTGCTACACCATATATTGCCACACCTACAATATAGGTGTTGCAAAAGCAAATTTCTAGTCACGGTACTTTCAGTTGTAGCTAAAAGCTATAATTAACTGCTGCAAAATGAAACTTTTGCCACACAACTGTAGCAACAATATGAAAAGAGTGTGGCAAAAAAGTATAATCTCTTGCTGCAGCAATGAAGATTGGGTGCAACAATAAACTTCTTGCTACATAGGTTAACGCGACACTAATAGTGGTTTATGACATAACCATTAGGTGCTGCAATATATTAAGTTTCTTGTAGTGAGTTATCAAAATCATAACACTTTATTTTACCTATAATTCCTACAAGTACCGGTAAGCGGCATGCCGCATTTGGGAAGAAGTACTACATTTAAAGAATCAATAACAACAAAAGAAATCATGAATTTAAACCTGACATTTTTAGGGGTGACCCCAAAAGAATTAGGGGCGAATTTTTTATTCCCAACCCATATACACCGTTAAGGGATGTCGAAAAACGCGGAGAATACGTTAATGCCCTTACATAATCGGAAGCTATTTTGTTCCCGATTATTATAAAAAAATCGGAAGCTTAGTAACGATATTATACTACCGATTAATATCGATTTTGTGCCAAACTCGTATCTGGCTTCTATAACAATCGGTAGGAAAAAGAACCTTACGAGACTACCGATTGTTAAAGTATAAAATAAGAAATCTGTAGAATTTTTCAATGGTGAAATTTGGGGCTCCTATATAATCGGACGAATAAAAAAATGTCTAAGCTAACGATTTAGGGCTTCCCATAATCGGGATGGTAAAAGTAACAATTCCTACCGATTATGGTAGATTTCAAATTTCATGCAATGAAGGATTATAGAAAAAACTCATTTTGGGGCAACCTATAATCGGGAGGTTGGGTAATCTATTTATCTTCCGATTATGGCTACATCCAAAAGACGAACCAAATGGTTATGGTCGGCTCTGTACCTTCGAAACTATGGAATTTGGCAAAGGTTCAATTTGGGGCTTCCAATAATCGGTAGGTTATAAGTAACCCCCTCTACCGATTTTGGGCTACTCAACAATCGGTAGCTAATGAGGTGGTATTACCGACCGAATCTGGGGATTTTGCAAAAAAAAAAACATCAGATTCAGAAGATTATGAATTTCGTTGCCTACCGATTATGCTTTGTGAACAAATAATTTTTGTTGAGTAACCAAACCACACCATATTCGGGAACTAATGTAACTTATTAAACTTCCGATTACATCGGTAGGGTTAGTTTATATTATTGCTACGATTATTCTATGTGAAGAAAATTTTGTTTTCTGTATCCAAACAACACCATAATCGGGAACTAACATGATTCCTTAGACTCCTATTATGACACTCTAAATTCCTTTGTGATCTGTAACCAAACAACACCATATTCGGTAACGAGGTGAACTTCTTAAACTTTCGATTATAGTATTCGATAGGTTTATTTTATATGTTTCCTTCGATTATGACAATGTGAAGAAAACTTTGTTTTCTGTATCCAAACAACATAACATTCGGAAATTAAATTAACTCATAAAGTGTCCGATTGTGGTAATCGGTTGCTTATTTAACCAAATAAACTACCGCGTATAAATAATCGGTAGGCTGTTATATTAATAATATTCCGATTGTAGCCATTACATAAAGACATTAACGTTACAATCACTTTAAAACCACTCTTACAATCACTTAAAAGTATCATAACAGATCATAACTTCCAGTGACCATAGAAATTGTCCCTCTTGATTTTGTAGCATCCTTCATGTTCAAATCGTTTCCCGTAGAGGTCCACATACCGGCGATCCGCAAGATTTCTCTGAAATTACGAATGAGTAACAAGTTAGTACTAACTTATGTTAATGTGATACGGAGTTACAGAGATACTTACTCGTTTTTCATACGTACACCAAGGAAAAGCGTCCCTAACAAATAATTCCTCATCTTCAAGTTTGTCAATATCTTTATCGAGCGCCTTTAACCTCATCTTAATGTCATTGGATAATCTTTGAATTCGATTACCATCTAACGCCTCAAACACCATTAAAATACGGTTCCATAGATGCTCTTGCGATTCCCAAAAACTCCAACGGCTATTTCTTAAATTTGGTTTAAACTGCTGTTGATGGTGGTTTTTAAACAAGGGGTAAAATCGTAAAACCCCATGACCTAGTGTTACCCGCAACACATTAACTAAGAGCATTTAACTCAGGTGTAAATAATTAATAGGGGTATTTTTTTCAAAATACCGATTAGGGTTTTCAACACGAACCCTAATTCCAAAACCAAGCCGCACATCTGCGCACCATGGCAACAATGCCAAACCAAGCCGCATATCTTGCGCGCCATGGCAAGAATGCCAAACAAAGCCGCACACTAGCACCATGGCAAGAATGCCAAACCAAGCCGCACACTGCGCACCATGGCAACAATGCCAAACCAAGCCGCACACTGCGCACCATGGCAACAATGCCAAACCAAGCCGCATACTGCGCACCATGGCAACAATGCCAAACCAAGCCGCACACTGCGCACCATGGCAACAACGCCAAATCCAAGCCGCTATGCCATTGGCACACGCCAAATATAGCGCCCTAGGCTTGCAAGACTTGCAACTAGGTCAACATGGCCGTACGTGCCATTGGCACATGCCAACACGTACCGCAAGCCATATTTCCAAGCCGCTATGCCTTTGGCACACGCCAAATATAGCACCCTAGGCTTGCAAGACTTGCAACTAGGTCAACATGGCCGTACGTGCCATTGGCACATGCCAACACGTACCGCAAGCCATATTTCCAAGCCGCTATGCCATTGGCACACGCCAAATATAGCGCCTAGGCATGCAAGACTTGCAACTAGGTCAACATGGCCGTACGTGCCATTGGCACATGCCAACACGTACCGCAAGCCATATTTCCAAGTCGCTATGCCTTTGGCACACGCCAAATATAGCGCCCTAGGCTTGCAAGACTTGAAACTAGGTCAACATGGCCGTACGTGCCATTGGCACATGCCAACACGTACCGCAAGCCATATTTCCAAGCCGCTATGCCATTGACACACGCCAAATATAGCGCCCTAGGCTTGCAAGACTTGCAACTAGGTCAACATGGCCGACGTGCCATTGGCACATGCCAACAAGTACCGCAAGCCATATTTCCAAGCCGCTATGCCATTGGCACACGCCAAATATAGCGCCCTAGGCTTGCAAGACTTGCAACTAGGTCAACATGGCCGTACGTGCCATTGGCACATGCCAACACGTACCGCAAGCCATATTTCCAAGCCGCTATGCCTTTGGCACACGCCAAATATAGCGCCCTAGGCTTGCAAGACTTGCAACTAGGTCAACATGGCCGTCGTGCCATTGGCACATGCCAACACGTACCGCAAGTCATATTTCCAAGCCGCTATGCCATTGGCACGCGCCAAATATAGCGCCCTAGGCTTGCAAGACTTGCAACTAGGTCAACATGGCCGTACGTGCCATTGGCACATGCCAACACGTACCGCAAGCCATATTTCCAAGCCGCTATGCCTTTGGCACACGCCAAATATAGCGCCCTAGGCTTGCAAGACTTGCAACTAGGTCAACATGGTCGTACGTGCCATTGGCACATGCCAACACGTACCGCAAGCCATATTTCCAAGCCGTTATGCCATTGGCACACGCCAAATATAGCGCCCTAGGCTTGCAAGACTTGCAACTAGGTCAACATGGCCGTACGTGCCATTGGCACATGCCAACACGTACCGCAAGCCATATTTCCAAGCCGCTATGCCTTTGGCACACGCCAAATATCGCGCCCTAGGCTTGCAAGACTTGTAACTAGGTCAACATGGCCGTACGTGCCATTGGCACATGCCAACACGTACCGCAAGCCATATTTCCAAGCCGCTATGCCATTGGCACATGCCAAATATAGCGCCCTAGGCTTGCAAGACTTGCAACTAGGTCAAATCGGCCACGCATGACATTGGCACATGCCAAACACACACGCTGGTAGCCTAACTTGCAAACCGTGCAACCTACCACCAAGGCATTCCGCACATGCTGTTGGCACATGCCACACACGCCACTAGCAGCTCTGGCATTACCACTTACGCTCGAGGTGCAACTCGCAACGAAGGCATTCCGCACATGTCATTGGCACATGCCACATGCGTCCCTAGCAGCACCACTTGCACTCAAGATGCAACCAACACTCGAGACATCAACACAAACTGGGGGATGCTTTCTAGGGTTTTGGTTTGGCGGTCAAAACATGCAAGATACACTACGCTCACATTAAGAAAGCGTGAAAAGGAATAAAGCGGTCAAATAAAAGAGGAAATAATGGTGAAAACGTTTTCACCCATTAACACCATGCGGTTACCACCTCCTCCCATTATTTCACCCTTTACTCTCTTCCTTCATGAGGCCAGGGTACGTTTCAATCTCGACTTGTATAAATAGGTCTTACCTATTTCCACCAGACAACAAGTCTCGGTCGGAGAAAATACTACACTCTCGTAAAGGCAACTTTGCAAGCTCTCCCAAAAGCTTTCATCTCTTGCGAGCTTCCCAAGCTTCTACTTTCGATACAAGTCGAGACGCTACTCTCCTAGAATTATTCTGGTCTCAACACCTTTCTTTGTTTCCCTCCCCAAATCAACCCTTCTCCTCCACTTTGTGACCGAAGCAAGTCTGGAACGACCATTTCTTGGTTTAGGCCGGACTTGTACAGATTGATCTCACTCACTCACGTGCAGCACATTTGTTTAGGGTTTGAACCAGTTTCTCACTCACTTACCAAATTTACTGAAATCGGCAGAAACGATTTTTACCCATAAACAATTGGCGACCACAGCGGGAGGATTGATCTTTCGGTTACAACATCAAGTTCTAGCTCCCATCCGCAAATTTCGTGCAAGCATGGTCGGCTATCAGGCAATCTCCACAAACATTGATCCCGCCCAAGGTCATGATAACTCCTCAATTTCTGAAAGCGAGAGTGCACCCTTACCGCAAGACGGAGCAAAAAAGGAAAGCTCACACATTATCACGGCTGTTAGCAATTAGCAGGGGAGACCATGACCCGGTCTCTCCGCCCGAAGGAATATCTTCACAATGACCAGGAGGAAGTTCCAGACGCCCCTCAGAAGCTACAAGATGGAACCGACTTAACCACCGACGAACTCGAGACTGTCAATATAGGGAATGAGGACGCTCAAAGCTAGTCAACCTACTCAAAGAATACCAGGACGTATTCGCATGGACTTACGAAGAAATGCCTGGCTTGGATGGAAAACTGGTCACCCACCATCTCGCACGTGATACCCGGTCCAAACCAAACAAGCAGCCTCCAAGACAATTCGGACACGACGTAAAGAACAAATCAAGGTGGAGGTCCAAAATTACTAGCCGCTGGATTCATCAAGCCTATTCATCATCCTACTTGGTTGGCCAATATCGTTCCGTTAAAAAGAAGAATGGTCAGATCAGATGTTGTGTCGATTTCAGAGATTTGAACAAGTGCTGCCCCAAAGACGATTTTCCGCTACCTAATATTGACATGCTGGTAGACGCTACCAGTGGACATGGTATGTTCTCTTTCATGGATGGATATAGCGGCTACAACCAGATAAAGATGTATGAGCATGACGTGAGTAAGACTGCTTTCCGAACCCCTCTCGAAAACTTCTATTACACCGTAATGCCTTTCGGTCTGAAGAACGCTGGCGCTACTTACCAACGCGCCATGACTACCATATTCCACGATATGATGCACAAGCAAGTCGAAGATTACGTAGATGACGTGGTGGTTAAATCGAAGACTCGAGCAGATCATCCAGAAACGCTGCGACAAGTGTTCGAAAGATGCCGCGAATACAAGTTGAAGATGAATCCTTTGAAATGCGCCTTTGGTGTCTCTTCTTCGGGGAAATTCTTGGGATTCCAAGTGACTACCGCAGAATAAAAGTTGATCCAGTCAAAACGCAAGCTATCCTCACGATGCCGCCACCACGAACCGTAAAGGAGCTCCAGAGTTTCATGGGCAAGGTAAACTACATTCGTCGCTTCATACCAGGGTTGGCACAACTCACCACTACGTTTACTCCTCTGCTAAAGAAAGGAGCAAATTTCGCATGGACTACGCCTCAGCAAAAAGCGTACCAGAAGATCCAGCAAATACTGTCCTCTCCAGCCGTCATGAAGCCTCCTATGCGAGGGAAACCACTATGTCTCTACACAGCCTTTAGTGATACTGCCGTTGGAGCTCTCCTCGCACAAGAGGACGACAAAGGAATGGAATACCCCATATACTATTTCAGTCGAACGTTGAGAGACGCTGAACTCAGATACCCCAAAGCGGAAAAGGCGTGTTTAGCACCGATTTATTCCATCCGAAGTTCGAGCACTACCTCCTCTCCAATAAAGTGGTGCTAGTATCCAAATCGACCCAAAGAAAGTTTCTCCTCTCGAAACCTCGCCCACGATAGGAGGCCGGCTAAATGGCTCCCGAACCGTCGAGTTCGACATAACGTGCGTTTCCCCAAGGGTTATAAAGGGACAAGCTATTGCGGACCTGTTAGCAGCATTCCGGGAGAAGACACCGCGGACTACGAGAAGATCTCCCGGAGATCTTCCGATATCTTTTTAGTCAAAGAGGAAACGTGGCTCTGTTCTTCGAAGGCTCTTCCACCCCAAAGACTAATACCGGAGGAGCGGGTGTTGTACTAGTATCTCCTTTGGAGAAGTCTTCTCGCACTCTTTCAAGCTAGACTTTCCGTGCACCAATAACTCAGCTGAATACGAAGCTTTCCTCATCGACTATCATTAGCTAAACAAGTCGGGCCACGCGTTTGGAGATAAGAGGAGATTCCAAATTACTCATCAACCAGGTAAACGGGATCTATGCATTGAAGAAACTAACGCTGGCACCATACAGGGCTGAAGCACAAAAACTACTCAATTATTTCGCCGAAGCAACCATCACACATGTAGGTCGTAATAAAGAACAAGCATGCCGACTTCTATCTACACTAGCCTCAAAGTCAGCTCAAGGAACCGAGGAAACCCCGACAAGAAACGGCGAATGATATCTTCAACGTGGCTTTCACAACCTGAGAAAGCCGAAGATGATGACTGGAGAACTCCTATCATTCAAGAACTCAACAACTCACTTTTTCAAGGGAAGGTTGACCTCAAGACTTTGCGGAATTTCTTTATGCTTCAAGGTGTTCTGTATCGCCGAAATCCAGACGGCTCTCTGTCAAGGTGTCTCGGGAAAGAGGAAGCACATCAGCGACTTGAACATATTCATGCCGAAGTCTGTGGAATAACATCAGTGGTAACCCTCTACCGTCGTTTACAACGACTTGGATACTACTGGCCGGAGATGGAAACCCAATCCCGATTGCTCCAAAAAGCGTGTCCAAATTGCCAGGCGCCCCCATGTCAGTCAGAAATCCTCAACATCAGTCATACTGGGGACTGACGGGAGCCGTACATCACTTTCCTTCGCGATGGCATTCTTCCTACTAACAAAGAGGATGCGTCCAAACTAAGACAGAAGTCCAAAAGATTCGTGTTCCATGATGGGGGTTTTATATCGCAAGAGTTTCGGGGGAGGTCTACTAAGGTGTTTGAATGGAACAGAGGTCCCAGTTATGTCAAGATAAATGCACGAAGGCGAACACCAAGGAAAACAGAAATTATTCCTGCAGATACACGAGAGGTACTACTGGCCGACCATGGAAGACGACGCGGCTACCTTCGTTCAGAAATGCCGAGAATGCCAGATTCATGGAAACCTCATCCACGCGCCTCCAACACCCTTGCACGCAATATGTAGCATGTGGCCCTTTTATAGCTGGGGACTCGACATCATCGGGAAGATCAACCCCCCATCCTCAAAACAGCATGAGTACATAATAGCCGCGACCGAGTACTTTACCAAGTGGGTTGAGGCTGTCCCACCGAAAGGAACCACTTTGGATCCACAATCGCGGCATTCATCAAGGAGCACATCATCTCGCCATTTTGGCGTACCTAAACACGTCATCACCGACAACGGCACGCCTATCGCTAACAAGCAAGTACAGAACTACTTGAGAGGTACGGAATCAAACAAGTCTTCTCTACCATCTATTATCCTCGGGAAATGGGCAAGCCGAAAGTACCAACAAGACTCGATCCGAATCCTCACCAACAAGACATGACAATCCCAGAACCTGGCATGAGCAATTGCCAATGGCTCTCTGGGCGTACAGAACATCTCCTAGAAGCTCCACCGGCATGTCTCCTTACTCCCTCGTCTACGGTACATACGCGATCCTCCCGGCAGAAATCAAGATCTCGTCCGCCAGAATTGCCACAGCGAGCGGACCCCCGGTGGAACGAAGCCGAATCACTCAATGCCGAATTGCGTGAACTGGATACTCTATACTCCAAAGATCCCGGGCAGAGGAACATGCACAAATATACAGAACAGGATTTCCGGGCGTACAACAGCCATGTAAAACCCAGGGTTTTCAAGGAAGGAGATCTGGTGCTAAAACCGCCAAACACATCCAAAGAAGATGCATCAAGACCAAGTTTTCTCCCAAATGGGAAGGGCCGTACATAATCACTAAAGCATATAACAACAGTTACTACAAGATCATCAAAGAAGATGGGGGAAAGCTAGAGACAGTTATCAACGGAAAATGGCTTAAGGCGTACTACGCCTAATCATTCCCTGCAACATGCTACATCAAAAGTGTGAACGTCCAGGCATTTTCTCCGCTTTTACTTTCTTTCTTACCGGTTATCGAATTTCAATACAAAGCCAATGGATTAACAAATCTCTTTATTTTCTTCAAAAAAAAAAAAAAGAGAGAAAAAGGGAGCCTTCGAATCTCATAATGCAAATCGAAAAGCCCATCTAGTAAATTATAATCCCTACAAAATATCATCTTCAATCGGCCATGATATCTTTCGGTCATACTCTTCAAATCTCGAGTTAACTCTTCAATCTTCCGAGACTCCCGGGCCAAAACTTCCTCTTCCAAAGATGGCTTTCGTGGCGGAATCACACCGGCAAGAATACCACATTGCCGACCTTCACAATATTGAGGCGGTGCCGCAACCACCTAACGTTAAATTCCAAAGATTCGCAGGTAGACACCATGTTCTCCCACTTTTGAATGGCTGACTCCACAACAAAGATGAATGGACACATTCTCCATCTCAAAGAATCATTGGCAAAAGACAGTTCACTACGGAAACCAAAGCGGACGAACAAAGACTTCACCACGCTCCTGGTAGCAATATGGCCGTACGTCTTCCATATCCTCGTATAAAGGGCTACGAATTCTTTCTGCACCAAGAAACCACCAATATTCCGATAATTGGAGGAGAGACACCTCATACGAGTCCCAAACAATAAACCTGCAGAAGGGTATTCATGACAAGAGAGCCCTAAATCAAAGATTCTCCAAGTCTGCAGAAATCAACAAGGTCGGACTTGAAGGAAGAGGAATAACTAGTTCATCCTCGTCGATAACAAAGACGCATGCTCCAACAGATATCTCTCGCACAAAAAGGAAATTTCCCCATTTACACAACAAGCGTTAAAGTGTGTGTCGGTCACAAAGAAGAAGAAAACATACCTGTATGATTTTCTTAACCCGAATAACATTTGTTGGGATGCTCATTCAAGAATCGACCTCGCGCCCTCATCCGGAGAACCCGACCGGTTAGAAGATGACTCGAATCATGTGACATGACAAAGAGAGAAATCCAACAAGAAGAATCTTTTCTCAAACAAGGAATATGATGCAGTTGCATTGGGTATAAATACGGGATTTTAAAGGGGAAAGGAAGCAATGAGGGACATAACGCTTTCAGATTTTAGCATGAACAATGCCCTAATTGAAGCCGCACGTGAAGGAAAGCAAAATAAGGAAACTTTGTTATCTGAAGAAACGCCTACTCCCTCCTTATTTACATAAGTCACGCCTGCAAGCACGGCTTCCAAGTTGCACCGGCCCCACCAATTGCGCCGACCTCCCAATGGCCGCCCAAGTCACGCCTGCAAGCACGGCATCCAAGTTGCACCGGCCCCACCAATTGTGCCGACCTCCCAATGGCCGCCCAAGTCACACCTGCAAGCACGCAAGACTTCTACACTTTGCGCCGGTCCCACCAACTAGCACACTCAGCTTCCCAACTCATGCCAACTTCCCAACGTCGCCCAAGCTGCACCGGCCCCACCAATTGTGCCAGCCTCCCGATTTGTGCAAAACTACCGGAGGCAAGGATTCCAAATCCTATTTATAAAAGGTCAGACAAGCCTCCTTCAATTTTCTTTACGGTTTGCTGTTAATAGTTTGTCACCATCTTATGCTTACCTCGCAACAAAGCCCCTGTTCCGAGCTAAGCAGGGGACTTAATGTTGATGGTGGTTTTTAAACAAGGGGTAAAATCGTAAAACCCCATGACCTAGTGTTACCCGCAACACATTAACAAAGAGCATTTAACTCGGGTCTAAATAATTAATAGGGGTATTTTTTTCAAAATACCAGATTAGGGTTTTCAACACAGAACCATAATTCCAAAACCAAGCCGCACACTGCGCACCATGGCAACAATGCCAAACCAAGCCGCATACTGCGTGCCATGGCAGCAATGCCAAACCAAGCCGCACATCACGCAAAGATGGCAATAATGCCAAATCAAGCCGCACACTGCGCACCATGGCAACAATGCCAAACCAAGCCGCACACTCGCACCATGGCAACAATGCCAAACCAAGCCGCATATCGCGCACCATGGCAACTATGCCAAACCAAGCCGCATATCTGCGCACCATGGCAACAATGCCAAACCAAGCCGCATACTGCGCACCATGGCAACAATGCCAAACCAAGCCGCACACTGCGCACCATGGCAACAACGCCAAAGCCAAGCCGTTATGCCATTGGCACACGCCAAATATAGCGCCCTAGGCTTGCAAGACTTGCAACTAGGTCAACATGGACGTACGTGCCATTGGCACATGCCAACACATACCGCAAGCCATATTTCCAAGCCGCTATGCCTTTGGCACACGCCAAATATAGCGCCCTAGGCTTGCAAGACTTGCAACTAGGTCAAGATGGTCGTACGTGCCATTGGCACATGCCAACACGTACCGCATGCCATATTTCCAAGCCGCTATGCCATTGGCACACGCCAAATATAGCGCCCTAGGCTTGCAAGACTTGCAACTAGGTCAACATGGCCGTACGTGCCATTGGCACATGCCAACACGTACCGCAAGCCATATTTCCAAGCCGCTATGCCTTTGGCACATGCCAAATATAGCGCCCTAGGCTTGCAAGACTTGCAACTAGGTCAACATGGCCGTACGTGCCATTGGCACATGCCAACACGTACCGCAAGCCATATTTCCAAGCCGCTATGCCATTGGCACACGCCAAATATAGCGCCCTAGGCTTGCAAGACTTGCAACTAGGTCAACATGGCCGTACGTGCCATTGGCACATGCCAACACGTACCGCAAGCCATATTTCCAAGCCGCTATGCCTTTGGCACACGCCAAATATAGCGCCCTAGGCTTGCAAGACTTGCAACTAGGTCAACATGGCCGTACGTGCCATTGGCACATGCCAACACGTACCGCAAGCCATATTTACAAGCCACTATGCCATTGGCACACGCCAAATATAGCACCCTAGGCTTGCAAGACTTGCAACTAGGTCAACATGGCCGTACGTGCCATTGGCACATGCCAACACGTACCGCAAGCCATATTTCCAAGCCGCTATGCCTTTGGCACACGCCAAATATAGCGCCCTAGGCTTGCAAGACTTGCAACTAGGTCAACATGGCCGTACGTGCCATTGGCACATTCCAACACGTACCGCAAGCCATATTTCGAAGCCGCTATGCCATTGGCACACGCCAAATATAGCGCCCTAGGATTGCAAGACTTGCAACTAGGTCAACATGGCCGTACGTGCCATTGGCACATGCCAACACGTACCGCAAGTCATATTTCCAAGCCGCTATGCCTTTGGCAAACGCCAAATATAGCGCCCTAGGCTTGCAAGACTTGCAACTAGGTCAACATGGCCGTACGTGCCATTGGCACATGCCAACACGTACCGCAAGCCATATTTCCAAGCCGCTATGCCATTGGCACATGCCAAATATAGCGCCCAAGGCTTGCAAGACTTGCAACTAGGTCAAGTCGGCCACGCATGCCATTGGCACATGCCAACATGCTCGCTGGTAGCCTAACTTGCAAACCGTGCAACCTACCACCAAGGCATTCCGCACATGCCATTGGCACATGCCAAACACACACGCTGGTATCCTAACTTGCAAACCGTGCAACCTACCACCAAGGCATTCCGCACATGCCGTTGGCACATGCCACACACGCCACTAGCAGCTCTGGCATTACCACTTACGCTCTAGGTGCAACTCGCAACGAAGGCATTCCGCACATGCCATTGGCACATGCCACATGCGTCCTTAGCAGCACCACTTGCACTCAAGATGCAACCAACACTCGAGACATCAACACAAACTGGGGATGCTTTCTAGGGTTTTGGTTTGGCGGTCACAAAGATTTCGGCGTACACTACGCTCACATTAAGAAAGCGTGAAAAGGAATAAAGCGGTCAAATAAAAGAGGAAATAATGGTGAAAACGTTTTCACCCATTAACACCATGCGGTTACCACCTCCTCCCATTATTTCACCCTTTACTCTCTTCCTTCATGAGGCCAGTGCGTTTCAATCTCGACTTGTATAAATAGGTCTTACCTATTTCCACCCGACAACAAGTCTCGGTCGGAGAAAATACTACACTCTCGTAAAGGCAACTTTGCAAGCTCTCCCAAAAGCTTTCATCTCTTGCAAGCTTCCCAAGCTTCTACTTTCTGATAGAAGTCGAGACGCTACTCTCCTAGAATTATTCTGGTCTCAACACCTTTCTTTGTTTCCCTCCCCAAATCAACCCTTCTCCTCCACTTTTTGACCGAAGCAAGTCTGGAACGGCCATTTCTTGGTTTAGGCCGGACTTGTACGTTTGATCTCTCGAATCTATAAAGTGCTCACGTGCGGCACATTTGTTTAGGGTTTGAACCAGTTTCTCACTCACTTACCGAATTTACTGAAATCGGCAGAAACGATTTTTACCCATAAACAACTGCAACGGCTAATTTTACGAAGGTTGAATCTGGGGAAACCAATAATCGGTAGGTATTTAAGTTAGAATATCTACCGATTATGTTATCTTTCAAAATTTGAATCTGGGGAAACCTATAATCGGAGGTTTTGTAACCTATTGGTCTTCCGATTATTACTACATCCGATTATGGCAGGTTTGATAATCTGGGGCCACTTATATTTGGTAGTGTTATAAGTTTGATAATCTACCGATTATGGCAGGTTTCAAAATTTGGAAAAAAAATGATTTTGAAAAAACTCATTTTGGGGCAACCTATAATCGGGAGGTTGGGTAATATATTTATCTTCCGATTAAGGCTACATCTGAAACACGAACCAAGTGGTTATGGTTGGCTATGTACCCTCATAACCTATGCAATTTGGCAAAGGTTGAATATGGGGCCACTTATAATCGGTAGTTTACAAGTTAGATAATATACCGATTATGGGAGATTTCAAAATTTTGGAAAAGAAAAAAGGAATTATGCAAAAACTAATTTTGGGGCAACCCATAATCGAGAGGTTTTGCAACCAATTTGACCTTCGATTATTGCTACATCCAAAACACAAACCACATGGTTATGGTAGGGCTATGTACCCTCAAAACCTATAGAATTTGGTCAAGTTTGAATCCGGGGCTACTTATAATCGGTAAGTTTATAAGTTATTTTAGCTTCCGAATATAGAATGGCATATTAGCCGAAATATGTACACAATAATCGGAGACTAATTAGTATATATATTGACTACCGATTATTAGTTAACTATCGAATGTTGTGTTTGCTACCTATTATATAAGGGCATATCGGCCATTTCGAAAATTTGAAGATAAGGGGTAGCTTAAATTTACGCTTGGGTGACCTTTTTTGTCTTTTAGTGTCGCCCCTAAAAATGCTAGGAATTTAAAGTCTGGACAGTTTCAGATTCAGATTTACTCCATTAGAATAGCATCTAAATTATAAATCCCAATGCTGATTTTCAACTGTCTTGTCAAATCAATATAAACTTTCTATTATTTT
This sequence comes from Papaver armeniacum, assembly GCA_023531295.1. Taxonomy (NCBI): domain Eukaryota; kingdom Viridiplantae; phylum Streptophyta; class Magnoliopsida; order Ranunculales; family Papaveraceae; genus Papaver; species Papaver armeniacum. Next base: position 410,878 of record JAJJWW010008294.1, on the reverse strand, counting down.
GAATGATGGATTGCACAAGGCCGGATTTGGTGCATGGTGAGCAAAGCCTTTTCCTCCGGGCAGCAAAGCCCAGCTTTCCACTCTTAAGGACTGGGGCATTTTGATTAAAAAGGTTAAAAATGGAAGCGGTGGTCGTGGTGGTGGTGGCAACGGTGGTGGTTGGTGGTTGTTTGTTAGGTGGTGGCGGCGGATTGGGGCATTTTGATTAAAAATGATAAAAATGGAATTTCAAAACTCCATTGACCGGTCAAAATGTCCAATTTTGATCAAAATGCCCCAAAAGTAACAGATTGAGGCATTTTAATCTATCGTTTTCGCAAGATTGGGGTCCGTTTTGGGGCATTTTACCTCTTGTCCCTACATTAGGTAAACATGAACATCCCCATATCTACATTGCCAAAATAAAATAGAATTGCAATAATATATTCATCCAATTAGGTAAATATGAACATCCCCATTTGTATTATTCCTCTTCGTCAAGGTTTCCCTAAAAAGAATATTAATGGTGGTCACGAGCTCAACAACAACAACATCAGTGAAGAAGGTCTGTTTGTCTCAGCTCTAGTGTCTTACTCTGGAATCGGGAATCCTTTATCCACGTCTCCTTCTGCAGACTCATCATAGACAATGAGATGCAAGTTGAACTTCCAAATGATAAGGAAAAGAGCATAAATTTGTGGTAACCAAATAAAGAGGAGTAATAAATAAAGTCATATAAATGATTAGGACTCTGTATTTTAACTATGATGAAGACCACAATCTCTCAACATCGAGCATCCTGTAAATTATTTATCAATTACCACTTCTTAGCTATACGTGGAGAAATAGGATTAGCATTGGTCATGCTTGAGACAAAAGTCTTTTGCTGGCAACTTCAAGTTACAATTTTCTTTTGCTGTTCTTATCAAAAGTCTCTAAATATCGAGCATTACTTAATTAAATTGTTGACCGTTGCATGAAGCTTGAATTATTAGACAGGCAATTTTGCATTTACGAAACGGTATATCATTCAACTTTTGAGTTATTTTGAATCTTCGGTTAAAGTTTCATGTATATACTGCTTAGGAATGTAATGTATACCGAAAATTTTCTATAAATATGGTGAGCTTCGTACGATCATTTGAGTAAGACAATAGAATCCAAGCATTTATGCGAATTAAATTGAAATTTGTGAATTTCTCAGTGAGATCTTGGAAAAAACTAAATGTGATTAGCAGTATAAAAACTTTGGATTAAACTTCAAAAAGCGTTTTGGCTACTTCAATGATTATGGTGCTAACTCAAAAGAAAGATCGGGTCAGAGATCTATCAGAATATGTCAATCTATATTGTTTACATACATGTAAACTATAGGTTTTTTTAATTTATTTGTTATGTTTCAAAGTGTTCTGAGTTCTCACAAATGAAATTGATATTGTGACTTGAAATGACAATAAACTTCTAGCAATAGAGGGTACAATCCGGTAACAGATGGTATCCCAAATAATACGGAAAACAAAATACAAGAAATTAGGGTTCCAAGTGTTTAAATAAATAAAGTCAAATACGGCTGACTGGTTGTCTATGAATTAGGACTGTCAACTGGTCTGGTGTCTTTCGGTTGTTGTTGGAGGAACCGTCTATTTGAATCATTTCTGGTCATCAAAAGTTCTGGTTCGATCCATATCAGTTAAAAACCTGAAAATTTACTGTATCCATCAGTTTTTTAAAAAACAATCAACTTTCTTATATTTTCAGGTAATCGGGTAGCTAAATCAACCTGTTTCTAGTTCTTAATGATAGATATATGATAAACTGTCTTTACGTCTCGATATTCTTGTATCCTGTATTTTTGATTTGAAACACTTTTACCAACTAAACTTCACGTGTCCCTCATGATTTCTCATATCCACATGAATTTTTGTTGCATCTTAGTCATTTCATCTCTATGCTTTCTTATACTTGTAAAAAAGTCTAGGCCAAAATATAAGTGGTTCAATTCGGTTGCCCAAGTGAAAGCTCTAACATTTTTGCACACTTTGCCTCAGTCAATATCCTCTAACTTTGGCTCAAATATCTCTTACATGATAGCATAGACACGAAAGTAACACATCTACGAAGTACAAGCTGTTTGTAGTTATTCAATTCGTATCTCATGATAATTTTTTTATAAAGTAGCCTTATTCTTATAATTTTCTTCTTCTAAACATCAAAATCCATACATGTATACAACAATGAAATCTAATAAATTTTCTCAATGAGATGTTGGAGAAAACCAAATATTGGGACTATTCTTACCCAATAGTCATTTATCATCTAAGTTAAACATGTCATTTTGAATGTTAAAATGATGATAAATGTTACAATGTGAAGAGGTCATTAAGAATGTCGAAAGTGATAATAAATGTTGCAAGTCTACAGGACGTATCTGCTAAAGATTGAATTTCTAGTTAGATATAAAACTACTTTGGTTACTTCAGTCTTCAACCAACGTATTGATTTCCTGGTTATTTTTCATCTACAACTATTGATACATACTACAATTTCGGTGTCAAACTTTCCTGCAAGTTCCGTGTGTAATTTACAACTTTCATATTGATTTACCTTTATTTGGGCTTTTCTTGGCCAAACAACTAGCTAGGAAACAAGTTGAGTAAAGAGCTGGTTTCATAAAGAAACTTTAGTCATATGGATCCATTTTCGTTACAGGAATCAATTTATCACATGTGAAAATGTGAATTACTGTCCCTCTTTTAGTTACAAGGATTCATAGATGTTTTATCAACTCTTAGAGTACTAATAGGAGGCATATGGAAAGAAGTACTACACTTAAAGAATCAGCAAAAAAAAAAAAAAAAAAAATTAAAGCCGAGTTTCAGATTCAGATTTGGTGCAAAAACCAGCCGCAGTGGAAGGGACTAAAACTATATATGGTATGAAAAATTAGGGTTTGAGAATAATGTAGTCGCCAAACCAGACGAAATCAACATATAGTGGGGCGCAGGTATTAATAGTGTTTAAGGTTAGACGCAAGTATAATGAACGTTTGTATCCAAGCGCATTATAATTAACGTACAATAGCGGGGCGGAGATGAAATCAATGTTTGAATGGGGCACAGTTATTAGCTCCGCCCAGCAAAACTCATGTAATACCTACGCCTCACACCAGGCATGGTTATTAAATCCGCCCAAAATGGGACCTCTTATAAGGAGTGTTTGTTGTATACCAATGTCCCATGAAACGCATCTAATATTTTTTCCTGTTGTTGGTTGAGCATGGTTATTATCCCCGTTTCATGCCATGCGTTTGTAATACTTATGCCCCTCTTCAAACGTGCACAATACCAACGTCTCATACGTACGTTCACAATACCCACGCCTCACTGTTATACGCTCGTTATACTTACGCTTAACTTGGGGAGTTATTATATCGTCCGTCAGATTAAATTTTAGTCTTGCACCACTGCATTTCACCTCCACTATACCCAAATTTTTTTAGATTTTAGTATGGCTTTTAGTATTTAGTCCCGTTCATGACTGTGGTTGCTCTAAGAAAGCATCTAAGGTATCAATCCCAATGCTAAGTTTCAATTGTCTTATCCATCAAAAGAATGAAACCTGTTTTGAGGCATACTGGATTTTTTTGAGGCATACTAAATAATGTCAAATTAGGGTCACTAAATAAAAAACAACATCACCCCTTATCCATCCTTCTTGATAATGGCATAACTACCCTTACATAATTAATGTTAATGATTATGATTAGATTTGATTAATTAAGAATATTAAGGATCGACTAAAAATTAAATTATTTGCATTAAATTAGTAAAGAAATATTTATGTGAGAGATTTAGAATTTTTGAGAGGAAGAAGAAAATTGAAAAAAAACTTGGGTTTTGAGATTTTAGTGATTAGAAGTGACCAAAATGTGTGATTCAAATCAGTGGTAGACTTCTATACGAGTTTTAATGTCATTTTATAAGTTGAATCTATTAAAAAACTGAATTTTAAAAGCCAGATCTACTGGGATCGACTGAATGAAATGTTCAACATAACTTGAAGCCGAACCTCTGTGTTTCGAAAATATACTTAGGTTCGGATAACAAATTTTTAGCCGAACCTAGGTATATTTTCGAAACACAGAGGTTCGGCTGACAAGTTATCAGCCGAACTTTACTCTGTAACTCACGAATTTAGGTTCGGTTTATTCGAACAAAATAGTTGTTAGCCGAACCTATGAGTATTTTCAAAAAACAGAGGTTTGACTGATATCTTGTCAGCCGAACTTCACACTGTAACTGACGAATTTAGGTTCGGTTGATTCGAAAAAAGTCTAGCAAAATCGCATTAGCCGAACATAGTGTTTCTCTAAATCATAAACTAGGAAAATTGATATTCCACGATCAGCCGAACTGATCTTCTGAAAACCCTAATTTCATCTTTGAAATCATATTTTATCGATCAAACAGAATAAAATCAATCAAAAACAAGATGAGTTTGTTACAAATGCATTCTAAAATACGTATAAGAGCAATTGAGATTTGGATTTCGCACTCCAACATCGCTCACTTCGATTCGTGTTTCCTTTGATTGATTGATTGTTTGATTGAATTGGAGTCCTAGATGTTAAGTTTAAAGGTGATTTTGATTTTTTATTTTAGGTTTTATAGGATAAGGGCACTCTAGTAATTAGATTGTTTAAGGATATATAGGTAATTACACTACCTTTAGACACCCCTTATAAAACCACCCTAGATGTGATAATAAATAAGTATGCCTCAAAAAAAATTCAGTATGCCTCAAAACATGTTTCAAGGAAATTCTATGCATTATCAAGAATGATGGATTGCCCACTGCCCAGGCCCTGCTCTGGTGCATGGTGAGCTAAGCCTTGCCTCCGGGCAGCAAAGCCCAGCTTTGCACTACGGACTTCTTGTGAAAAAACAGTTCTACCTTTTTTGATTTGTTTTGAAATTGTCGGTAAATATAGGGGCAACATTTTGATATTTGAAACTTGCATAGGTACCATCATCTAGTTATAAATCCCAATGCTAATTTTCAATTGTCTTGCTGAAATGATAAACAACCCGAGGAGAAATCCCGAGCCAATCTCCGACTAAAACAAAAAATATGGGCCCTCACTTTTATACACAACAATGTTAAGCATGTGGGAGGGACCGTCAGATTATTCCTCGGGAGATTTTTCGGTGGGAGAATTCCGTGAGTGTAGCAGCTCCCTTGTCTTAAGACTAAGCCTTATGGGGTGCTAGTCTAGCTCCTAGATTAGCAGTCGGGACTACCTCCTAAGTCTTATGGGAGTGCTAACCTAGCAGCTAGATTAGTAGTCCACGTTAGCCCAAGCGTTTGAATGGTTCAATGCTTTAAATCTCAAATTCGTCGAGATCAAAAATAAATCTCTCAAATACTAAACCATTCCGCGAAAAGGTAGTTTTTCAAGCTACCAATCATTCAACAGAACTATCTAGCATGCTAGTTCACATGCTACCAACTGGTAGGAGAGATAACTAGTGTTAACTTTTTTGCCACACTTGTTTTTTGAATTGCAACACTTAAGTGCTAATCTAGCACCTCCAATCTAGCCCATAAGACTTAGTCTTACCGGCCTTTATTTTTCTTACAAGAATGACGGACTGCTGCTTAACCGGGCGGTTCGTGGTGAGCAGAGCCTTGCCCCAGGGGCAGCAAAGACAGAAACGCATAACCTGATTGAAAAAAGAAAAGAGACAGTTTCATCAACAAAACGGCGATACTTGTCATATTAAGACTTATGTTAGTATTTCCCTAACCCTTGATCAAATTTAATTTCTCTGGGTATGAAAAATGAACTCAACAACATCACTCATGAAGTAGGATTTTCGGTCTCTACTCTGTGTCTTAAAATCATTCAGCCACGTCTGCTTTTGCAGATATAAAATGAGATGTTTCAAACTTCCAAAATTCCAAATAAACGGGAAAAGAGCAAATAAATTGTGGCACCTAACTATAAAGACTTCAGTAATAAATAAAGTAATAAACGACTATGACTTCATTTGAATATGAATATCTGCACCACAATGCTCTCAGCATCCTGTATTATTTTTCATCGCGCCATTTTCTTTTATTATCCTTCTAAGCTTTACGTGGCTCTCATGAATCCCCATATCTACATTGCCAAAATAAAATAGAATTGTAATAATATATTCATCCAGTTAGGTAAATATGAACATCCCATTTGTATTATTCCTCTTTCGTCAAAGTTTCCCTAAAAAGAATATTAATGGTGGTCACGAGCTCAACAACAACAACATCAGTGAAGAAGGTCTGTTTGTCTCAGCTCTAGTGTCTTACTCTGGAATCGGGAATCCTTTATCCACGTCTCCTTCTGCAGACTCATCATAGACAATGAGATGCAAGTTGAAGTTCCAAATGACAAGGAAAAGAGCATAAATATGTGGTAACCAAATAAAGAACATAAATAAAGTTATACGTAAATGACAATGACTCAGTGTTTTTAAGTATGATGAAGACCACAATCTCTTAACATAGAGCATCCTGTAAATTATTTATCACTTACCACTATTTTATATCTTTCTTAGCTATACGTGGATAAAGGATTAGCATTGGTCATACTTGAGACAGAAAAAGGCTACGTGTATCGATCCCCCTAGTGATAAGAGAAGAAGACTTGTTCTCGTATGCTGCTCTTATCAATAAGTCTCAAAACATTAAGCATTTACGTAATGTGGGAGGATCTATGGACACTCTTAGATGGGCACTATCACTGTTAGATGAGCACTATTATACATGATTTGCGTCATTTTCGCCGCAAAATCCAAATGACAATGAATTTGAATCTAACATTTTAATGATAGTTCCTCTCATAAGACTCTACATTCCTACCAAAAAATGGGCACAATTCGAGATACCAAATCTCACCACATTTGGATCTTAATTTCAACCATTAACTTTTAATGGCTGATATTCAAAGGGGTAGATGGTGGTGTTATACGTCTCGAATTGTGCTAATATTTGGTAGGAATGTAGAATCTTATAAGAGGAATGTATCATCAAAATGTTAGATTTAAATTCATCGTCGTTTGGATTTTACGCAGAAAATGACGCAAATCATGTATGATATTGTCCATCTAAGAGTGTCCATGGATCCTCTCTTACTTAATTGAATTTTTTTATTTTTTTATTTATTTTTGAAGCATATTAATTGAATTGTTGACCATTGCGCATGAATACAAGACATGCAATTTCGCATTTACAAGGTTAAAACAGTTTATCATTCAACTTTTGGGTTATTTTTGAATCTTCAATTCAAGTTTCATGTATATATTGCATAAAGAAATGTAATTTTATACCATGAGATTTTGTATAAATAGTGAGCTCACTAGATCCGGCAGTTAATTAGCTTCATAAGAACATTTTTTTAAGACATTGAAATTCGCACGTTTATGCAAATTGAATTGAATTGACTGAATATCTCACTGAGATCTTGGGGAAAACTAATTGTTGGTACATCTTTCACCCATTATTATTATACAAATTATAGGTACTGTTTCACCTTGCATGTCGAATGTGATTGCCTGTATAAAAACTTGGGGTTAAACTTCAAGAAGTGTTTGGCCAACTTCAACTCCAATAATCATAATGGTGCTAACTCAGAAGCAAACAGGGTCAGAGATCCATTGGATTATGTCAATTTATGTTATGAAAGATATTGTTTACATTCATATAAACTAGATATTGTGTACTTTGTTTTTTTTTTTTTGCTTTTTGAAGCATAATTTATTTCTTATGATATAAAGTGTATTCTTAAGTGAAATTAATTTTGTGCCTTGAAATGACAATAGAGAGGGTGCAATACAATGAGCCAACATATATGCCAAATTGTCTTCAAGTCCCGACATCTTTGTGTCACGTGATTTTGTTTTGTAACACTTTTAACCTCTACACTTCACGTGTCTCTCATGATTCCCATGTCCACATAAATTTGTGTTGCTCTCTTGTACCCGTAAAAAATTCTAGGCCAAGATGTAAATGGTAATCGGATTCACTTGCCCAAGAAAAAGCTCTTACACGGTTGCACACTTTGCACCGGATCAATATCCTCTTAACTTTTTCTCAAATGTTTCCCACATGAAGAGTGAGGATAGACACGAAAATAACACATCTACAAAGTACAAACTATTTGTAGTTACTCAGTTCATATCTCATGATAATAAATTTTCTATAAAGTTGCCTTATTCCTAAAATTTGCTTCTTTCAAACATTAAAATCCATACATTTATACAAGAATGAAATCTAATAAATTTTCTTAATGAGATGTTGGAGAAAACAAAATATCGAGACTATTGGTACCCAATACTTATTAAACAGTCAAGTTCGAGAGGTCTTCAAGAATGTTAGAAGTGATGATAAATGTTGCAAGATGAGGAGGCCGTTAAGAATGTTGGAGGTGATAATAAATGTTGTAAGGTTACAAGACGTATCTGCTATTTTTATGTAATACATCCTTCCTTTTTACTCTACTTATTTGGTTTCCTTATTTTATCACTCTTAATCGAGTAGTTTTTGTGTTACAAGACTTAACTTTCCTAGTTTAGGTAGATTTCCTTTTTCTTTACTTAGTTTGTTTCTGAAAGCCTATATAAAGGCCAAGTCTTCTTATTTAGAGAACACATCTTTTAATTATCGATTTCAATTTATTATCTTGGTTATTTTCAATCAGACTTAACTAAGTTTCTAACAAAGATTAAACTCTCTTCGCATCCCCAGCTACTTGTTTGCTTTCAAACCTATCTTGCCACATTAGTTAGTACCATAGCCAACTTTTTTAGATTCTTATCTAAAAACTGATCCTTAAACCGCTTCCGCAACTCTAACCCTAAAAATCTTTTCTCAGCAACCTTTAGTTTTATCTTTCAGTAAAATTCAATGGAAGCTAAACCACTTATGAAGGCAGATCTTATTGAACTTGAAACTAACATCACTACAAAACTTGAAACTAGTTTAACAAAATCTCTTACTGATTCCCTTACTAAAGCTTTCTCAGAGAAGCTTAAAACACATGAATAATACATGTTCATGATAGCCAAACATGTAGGAATGGAAGATAAAGACATGTCAGGATTGTTTAATGATAAAGAAGAAAATAAGGAAGATGAAACAGAGAACATTAAGAAACATTCTTTTTTTTTCAAAATAATGATATTCCTGAGGAGACTCTACATGAGCTAAAATAAAAGAAACAGTCAGAAAGTTTTCTAGATAATCCCAGGAAAAAGCTTAAAATTCTTAATCTCGACAGTGATGAAGATTATGAGTTGGAAGAAGTACAAGAGAAAAGATGGATTGAGGATTGAATATTAAAGTCTGGTCAGAATCCTTATGGAACTCTACCAGAATACAAATTGAAAGCTGACATACCTAACTTCCATGGAGGCTTATAGATTGAGGAATTGATGGGAGGTACCTGACCATTCTAAGGTGAAAATTGTTGCATATAAACTCAAAGGAGGAGCAACAACTTGGAGGGAGAAACCTTGTGAAGATCGAGTCAAATATGGTAAGCCCCATATACGTACTTGGGAAAGAATGTGAAATATTATTAGAGATAAGTTTTTACCAAGAGATTTTAGACAACAATTGTTTATCGAACTTCAAAATTGTCGACAAAGAGCTAGATTGGTTGAAGAATATGTTGCAGAATTCTACAGTCTTATTGCACGTATTCAACTTAATGACTCAAAAGAGCAATTAGTTGCACGTTTCATTGATGGTTTAAATCGACTTATCCAAGAAGGAATAACTCAATCCGTTTATACTATGGTTGAAGCTATATATTCAACAAGCAATAATAATTGAACGACGTGTGCTTCACACTTCAATCCATGCACAACCACAACATAATCATTATCAAAACTATTATAGAGATACAAAACCATATAACTCTTACAATGGTAACCAAGGTGGTTTTACAAAAGAAAGGAGTTATAGTCGACCAGTTCAACACCATCCAGCGACCAACTTTTTGAATTATCAAACACCACTTCCGGCAGAAAGTTCACCTTTAATTGATATTCCCCCTAAAAAACCATCTCAATCTACTAACATTCGGGATATTACTCCAAACACTCGCAGTAATAAATATCAACAATAGTTTCCTCCCTTACCCAAACCTCATAATCCTTATGCTAAGTTTAGAGGAGAAAAGTGCAACAAGTGCAATGAAACTGGTCACACCTCAGGTGATTGTCGTAAATTCCATGCTTATATTAATGAAACTCAAACTCAAGAGGAAACACAAAAAGGAGAAGAGGAGTGAGATAATAATCATCAGATTTATGAACATGAATTTTATGACGCATATTTTCTTGGGGTAATACGTCTGTTTATGGGTAAAAATCGTTTCTGCCGATTTCGGTAAATTCGGTAGGTGAGTGAGAAACTGGTTCAAACCCTAAACAAATGTGCTGCACGTGAGCACTTTATAGGTTCGAGAGATCAATCTGTACAAGTCCTACCTAAACCAAGAAATGGCCGCCTCCGGACTTGCTTCGGTCACAAAGTGGAGGAGAAGGGTTGATTTGGGGAGGGAAGCAAAGAAAGGTGTTGAGGAGAGTAGTATCTCGACTTGTATCAGAAAGTGAAAGCTTAGGAAGCTTGCAAGAGATGAAAGCTTTTTTTTGGGAGAGCTTGCAAAGTTGCCTTTACCGAGAGTGTAGTATATTTCTCCGACCGAGACTTGTTGTCCGGGGTGGAAATAGGTAAGACCTATTTATACAAGTCGAGATTGAAACGTACCACGGCCTCATGAAGGAAGAGAGTAAAGGGTGAAATAATGGGAGGAGGTGGTAACCGCATGGTTTAATGGGCGAAAACGTTTTTCACCATTATTTCCTCTTTTATTTGACCGCTTTATTCCTTTTCACGCTTTCTTAATGTGAGCGTAGTGTACGCCGCATGTTTGTGGACCGCCAAACCAAAACCCTAAAGAAGCATCCCCGCCTTGTGTCGATGTCTCGAGTGTTGGTTGCATCTTGAGTGCAAGTGGCGCTGCTAGTTGCGCGTGTGGCATGTGCAATGGCATGTGCGGAATGCCTTGGTGGTAGGTTGCACGGTTTGCAAGTTAGGTTACCAGCGTGTGTGTTTGGCATGTGCCAATGGCATGTGCAGAATTCCTTGGTGGTAGGTTACACGGTTTGCAAGTTAGGCTACCAGCGTGTGCGTTTGGCATGTGCGGAATGCCTTGGTGGTAGGTGGCACGGTTTGCAAGTTAGGCTACCAGCGTGTGTGTTTGGTATGTGCCAATGGCATGTGCGGAATGCCTTGGTGGTAGGTTGCACGGTTTGCAAGTTAGGCTACCAGCGTGTGCGTTTGGCATGTGCCGATGGCATGTGCGGCCATGTTGACCTAGTTGCAAGTCTTGCAAGCCTAGGGCGCTATGTTTGGCGTGGGCCAAAGGCATAGCGGCTTGGAAGTATGGATTACGGCACGTGCGGCCATGTTGACCTAGTTGCAAGTCTTGCAAACCTAGGGCGCTATGTTTGGCGTGGGCCAAAGGCATAGCGGCTTAGAAATATGGCTTGCGGCACGTGTTGGCATGTGCCAATGGCACGTGCGGCCATGTTGACCTAGTTGCAAGTCTTGCAAACCTAGGGCGCTATGTTTGGCGTGGGCCAAAGGCATAGCGGCTTAGAAATATGGCTTGCGGCACGTGTTGGCATGTGCCAATGGCACGTGCGGCCATGTTGACCTAGTTGCAAGTCTTGCAAACCTAGGGCGCTATGTTTGGCGTGGGCCCAAGGCATAGCGGCTTAGAAATATGGCTTGCGGCACGTGTTGGCATGTGCCAATGGCACGTGCGGCCATGTTGACCTAGTTGCAAGTCTTCCAAACCTAGGGCGCTATGTTGGGCGTGGGCCAAAGGCATAGCGGCTTGGAAATATGGCTTGCGACACGTGTTGGCATGTGCCAATGGCACGTGCGGCCATGTTGACCTAGTTGCAAGTCTTGCAATCCTAGGGCGCTATGTTTGGCGTGGGCCCAAGGCATAGCGGCTTAGAAATATGGCTTGCGGCACGTGTTGGCATGTGCCAATGGCACGTGCGGCCATGTCGACCTTGGTTGCAAGTCTTGCAAAACCTAGGGCGCTATGTTGGGCGTGGGCCAAAGGCATAGCGGCTTAGAAATATGGCTTGCGACACGTGTTGGCATGTGCCAATGGCACGTGCGGCCATGTTGACCTAGTTGCAAGTCTTGCAATCCTAGGGCGCTATGTTTAGCGTGGGCCCAAGGCATAGCGGCTTAGAAATATGGCTTGCGGCACGTGTTGGCATGTGCCAATGGCACGTGCGGCCATGCCGACCTAGTTGCAAGTCTTGCAAACCTAGGGCGCTATGTTTGGCGTGGGCCAAAGGCATAGCGGCTCGGAAATATGGCTTGCGGCACGTGTTGGCATGTGCCAATGGCACGACGGCCATGTTGACCTAGTTGCAAGTCTTGCAAACCTAGGGCGCTATGTTGGGCATGGGCCAAAGGCATAGCGGCTTGGAAATATGGCTTGCGGACGTGTTGGCATGTGCCAATGGCACGTCGCGCCATGTTGACCTAGTTGCAAGTCTTGTAAGCCTAAGGCGCTATGTTGGGCGTGGCCAAAGGCATAGCGGCTTGAAATATGGCTTGTGGCACGTGTTGGCATGTGCCAATGGCACGTGCGGCCATGTTGACCTAGTTGCAAGTCTTGCAAACCTAGGGGCGCTATGTTGGGCGTGGGCCAAAGGCATACGGCTTGGAAATATGGCTTGCGACACGTGTTGGCATGTGCCAATGGCACGTGCGGCCATGTTGACCTAGTTGCAAGTCTTGCAAACCCAGGGCGCTATGTTTGGCGTGGGCCAAAGGCATAGCGGCTCGAAATATGGCTTGCGGCACGTGTTGGCATGTGCCAATAGCACGTGCGGCCATGTTGACCTAGTTGCAAGTCTTGCAAACCTAGGGCGCTATGTTGGGCGTTGGCCAAAGGCATAGCGGCTTGAAAATATGGCTTGCGGCACGTGTTGGCATGTGCCAATGGCACGTGCGGCCATGTTGACCTAGTTGCAAGTCTTGCAAACCTAGGGCGCTATGTTGGGCGTGGGCCAAAGGCATAGCGGCTTGGAAATATGGCTTGCGACACATGTTGGCATGTGCCAATGGCACGTGCGGCCATGTTGACCTAGTTGCAAGTCTTGAAAGCCTAGGGCGCTATGTTGGGCGTGGGCCAAAGGCATAGCGGCTTGGAAATATGGCTTGCGACACGTGTTGGCATGTGCCAATGGCACGTGCGGCCATGTTGACCTAGTTGCAAGTCTTGCAAGCCTAGGGCGCTATGTTTGGCGTGGGCCAAAGGCATAGCGGCTTGGAAATATGGCTTGCGACACGTGTTGGCATGTGCCAATGGCACGTGCGGCCATGTTGACCCTAGTTGCAAGTCTTGCAATCCTAGGGCGCTATGTTTGGCGTGGGCCAAAGGCATAGCGGCTTGGAAATATGGCTTGCGACACGTGTTGGCATGTGCCAATGGCACGTGCGGCCATGTTGACCTAGTTGCAAGTCTTGCATCCTAGGGCGCTATGTTTGGCGTGGGCCCAAGGCATAGCGGCTTAGAATTTGGCGTTGTTGCCATGGTGCGCAGTATGCGGCTTGGTTTGGCATTGTTGGCATGGTGCGCAGGGTGCGGCTTGGTTTGGCATTGTTGCCATGGTGCGCAGGGTGCGGCTTGGTTTGGCATTGTTGCCACGGTGCGCAGTATGCAGCTTGGTTTGGCATTGTTACCATGGTGCGCAATATGCGGCTTGGTTTGACATTGTTGCCATGGTGCGCAGGGTGCGGCTTGATTTGGCATTGTTGCCATGGTGCGCAGTATGCGGCTTGGTTTGGCATTGTTGCCATGGTGCGCAGTATGCGGCTTGGTTTGGCATTGTTGCCATGGTGCGCAGAGATGCGGCTTGGTTTGGCATTGTTGCCATGGTGCGCAGATATGCGGCTTGGTTTGGCATTGTTGCCATGGTGCGCGAGGGTGCGGCTTGGTTTTGGAATTAGGGTTACGTGTTGAAAACCTAATCTGGTATTTTGAAAAAATACCCCTATTAATTATTTACACCTGAGTTAAATGCTCTTAGTTAATGTGTTGCGGGTAACACTAGGTCATGGGGTTTTATGATTTTACCTCTTGTCTAAAATCCACCATCAACAACGTCCTATGTTGATTACTGAACCATGCATGTCTTTCACAGAGATATAGTATTTTTAGATCTCAGTGTATTATTGAAGGAAAATATTGTATCTTGATCATCGACAGTGGAAGTGGAATCTATTTCATTTTTCCAAACGTAGCTGGGAGAATTATGATCATCAAATTACTACACAATATGGTAGATTAGTAAGGATAAATTGAAATGGCTGGTTACATCTGATTGATTTTTCTCTATCAATAGAACATATGAAAAAAAATCAATTTATGCTCAAGTTCAATCCATAAACCTTCAAAATCACAAGGCATGTTAACCGTGCCCTTCATGGGTAGGGACGAACCTATGAGAGGGCTAATATAAGCTTTAGCCAGGGTAGCCCTCCTCGCACACAAGCTTTTTTTTTCTACTAAATATTGGGCTCAACTAAAGGTGTCGCCCTTGCCTGATTTTTTTTGTCAAGCCCCTTGGATCCGCCCATGTTCCCGGCATTGTTACATCTTACAAAGAGTACAAGTCTGTATCTCCATTCTTTGATGCTCTTTTCGAATTTTAAGCATATATATCATAAATTATAGTCGTTCTCAAGATCTAGTGCAAAGGGTAGTCGACTTAAGCAAGCTTCTAGGGTTTACTTGCAAAAAGTGTAAGCTAGCAAATGAAATGAATGGTCTTTTTTGCAAAAGTAGATAAATGCTATTTGAATTTGGTGAAGACTCTATTCTTATTTATATTGTTTGTCTCAACTCTTGTGTCTTACTTTGAAAACGGGAATCCTTTATCCACGTCTCCTTCTGCAGACTCATCACAGAAAATAAAATGCAATTTGAAGTTCCAAATGATAAGGAAAAGAGTATAAGTATGTAGTAGCAAAATAAAGAGTAATAAATAAACTTATACGTAAATTACAATGACTCTGTTATTTAACTATGATGAAGAACACAATCTCTCAACATCGAATATCCAGTAAATTATTTTATCAATAACACCATTTTATATCCTTCTTAGATGTACGTGGATAAAAGGAGTAGCATTGGTCATGCTTGAGACTAAAAAAGACTACGTGTATCCCTGAGCTAGTGATAAAAGAACAAGACTTCAAGTTACAATTTTCTTTTGCTGCTCTTACCAAAAGTCTCTATATTTTTTTTTCCTATTTTGACACATTACACGGGCTAAGATAAGGACAGACACAAAGCCAAAACAGAAGGAAAAAAAAAAACACAAGGAGAAAACAAAACAAGAAACAACAACTAAAGGGAAAAAAAAACAAACAGAGAACCCCAATTAAGTATATTTCCTCCTCTTATAGAAATTCTGAGCCTTGTCATCCGCAAAAATCTCTCTAAATTCTGGAAAGAAATATCCTCACTCCTCAAATCAACCCAAGTGTTTGACAGGTGAGCATCAACCAAATAGTCTGCAGCCCTATAAGTTTCTCTAAAACAGTGAGAGACTTTCTAAGAGACAAATCTAATGACTCGATTATATTAATTCCTTACTTGCATGAAGCATGTATGAGTAATGAGTATCATGCAATTGCGCAATCACAAAGTAAAAATCGTTTATCAGTCAACTTTGGGTTATTTTTGTTTATATATATATTGAGCTCACTTGCTCATGCAATTAGCTTCATAAGATCGTTGAAGACATTAGAATCCATGCATTTGATCCAATTGAAATGATTTTTATGAATTTTCTCAATGGGATCTTGGAGAAAACCAATTGTTGGTACATCTTTCATCCAATAATAATATACAAATTATATGAAGTCTTTTACCTGGGATGTTGAATATAATTACCCGTATGGAAACTTAGGGTTAAACTTAAGGAAGTGTTTCGGCTTCTTTAACTCCAATAATGATTACGATGCTAACTCTGGAGAAAACAGGGTCAGAGATCCATTGGATTGATTCACTGTCTATCGAGAATGATATCGTTTACATGCCTATAAACTAGCTATTTTGTAATTTATTTGATCATGAAATGTGAAATTAGAATTTTGTGTCATGAAATGAGAATAAACTTCCGGCAATAGGAGGCTACAATCCAATACCAACTAGTGTTCAAAATAAAAGGGAAAATAAAGTAAACAAGTGAGGGTTCCAAGTGGGTAAATAACTAAAGTGGGATATGCATGACTTGTTGTGTATGAATTAGGGATGTCAACTGGTTTGGACTCTGGTATCTTTTGGTTAATATAGTAACCAGTTATTAGAATCATTTTTAGTCATCTAAAGTTTCGGTTCAATCCATATCAGTAAACAACTATATCGTATCCATCGGTTCTTTAAAAAACAATCAAATTTCTTGATAATCATTTTATTTTATTTTATCTTTATTAAGTAATTGGTTACCTGAATCAACCAATTCTAGATTTCAATGAACCAAACATATATGCCAAATTGTCTCAAGTATTGACATCTTTGTATCTTGTATTTTTATTTTGTAACACTCTAGCCTTTACACTTTAGTGTCTCTCATAATTTCCCATGTCCACATAAACTTGTGTTGCATTTATTCATAAAGAACAGAGTTGTTCAATTTACATACGAAAGCCAAATAAGGATGATATCTTCAATGTGGAATACTTCTTATGATTTGCAGGTGCTGAATTTTTTTGGTCTTAAAAGTAGACAAGTAAGAAATGCAAGAATCAAGGAGATTTTCCTCACATTACCTACCCAAACTCAACTACTTTTATGATGTGATGGAGCATCTAGAGGGAACCCTGGGATTCCAGGATATGGTTTGATTGGAAGGAGAGGTACAAGGGAATTCTTAATAGCAGTGTCAGGTGGTTTGGGAGTGTCAACTAATTTCTATGCAGAATAACTAGCAGTCTTAAATGCAGGTGAATGGGCAGTAAGTCAAGGTTTCTTACATATATGCTTTAGGACAGATTCAAACTCAGTAATCACATCATTTCAGTCCCAAAGAGTCCCATGGTTTGCATTTGCTAGATGACAAAAAATTTGTTCAAGTCTCCCTTCCCGGTGCTTTACACATAGTTACAGAGAGGTAAATTTCTCTGCTAACAAACTTACAAAGAAGGGAGCTAGACTGGCCAGAGGAGAGAAGATCATTTTTGACACAAGACCAACATTTCTAGGTAATTTGGAGAATCCACATTAACTCTACTATAGATTCTGTAAGAATAAAGTCCGAAAAGGCAATTATATTTTTGTTTTTGTTTTAGCTTCTTGAGTTAGTTCCTTTGGAACTTTTCTGATCTTTTGTAAAACCTTTTGTTATTAATGAAAATTATTGTTTAACAAAAAAAAGTGTTGCGTCTTTGACATCTCTCTATATTTTCTTGTACCCATGAAAATCGTATGCCAAATATGTAAATGGCTCGATTCGGTTGTCCAAGAGAAAGTTGTTACATGGTTGCACACTTGCACTCAATCAATATCCTCTATCTTTGGCTCAAATGTGTATATTGCATGAAACATGAGTATGGAGACACGAAAGTCTCACATCTAAAAAGTACAAGTTGTTTAGGGTTAATAAATTCATGTTCCATGATAAATGTTCTATAAATTAGACTTATTCTTCAAATTTGTGTCCTTTAAAAACACTAAAATCCATACATGTGGCATATCAAGTATGCAATGAAAACTAATGAATTTTCACATTGAGATGTTGGAGAAAACCAAATATTGGGACTATTCTTATCGTAACCTCATGTATCAACTATGTTAAAGAGTTCAACTAGGAGGTTGGAAGTGGTGGTAAATTTTTCAAAGCTATAGGACATGTCTGGGGACGATTTTAATTTTATTAAGATATGAAACGTCTTTGTTTTTTTTTTCTTGATAGTATAAACGTCTTTGTTTACTGCAGACTTCAACGTATTATTTCCATATTTTCCATCGATTTCACTGCTGCAAGATTACATTTTCAATGTCAAAGTTTCCGTTGAATAACAACTACTTTTACATATGCCACAACAATTCAAAAAAATTTCTTCTGAATTCTTTTTCATTGTCAACATTCTCTTCTTATCAAAAGAAAGAACAACGCTTCTAAACAGACCGCTAAAAAAACCATCTTAAACCCGCACATACTCATTTTTTTGGTGTGATTCCGGTGGGGCCCGCGGAGGACTGCAGGGCTGTAGGATCGAGACAAGAGGAGAGAATAACACGAAATCAATAAACGACTAAATAAATATAATTTCGGTGTACAAATTCTCATGACTCAAAAGCCTATTTATATTGTTCACAAACTTGACGACCACTCAAAGATACTTTCCTAACATAAACCAAGCTATAAAATATAACTCTTCTAGAACCAAACAACTTGTTTCTGAAGATAACTCGACTTCCAAATATAGTCTTGGTTTATTATTTCCAACATCCTCCCTTAAACCAAGAGTTCCTTAAGAAAACATTCTTAAATATGTTTGTAACCGATAAACGGTTTACTCTTCAACACACTCCCCGGCATGTTCACTAACTCTTCAGGACCTTTGATTTCTTCAGTAGGATACTTCTGTACTCCCTAGACAGCATGCAAACTTCCATATCCAGCCATCTCCCTATTATACCGCAGCATCATAGTAACGTTCCCTAGCAAGCTAAAAGCACAATCCTTTTTGTTGCGCTCTATCCACTTGCTAACCGAACAAGAAACCAACTAACCAAATCCTTTTTTTTATTACCCACTTTACATGTTACTGACACAAGAGTCACAACCTCACTATTGTGATGTTTGCTACGACTGATATTTTTCAGTTCACAAACCTTTCTTCTCTAGATTGTCCCATAAACTAGATGTTTGGGCATTTAGTTTATGCATCTATCACTTCGAGCATCTGGTTAAACTTGCTTGATTGTTACCGCTGGCTTCACCCTGAGTTTTAAAATCTATTGATAGAAAAACATGCCTACTCAACTCAGAAACCAAACGATTCTGAACAACCTAGCCATTTTCAACACCTCGAATAACGACGAGCATCTAGTTGAACTTGCTTCACTGTTACTCCTTGATGCAACTTGGGATTTTAACTCTCTACCCGAGAGACATACTAATACTGTTAATCAAATTGTATGCGCCACGCAAACCGAACCTATTCCATAGATCCCGAACAGTTTCCTGAACAAGCTTCAACACCCCGTCTTGCACTTATGTCTCACAAAACTTCTTTCCACCGTGCTTGATTGAGACTGTCACACTTTATAAGTGTTCCAATTCTGTCACACTTTATAAGTGTTCCAATTCTATCACAACCTTCCGTCACGCTTCTGTCACAAACTGTGACTATTTTATAAGTTACACTTTTGTCATACCTATGACTTCTTCACTTCTGTCACGCCTTGATAGATTGTCGCACCACTGTTTCCAATGTCAACAGATCACTCAGACATTTAAACAAACGAGAAGTCTGCGTTTTTCTTGATGACAGAGATATGACATAGAAATTGATTTCCAAGTCATTTTATACCTCCTTCCCTGTAGAAAATTCCAATCTAGAAATAATCCCATTCAAAGTCCTCTACAACTCAACCATGGCAATACGGCAGCAACGTAATCCTCTTATCATGTTCATCGCCATCACCTCCATTAGTGTAGCTAACTTACCTCTTATGCAATTCGTTTTAGGAAACTAATACCAAGTTTCCTTACCGCTCACAAATTCTACAAACAGGTCAATCCCTATCCATCCATCACAAACCCACAACCGTTGTCGATGACAACATTCATCTCCATTTTTAGAAACAATAACAACATCCACTGTCCAAGCCGTCAATAGAAGTAGCAGCGAAACCAAACAACATTGATACGTGGGAATAACACTCATATCACCATTACCTCACTAGGGTTCTTCTCTGCATTCTCACAGTTTCTAATCTCGACGAAAGCAATAATTCTTCTTACCTCTTCAAACTTTTGATAAACAACAAGGTAATACAGCAACAACGTCAACTTTCCTTGTTTTATCACAACTTATTAAAGAAGCCCACGATGTTTCGCAGTCACACAAACCCTGACAGTGACCCCCACTTTCTTGTGTACTCACCCTTGTCACGACTTGTACCACTTTTTTTTCTTTTCGTTTTTTTTAATCGCTGATACTATCCACACAGTACTTACTAATACTTGCTCGAGCCTCTGTCCCTTCCTTGGCTGTGAATAACGCTTCAATCACAATCAGCGGAAGCATCACTAGTCTTTACAAACTCACGCCAACAGCAAAGTCCGTTCTCATCGCACCATAACAACAATTTATTTTTACATTTTTACTCGTTCTTTTAACTTCACACGACTTTCTCTTAAACCCATAACATAACACGAAACACTGAAACCATGAAATCCCAATACGAAAAACAAAGGAAAATTCTTTAACTCTTTCTACCTCTCCTCTCTCCCTCTCACTTTGCTCTGATACCAATTGTAGGATAGAGACAAGAGAGGAGAGAATAACGCGAAATCAATAAATGACTAAATTGATAATAATTTCGGTGTACAAATTCTCATGGCTCAAAAGTCTATTTATATTGTACACAAACTTGACGACCACTCAAAGATACTTTCCTAACATAAACCAAGCTCTAAAATAGAACTCTTCTAGAACGAAACAACTTGTTTCTGAAGATAACTCGACTTCCAAATATAGTCTTGGTTTATTATTTCCAACATCCTACCTTAAACCAAGAGTTCCCTAAGAAAACATTCTTAAATATGTTTGTAACCGACAAACGGTTTGGTCTTCAACACACTCCCCGGCATGTTCACTAACTCTTCAGGCCCTTTGATTTCTTCAGTAGGATACTTCTGTACTCCCTAGACAGCATGCAAACTTGCATATCCAGCCATCTCCCTATGATACCGTATCATCATAGTAACGTTCCCTAGCAAGCTAGAAGCACAATCCTTTTTGTTGCGCTCTATCCACTTGCTAACCGAACAAGAAACCAACTAACCAAATCCTTTTTTTTTATTACCCACTTCACATGTTACTGACACAAGAGTCACAACCTCACTATTGTGATGTTTGTTACGACTGATATTTTTCAGTTCACAAATCTTTCTTCTCTAGATTGTCCCATAAACTAGATGTTTGGGTATTTAGTTTATGCATTATCACTTCGAACATCTGGTTGAACTTGTTGGCTTCACCCTGAGTTTTAAACTCTATTGATAGACAAACATGCCTACTCAACACAGAAACCAAACAACTTGTTTGTGAAGATAACTTGGCTTCCAAATATAGTCTTGGTTCATTATTTCCAACAAGGGCCAGTATTTCAACAAGGGCCAGTATTTGGGAGAGTTTTTGTGGGCAGTTTTTTTTTACTCCGGTTTTTCGACAGTCAACTACAAAAAATGGAAGTCGATATTTTTGTCGCGAACCTTCCTGTCTTTGGAATCGTTTGGCCACGTCTCGTCTATAATGGACCCCTCTATAGAAAATGAGATGTCAAATAGTACTATTCCAAATAAAAAGGAAAATAACATAAAAAGTGGGCCCAATTAAAGTGTAAATCAACGACTAAGACTGTGTTTGAGCCCCCAGTATACGCCAGAATCACTCTCCATCTGATATTCTGTAATTATTTGGACCATTTTCTCCTCAAACATTTTATGTGACTCCCATGATTCCCCATGTAATATCCTCAAAATTTCTTCTCATCACATTATTTTTTTGTAGTCTCACTATCTTTGCAATTTACTTAACTAATGAAATAGTGTAACCAGAGAGGTGTAAATCGTACCAGACCAGCACGAACAGGAAACATCCAGTGAGTAATGAGGCGGTAAATGACATTTTTGAATGGAAAGATGAATGGGAGGATGAAAATCTTACGAAGAAGAAGAAGATGCTACCTGGTACCACCACTTTAAGAGCCATGCATGTACATCGATCATTAATTAATAATCTTGTAGTGTTGACCAGAGAGGTTAAGTGAATATGCATCACAAGATCATACAAAATCCAGGCTTCACTTACGTTTTCTCTGACACATGCATGCATGTATTACTACACCAATTATATGTTTTCTGACTAATAAAATGAACCGGAAATCATGCTACAAGGGAATTAATCTTAGATTCTGAAAACCCAAGAATCTCATTGCAGCTGCAATGGAGTTGTCCAGCATCCCACTCCTTGCGGCACCCAATTTTTTTTCCGTATGAAACGGTTGACAAGTTTTTCGTATCATTATTTATATCATCACATATCTTTGATATTTGATACTACTAGTTATCAATTGGCCAGTTTTGAATAAGAAATTGTAACATAATATGTAAGACAGCATTTTATTTCATTTATCTATCGAGTTAGGAGCAGTTTGCCAGATGAAGTTTTTGTTTTAATAATCGTTTTCTTGATTCGATTTGTAATCATTCACCATTTTAAAATTCATGTCTGGCTCCCAACCTTCACCAAGAAGTTGTCCCATGTGTTATGTGTACTACTAAGTGTATGTAGAAAGCAAACATGTCCCAACTCCCACGTAAACATAGTTGACAAACTAGTTGGCCGGCCATCAGAAATTTCTTAACTGCTACAAGAGTTACCAAACTTGTATCCCTGAATACAAGTTTAAGAATAATCAAAAGATTAATATCTGTATCGGACATATTATACATTTTATACAAATATATCTGAAAATATCTAGGCACCTGATCAATAATTTAACGACCAACCTATTCAACTACAAAACTACCAAACTAGTTGGTGTGACCAATATTCAGGTATAGAAAGATACCAAAGCCATGCCAAGCCAATAAACAGCGTGCCTTAGGCTATACAAAGATCTCTCTGATAATAGAGTAAGTAAATAAATAGTATAGACAAATGCTATCTCATACGACTTTGCGGAATGGCTTCCCGTAAAAGCGGTTTTCTTTACCGTTAGATGATCAAATCAACGGTTAGATTCATATTCATAAAAGGACTCATCACTTTCAGGAAAGGACCCACCACTTTCAAGGAAGGACCCACTACTTCTCTTAAAGGATTCAAGGTTGTTAGATCTGGTTTTTAGCATGATCTAACGGTAAAGAAGCTGCTTTTGTGAGAAGCCATCCCACAAAATCGTGTGGGATAGCACTGCTCATATGGTATATTTTTGTTTGTGTGTGTGTCAGTGTGTGGACACAAAACCTCTTTGGTTTCTCTTAAAACACAAAGAAAAAACTCCTTTATATACCCCATTGTTTCTTTCTCTTAATCAAACCATTTCATCACCATTAAGCTTATACAAATCCTTCTCTATAATCTCTTTCTTTCTTTCTCTCTATTCTTTCTAAATCTCTAAACATGCTTAGACGAGCCAAAAGCACTTTAGTTTTACAAGAGTCTTCTTCTTTGTTCATTAAAAAGGATTCTTCTATCTCTTCTCAAGAATCAAACAACATAGTTGCAGTGAAACCCACTTTCAAATTGAGTGGAGGATCATTAAAAACATCGTCGAACGTTATCTTTTCATCGGTCTCGGAATCGAACTTTATGAAAGCATGTGGTCTATGCAGAAAAAAGTTAAGTCCTCTGAAGAATATCTACATGTATAAAGGTGATCAAAGCTTTTGCAGTGACGATTGCAGGTGCCGGAAAATATTGATAGAGGAACTATTGATGGAAGAAATGGAAGAGGAGACAACAACTGAATTAGTTCCAAGAAAAGAGATAACCTCGTCCTCTACACCTTTGGCAACATATATAAATGTTGGAAATGGTCTTCCGCCACGGAGAAATCATGTCCGAGCTGCAGCTTAGATTTGGTGTACGTTTGTTGTTAGAATTTTTAATTTGCTTACGATATCGATCGATACGCTCTGTAATTGATCATTATATCCATTTTTGAGTTCTCTTTTTTTATTTTATGTGTTTTACCTCCCTGGCTGCCTTCTGTAGTAATAGTATGGATGAGTTGAAAATAAAAGATTTACTAAAATATGTCATTTTTTAAAGGCAAAATTTAGTGTTTTGTTCCCCTTGATTTCTTTAGTTTCTTGAATTTAGTTTAGATATTTAATGAATTAATATTTGTTTTGAGCTCAAATGCTCGACGACATCACGTGAACGAAAAATAATGTTACACCCACCGGATTCACTTCTGCGTTTTCTGAGAGTTCCTGAGATGTAACGTTAAGTTGGTTTTGAAAATTGTGTTTGGATAGAATCAGCTTTCACCGCCAACAATTGGATTGAACTACGCGGCGACAGGGAGAAACTCGCCGGCATCTAGACCGGCTGTGCCGACATAAACTACATTGGTTTGGCCCGGCCACACCTTCTTCTGTAGACCGTCATCGAAAGTGAGATGCCAAATAGCGTTCCAAGTATAGAAAAAGAACAGTGGGACCCACCGAGTGAAACACGGTGTATATAATCCCCAGATTCCCCACATACGCAAGAATGAATCTCTCTCCAGTATTATTTATTTTTGGACCGTTTTGCCCTCCAACACGCTGGTGTCCTCGTATCCGCACAAAATATACTTCAAAAAAACAAAAAATCCACGAAAAATGAAATTTCCGGTAAAGAAAAAAAAAAGAAAAGAAAGAAAGTGATAAAAATGCGTCGATTTTTATTCGTCTCCATTATTTTATTTATTTTTTGGGGTTTGAAATATAAAATATATTAAACTACTAATGGGCTATTATACTCAGAAATACTAATCAATTATATTTGGATTGGTAAGCCATGAATCTATAACAAGACATTGGATCAAAATGTGCGTAGTAGCCTTCGGATCAAAGTTGAATCGAATGGGGCGTTGGAGATGAGTAGGTGGCTATGGATTTGGGTGTCTAAGGTCGAAAGGTTTTGGGTTAATGCTTTCTACAAGAAAAGCTGAGTTTTTGATGGACATGATAGTGTCCATAGGAACTTTAATGGTGGTGGAGAGTTTCGATGCAGTTGATTCGAGGTTGTAGTCACACGAACACATCCAGATGTTGTGGTGTATTGTCCGAACGATACTTGATCACCTCTTATGCGTGCTGGTGATGGCGAAAACTGTTGTGAAGTCATTCCTTGGAACTTTTGTAGCGCCTGTTGATAGGTGTCTAAAACACCTTGATATTTATCTATTGTTTATGCTTTCTTTGTTATGTTTTCTTGTAAATTATGTATCTTTTATTTGATTTCAGGTACTTTGGAGCAAAAGAAGAGGAAACGTCGCTTTAAAAGGGCTAAAGTGTCATTTCATGTGCAACTCTTCGTTGGAGGCGACTTATTTCTCATTATTTACTTCTTTTCTATCCGAAAGGCATTCGACCTTAGTGATGTATAAAAATTGAAGAAAAGAAGTGAATATGAGAAGTAAGAGATGGTTTGCTCGAGAAACTACTAAAAGCACCTGCAAAAAGTGTTAAAGGCACCCCGAAATGTCCCTAAGAGTCGATAAAGTCACCCGGGAGTTTTTCACTAAATACAACCCAAAAATCATCTTTGTACCCCACAAATTGCTATTCGCAACCCCAAGAATTGCTAAAAGTAGCCCAAATTGCTAAAGGGACACTGATGTTGGATAAGGGGAAGGTCATCTTCTCCATTTGAAATTTAAATTTTGGCGGGAAAAGAAGAACAGATTTAGGGTTTGGATTTTGATGGAGTTAGGAAGAGATTAAATTGCTGGAATTGAATGGGTTGTTCTTAAGGTCTAAACAGGGCTGGTGATGGTTTTTGTTTCGATCAGGCTAGGAAATCCACGGAAGGTGAATCAGTGATCAAAAATTTTGGCGGGAAAATATTGTTCTTCATGGCAATATTAGGATTCGATAATTAAAGTTGTTTGAGAGAGATTCAATGGCTCAAATCGTTTGGGCCAACTTGTATCAGCTAAACAGGGATGATATGGTGGTTTTATTCGATCCAGATGGGCTGGATAATCGGATTTCGACAAAACAGTTAGAGGGTTTTCCACGGGTCTTTGTTGGTTTGAGTTTTGGAAGTTTGGGAGATTTTCAAGGGATTTGGTACAGGATAATGTTCTTACCATATACAAGATGTTCAATGACGTGTTTTGGGAGCTCTAAAAGGGATTAAATCTCGACAATATTATCGGTTTTCCTTACCGGGAAGTTATGAGTTGAAAAAAAAGGAAAGTACGTACAGTTTGGGAATATTTTCAACTACACAGTACACGTATGAACCTAGAATTGTATTCTATTGGTTAGACAAGATTCTGACAACACAGAGAATCCATGTAGAAGAAGAGAAAGTCCGAGACTTTCTGGGAAAGAAAAAAGAGAGATTTTCACGTCCTTGTGGTGTATTTAAAGTCTCGGGGAGTCTCAAGGAGAGGACGGATAGTTTGGAGGAGAAGTAGAGGCTTAGAATCGAGAAACCACAAGTTTAAAAAAAGCTATCTGCTGCTGCAACTGGAAGAACACGAAGAACATTGCACCACCAGGAACGGTCGCAGAAGGAGTCTTAAAAACAACGACGGAGTTAACCCTCTATCGTTCTTCAACAGTAGACAGACAAAGACCCCCAGTGACAGTCGTTTATTACTGGAAATCATTGTAAGCACTTTTATTATTATTTTTAATACAATGATTAATGAAATTTTCTCCATCTTCGATCTATGAGTAGCTAAATTTCTTTTCTAGGGTTTCGGAGGAAACTATTTTTAATGCGTAATATTTAGTAATTAATTTCTTTGGAATATTTACTCCAAAAATTGTGTTTAAATTTGTCCAAAAATTCTCTCTTCTTTACATGCTTCGTAAAAACTGTTTTGGGTAGTTTCTACTGTTCTTTTATAAGCGAAGGAGGATTAGGCCTTAGAATAGCGACGAAAGTCATAAAAAAAAGAGCTTGTAGTGTTATATTTTCCAAAGCATGAGATTGAGTTCGAAATTGTTTTGAGTAAAATAGGAGTATTATGCCAAAGATTTAATTATTGAGTTTACCATCATTAGAAGTAGCGGAATCCAAAGCCCTAGACCCATCTCTCCTTGGTAACAAAAACCAATTTTAATTAGTTTGTCTTAGTATTTTCTTTTAATAATCAAAAACCAAATCTTTAAAAAGAGTCCGAGCGAACGATACTCTACTTACCAAAACTAAAACTACATCAGTTTTTGGCGCCGCTGCCGGGGACTTGCCTTTAGGTTAGGTTTTAGATTTTTTTATTTTTTTTAGTTCAGTTTTTGTTTAATTTAATTTAATTTTTATTTCTTTGATTTTACTTGGGTATTTTTCTTGTTTTTATTGTGCAGGTTTTATTCTATATTTATTGTGGAATTGCCTACCAAAAGAGGTAAGTCACAAAACCCAATTTTTTTTTTTTTTTTTTTTAGGTTTTATTTCCTTTTTGTGTATATTTGTGTATATTTGTTTCTTTTTTTTATTATTATAAAAAAAATTTCAAAAAAAAAAATTATACGTTGCACACACCAATTGCATCGTCAGATTACTGAATTTAGGAAACCCGTGGAAAAGTACGCTGAACCCGTGCCTTGGGCCATTTGGGAGTTACCAGCCGAAATTCCACAAGCCTCGGCCTTGTACCTTTAGGTATATTTTGGCTGAGGTAGCCCAAGCTTACCTAATTTAGTAAACCCTGCATTTGCATGTGCACGATTTTCTTGCTTCACTAGTATTCTTGCTTGTGTATGCGACGTTGGAAACGGGTAGGAGATAGACTTGAGGAGAACGACCTTTTTAATTTGACACCAACCCGCTACACAGATATAGGTGATACTTCGATTTTTGCCAAGATGGCTAATGACAATGATGAGGGTGAAGTCCCGCCAACCAAGACCCTTAGGGACCGTTTGAACCCATCTAGAGTGATACGTGAACCTGGGGTTGTTTTACCATCCACTACCGTTAAGTTTGATATTAAACCTGGGACATTTGGCATGTTGCGTAAGTTTAGGGGGATAGAGAATGAAAACCCGTATACCCACGTAAGAGACTTTGAAATGATCTGTGACACAATGAGTTACCCGAATGTCTCTAAAGATGTGGTTAGGTTGCGTTTGTTTCCTTTTTTGCTAGAAGAGAGAGCCAATGAGTGGTACCATTTGATTCCTTCTAAAACAATCACCACCTGGGATGGTCTTGTAGAGGCCTTTGTTAAGAAATTCTACCCACACCACAAGATGCTGGCTGTTAGGCGATCTATCCAAACCTTTAAGCGAGAAAATAGGTGAGAGCCTACATGATTACGTAGAAAGGTTTAATGAATTGTTATAACAATGCCCGCACCATGGCTATGATAAAGGCCACATGGCCCAAATATTATATGAGGCCCTTGATAGTGAAACCCGAATGCAGGTAGAAACAATGAGTGGTGGAGAATTCACCCATCAAGACCCAGATGAATGTTTTGACGAGTTCATCGAGTTATCTGAAAAGACTCGTCAATGGGCTTCAATGAGGGAGCCCGAAATAACTAGGAACCCTATCCATAGGGTCAATAGGGTCGATAATGGGTCTGATATCCTTAGGCGTTTAGAGGCCTTAGAGATGAACCAAGGGTCAAACCAGACTATGAGCTGTAATAGTGAGCCTAGAACATACCCATGTACCATTTTTGGTGATCAAAGTCATATAGGACCTCATTGTCCCATGTTTTACCCTAGTGAAACTACCCTAGACCAGGTTAGTGTCTTACACGGTGGTATGAACTCTAAATATGAGGGTCGACCCAAGTTTGACCCATACTCTAATACCTATAACCCTGGTTGGAGACATAACTTTAATTTTTCGTGGTCTAAAGGTAATCATCAAGGTAGCCCATCTAGCAACCCACCACCAGGTTTTTCAAGGAACCAAGCTCAAGTACAAGAACCGAACCCAGTTGATAAAAAGGTGTCATCTCTAGAAGAAAGTCTAAAGCTCTTTATTGACCGTAGTGTGATAAACCATGCCGAGACTACCCAAAATATCAACCATATACGTCAAAAGCTCGATGACTTTGTCCTGACGAGTCAGCATAACCAACAAAGCAGTGACCGGGCTATATCCAACCTAGAGACTCAAATAAGTCAACTTTCGAACCGGTTGAATGATAGGGAGAATGGGAAATTTCCTAGCCAAACAACTCCAAATCCGAAAGGATTAAACCAGGTTAATGGGTCGGATGGTTCTATACACAATGAACATGTCAAAGCAGTTATCACCCTTAGGAGTGGTAAAACTCTAGAAAACTCGATAGAATCACCTAAGGATAATAGTCCAGCTGAAGAGACTGAGGTTGACCAAACTTCGTCGAAAGACCCTAATGGGCCTGAGTGTGCTAAGAGTCCAAGTGAGGAAGATATCCCTGAGAGAGTGTATGTACCACCTGCACCATTTCCTCAAAGACTCACTAAGAAAAAGCCTAGTACATATGCTGAAATCCTAGACATCTTTAAGCAAGTTAAGATCAGCCTGCCTTTATTAGATGCAATTAAACATGTGCCGACTATGGCTGTCAAGAGAGATGCGAGTGTCCATAAAAAGGCATTCTTAACCCAACAAGTTAGTTCCATAATCTCACAAAAGTACCCAGTCAAATTTAAAGATCCTGGTGGTCCTACTGTCACATGTGTAATAGGTACCCCAAACGATAAATAATGCTCTATTAGATCTTGGGGCTAGTGTGAATCTTTTACCGTTCTCGGTATATGAACAACTTGGGCTAGGTGAGATGAAACCAACTAGGATAACACTACAGTTAGCCGATAGGTCAGTCAAACTTTATCTATCCAGTTGACTTTGTGATTTTAGACACTCAACCTGTCTCTAATCAAGATATCAATATCCCAATCATCCTAGGTCGTTCGTTCTTAGCCACTGCAAATGCAGTCATACATTGTCAAACTGGCCTAGTGGAATTTTCCTTTGGGAATCAGAAAATCTCTGTGAACGTTTTTAAGGCGTTACAAGCCCCACCGGACCCTGAACACTATGAGTCTATATGCATGATTGCTTCTCTAGTTAAGAATACTTTTACCACAAATAGTGTTAGTGATCCTTTAGAGGCGTGCTTGGCCCACTTTGGAGCCTACTATGATGAGGATAGTCATTTTGAAGAAGTTAATGCGTTGTTAGACTCTGCGCCAGTAATGGATTATGGAAAATGGCAACGTAAACCAGAACCTCTTCCGCCAACCATAGATAAACCCCTCCCATCATCACTTAAAGCACCCACCCTTGAATTAAAGCCGTTACCAGATACACTGAAATATGTATTTCTTGGTAATGAGAATACTCTTCCTGCCATAATTGCCTCTGACTTAGAGCCCGATCAGGAAAGTAGACTAGTTAGTGTTCTCCGTAAGCACAAGACTGCAATAGGGTGGACTATAGCAGATTTGAAAGGAATTAGTCATGCGATTGTATGCACCACATCTACCTAGAAGAAGGTGCCAAAACCTCAAGAGAAATGCGAGAGACGTTTGAATCCTAATATGAAGGAAGTTGTCCGTCTTGAGGTGCTTAAGTTATTAGATGCGGGTATCATATACCCCATATCTGATAGTCAATGGGTCAGTCCTGTCCAGGTCGTCCCAAAAAAGTCTGGGATTACTGTAGTTGCTAATGAGAATAATGAACTGATCCCTACCCGTGTCACTACCGGGTTGGAGAGTTTGTATAGACTACCGTAAGCTGAACTCGGCAACTAGGAAAGACCACTTTCCTCTACCATTCATCGACCAGATGTTAGAAAGATTAGCTGGCCACGACCACTATTGTTTCCTAGATGGATACTCTGGTTATAACCAAATCCCTATAGCACCGGAGGACCAGGAGAAAACAACCTTCACATGTCCATTTGGTATTTTTGCTTACAGGCGTATGCCTTTTGGGTTGTGTAATGCACCCGCAACATTCCAACGTTGCATGCTAAGTATCTTTTCGGACATGGTTGAGCGATTTCTCGAGGTCTTTATGGACGATTTTTCGGTTTTTGGATATTCATTTGATGAATGCTTGCACCACCTTACACTAGTTCTAGAACGTTGTAAAGAAAAGAACTTAGTCCTTAATTGGGAAAATTGTCATTTTATGGTTACATCTGGAATAGTGTTAGGACATGTGGTGTCCTCTAAGGGAATAGAAGTTGATAAAGCCAAGGTTGAGCTAATTTCTAAATTAAGACCACCTAAGAATGTAACAGATGTTAGATCTTTCCTTAGTCATGCTGGATTTTATCGCCGTTTCATCAAAGACTTTAGCAAGATTGCCTTACCTCTGTCGAACCTACTTGCTAAAGATATCGCCTTTGTATTTGATGAAGCTTTGTGTTGCAGCTTTTGAGAAGCTAAAATCATTGTTGACTTCTTTATCATCCAACCACCCGATTGGGACTTCCCATTTGAACTTATGTGTGATGCGTCCGATTATGCGGTTGGTCTTTGTCCTTGGCCAACGACGTGATAAAGCACCTAGTGTGATTTATTATGCTAGTAGGACCCTCAACGATGCCCAGTTGAACTACACAACCACTGAGAAAGAAATGTTAGCTATCGTTTTTGCTTAGGAGAAATTTATATCATATCTCCTAGGGTCTAAGGTCATAGTCTATTCTGATCATGCCGCACTCAAATATCTCCTTTCCAAGAAGGACTCCAAACCTCGGCTGATTAGATGGGTGTTATTGTTCCAAGAATTTACTCTAGATATTCGTGATAAGAAAGGGTCCGAAAATGTAGTAGCTGACCATTTATCCCGTATCCTTGATGAGACTAGAGATGATGAGAAACCGATCCTTGACACGTTCCCCCGATGAACAATTATTTTCCATCTCTTTGTTACCCTGGTTTGCAGACATTGTCAATTTTTTGGTAACTGGTCAAATGCCCGACCATTTGTCTAAACAGGATAGAGCTAAATTCTTGTCTGAGGTAAAATACTTTTTCTGGGATGATCCGTACTTATTCAAATATTGCCCTGATCGGATCATCCGTCGTTGTATTCCTGACAACGAAGTCTCCATTGTCCTGACTTTTTGTCATTCTGGAGCTTGTGGGGGTCACTTTAGTTCTAAGAAAACAGCTGCGAAGGTTTTGCAATCCGGTCTTTATTGGCCAACTCTGTTTAAGGACTCCCACCTATTTTGTCAAAGTTGTGATAGATGTCAAAAGTTAGGAAAGATGACCCGACGTAATATCTGCCACTTAGTCCTATACTAATAATAGAAATATTTTATGTGTGGGGTATAGATTTTATGGGTCCTTTTGTCAATTCTTATAGCAACTATTACATCTTATTAGATGTTGATTATGTGTCTAAGTGGGTTGAAGCAATCGCTACCAAGACAAATGATCGCCACGTTGTGATCAAGTTTGTTAGAGACAATATTTTCTCTCGATTTGGTATGCCTAGAGCAATCATTAGTGATGGAGGTTCCCATTTTTGCAACCGGTCTTTCGAGGCGCTCATGAAGAAATACTCCATTACCCATAAGGTTTCTACACCTTATCACCCACAAACTTGTGGCCAAGTTGAAGTGTCTAATAGGCAAATTAAACAGATTTTAGAAAAGACCGTAAACCCTACCCAAAAAGATTGGTCTTTGCGCTTAGTAGAAGCTTTGTGGGCTTACCGAACCGCTTTTAAGACTCCACTTGGGATGTCTCCATATAGACTTGTCTTCGGTAAAGCCTGCCATTTGCCTGTAGAATTAGAACACCGAGCTTATTGGGCCATTAAACAGCTAAACTTTGACCTACCAACTGCTGGTGATAACCGTAGACTGCAACTCAATGAGTTAGAAGAAATTCGTAATGATTCTTACCAGAGTGCGAAAATTTACAAGGAGAAAACAAAAATATTTCATGATAAATCGATTATTCGAAAAACATTTGAACCAGGTCAAAAAGTTCTCCTTTACAATTCTCGTTTACATCTTTTCCCTGGTAAATTGAGGTCTCGGTGGACCGGACCATATTTTGTCAAAATTGTTTTTCCTCATGGTGCAGTTGAAGTTGAAAATCCAAAGAACGGCGAAACTTTCAAGGTTAACGGTCAACGGTTGAAACCATTCTTGGAGTTACCCAGTCATGCAATAGAAGAATCGGAACTGAGAGATCCTGTCTACCAGGATTAATTTGAACGGGTCACAACGTCTGGCTGAAGACATTAAACTTAGCTCTTATTGGGAGGCAACCCATACATGGTGATGTTAAGGTCCCTCTGGAGGATCTTGTTGTTGTACATTAGTTTTGTTTTTATTTTCTTTCTTTCTTGCTCCCATGTAAGGATTGCTACGCTTCATCCAGGTACTATCTTTCTGACTTACCTCTTTTTTCCTCTTGTTACTTATATTTTTGGTACTGCACTTTATTTTGAAACATTGAGGACAATGTTAGGTTTAAGTGTGGGGGTGAGGGAAAAACTTTTAGTTAGTTTTCCAAAAAAAAAAAAAAAAAAATTGAGACCAGACCATCAGACCAAACGGAATAAATTCAATAAAGTCGACCACTGGAACCCTTGTATATGCCAGTTGTGTTAACCTAGAGTTAGGATTATCGACCACTGGTTCCCTTGTATATGCCAGTGTGTTGATATTAGTCCAAGACCAGTATCTCAATCCATTAGGATAGGTTCGTTTTGGCAGTAGCCTTCAGACAGATATGAGAAACACCGATCACCTTAGTCAACATCAAAACCATCTACGTTTTTCTATATCCATTTCTTACTCTATCCATGTGATTGGTCGACTCCGGTTATGATGTTCAGAAACTATCGAGAGTAGAGCTCGTGACTTATATATGAATTTTAGTATGATGAGTGCAAACTCGTGTACAGCAATTGGAATTTCGCATCAGGGTACTTCCTCCTATAGTCAATAAGTATGCCAACCAAGGAGATTCTTTAGTGCCTTCCAAAGTTCTGCAGGGATAGCTAGAGTCTGGAGTATAAAGGTTTTGTGGGTACACCTCTTGTAAACCCTCCCGAGACTATAACTCGGCCACTAGGGAAACCTAGGGGTTTAAAGGCTTGTTATACGTGCTAAGTGTGACCGTACCCTCGACGAGATGGAGTTGTATGTATTAAAAATTATTTTAGTTTGATTTGCTCGAGGACTAGCAAAGTCTAAGTGTGGGGGAATTTGATAGGTGTCTAAAACACC
This sequence comes from Papaver armeniacum, assembly GCA_023531295.1. Taxonomy (NCBI): domain Eukaryota; kingdom Viridiplantae; phylum Streptophyta; class Magnoliopsida; order Ranunculales; family Papaveraceae; genus Papaver; species Papaver armeniacum. The sequence continues at coordinate 376,623 of JAJJWW010008294.1, read as the reverse complement.
TTGATATTTATCTATTGTTTATGCTTTCTTTGTTATGTTTTCTTGTAAATTATGTATCTTTTATTTGATTTTGAATTTCAGGTACTTTGGAGCAAAAGAAGAGGAAACATCGCTTTAAAAGGGCTAAAGTGTCATTTCATGTGCAACTACTGTTGGAGGCGACTTATTTCTCATTATTTACTTCTTTTCTATCTGAAAGGCATTCAGCCTTAGTGATGTATAAAAATTGAAGAAAAGAAGTGAATATGAGAAGTAAGAGATGGCTGCTCGAGAAACTACTAAAAGCACCCAGAAAAGTGTTAAAGGCACCCCCCAGAAATGTCCCGGAAGAGTCGATAAAGTCACCCAGGAGTTTTTCACTAAATACAGCCCAAAAATCATCTTTGTACCCCACAAATTGTTATTCGCAACCCCAAGAATTGCTAAATGTAACCCAAATTGCTAAAGGGACACTGCTGTTGGATAAGGGGAAGGTCATCTTCTCCATTTGAAATTTAAATTTTGGCGGGAAAAGAAGAACAAATTTAGGGTTTGGATTTTGATGGAGTTAGGAAGAGATTAAATTGCTGGAATTGAATGGGTTTGTTCCTAAGGTCTAAACAGGGCTGGTGATGGTTTTTGTTTCGATCAGAATTGGCTAGGAAATCCACAGAAGGTGAATCAGTGATCAAAAATTTTGGCGGGAAAATATTGTTCTTCATGGCAATATTAGGATTCGATAATTAAAGTTGTTTGAGAGAGATTCAATGGCTCAAATCGTTTGGGCCAACTTGTATCAGCTAAACAGGGATGATATGGTGGTTTTATTCGATCCAGATGGGCTGGATAATCGGATTTCGACAAAACAGTTAGAGGGTTTTCCACGGGTCTTTGTTGGTTTGAGTTTTGGAAGTTTGGGAGATTTTCAAGGGATTTGGTACAGGATAATGTTCTTACCATATACAAGATGTTCAATGACGTGTTTTGGGAGCTCTAAAAGGGATTAAATCTCGACAATATTATCGGTTTTCCTTACCGGGAAGTTATGAGTTGAAAACAAAGGAAAGTACGTACAGTTTGGGAATATTTTCAACTACGAAGTACACGTATGATCCTAGAATTGTATTCTATTGGTTAGACAAGATTTTTGACAACACAAAGAATCCATGTAGAAGAAGAGAAAGTCCGAGACTTTCTGGAAAAGAAAAAAGAGAGATTTTCACGTCCCTGTGGTGTATCTAAGTCTCGGGGAGTCTCAAGGAGAGGATGGATAGTTTGGAGGAGAAGTAGAGGCTTAGAATCGAGAAACCACAAGTTTAAAAAAAGCTATCTGCTGCTGCAACTGGAAGAACACGAAGGATATTGCACCACCAGGAACGGTCGCAGAAGGAGTCTTAAAAACAACGACAGAGTTAACCCTCTATCGTTCTTCAACAGTAGACAGACAAAGACCCTCAGTGACAGTCGTTTATTACTGGAAATCATTGTAAGCACTTTTATTATTATTTTTAATACAATGATTAATGAAATTTTCTCCAATCTTCGATCTATGAGTAGCTAAATTTCTTTTCTAGGGTTTTGGAGGAAACTATTTTTAATGGGTAATATTTAGTAATTAATTTCTTTGGCATATTTACTCCAAAAATTGTGTTTAAATTTGTCCAAAAATTCTCTCTTCTTTACATGCTTCGTAAAAACTGTTTTGGGTAGTTTCTACCGTTCTTTTATAAGCGAAGGAGGATTAGGCCTTAGAATAGCGACGAAAGTCATAAAAAAAGAGCTTGTAGTGTTATATTTTCCAAAGCATGAGATTGAGTTCGAAACTGTTTTGAGTAAAATAGGAGTATTATGCCAAAGATTTAATTATTGAGTTTACCATCATTAGAAGTAGCGGAATCCAAAGCCCTAGACCCATCTCTCCTTGGTAACAAAAACCAATTTTAATTAGTTTGTCTTAGTATTTTCTTTTAATAATCAAAAACCAAATCTTTAAAAAGAGTTCGAGCGAACGATACTCTACTTACCACAACTAAAACTACATCACCTTTGTTAGGAGGATCGAACATTTGAAACAACCCCCAAGTTGCAGTTAATGTACAACTGGACTAAAACCACTATTACAATTTAAATATGAGTCAAAACAAGGCTGTCACTACAGGAAAAATATACATCTACAACTGGAGTTCTACAACTCTTTGCTAAACATCGTAGAAAGTCCTATGTTTTACAACTGGTTTCAACGGAAGAGTTGTCGTATATCATCACTACCAACCCTTAGGACCAAGGGGTTGCGCTAAGAAAACAAACGACAACTCCTTAAGCAAAAGAGTTGTGACCACATTTAGCTATAACAATTTTGTTTCATAAAGGTAGTGACTTAGCCTATCACAATTCTCGCAAGAGTTGTTGAAGAACACCAAAATATATAATGAAAAATAGTGTTAGAAGGGACATTCGAACATGAACCTATTTCATGGAAGTCTATCTCATCCACCATCCTTACAATTCACAAGTTTTGATTATTTGTGTTTCTTAAATAAAAAGGTATAACAACACTTATAAGAGTTGTTGAAGTAAAAATGTAGAATGTTGGAAAATGAGGTTGGGGGGATTTGATCCTCAAAATCCTGCATGGAAGTCTACACCACTAACCATACCTACACTATCACAAGTTCTGTAAAGTTTGTGGTTCTTTAATATACTAACTTTATGACAACCCTTTATAAGAGTTGTAAAACAAAATATAATGTTCAAAAATAATGCTCAGGTGACTGAGCCGCAAACAGTGCGAAGCCTTCTCTGTAAACAATCACATACATTCTACAATGACAATGCACTTCTGTAAAAATTTTGTAATGGAGGGTTAAATTTTATTCACTTCTGCTAAAAAAAAATTTGCTTCTGCAAAATTTTATTCACTTCTGCAAAAATTTTATTCACTTCTACTAAATTTTTCTCTATTCTGCTAAAAACTAGTTTGGTATGCACTTCTGTTAAATTATTTATGTATTCTGATAAAAACTATTTTCTACAACCCCCTTTCGCAACCTTTAATAAAAGTCGTCGTAGGGTTACGACAAAAATTTTCAAGCCAGGTTCAGTATCGAAGTTGACGAAAAGGGGTGTGTTTAAGGTTTCGGGGAATATTCCGATGGTATCTTACCTGTAGATGGGTAGATTCATGCTCTTACAAAGTTTTCGACTTATAATAGTCCACTCACAGCCAGGTTTTGAGCTCGGAGCCAGGTTCAATATCGAAGTTGACAAAACATTGTGTGTTTAAGGCTTCAGGGAATATTCCAGTGGAATCTTACCTGTATATGGGTGGATTCATCGTTCTTACGAAGTTTTCGACTTATAAGAGTCCACTCGCGGCCACGTTTTGAGTTCGGAGCCAGGTTCAGTATCGAAGTTGATGAAATAGGGTGTGTTTAAGGTTTTGGGGAATATTACGATGGAATCTTACCTGTACATGGGTGGATTCAATGTTCTTACGAAGTTTCCGACTTATAGTAGTCCACTCGCGATCAGGTTTCGAGCTCGGAGCCAGGTTCAGTATCGAAGTTGACGAAAAGGGGTCTGTTTAAGGTTTCAAAGAATATTCTGATGGAATCTTACCTGTAGATGGGTGGCTTCATCGTTCTTACGAAGTTTCCGACTAATAGTAGTCCACTCGTGGCCAGGATTCTAGCTCGGAGCCAGGTTCAATATCGAAGTTGACGAAAAGGGATGTGTTTAAGGTTTCGGGGAATATTCCGATGGATTTTTACCTGTAGATGGTTGGATTCATCGTTCTTACGAAGTTTCAAACTAATAATAGTCCACTCACGACAAGGTTTCGAGCTCGGAGACAGGTTCAATATCGAAGTTGACAAAAAGGGGTGTGTTTAAGGTTTCCGAAAATATTCCGCTGGAATTTTACCTGTAGATGGGTGGATTCATCGTTCTTACGAAGTTTTCGACTTATAGTATTCTACTCGCGGCTAGGTTTGAATCTCGGTGCCAGGTTTAGTATCAAAGTTGACGAAAATGGGTGTGTTTAATTAAGGTTTGGGGGAATATTCCTATGGAATATTACCTGTTATTAAACTGCGAAACGTTACCCTGCCATAATGTGATGTGCTTCCAATGCCAATAAAAAGTAACCCATCCAATGGTATTTAACATCCAAAAAACTGCCAAATAAAATGCGTCCCAAGCCGAAATATCACAAGTACCGCCTCGTCCCGGACCGTCGCAAGGAAAACTATAACCAAAATCCTTTTTATCTGGCATTAACTTGGAACCACGTGCATCTAAAGCACCTTTTACTAAGATCAATGTAGTTGTATGTAAACCTAGAGCAATCGCATGATGAACCAAGAAGTCGCCAGGTCCTATTGTTAAGAATAGTGAATTACTATTCTCATTAATAGCATTTAACCAACCGGGCAACCATATGCTTTGACCTGCATTGAATGCTGGGCCATTCGTTGAAGATAAAAGTACATCGAAGCCATATGAAGTCTTACCATGAGCAGACTGTATCCATTGGGCAAATATGGGTTCGATCAAGATTTGTTTCTCCGGAGTACCAAAAGCAAGCATGACATCGTTATGAACATAAAGTCCCAAAGTATGGAACCCCAGAAAAAGGCTGACCCAACTTAAATGGGATTTGATAGCTTCTTTATGGTCTAACATTCTTGCCAATACATTATCTTCATTCTGCTCCGGATTGTAATCTCTAATGAAGAATATCGCTCCATGAGCAAACGCCCCTGTCATTATAAACCCTGCGATGTATTGGTGATGAGTATATAACGCAGCTTGAGTAGTAAAGTCTTGTGCTATGAATGCATACGCGGGTAAAGAATACATGTGTTGAGCTACCAAAGAAGTAATAACTCCTAACGAGGCTAGAGCAAGCCCTAATTGAAAATGAATCGAGTTATTGATTGTGTCATAAAGACCCTTATGTCCACGTCCTAATCGACCCCCCGGAGGAATGTGTGCTTCTAAAAGATCTTTCATACTATGCCCAATCCCGAAGTTAGTTCTATACATATGACCAGCAACGAGAAAAAGAAATGCAATAGCTAAATGATGATGAGCCATATCGGTCAGCCACAAACTTTGCGTTTGTGGATGGAATCCCCCAGAAGAGTTAGAATGGCAGTTCCCGCCCCTTGGGCGGTACCAAATAAATGACTATCAGAATCGGGGTTTTGAGCATAAAGATTCCACTGACCTGTAAAAAGTGGGCCTAACCCTTGAGGATGTGGTAATACATCTAAGAAATTATTCCATCTAACGTACTCCCCCTGGATCCAGGAATAGCGACATGAACTAAATGCCCCGTCCAAGCCAAGGAACTTACTCCGAAGAGTCCTGACAAATGATGATTTAGACGAGATTCGGCATTTTTAAACCACGAAACGCTTGGTTTCCATTTCGGTTGCAGGTGTAACCAACCCGCAATTAAGGATATGGCAGAAAGAAATAATAAAAAAAGAGCCCCGGTATAAAGATCTTCATTAGTGCGTAAGCCAATTGTATACCACCACTGATAAACACCAGAATAGGCAATATTCACTGGTCCGAGAGCACCCCCTCGAGTAAATGCTTCCACCGCCGGTTGACCAAAATGAGGATCCCAAATTGCATGCGCAATCGGTCTTACATGTAAAGGGTCTTTTACCCATGACTCAAAATTTCCTTGCCAAGCTACATGAAATAGATTTCCGGAAGTCCAAAGAAAAATTATTGCTAACTGCCCGAAGTGAGAAGCAAAAATATTCTGATAAAGACGTTCCTCAGTAATATCATCATGACTCTCAAAGTCATGTGCGGTAGCAATACCAAACCAAATACGACGAGTAGTGGGGTCCTGGGCTAAGCCTTGGCTAAACCTTGGAAATCTTAATGCCATAATGCTTTTCAAATCCTCCTAGCCATTATCCTACTGCAATAATTCTTGCTAAGAAGAACGCCCATGTTGTGGCAATTCCACCCAGAAGGTAATGGGTTACTCCTACAGCACGTCCTTGTACAATGCTCAAGGCTCTAGGCTGAGTAGCAGGAGCAACTTTTAATTTGTTATGAGCCCAAACGATGGATTCAATAAGTTCTTGCCAATAGCCGCGGCCGCTGAATAGAAACATTAAACTGAAAGCCCAGACAAAATGAGCACCTAGGAAAAAAAGACCATATGCAGATAATGAAGAACCATAAGACTGAATTACCTGGGATGCCTGTTCCCATAAAAAGTCACGGAGCCACCCATTAATAGTAATGGAACTCTGCGCAAATTTTCCTCCCGTGATATGAGTTACCACTCCTTGATAGTTTATACTACCCCAAACATATGACTGCATTTTCCAACTGAAATGGAATATTACTACCAAAATTGCATTGTACATCCAGAATATACCTAAGAAGACATGATCCCAGGCGGATACTTGACATGTCCCCCCTCTTCCAGGTCCGTCACAAGGGAAACGAAAACCCAGATTTGCTTTATCAGGTATCAAACGGGAACTACGAGCAAATAGAACACCTTTCAGTAGTATTAATACCGTTACATGGATCGTAAATGCATGAATGTGATGTACCAAAAAATCCGCGGTTCCTAATGGAATAGGTAACAAAGCTACTTTGCCGCCTACTGCTACTAAACCACTACCCCCCCAAGTCAAGAAATGGTGATTCAACATGGATTCTACATCTTGGAACCAAGCCAACTTTGGAGCAGCTTTGTGATAATGGAACCAACCAGCAAAAAGCATTAACGCCGCAAAGACCAATGCACCAATTGCAGTACAATAGAGTTGTAATTCACTAGTTATTCCAGACGCTCTCCAAATCTGAAAAAACCCAGAGGTTATTTGTATTCCTCGGAAACCACCACCCACATCACCATTCAATATTTCTTGGCCCACGATTGGCCAAACCACCTGAGCGCTGGGTCTAATGTGAGTAGGATCGCTTAGCCATGCTTCATAATTGGAAAAACGGGCACCGTGGAAATACATGCTTGACCGAAATGGGCACTAAATACTTTTCGGGAGATCTCCTCCAAATCACTGGTATGGCTATCGAAATCGTGAGCATCGGCATGTAGGTTCCAGATCCAAGTGGTAGTATCAGGGCCTTTAGCTATTGTTCTTGAGAAATGACCTGGTCTGGCCCATTCCTCGAAAGAAGTTTTTACGGGATCCCGATCCACCAAAATTTTAACTTCTGGTTCCGGCGAACGAATAATCATTGAGTCCTCCTCTTTCCGGACAACACATACAAAGAGACCTGCCAACAGTCAAGTAATTAGTGAACTTCTGAAATCTATTTATAATTAGTTCCTTTCCTTCCTATCTCCCAGCTCTTTATTTTGTTTAGTTATTTACTAGAGCAATTATGATCTGGAAGTCGATCCGGGGCAAGTGTTCGGATCTATTATGACATAGCCATGAGGCGCTCAACGGACCTTTATAATATTTGAAAATCCTTTCCCGGCTTCGACTTGAAACAAAAACTCTTTTTTTTTTTTTATGCAAATTACAGGTGCTTAGATGGAGCTGCTTCGTATCTTACATGGAACTATGACTATTGCTCGATTCCAAATCACTTCATTGGGACAGTCATGAATAAGACCCCAGTATCCACATTCAAAGGCTTTTTTAGTTTGAATAGCAAAAAGGGATGTATGATGTACTGTAGTCGGGTATCGTTTATGCCTACGAGGTACTAGACGAAATAGAACAGAACAATCTTAGAAGGGATACAATGAAATTCCTTGATTAGCTCTTCCCAGAGAAAAGATCTATTTTATTTGACTGACGGATAAAAAGAGTGTTCTTATTCAAACCGCCGCGTGATCTTCAACCAATTATGCGCTTCAATATAATTACCTGGAGTAAGCGCTATAGCTTGTTTCCAATACTCAGCCGCTTGATCGGACCAAGCTTCCGCAATTTCAGAATCTCCCTGCCGAATAGCCTGTTCTCCTCGGTCGGAATAGGTGGGTCGATTCCTTCCCTTAGAACCGTACTTGAGAGTTTCCTACCTCATACGGCTCAGCAATCAATTATTTTGGTGTCCCATCTTAATCGACCCTATCTAACTAAATAAGATTTTTCATAAATCTATCCCATTTTTGTTTCTCGGGTTAACCAGAAGGGGTTAATTACATTTACATAAGTTTTAAACTTGCATTTTTATTCAAAATAAGTTTTATCTTTTCTCCTACCTTCAGAAAAACGAAACCCACTATCCTATCTTTTTCTGAAAGGTAACTATCTCAGTTTCATTTTCATATAGAATCTTTGAAAAAGACTTTCCTCTCTAAGAAAGAAAGGACTTACTATCTTTGGGATCTGATGCTACACCGCTGCTCAATACCTTAGTGGATCAACTCTATTACATAAGTTGATTCCTAACTTATATCTCATATCATGACATAAGGAAGCAGTTTTTTCTTATTGTATCGGCCAAAAATTTCACTAATTGATCTTTACGGCGCTTCCTCTATCAATTAGATCTTTTATCTATCCATAGAATATAGTATTATAGGCATATCCATTTCTTCATTTTTTTGCTTTTATGAAGTCTCTTTCTTTGCTACAGCTAATAAAAATCGTTGCTTTGTACGATACATATGTAGAAAGCCTATCCTCTAGTATTTACTAGCGTATTTTATCTTTCTTTCCCTCTTTCTATAGTGGAGATAGTCGCACGTAATGACAGATCACGGCCATATTATTAAAAGCTTGTGGTAAGAATGGATTTCGTTCTAGTGCCCGGAAATAATATTCCAAAGCTTTTGTATGTTCTCCGTTACTTGTGTGGATAAGGCCTATGTTATACAGTATATAACTTCGATCATAGGGATCAATTTCTAGTCTCATAGCTTCATAATAATTCTGTAAAGCTTCCGCATAATTTCCTTCGGATTGAGCTGACATCCGTTGCGGTCGTTCATTCTATTCAAAGAATCCCCGTTTCAGAACCGTACGTGAGATTTTCATCTCATACGGCTCCTCCCTTCTGTGCATAATGAATGATAATAATCCATGGAACCAAAAGAATATCGAAATATTCTCATTATGAACTGACAGGGACTAGTGTTTTTACAAGAAATCTCTAGTCAGCCTTCCTGCAAGAGGTCTTTTCTTAACACTAATCGTGTTGTTGCTAGATAGAAAAGGTGACTCCAACAATTTCTTTGTCCTCAACGCCCCCTATTTCCAGGAATTAGTCACTTCAACAGTCTTTGATGGTTATATAGGTACCCAAAGTACAAACGAGATGGATGTTTGTTGTCCCAACCATTCTTGTTAGTTCCGATCCCGATAAGGAAAGGGATAATTTATAACAAAGTTTTTTTGTTGATTCCTAGGTGTAGTGCTTCTTCCCCTATGCCGCCTATTGGTTGGTACTGATGGAGTAGGATTGACCTCTAATACAGAAAGAACCTATAGGTGTAACCTTTCGTTCAATACTAGATTAGAAAATTGAAGCATCTGAGGCTGCATCAATCGGGGATACACAATAGAAGGAATTGTTCTATTTCCAAACTTCACCTTCAAGAAGCGTAGATTTTTTTAAGGTTTATTTCAATAAACGCGTTTCGTTTTATACCGAATCCAACCCTGCGTGCCTTACTCGTAAGACGGAGAACACTAAATAGAATCAAATCACACCATCTCTATAATAGGTAAATGCCTCTTTTTCTCCGGAAGTTGTCGGAATTATGCGTAATAAGATATTGGCCACAATTGAAGAGGTCTTATCAATAAAATTTCCATTTATCCGTGATCTAGGCATAGTTCGCAATCCATTCTATAATTCTTCTCATTACCTCGCATGGGAAAAGAATCCCACAAACAAAGGAATTGTACAGGACGAAATAACATAAAAAAAGACTCGTTCTAAACATGAAATTAATATTTCCTACAGATTATGATAACTCGAGAAGTTTTTTATTGGATTATGATTCAAAGAAGGAAAAAGAATAGAATAATCGTTCTATGATCAAAATACCACCCCATCTGTTTTCATATTTCGAATTGTTATAATCGGTTGGTCGTACCTATACTGCAAAAATAAATATGAATGGCTCGCTATTCACCCGATTTCTGGGTCATAATCATAAAATTTTGTAGGAGAGATGGCCGAGTGGTTGAAGGTGTAGCATTGGAACTGCTATGTAGGCTTTTGTTTACCGAGGGTTCGAATCCCTCTCTTTCCTTACCTTTGCCTAATTCAAGAGCGTTATTGACCACAATGGATCAAATAACAAACAAACAAGGAATAGGATTATTCCAAGAGGTAGACCTTTCTTTGAAATGAATTCTCTATTCCTAATTGGGGTGGTACGAAAAATACTGCTAAGTTTGAAGTCATAACCCTCCCGGAGCTTCGTGGTTCACAGATTTTATGCTATTATACCGAATTTGAAGTTCAAATCGACATTGAGCTTCATATTTATCGATTTTGATGATGTATCATGCTAAGTTTGAAGTCAGAACCCTCTCAGATCTTCATGGTTCATAGATTGTATGCCATTATACTGTATTTGAAGTTCGAATCGACATTGAGCTTCATATTTATTGATTTTGATGATGTATCATGCTAAGTTTGAAGTCAGAACCCTCTCAGAGCTTCATGGTTCATAATTTGTAAGTCGTTATACCGAATTTGAAGTTTGAATTGACATTGAGCTTCATATTTATCGATTTTGATGATGTATCATGCTAAGTTTGAAGTCAGAACCTTCTCAGAGCTTCTTGGTTCATAGTTTGTATGCCTTTACACCACATTTGAAGTTCGAATCGAGATCGAGTTGTATATTTATCGATTTTGATGATGTATCATGCTAAGTTTGAAGTCAGAACCCTCTCAGAGCTTCTTGGTTCATAGTTTGTACGCCTTTACACCACATTTGAAGTTCAAATCGACATTGAGCTCTATACTTATCGATTTAGATGATGTATCCTGATAATTTTGAAGTCAGAACCCATCCGTAGCTTCTTGGTTCATAGTTTGTATGTTGTTATACCATATTTGAAGTTCGAATCGACACTGAGCTTCATATTTATCGATTTCGATGACGTATCCTTCTAAGTTTGAAGTCAGAACCCACCCGAAGCTTCTTGGTTTATATTTTGTACGTCATTATACCACATTTGAATTTCATGACCTGTATGACTAGTCAAAATTGCCTCAAGACATATGTGACTAGTCGAAATTCAAACCGGAAGCACAAATAGAAAGCCCACTTTCTTATTTTTTCTGCTTCATTCCCATATATTCTTCATCAAAAAGTCTCCAGCTTAGAGAGATTGAACGCGGATATTCTTTATCTACAAGCACAGAAACTGATAGCCTACAATGGGGACTATGATACATTTGAAAGGACACGTGGGGAACAGATAAAGAACCGAACCAGCAGAAGGCCTTTGATTCGAGTGAAGAAACCAAACTCATATGTAGGTTCACTTCTGCTGGCTAACTAAATGAATGAGGGTGCAATCTTTTAATTTTCCTTGTATTGTTTAATAATTTGAAACTAATTGGTGAGATCACAAAAGTTGGTTAAACTTTAGAGTTTTTTATTTTTGCTAGCAAGATTTGCAGCTGAGGCTCTGATTTATTACCATTTTGTAATTGTTGCTTTTGCAAGCTTTTGTTGATAAGTTCCGTTACAACACAAAGAGGGAATCATTAGTTCAATCAAGAATTAAGGTATTTTATACCATTCCCTTTATATTGTTTAGATCCCATTTGAAACCTGTGCTATCGACATTCGAGTTAGTTGTCTGGAATCAATTTGGCACCTGCAAGCACTGGATCCTTTTATCTCATGTATTTGTTCAGTAGGTGATACTTTCCAAGAATAAAAAAATAAATATGAATTTTCTCTATCGTCAATATTTAATCCTGGCTAAATTGGGGACTATGGATTTCTTTATCCACCCAATAGAGAATGATAAGGGGTGTCTAAAGTGTATTAAAATACTAGATTACCCTTGTACATTCTTAATAATTCCTAAAACGAATTCTAAAATCTTAATCATTTCTATTAACAATCCTCAATCAAAAATTAAAACCCAATTCATCAAAATAAAATACTAAAACTTAATAACAAACAACAATTCAATTCTCTATTTTTTGGTTTTTAAAAAAGAAAATTCAGCGACAAACAAATTCGAGTGATTGAGTTAACTCCCTTTAATCTGTTCCTTTGGAGAAACTCAACAATGATTTAACCACGAATCTCTGAAATTTCTTCATCTAACTTTCTGAAAAATCAACCCAGAATCGGTTTATGTGTTCCCTAGAATAAACCGATTGTAGTTGATGTTACCAGGAATCGGTTTTTGGTGTACACATACATAAACCGATTCTGGGTTGATGTGATGAACATCAACCACAATCGGTTTATGCTAATGCACACATAAACCGATTCTGAGTCCAAGTTTGGATTTGTAGAGAAATCAAGAATCGGTCTTTTTGTGCCTCACATATAAACCGATTATGTGAAATATCATGTTTTCTGCATGTTTTTTTGCTAGAATCGGATTATGTGAATGTTCACATAAACCGATTGTATAGCTTTGATTTATTAACTGCAAGAATCGGTCCATGTGGTTATATAACATCCTCTGATTGTTCACAGTCCTATGACTTACTCGATCATAGAATGAGTATTATCTCATATTCATTCTGAAATACAAGTGATGTACTAGAATTCAAAATGAGTATACATTTATTAAAAAAAAAAATTCAAGTGATGTACTCGAACTGAAAATGAGTATACATTTATAAAAAAAAAAAATTACCCGACCTAAAAATGAGTATAGCTTATACTCGTTCTGAGAATGAGTATGATTATCAAATAGAGTATGACTCATACTCGGTCTGAAAATGATTTTGTTTGATGTTTTTCATATAATCGGTTGATGTTCATGTCCATATAAACCGATTCTGGGCGAAAGCATTTTTTTTATTATTGTAAGCCTAATCAAAAACCGATTGTAATAATCGGATTTTATATATATGTATGTTAACCGATTCTTGGTGCGCTTCGTGAATACCAACCCATAATCGGTTCATGAGGGCAAGACCGTATACCGATTATGGGTTGAAATTTTTCAAAAAAAAAAAATATCAAATTTTTTACATATTTTGATGATGATGAAAGATTAGTTGATTTCTAGGTTAACATGATTAAACACCAACTAATTACCCGATTAACACTAATTAATCAGGATTAAATTAGCGATTATGTAAAATAGTTGGATAAGAAGTTTTTCATTTTACTTCATAGTGATCCTTTTTTGTCCGGCAGCCATAGTCCCCAATTAATCCATGTAGGCCCCAATTTAGCCAGGTATTTAATCGTTCTCTGTCAAATGGAGAAAATTCAAAAAATGAAGTTGATATTTTGTCTAATACCTTCCTTCTGTCTTTGGAATCGTTTAGCCACGTGACGTCTGGTTTCCATTGGACCCCTCTCTCTATAGAAAATGAGATGTCAAATACTCGTACAATTCCAAATAGAAGGGAAAAGAACATAAAAAGTGGGCCCAGCTAAAGTGTAAATCAACGACCAGGACTGTGTTTGAGCCCCCACGTATACGCCAGGCCAGAATCTCTCCCCAACTGGTACTCTGTAAATGTTTATCATTTGGACCATTTTCTCCTCATACAATTTATGTGACTCCCATGAGTCCCCATATCCAAAATACTCCAAAGAAAACTCTTATCACCAGCAAAGGCAGTCGGGGAGGATGTGTCCAATCCTAGTCATAGTATTCTATCTTTATACTAGTATACCTACGAGTTCTTTTTTTTTCTTTTTTTTTTAAATGACTAAGAAACCAGACATAAAGGCGGGATTTACCGAAATAAGACCAGAAAGAAAAAAAAAAAAAAAACATGAAAGGTTTATAGCTCAGAATTATACATCTACAAGCTTAATAAAGTAAAAAATTTCATCCGAAAATTAGATTCAAGAATAGATTACAACGTTGGATCAACATTTTCTTTTTGAAGGCGCGCAAGACATGCTGAAACCACATCTGGTGTCATTTTATCTGGAATATCTTCTATCACCATATTTTCTCATACCAATAATAATGATCAAAATGCTGGATAATAATCATATTCATTATTATATGTATATATGGCTAGCTCATTAAATCTATTAGTATCGACACTATTAGCCACGACTAATTTTTATGAGCAGTTATATAGTCTGCTTGAATAAATCTCAGCTTCCTCCTCAGACAAATATGTCCGTCGAGTTCCTTTCAGAGAAATCGAGTTCCTTTCAGAGGACTTACAACATTTTTACTAGGACTAGGGGAAATATTAGAACGCGAAATTGGGGGATATAAAAAGGAATTGGGGATAAAAGAAAAGGACAAAAACTGGATCCAGATATCAATTCGGGGTCACCCCTTATCTAAGTATTTATTTAAATCCTAATCTACCCCTCACTAATCAGGTTTAGTGGTTAATAATAATTAGTAAAAATCTTAAGATTTTTTATAAATGATTAGTATGTGTTTTATTTGTTTTTGGGTGAGTGAGGTGAGAGTAGAAGGAGGGAAAAATATTTTGAGAGAGAAATTTTTTTGTGGAAAATGGAGGATGATTGTGAAGAGAGGATTGCTGCTGTTGAATCTTTAGCTCAACTACAACAAGGAGCATATCTTGAATCTTCAGCTAACGACAACAACTCTCAATTGCAACTCATTGTTGAGCCAACACCCTTGAATGATGATTTTGACGAGTATGGAGAGTTTCTTGAAGAACCAACACAATAAAGTAAGCTTGCACAACATACAAGCATCCCAACACACAGGTAAAGCTGCTTAGATGTCAAAAAATCGAATTTTTTCTTTAAACCCGCCATTTTTTCTGCTGAAAAACCGCGATGCCGGCATGGTAGTTGTATGAATACCATGCCGGTAGTCAAGGTATCGGCATGGTATTCATACTACGACCATGCCGGTAAACTGATATCCCCCAATTTGAATTATAAACCGGCATAGAATTCTACCAAAAAACTATGCCTAGTCGAGTTAACCTTTTTACCTAACAAGGAATATACTACGGAATATTCAACCTAGGCATGGTTACATTGATCGTTTACCATGCCTGCATCTTGAATGAAAAACATACAGAAACAATTCCATCCCAAACCAAAAACCTAAGATTGCAACTTAATAAATATCAACGTCGGAATTTAGTACCGGCGTAGTACCATCAATATCGAGAATGCCGGCACCAAAACCGGCGTTGTTCAGTTACAACTTTTCAATGCCGGTACCTATAAAAAAACATGCAGGAATAAATGTTTTCCAAAGCTAAATTCCGGCATTCAATATCAATTATTTTTCAATGTCGGAATTGTGTACCGGCTTGGAACAATATGTTACGATAATGCTTAAGCATCCTTGCTTCCGGCGTGGTTTTCTTACGAAACACATATGCTTAGGAATAGGTTTCAAATTTGGTCTTAGTTTTGGTTAACTTAGACTATGCCGGAAACATTGTCGAGCATGCCGGTACGGGTTTCCGGCATAGTGTTATAATGTTGTTTGGAACTAATTTTCATCCGATCCTTAGGTGGTGACATATATTGTTCAGGTACCCCGTTAAATTATCGTTTGTGTGTTTCAATATATTAGTGAATGAATGTGTATTGTTACTAATCATATTGCGAATGTATTATTTGTTGCCTCTTATTGTAGGTTTGGGTGTACGACAACTTCCCTGAACTGAAATTGTCTCATGCTCAAACTCCTTGGCCTTATGGGAAGCCTACAGCTGGTAAATATGAATTTTTGAACTCACAGGAAAAGAATAAGAGAAAAAAAAAGGTGTTGGAGTTGTGGGAGAAATTGGATAAGTTAACCAAGGAAGATGTGGTTTTCCATCCTTACACCATTCCATCGAGATGAAGACGAGGAGGATGTTGAGGTTATTGATTTCTCACCATTTGCGAGCGTACAATGGACCGTTGTTTCATCCGGAGGTTGTACAATGTATAATCCTCGAAGAGTATTAAGACAAGTTTCTTGTGTCCAAAGTGTCCCACAAGTGGAAAACTTCAACTTCAAGGTGAAGAAGCGGGGAACTAAGAACACCGAGATGAAGTTCACCCCAAATACGATCTGCTCCATCGGTGGACCACTTTGGAAGAACTTTGGAAATTATCTTGTTCCAGTTGAAGAGTTACAAGATTCTTTTGATGAGCCAAATGACGCTGACGAGGGATATATGGAATGGTATGAACATGTTTCTCATCCTCGTGTAATAAACACTGTCCAACAAGCCCATGATGAGAAAGCAAAAGCGAAGGCAGTGGAGAAAGAGGCTAAGAAAATTATGAAGCATACCCTCTCGTGTGGTGATGAGGCCTTGATCTTGTGGAATTCGGCGGTAAGAAATTTACTCTTATTTTTTGTTTTTCAAAATGTTATGAAGTATTGAAAAATAATAGTTACTTATGTTTTTGATGAGAATAGGTGAAGGCTAGTGGTAAATTGTTGAAGAAAATGATGGCAAAAATCCGGAGTGGAGAGCCGATGGATACTCGAGAACAAACAGACCTCTACAACCAAATAACAAATGTTTTTAATCCCATCCTTGTAGATAAAACCCAGGTTGATCCAAGCCAGACCATGCCGTTGAAGAGGAGTCGCCGAGAAGGGGAAGGCTCAAGTCGGATGGTTGAACAACAAAGCAGTGGAGATGACACTCGTAGTGACGAAGGACGACCTAAAGCTCCTAAACGCAAGACTAGAAAAGTTTCTGGTAGTGGTCGTGGTAAATGAGTGATTGAAACAATTATTACTTTGGTTTGTTATGTTTGGAAGACTTTTTAATTGCGGATTTGGTAGTTCGGTTACTTATATTTGGAATACTTTTTTATGGCGGATTTGGTAGTTTGTTTCCATATGTTCGTGTGCTTCCAACATTTAGTGATATGGATTAGTAAATAAATTTCATACTTTGGTTTATAATTTGTGTTGTAAGGGATTAGTTTGGCTATTTGACGGTTAAGTGTTTCATTACCTTCAAATTTTTAAGAAACAATTAGTTAGTTCGGTTAAGAGACTAAATTTCGTAAACAACCGAACTCTGTATTCGGTTACCTGCAATGTTTTTGGGGCAACCGAACTCAATCTTCGGTTACATACATTAAAGGAAACCTAACCGAACTCATAACAAGAAAATTTCTAAAGTTACAGTGTAATGTTCGGTTGGTTGGTATTATTTTGCAGGTAACCGAACTCAAATGTTCGGTTACCTGCAGAGTAGTGCGATCTAACCAAACTCATAACAAGAAAATTTCAAAAGTTACAGTGTAATGTTCGGTTCCATGATAATATTTTGCAGTTAACCGAACTTGGTGATCCAAAGTTCGGTTCGTTCGCTGATTTTATGTTGGTAACCGAACATTACACTGTAACTTATGAAATTTGGTGGTTTGCACTGTTCGGTTACTTATGATTTCCGGAACCAACCGAACCTGTGAGTTCGGTTTTATCGATGCATTTGTTATGTAACCGAACTATGTAGTTTGAAATTTGAAGGGCACTAATTTGAACAAGTGACGACTCTTGATAATCAAAATAGAGTGTAGCAGTCCTCTAGGGATTGAATCGAAAAAACATACATGTAGTTGAAATAAAATAGAAGTAAAACACATAAAATTGTTCAATACATCGCGCTAGGGATTCTCTACGAGTTTAATTATATTGGGCGAATTGCCATTCAACTTCCTCCAAGAGAGTGTAGCAGTCCTCGTGCAGAAACTCATGATCGTACCTTAATTCGTATTGAGTCCGACCCAAAGAACACTGGAAAAACAATTATTTAAATAAGTCAGCGTTGTTGAATAATCATAACCAAATAAATAATTTTTGATGAACGGCCTATTGATTCACAAACTTACTCTACTCATGCGGTCTTCGTTTGGCATAGCGTCCTTACGCGCTTTCAATTCGTTTCTCAGCAGTACACATTCATTGTATAAATAAGCGTACCTTTCCCTTATCTGCGTGAGTGTCCTCCTTGAACGATTTCCGTTTAGTGCTTTGAAAACCTTAAACACATGTTTCCACCAAGCATTGGTGTTTTGATCATGCCCAAGGTAAGGCCCTCCGGTTGGGTGTTCGTTACTGGCCACCCATTGCGCTTCCTCAACGGAGTGCTTTGTGAGAGTGGTGTGTGCTATGACAATAGCAACATCTTCTAGATTATTGAACGGAGTTGGAGCCATTTTTAGTGTTCCAAAGTGATGGGTGACTGATTTAGGAAGATTGAAAGTGATGGGTGAATAAGTTTGGTAGAGATAGGTCTCTATTTATAGCAAAAAAGTACCCAACGGCTAGTTTTTTTAAAAAAATAACGGTTATACGCAATAATAACTGCTCCTACTAGTCAAAGTTACCGTTGGTATAGATATATATGTTTTAAGTCCATTACCGGCATGCTCGAAATATGAGAAACGAATGCCGGTACTCAAAACCGGCATGGAATGAATCCACAAATCAATGCCGGTACTGGTGACAAATTCATAAACTCTCCTGTATGTTTTAAGTCCAATACCGGCATACACGAATTATTATCAAACACTGCCGGTACTAAAAACCGGCACTGTATTCATCCTAGATTGAATGCCGGTAGTGAAAATTCAGTCTCTGGTTAATCTGGGGATGGAAACGGGCATTGTATTCATCCTAGATTGAATGCCGGAAAATCAAAACCGACACTGTATTTATACGAATTTCAATGCCGGTACTCTCTGAAACTCAACTGTTTGAGTTAGGGTTCGCGATTCTAACCTAAACCCATTGTTATAGATCGATTTAAACACCTACAAAGTAGTTTAAAATCACTTACCTTCTCACAGAAGCCATATTTCTGAGTAGTTGATCGTCAGATAACGTTGCTTCTTCGTGTTCTTGCTCTTGAGCAATCTTAGCAAGTCTTTCCGCCTGTTTTTGTTGAGCAATCGATGATGTTGAGTTCGATTGGGCATTTGGTTTCTTTCGTGGAGGCATTGTTTATGATTCGGGTTGGTTAATCGACGAAGAAATTTTTGAATCGACGATTAATCGACGAAGAACGATGAAGAACGATGAAATTTTTTTTTTTCAGAACCTAACCCTTACTATGCCGGTACTGATTTAGGTAAAAGGGGGATATATGAATTTGGTTTTTGATTTTAATGTTTTAGTAGAAAGGGTATTCTGGTCTTTTCGTAATGTTTTTTAATTAACCAAAGGGTATTTTAGTATTTTCATACCCAAAAGTCACCCCTTAGCAGACACCATGGGTTGGGAGAAGTAATCAATATCCCCCAATTCCTTTTTATATCCCCCAATTTCGCGTTCAACGGCTTTCATTAACGTTTTTGTGGCATTTCCTCCGTAAATGGCTATTTATTAAATAAATTCACGATCAACACTACTTACAATGAGTTCTCTCCTGTATTTTTTTTTTCGATCGGTAAAGAATTTGGTGCTGGCAAGTTTCGAACTCAGGTCACTGATATCATCACTTAGTGACTTTACCACTGTACTACAGTGACACCGGCAGTTCTCTCCTGTATTAGCTATAGGAGAATGAAAAATTCCATCAAAACATCAAAGTCATAGCTATTTCTATCACCCCAAGCACATTTCTTAAAAGCAAGGTTTATGATCTTCCCAATGCAGTAGCGTTGCATAACAACACGGGTAATGAGATAGAGTGGCCTAAATTACTCTATAATATAGGATTTTCAAGATGGAGAAGAGGGGAGGTGAAGTAATGTATTCAATACTATATATACGAAGTAGGAATATTGTAATGATCTGACCCTATACGAAGTAGGAATATTGTAATGATCTGACCCTCCACCGATATTATTTTCACTTAGCCACTACAGTTATCCGGCTGTGCAGGATTTACAATGAGCATCAATTCGGTCATCCATCAACAACTTCTCGAGAAGTCACAAATCCCTGAACTTCCCGTCCCGAGCACGCTAATAATAGATATCTTTCTAACTCTTGAGACAATTGTGTTGAAAAAGTTGGTGTGATACAGATTTTCCCTTCCTCTTGCGAGACCAGTATCTAGCCCAACCTCCTGGAATACTCTCGTACCCAAGAAAAGGCGACATGTTTGTATATAGTTGTACTGATCCTAACTATCACCGATATTTTTTAACTTGCTTTGTAAGGCTATCTAGCAATGTGGATTTTTTATTGGCTTTAACAATTATCCGGCAACAGCTTCCTAAGAGGTCGCTCATCCCATGATTACTCTCGGTCGAGCACGTTTAATTGTGAAATTTTAATCCCAGTCAAGTGTACCCAGTCAAGTGTACCCATGCTGGTGTCGCTATAGTTTTAGGGTATATCATTACGTGTATTTTATTCGGTCAACCATTGGTGAATATTGGTCTCTCCCTCTTAAATTGGAACTATTCCCGACTTAGGAACATACAAGCACAGATCTTCAAAGTACCCTACCATTTATGAGACCAGTACCTCACCCAAGCGCCCAACGTACTCGCTCGCCCTCGACAAGTGACCCGTCGTCAATGCTGATATAATTTTTAGTGATCCAACGATCCACTGATACGGTTGCTACTTAGCCACTGTGGTTATCTCGTAGTATGAGGTGTTCGTTGGGCACCGATGCGGTCATCCGACAGTAGTTTCTGAGGATATTATTCATCCATGGATTGTTTTTGTCCGAGTACGTTTAGCTGCAGAGGTCTTTTTCATCATACTCTAAAGCCAAACTTGGTGAAAAGGCCTCGATGTTTGTGTCATACTTATCATGATATTCAGTTTGGTTAACCACTTTTGAATATTGGGTATTACAATCTCACCCCTTATTCGACATTCCCTGCCACTCATGAGACAATACATACCCAATCCGTCCAACATATTCTTTCAATCTACAGGTCACAATCATCGTATCTGACACCATTTGTAATGACCCGGCCCTCACTGATATTGTTCCCTCTTAGATATTGTATATGTTTACCCAGCTGCGTAGGGTTATCAAGGAAACCGTTACGATCGTCCAGGAGCAGCTTCCCGGAAGGTTACCCATATTTATAAGAGTATATCATTACAGATATTCCATCCGGCCAACTGATGGCCAATATTGGGTGTCACAAGTACTAATACATTAGACGGCTGGCTTAACACCTTATGAGTGAAAACCATCATTTGGGCAGCAAACTGTTTGTTGGTTGAGTAAAAAAAAAAATGGGAAGATAATTATTTCACAGATTCAAGCATTCTTGTAACTTGTTATATAGAAGAACAAAAATGTGAGTTATCATATAAAAATAACTGGGGAAGATACAGTTTTAGAGAGACAATATCTTGTGTTATCGACCAGATAAATTATGTACACATGAGTCCAAAGATCATACAAAAACAAGCCTTCAAATTACGTTTTCTTTGTTTGATCATGCGTATAAAAATGCTATTACTTAATCAATTTATGTCTTCTGACTAACAAACGAACCCCAAATCAGGCTACAGTGGAATCTAACATTGAGAGAACCCCAGAATCTCAGTCCATTGCACATGGAGTTGCAGCCCGAAATCAAGCTGCAGTGGAATCTAAGATTCTCAGTATCTCAGTCCATTATTGCACATGGAGCTGTCCAGAATTCCCCTCCTTACGGCACTGATCATCACAAGATACACAAAACTCAATTTGTTTTTTCCATCTATAACGGTTGGTTCAAGAATCAAGTTTTTAATCATATTATTAAATCATCACCTAATGCAAACAATATGTCTTGTATATATTTGATAGTACTACTACCTATCAATTGGCCAATAAGAAATTGTTACAAATAAGTAAGACAACATTTTATTGATTATATATATGTAGTTAGGATCATTCCGGCAGCTCAAGTTTTGGTTTTAATAATGTTTTTCTTGATTCGATTTATAATCATTCACCATTTTTAAATTCATGTGTTATGTATACAACTAACTACACTCGAAATTGGGTCAATTGCCCAAATATTTTCAAAACATGGTTCTAATGGACGAGTAAAAATTAGTATGAGTAAAATGGACACCACAAAAAATAGCAAGAATGAATCTGGATTCATCCAGGCTTAAACTTAAAAAATATCGAAAATGAAACTGGATGCATCTTTTCTTTTATCCATAATCGATCATACAGGAGGCTTGAATCATTTTTTTTTTTTTTTCTCAAGAAGTTTTTGGCTTTATGACTTCTAATGTGTTGTCTAGCTTTAAAAAAAAAAGAATAATAATAATTCAGTATGCATTATAGAAATATCTTCCTGGATACCTAAGAACCTAACCAATATAACGACCAACCTATTCAACTAGCTAATAAGTTGGCGCGACCAATTCATGTATACGCACCGAACCACGCGCACCAAGCCAACAACAAACAGTGTTCCATAAAGATAGAACTCGAACATATTCTTGTTTGTGTGGACTCAAAAAACTCTCTTTGAAATACAAAGAGAAAACCCCTATAAATACCATCTCCTTTTTCTTTAAACCAACCATATCATCACAAAGCTCATACTAATCCTAAAACCTCAACCCTTCCTCTCCATTATCTGAGAATTTCTCTCTTTTCTTCCTTTCTTTCTAAATATGCTTAGGAGAGCCAGGAGCACTTTAGTGTTACAAGAATCTACCTCTTTGCTTATCAAAAAGAAGGATTCTATGATCTCTTCTTCTCAAGAATCAAACAACAACATAGTTGCAGTGAAACCCACTTTCAAACTGAGTGGAGGATCAATAAAAACATCTTCCAACGGTATCTTTTCATCGTCCTCGGAAACTAATTTCTTGAAAGCATGTGGTCTATGCAGAAAAAAGTTGAGTCCTCAGAAGAATATATACATGTATAAAGGTGATCAGAGCTTTTGCAGTGACGATTGCCGGTGCCGGAAAATTTTGATAGAGGAATTATTGATGGAGGAAATAGAAGAGGAGGAGACCACGATGGAAGTTCCAACAAAAGAGACAGTATCATCTTCTTTACATTTTGCAACAAATGTTGGAAACGGTCTACCGCCACGGCGAAATCATGTCCACGCTGCAGCTTAGATTGTGTTACGTTTTTTTGTTAGAAACAGCTTAGATTGGTCTTACTTACATATCCATTTTTGGGTTCTCTTTTTTATTGTTGTTTTCCTTCTCCTTATCAACAACCCTTTGGGTGAGCCTTCTGTAGTATATGGATGATGATTTACCAAATATAAGTCAGTGTGAAGGGAATATTTTTGTGTCTTTTTTCCCACTAATTTCTTTTGTTGAGTGAATTTAGTTACAGTATTTCATGAATAAACCTTTTTTACAACCCCAGTAACATCAAGTGAACAAGATAATGCCACACCTACCAAATTAGCTCGGGGAGATTTTCAGTTTAAAACGTGGTGTTGAGTTAGTTGTGAATTCTTCGTGCAGGCAAAAACCAAAACAAAAGATGGGCCGGCGAATATTTCAGCCGGCTGTAGAAAAAGAACATCATAGTAGGACCAATACAGCGTATAATCTCCACATATACGCTAGAACCTGTCTTCTGTATTATTTGTTTTCAGACTGTTTTATCCTCCAACACATAAAATATAAAAATTCCAGCTAAAAAAGTCGTGGAAATGCGTCAATTCCTAATCATCTATCTCGTTCGGTACTTTTCTTGTTCCACTGGAAAATGAAAAAATAAAAAAGAGGTCACATAATACAAATTCGAACGTGGAAAAATAAGGTCATTGAGTATTTTTCTTTTATTGACATTTCTACCAAATTCCGAATTTGTTGATCAACTTTGATTGAATAGCTATCACTAGATGACTGGATCTGCGGTGGCGGCCGACCTGAAATTCATCTATGTCACAACGGAAAACCTTCGGGACTGATATAAATGTTCCTAAATGTTTTTCTATTATACACCACGGTTTTATGTTACGCCACAGTTTTCAATTTGTTTTAATGTTAGCAGCCCCGACAAGAGTTTTATCTTGTTCCTTTCTGGATCCGTTGACAGTCTGACGGAACGAATGAACCGGAAAATAGACCGATGTTAAAATTGAAAATCAGAAGATAGCACACATTTGGGTGCCAGCCTTCAGTGGATCCAATTCCCACACCTAACGTCTTTAACTGTCATAAAAATGAATCTAGTTCAATTCAAGTTTGGGTGAATAAACAAAGGTAGGCTCGCGTTTGTTTGTGTTATCACCCAACGCAATCATATAGTATTGTAGTTTTTTAAGTTAGAGATGTGATATTTATCATTAAAAAGTAATAATTTAATTTAATATCCAAATAAGACGGCAGTTCAGTTCAATTATAGAGTTGCGAGCTTAATTTTTGTTTTGAAAATTAGTAATTATTCTTGTCCAATTTGTCCAATAATGCAGTATATTTAAATACAATTATTTGGCTTCCTAATTTCTTACGACTATGTTTAAGATTTTCTGGAATCTAATTTTGTTGTTTAGAATGTTTTACAAACTTGCCCAAGTGTTAGAGAGTGCTGCCAGGGGATTCAAATTCAACAGAAGGTATTCAAGCTTCAATGATGTTAGTAATTTCGTGTGAAATTTGGCAACCTTCTTTAACAGCCCTGCAAATGTGCATGCCCTAAAAAAGTCATTATGCTTGCAAGAGGCTGAAACTCCCTTAAGAAAAATCTTACCTCACCTGAATCATAGTTGACTTTCCTAATTTAAATCATTATTTTCTGGTGAAGTGATGATAGAGGATTAACTTTTTCGGAAAATGGGTCATTTCTCAGTTCTAATAATTAGGTAAACACCGTGATCTCAAATAATTTATTTGATATGTTATTTCTCATTTCTAATAGTTAGGTAAACACCGTGATCTCACCTGCTTCTCCTAGAAGTAAAAATATGGTACATTGGGTACGCTTAATGTTGGTAGTGCTCAACTTGCAACTGTTGAACAAATAACGCTTCAAGCATCTAGTCAAGCCATTTAGGAATTAGCAACAAAGATTCCCAACAAAAGATGTCTTGTTACTACTAGTTTGGGTAATGAAGTTAATATTCTAATTCCTAGATCTTTGAAAGGAACTTGTGGCGACATATTTATCTGTGGAAGAATGTGACGGATTGGAAAATTAAGCCTAACGCGCCAAGGCGCTCAGGCCATAACTCTCCAATGCGCCACTCTGAAGCTAAGATTCGGTCCTTAAAACTAGGAAATTGCACGTTCATTTGCCCTTGCAAGCATTCTTAGCAAGCATGTTGCATTGAAACTTAGCTTCCACACTGTTCCAACTTACCCTTGTTATGCAAAGGGTATAAATCCTTAAAGTCTATCGACCATGCTTTTTTCATGCATCTCTGTCTCTCAAGTCCTTGCTAGGCATAATAAATACCTTGAACTTGCGCATAGGCCGTTCCGACCTAATTTCACTTCTTTACTTAGCTTCGGCATTGCTGAAATCATGCACTAATATTGATCGTGCCAAGGGTGCATCGATCAGGATAATGTCGTACTTTCCATAGGTTTATCCAAGCTCATCTACTTGCATACCGAGATAGCTTACTTTTCTGGTTATGCCCAATACGCTATTGGTGCATTCCTAAGTCGAACGCCTTGATATGAAGTATGAGCGTCCAAGGATTGAAGTGCAACCTGCCTCATAAAATATGACCAATATCATCTCTTGCATCGCAATATCGAGCCAGATGATATGAGAGGCCAATATGTCGTAATCATCTCGCAATTAGATGATATGAGCGATAACATGCTGGACCGGTAATGTTGCAACTCATTTTGGATGCATACATACCCTTCCCTACTCAGATTGGATCAAGCACTGACCGTAGTTCATCCACGAAGGGACGGTAAGTTAGGCCAACTCATGTTGCAAGGACGTGACCAATTAAGCAATAATAGCCTGGTTTGTATAGGTCTTTCCGTCGAAATGCATCAAGGTGATGCATATTAGTCCGAGGAATGGAATTGTGATGCCTAAGCATCATATGCTCTCTTTGGAAGACTACACAGCTATAAATAAGGCCTAAGCATCATTTATGCTCTCCCGCCTAAGCTACGTAGCTTACTTGGTGCATGGTCTGCATATGCACCTTCTACCAACTACCCCTCCATATATATGTTTAATTTACATTTTTACAACTGAAAGTTGGAGAGGAAAAATGTATTCACCAAGCCTCATTTTTGAGGTGCCTGCTTCACTATTCATGGTCGCTGCCATGTATTTCTGAATGTACCACCATGATGGTTGTACTTTCGTTTCTGGACCATAGGCCAACTGCTATGTACAACCATAGATCATCTCAGCCAAATCTCGTGAAGTGCAATGATGGTTGTACTTCCAGCTTTGGCTCATAGGGCATCTCTAATATCCAGCCATGATGGCTATGTTTCCGTTCTACTCATGAGTCAATTCCAATAGTTACGGCCATGATGGATGTAAAGTATTTCAGCCAGCCTGCTCTGGCCTGACGCACCATTGTGGTAATAAACCCCAAAATCACAAAGAAACACCATAAACGTACACAGAAATATGTGTAACGTGCAAAAGAAAGTCATAACGCACAACAAGAATCCTAACAACCCTAAAAACCTATAGAAAACATAAAGAACAGAGACAAATGACAACAAAAATTGAAAAATAATGCTAGATCTAAACCTCAAAGAGAAGAGGAGCTCAGATTTACTACCAAGGAACCAATCCGAGTTAGTGTGAAAGTGACTATGAATGAAAAATGAGTAGTCCAATACGAGATAGAAATACATAATTACTTGTGGTTAATTAATTAGTTAAGATGAATGTCAATAAAAAAAATCTTGGTTTTTGTTAGATGCACAAGGTAAGAGAAAATTGTAAATAATAATAAAAAAATATGATACATAATGTAAATTTGAATTGGAGAAAATATATATTCCTGGATTTTTTGAATTTCTACTCCATATAAGTGCAACATTTACATTCTCCAATGTAAATTTACATTACCTCTCAAATTTTTTATTATTATTTATAGTTTTCCATGCCCATAACTGGCTCTTATGTTACACATATAAACCCTTTTTTTTCGCAAGGTGTAATACTTGCCGGCGTCAGTCCTCATTTATTAAAATGCTCACGTAATTAATATGATGCTCCCTACCATTAAAATTGAACTACTTTCATCATCAAGACATACATATGTAAGATACCACCTAAATCTTGCATTAGTTAATTATATTTGCTAGATACTACTAAAGTACCTAACAAACAATAACGACCGACCTACTCAACTAACAAATAATGGCGTAATCAACCTATGTATACGTACCAAACCACGCGCGCCAAACCAGTAAAACATTCGGCTATAAAAATGTCCATAAAGATAAGAGCATCTAGTGTACATTCTTTGTTTATGTTTGTGGACCAATTCCTAAACACATCATCAGACATCATACCATTCACAAATGCTTAGGAGAGCCAAAAGCACATTATTTTTACAAGATTCTATTTCTACCTCTTTGCTTATCAAAAAGGATTTTATGATCTCATCTTCTCAAGAATCATCCAGAAAGATAAATGATTTACTAAATAATAAGTCATTTTGTATGGCAAAAGAAATTGTGGTTTCTTCTCCATTACTAAACAAGAATTTCCCTCATAAATTGAAAATTGTGGCCATTCTTTGTTCCTTATTCCTAATAAAGTTACCCATTTTTCACAAGAAATTTTCATTCGCAAATTTTTTCTAATTGAGAACGTGGCTTAAAGTTGAATGTAAAGTTGCGTATAATCTCGACTTTTCATAGCCAAACCGTCGGATATAATACCACGTACCTACGTGTAACATTTTTCCCCTTCAACAAAAATGAGATGTGAAATATGAGTGTGCCAACAAAGAATAGTTATAGAACATGACAGTGGGACATGACTAACACGGTATGATCTCCACATATATACCAGAATCCTTCTCTCCTCTATTATTTATTTTTGGACCGTTTTATCCTCCAACGCTTTATGTCATTCTCCTGATTCCCCATATCCACATAAATAAATTTCCAGCTAAAAATGTCGTGGAAATGTGTTAAATCCTAGTCACATATTCTTTATGTTAAATGCACGACAAATATAACAACGAAATTGAACATAAAATGAGGCCAGGTAGTACAGGCTTTGGAGTTCATCAATTGTTAAAAAATGCTACCAAGAATTAGTTGCCAATTCAGACGGATTCAGAGTGATAGAAAAATATCATTGTTACTCCTCTAGATGTTATTTCTTTGATTTCTTTAGCTTTTTTTTTTTTTCGAAGAGAAAATTATATTA
Organism: Papaver armeniacum; assembly: GCA_023531295.1. Lineage (NCBI taxonomy): Eukaryota > Viridiplantae > Streptophyta > Magnoliopsida > Ranunculales > Papaveraceae > Papaver > Papaver armeniacum. Next base: position 348,306 of record JAJJWW010008294.1, on the reverse strand, counting down.
AAAAGAAAAAATAGAACCGAGGATCAAACCAAGGTTAATATAATGAAAGTTACATACACATTAGAGTACCCCAATTACTCCAAATTAAGCTAGGATCAACATACTTAAAAGTATCATTGTCACAAGACCATAAGACTACCAATTGCTTAACCAAATCAATATTTCTTGCACACTCTTGTGGCGTTCTCCAAAAACTCTTCCATTCCTCTCCTTCCACAAAATCTAACAAACCGCATAATGAAGAATTTGCCATACATCCTTACCTCTCCCTTGCAACACATTGTTAGACCATGCTTCGAACAACTGAATCAAAGTATTTGAAAATGGTCAAGCTATCCTAAAGGATTTGATGAAATAATTCCAAATCTCAAAAGAGTACTTACAATGAATGAACATATGATTTGCTAACTCCCTGACGTCGTTGTATAAAGCACACAACTCGCTATCAATGTTCACACCTCGATGTCGCAACATATCCCTGGTAGGCAACGAATCATGAAAAGTAGCCCAAATAATAAAGCTCACCTTGTTTGGAATGTTACCTTTCCAAAGGAACTTATCAAAACCGCACCCTTCAAGGTTACCTGAAAGTCTTTCGTAACATCTTGAGGTATTAAAGTTCTCCATAATCACCAGCTCATCATCCGCTTCAACAAGCTCAGGAACACGATTTAAGTCGCGCCTCAAAAGATCCCATTCTAATTGCTCATTAGAATTTAGTGGTCTCTTAAAATCACGAACCCAAACTCCATTTGCTATCATGTCATAAATAGTTGCATCCTTAGCCTTCGCTGCCTTGTAAACAACAGGAAAAAGGTCTTGCAATTTCCCCCTATCTAGCCAACGATCCTTCCAAAAGCGGATGCCTTTACCATTTTTTACCGTGAAAGTCGTCATATTTTGAACCGTCGTCACCATGTTAGTAACGTTCTTCCACAAACTCCTACCCTGGGTCTTATCATCCACATCAAGAATTAACAAATCACTACTATGAGCAAATTTTCATTTACCAACTTTCTACATAGACTAGTTTTGGACTTCGAGAATCTCCAAATCCACTTAACTAGCAAAGATTAATTAATTCTCCTCAAATTTTTTACACCTAGACCCCCATTCACCTTAGGAACACAAAGCTTCTTCCAAGAAACCCACACCAATTTTTTTCTACCTTCCACCGCACCCCACAAAAAATTACGCATAATCTTAATCATTCTTTTTTCCACGCTCACATGTAAATGAAAAAGAGACAAATAATAAATAGGTAAACTCAGCAGACAACTCTTAATAAGAATTAGTCTACTCTTAATAGGTAAACTGATGTACCTGCTTTTGGTTTCTTTAGCTCATGTTACTTAGATTTGCGTGTGTTTGGTAAAGTTTGGTTAGGTTTTTTCAAGATCCACTGTTATGTGCATTGATGCAAATCGGTTATGCTTGGCATAAAACACAAATTATTCGGTCCTCTGATATGATTTTCTCCTCTATATTATTACATTAATCTCTTTTCTACCCATAATAATTCAATAATTACTCTGGAACATTTACATTTTCCCAGAGTTGATGATGATAGGAAGGTGTGGATGGAAAGAAGATTCACAGAGGATGAAGTTTGGGAGGTGATCAAGAAATTGGGTTGCAACAAATCCCCTGGGCCAGATGGCTTTTCTTCTGAGTTTTATAAGAGTTGTTGGAGCATAATCAAAGTGGACTTCATGAGCATGCTTAATGATTTTCACAGGTATGGTTCTATGGATTGGAGGCTTAATAGCTCTTTTATTACCTTAATTCCTAAGAAAGAAGATTCTTGTACTCCTAAGGACTTCAGGCCTTTGAGTTTGATCAGTAGTGCTTATAAGATATTATCTAAAGTGCTTGCTGAGAGACTTAAAGTAGTCATGCCAAGCTTTATTTCTGACTATCAAGGTGCTTTTATAAAAGATAAACAAATCCTGGATGGGATTCTCATTGCAAATGAGTGTGTTGATAGCAAGATTAAGTCCAAAATGCCAGGAGTTATTTGTAAGATAGATATGGAGAAGGCTTTTGATAATGTTAATTGGAGTGCTCTCTTCAATATTCTCTCGAAGCATGGTTTTGGTGCTAAATGGATCTCTTGGATTCAGTGGTGTGTCTATTCTACTCATCTTTCTGTTCTTGTTAATGGGGCTTCAACAGAAAGATTCAAACCTTCTAAAGGCTTAAGACAAGGTGATTCACTTTCACCATATCTTTTTTTACTAGTGGTGGAGGTTCTTTCAAAGCTTATGAATGATGCTGTTCAAAGAGGTCAACTGAATGGCTTTCAAGTTGCTGACACTGACATAATAATCTCTCATCTCCAATTTGGTGATGATACCCTCATCTTCATTGATGCCAAAGAAGAGGAGGTAACAAGATTATTCATTATTCTTTCTTTATTTGAGCATCTTACATGTATGAAGCTAAATTTAGAGAAAAGTACAATGGTTTGTGTGGCTGATCATGTTATCAAACAGCTAGCAAAAGAGTTGGGATGTAAAACTGAAGATTTGCCTATAAGGTATCTAAGCCTTCCTATTGGTGCAACCTCTAGGAATGTCTCTATATGGGAGGTTGTTTTAGAAAGAATGGAATTGAGACTTGCTTCATGGAAAAAGAAATTCCTTAATAAAGTAGGTAGACTAGCTTTGATTAAAGGTTGTGTTTCAAGCCTACCTGTATATTTCTTATCTCTCTTTCACCTCACTGTGAGTGCTGAGAAGAGAATGATCAAGTTGATGAGGAATTTTCTTTGGGGATCGGTTGAAGGAAAAACGAAGATGGCTTGGGTAGGCTGGGATAAGGTTAATATTTCTAAGAAGAAGGGTGGTTTAAGAGTCAAAAATCTTAGACTTACTAATAAAGCTTTACTGTGCAAATGGGTTTGGAGATACGCTACTCAAAGAAATATTTTCTGGAGGAAGATAATTCAGCAAAAAAGCAAAGAAAATCCAGATATTGCAATGCCTGTGGATGACTCTACTGTTCAAGGTTGAAGCTTATGGAAGAATGTTACAAATATGGTTGCTGATGTTAAACGTTTTGTGACTTTTAAGATTAACAGTGGCAGAAATATCAGATTTTGGTACGACAATGGGTGGATATGGGGTGTCTAAAATATCTCTTCCCTGTTATTTTTAAGGCGTGCAAAAATAAACAGGCTATTGTTGCTGAAATGATTACAGAGGGGAGATGGAAGGAAATTTTAAACATACCTTAAATATGAATGAGAAAATGGAGTGGGATTTATTGAGGAGAGACTTGGGTGGTGTCCCTGTTCTTGTTGATGAAGAGGATGAGATAATATTTGTTGATAACTTCAGTTCCAAACTTTGTTATGAAGATTTTGAAGGAACTATGGAAGAATGCAGGTTTGAGAAATTTCTATGGCTGCAACATATTCCTAACAAAGTAAGTTTCATGCTTTGGGCGACGTTTAACAATTCTCTTCCTATTAGAGCTATGCTTTGTCATCGCGGAGTGCAGATAGAAACGGATATGTGTGTTTTCTGCAATAGTACCAGAGAAACAGTTGATCACCTTCTTATGCATTGCAATTTTTCCTTTGAGGTTTGGGACTATTTCATTAAATCCTTTCGTATCTCTTGGCCTCTTCCAGCTACTATCACTCAACTCTTTATGGCATGGGATTGGAATGTTTTAAGATGCAGATGTAAGTCAATTTGGAGTATTGCTCACTATGCCATTCTTTGGAATCTGTGGAATGAAAGAAATAGTAGGGCTTTTGGAGGAAGGAAGAAGTCTTCGGAGGAGATTATCATTTTAACCAAGCAGACAATAGTACTGTGGAAATGTGATACTGAAGTTTTCAATTTTGTTGACACCACCTCGGTTTTACATAACTGGGAAACAATATTACATCTGTAAGATAGTCCGCGTGACTTTAAATTGTAACTCTTGTTCTTAGGCTTTGCATATTTTCTCTTAATATAACCTTTTTCATTCGGAAAAAAAAAAAAAAAAAAAAACTTGGTTATCTACCAATTATCCCATCATTGTTATCTGCAGTATTGCAAATTGGTTTAGTTTGGTTTCAAACAAAATCAATTCTGTTCCTTGACGTGGTATCATCCTCTTCGAACTATGAAATATAATTGATTTGTCTGTAAGGATAGGCTTAATGGTCGAGAATCGGTGGAAATATTTTAATCTTGATAAATATAAGATACTCTTGAACAAATTCTGTCACGATTCTGATTTTTCGGAAGCGGCTTTATTAATACAAGATTGTTCCACACGTGCATACGCACGTGCAATCTGGAAACCCAGCCCATCACTTTGCTAAGGGATCGGGATTTATCGCTTTTTTATATGTTTAAGTTTAAAAATAAATTACTAATATACCCTCGCTTATATTTATAACACATGATTTGTATGGGCATTACAAAAGGCCAATTTTGGAAATCCAAAATTCGCAGCATCAAAACACTGGACAGTGCCTAACGGGTCTCTGCACGTGCTTCCTTTTTGAAACTGATGGACCCCGGCACACGTGACCCACCCTCCCTATTCTCTCCTGCGTTTTGATTTGTTTTTTTTTTGTTTTTACCTCTTTGACCTCATTTAATTTAGATGAGATTTTTTATAGAGTTAAGAAAATTAGGGTAGTACTGGGTTTTCAAAATTTACAGCTTCATTTACTATTCATGAACAGGTCCCTAGGGAAAAAAATATGTTGGAGACATGCCTCTTTGAAGGAAAAAAAAGAAGAAGCATAATTTGTATTATTTACTCGGTGTAAAACCAACCAATGAATTTCTGATTTTCCTTTCTAATAGTAGTCATCAAGGTGTAAAGATCATCGATACTAATCAATTTTCTATATGATTTTCTTTTACTCCGACAGGCTTCACTGCTCCTTTTCCCCCTCTTTTGACTCGAACTGTTCCCCTCTCTTTTTTTTTTAACTCTTTTGGTTAGTACAAAGCCTTTTGTACCTCTCTTTCAGTATGCTTTCTTCTTTAAGATTTTTTTTTTTTACACATTGTTTTCGCCGTACCATTTATCATTCTTCCAACTATTTTATCTTAGTGGAGCACTTAGTTCATGACATCTAAAAGCTTTAATAAAGAAAAACCAAAAAAATGTGTTGCGCTTGCGTTATAGTTTTATAGAGCGGCTTGATATTGTTCTGTGGAGTTCAAGCACTGAAATTTTCAAAAACTTTTCTTCAACTCAATTGTTGTTTCAATGGGAAGAGATTATGGCTTTGAGATAATATATTTCTTTAGCTGTTGATGGTCTGGAGTTGAATCTCCTTTGTATATAGCTTTGTACATATTTTTCACTTTAATACAACCTTTCTCATTCAAAAAAAAAAGTTTTATAGAGCGGCTAGGTTAGGTGTAAGATGATCTTCAACAAACTCGGTAACGATTCCGAAATTTTCCCGATATATACTTGAGGTATACCTCTTTAATAATAATAAAAAAAAATCATTATCTAAAGAGTATAATTTAGCCCGCATCAAACCAACAAATTTCTTATTTCCGTTCCAATAGTACTCATCAAGGTACAAAGATCATCAAAACTAGTCATATTTTTATTTGATTTTCTTTTACCGCGAGAGACTCTCTCGGCTGCTTCCTTTCCCCCTCTTTTGACTCGCGCACTTTTCCCTTGTCTTTTTTACAGTATTTTTTTTAGCTGGTACAGTCCATTTGTACTCTTCTCTCGATCATGCTTTCATTTTTGTCAAAGAAAGATTTTCGCACCTAGTGTTCTCCCTACCATTTACCATTCTTCAAATTATTTTTATGTTAATGGAGCACTTACTTGATGAGTCATGACATTCTAAAAGTTTTACTAATATTTAAAACCAAATATTGTGTTGCGCTTCCGTTAGCTATATGGACTGGAGTGTCTAGGTGCATTCGGTGGATCCCGTTCCTACACCAAATTATCATACAATCTATAGTTCATTTTACTGTCGGCTGAAATAAGGTAGGCTCTCGAGTATCTGTTTTTGTCATCACTTATCACCAAATTGAATAAAAATAATGGAATATCCAAATATCATTTCATTTTATTTATTTTAGTTAGGAGAATTTTGCCAGCTTAAGTTTGTTTTTTTTTTTTTTAAATTATTTCTTCAAATTTGTCTTATATATTTTACTTATCAGTTATCACCATACCTACCGACACTTATCACTTATCACCATATTGGCATGTCCTGCAGCATTATCACTTACGACTTTAAGAAAATATTTCTAGAATCTACTTTACAGTTTTTGAATATGTCACGTACCGACTAGGCGACTACATAGAAAATCAATAACACACGCCACGAATCAAACAAATTAGCTCGCACAATTTTGCTAGTTTGATAACTAAATAACAACAATTTTGACCGAGATCTTACATTTCCGATAACAATAATTAGGGTTTTGTTAACTTGTATATCTGTATACATGTTAAGGTTCACTAAAACAGTAAATTCTTGCATTTGTTAATTAAATACGTTTGGGGTGAATGTGTACATAATAGAGTGTTCACCGAAATCATACATTTCTGAGAATGGTAAATACGTTTGGCTGAATGTGAACATCTGGAGTGAATAACTCTAGTAGGTTCCTTTTTCACATCGAAATGGAATGTTGTCAAGAGTGTTGTTACTCAGCTGTTCATATCTTTTTTTCCGCTCACAACTAACTCACACTTAGGAATAATAAACTCATTAAAATATTCACTTTTTCGGAATATTTTATTCCTGATATTAATTGAAAATTCTTATTGAATTTAATCAACAAACGCTGGAATTTGGTAAAAATCTGAAAACCATGCAAGGTAGTTACCTGTCTTGATCGTTTGCCATTGTACAATTAAAAGAGTTGAGACCAGCTTTCGATTCCCATATGATGTGATTAGGGAAAAATTTGAAGATCATTTCTAAGCTAAATAGATTCCTCTCGAGTTATAAGCTTCAGAAAATTCTATTATTTGGAGTTTCCGAAAGTTAAGGGTATGTAATAATAAACTCACGACAGTTCAGAGTATGGAATACTAAACTCATGACAATATTCATCTATCAGGAATAATTATTCCTAATAGTGGAAATACTTATTGAACTTCCAAAATTAATGATGAAATTTGGAAAAATGTGAAAACCACATGTCTTGATCTTTTACCATTTTCCTATCAAAATAGACAACTCTTTAGCGACTTAAAGACACTTTAAAGTTCCCAAATGTGATCTTGAAATAGCAGAAACTGACTTTTGGAGGCCAAACGATGGTCTTTAGATTCCAATTAAAATTGCAGAAATTGGCCTTCAGATCACAAATGATATGATTAGGGTAAACTATGGAGACTATTCCTTACAAAAATAGATTCTTCTCAAATTATAAGCTTCAAATAATTCTGGTATTTGAAGTTTCAAAAGTGAAGGGGTATGGAATAATAAACTCATTATAATGTTCATATGTCAGGAATAATTTATTCCTGACATTGAAAATACTTATTGAACTTCTTCCATTAATGGTGAAATTTGGAGAAATCTAAAAACCATGCAAGATAATTACATGTCTTAATCTTTCACCCTTTTCCATTCAAAATAGAGAACTCTTGAGCGACTTGAAGACACTTTAAAGTTCTCAAATGTGATCTTGAAATGTCAGAAACCAGCAGTGGCGGAGCTGGAAATTCAATTTGGAGGTGGCTTTGGGCTTTTAGGGGTGGATTAAGCCTATTACTTGGGCTTAATTTTAGCAGCCCAACTAAAATAGGTAGTGGAAAACAAGTCTTTTGGGGCTTTCTAGGGGTGGCTTAAGCCTGCCCTAGTCTGGTTATAGTTCCGCCCCTGAAAACCAGTTTTTTAAGCTCAAAGGATGGTATTTAGGTTCCTCTTAAAATTTTAGAAACCGATTATATGGACCCAAATGATGTGATTAAGCTAAAATATGAAGACCATTTCAAATCAAAATAGATTCTTCTCAAGTTATAAGCATTAAGAAATCCTATTATTGGAGGTTTGCGAAAGTTAGTGCTATGGAAAAATATGCTCGTGGAAATGTTCAGACGTCAGGAATAATCTGATCATACTTATTGAACTTCTTCACTAAACAGTGGAGGTCGGCAAAAAATATAGCAGAAACCGACTTTTGGAGCCTAAATGATGGATTTTAGATTCCTCTTCAAGTTACAGAAACCAGCTTTTGGATCCCAAATGATGTGAGTTGTAAGCTTTAAAAAAGTATATTATTTGGAGTTTGCGAAAGTTAGGGTATGGAATAATAAACTCATGACAATGTTTATATGTCAGGGATAGTTTTGTCCTGATATTCAAATTATTTATTGAACTTCTTCAAGAAACAATGGAATTCGGCAAAAATCTGAAAACCATGCAACATAGTTACATGCCTTGATCATTGACCTTTTTCTAATCAAAATAGACCATTCTTGGGAGACTTGACAACAATTCAAAGTGCTCAAGTGTGATCTTAAAATAACATAAACTGACTTTTGGTTCCCAAAGGATGTTCTTTTGATTTCTCTTAAAATTGCAAAAACCGGCTTTCGGAGCCCAAATAGTGTGATGAGGGTAAAATATGAAGACCATTCCTAATAATATTAGACTCTTCTCAAGTTATAAGCTTCAAAAAAGTATATTATTTGGAGTTCCCGAAAATTCGATGGATTGTAACAATAAACTCATGACAATGTCCACATGTGAGGTATAATTTATTCCTGACATTGAAAAACCATGAAAGATAGTTATGTGTCTTGATTGTTGGCCGTTTTACAAACAAAATAGACCATTATAGAACGACTTTGCGACACTTAAAAGTTTTCAAATACGATCTTAAAAGAATTGAACCGGATTTCGGTTCCCATATGATGTGAGTAGGCTAAAATCTGAAGACAAATTCTAAGCAAAATAGATTTCTCTCGAATTATAAGCTTCAAAAAAGTCTATTATTTGGAGTTTTCGGAAGTTAGGGGTAAGAAATAATAAACTCATGACAATGTTCATATGTCAGCAATAAATTATATCTGACGTTGGAAATACTTATTGAACTTTTTCAATTAACGATGAAATTGGGAAAAATCTGAAAACCATATAGTTAGTTAATAAAATTTTAGTGGGTGAACAAAGTTGTAGTGCGCATCTAAAATCGCGAGGTCCTACTTCGTCCATGCGGTGTTAAATGAGACGAGCATCTCTTGTTGGTCTGCAATAAACAAACCAACAAATTTATTGATTTAGCCACCCGTATTATTGTTTGTTGAGTCCATCGTGGAGCAAAATGAACGAACTTGTAGTTTGTTCATTCCATAGGAACTAACCTTTAGGTATTATATATAGTTGGTTGATAATTTTACTCGACAGTTAAAATTTTAGTATCCTCAAGTTTAGTAGTTTTTGTGGTACGCCACATTTTATTTCCAATAAAGCTTCTATTTTTATTCGTGAGGAGTGAGGACCTTTTGGGTTTGTAAACGTGGCTCAAAACTAACTATGAATATTCGGCTTGTATTCTGCCTATCATTTTCCATTAATAAAATTTATTTTATCTCAGTGGAGCATTTACTTGATGACATTCTATACGCTTTAGCTAGAAAAACCGAACTCGATGTTGATTGTTGCATTAACATTCGGTGGATCACATTACGGAAAATGGGTCATTTATCAAAAAAAAATTTAAAACATGGTTCAAATGTACGAGTAAAAATTATTATGGGTGAAATGGACAAAAAAAATAGCAAGGATGAAACTGGATTCATCCTGGCTTAAACTTAAAAAATAGCGAGATGAAACTGGATGCATCCTGATATAAATTAAAAATAAGAAAAACAGTTTGAAAATAGGTAGGATGAAACTGGTTAAATCCTAACTATTTTTATATTTTTGTCCATTTATACAGTATCAAAATCTAAATATTTTTTTCACCCAGAAATTATTAATTTTGGTCTTTTTAACTAATTTTATGATCACATTCCTACGCCTAACCGCTTAATTGTCATAGAATCTACAGTTCAGTTTAGTGTCGGCTGAAGCAAAGGTAGGCTCTACTCTAGTGTCTGTTTTTGTTATCAGTTATCACCTAACGCAATCAAACGTTATAATTTGACTAAATTTAATTGAAAATATTGTAACATCCAAATATGACAGCATTTCATTTCATTTATTTTAATTAGAAGAATCTAGCCGACTTGAATATTTGTTTTAAAAATTATTTCTCTATTGAATTTGTCTTATTTGTTTCAAAATAATTCATTATTTACAAATACAATTATTTCGCTTCCTTAACTTCTTACCAAGTTAAAACACAAAAGTCGTTCACCGAAAGTGTTTCTAGAAGATGATTTTTTCACTAGAGAGAGCAAAATAAAATTTGAGAAAAATATAAATCATAATCAAACCAATAATTCTAGGTTCACCGGGCGGAGAATCCTGTGAGAAATCCCGCCACTCACAGTCATGTGGGACCACAGGTGGGTAAACATCACCCCATACAAAACCTCCGAGTGGGCCCTTGAAGCTGTGAGGCGAAGGGAGAAAAAAAATGATACTCTATACGTTTCTGAAAAAAAATTATTATCAAATTTTCAATTTGATCCATTTTTAGACTAAAATAAAAAATAATAATATTTCATTTTTTAAACGGAGGTAGCATGTGTTTTCAATCATTTTGGATAACAACAAAAACAAACAACTTCGGAAGAAATCCTAGCCTGGGCACAAAAATTACAACAAGAATATTTTAGAGCACTGCACACTTCACCACCAGTCATACCAGGAGATACACCAACATTCAACCACCCAAAAACAGATAGAAGGACAACATTAATATCGGTAGGTTGGTCCACTCCGAACATCAACTGGATAAAGATTAACACAGATGGAGCAGCCAGAGGCCACCCGGGATTTGGAGGGGCGGGATTCGTCTATAGAGACTCTGATGCACGAACGTTAATAGCAATGGCTCAACCACTGGGAATTACCACTGCACTAACTGCAGAAACCTGGGCATTACTTTTAGCCTCAAGAACAGCAACAAAGAGACAATGGCCTAGAGTTCTCTTTGAAACGGATTCAGAGAACCTCCTGTGTTTCATCACATCAACCACCATGCCACCTTGGCACATTGCAGGAATGATTGAAGAAATAAAAAGTAGGTTTAGGCAAATCCCACAAGTCGCCGTACAACACAACTACAGGGAAGGCAATCAAGCAGCGGACGGATTAGAAAACCATGCAGCAGACGGAAGCCAAGTAGGAAACTATTCAACCAAAATTTGGGACCAGGAAATCCCATTTTTTATGAGTCACATTTTATTTCAAGACTATGTGGGTACCACATACCCACGACAAGTTGTAATTTAAACTTTTCTCTAATAAAGTTCATGCTTCAAAAAAAAATAAAAATCATTTTGGATATGGAACTGTGATTGCGCAAATGTTCCCACAATTCAGTGCACACAATAATTGAAATTGATTACTCCAATAATTTCGTGATTGAGACATAGGATTAATCAACTACAAGTATATACGTAAGTACCTAACCATAACCAATATAACGATTCGACCGACCTCCTCCTCCTCAACTAACAAACTACCTGATAAGCAAGTTAGGTGCGATCAGTAGTGTTCACTGTATTTCTTCTTGATCAATCAAAATAAAAAATTATGTTTGCGTAGCTAACCACGCGTCCCTAGCCAATAAACAATGCTCTAGAATGATCCATGACGATAGATCATTAAATAGTATATTCTTGTGTTGTGTGGTCACAAAAACCTCTTGATGCTTTCCAAAAATCACAAAGAAAAACTCTTTAAATACACACCATTTCCTCTTCTTAATCCAACAAACCAAGCTTATACAATTTCTTAAACCCCTCCATTTCTAAATATGCTTAAGAGAACCAAAAGCACTCTAGTTTTGCAAGATTCTTTCTCTTCTTCCCTAACCAAAAAGAATTCCATCTTTTCTCAGGATTCAAACAATAACAACAACATAATACTAGGCAAACCCACTTTCAGAGTGAGCGAAGAAGGATCATTCGAACCATCATCACCAAAGATGTCTTCAATCTTTTCTCAAGAATCATCAAACTTTTTGAAAGCATGTGGTCTGTGCAGGAAAAAACTAAGTCCAGAAAAGAATATTTACATGTATAGAGGTGACCAGGCATTTTGTAGCGACGATTGCCGGTGCCGGAAAATTTTGATAGAGGAATTATTGATGGAGGAAGTAGAAGAGGAGACAACAATGGAATTAGTTACTAAAAAAGAGATAGCACCATCTTCTTCTGTACATTTTGGAAGAAACCTTGGAAATGGTCTACCACCACGGCGAAATCACGTTCGAGCTGCAGCTTAAACTTCTGTCGGACAGTTAGGTTAATGATTACGATTAAGCTTTTGTAAATGGATCATAATCTTTTGGGTTTTTGTTATGTTTCTTTCTTTAGTACTAGAATAACTTTGTAAGATGACTTTTTTTTTTTTTTTTCCTTTTTGATGATCAACCTTGTAAGATGATGATCTACTTAAATAATACAAGTCATTTGAAGGGTAAATTTTGTGTTTTTTTCTCTCATAATTTCTTGTTCGAAGCTGTTTGAAGTTGATAAGATTTAATTATGAATGTTTTATTCTTATTAAGTTTCCATTATTGAAGTTACTAATTTCACCTGGAAAGTCCAAACTTTATGACAAAATCACTTCAAGTCCGAAAATCTAACACAATCCATGTAATTACTGGCACATCTAAACTCTGTCTGGTTGACAATTATGGAATCAGATAGTTTATACATTGCTCCATTTGCTTGTAAGAAAAAAATAAATAGTTTCTGCATTTCTTGTAATATTTTTTTTTTTGTTTAACACCTAAATTGTCTTTCAAGGATAGTAGAAAGGGTTGAAATCCATTTGTACGGAAGATTTTTAACATTGATCTCCGCCACTATTTAAGGTTCTCTCTTTTCTACAGAAGTTGTAAATCTGAATGTCATGGATCACTAGTCTTACTTCTGGCTGGAAGGGTCGTAATTCACCGGATAACGGGAAGGCGTTTAGGATGTTGGATAACGGGATCTTACATATTTCACCGGATTTTCCACGGTACATCTGGAACTAGATTTTGGTGTGTTGTTGAGGCGTATAGTTTTTCATGTTGGTGTCTAATCCCACCAGTTTATGTCTTTCTCCGATTGACATCCATTGTTTTTAAGTACGGCCAGGTGTGTAGTCTACAGTTCATCCTGATATCCTGGTCCCGGTTTCTAATTTCCGCCTAAACGCCTAGGCCACATCTCGTCTAGGCGGTAGGCCCACCTCAATTAGTGAATTGTCACGTAATGCTCCCATTAAAGAGGAACAGGACATCACGAGTGGGACCACGTGACTAGATTCTGACTGTGTACGAGCCTCAAAATTCAGCCAGGTGCATTATCGCATTATCTTATTGGCTTGTTTTTCTTCAACCCTAGCATCATCATCATCATCCTTCCACCACCACCACCACCATTTTTTGTTTTTGACAGGCTCACACTTGTTTACATTGAAATGACATCACGTGAGTTGTTGGAAGTGTGTCGAATCCAAGTCAGATGTTTGTTTTTCTGCAATATAAAATATATATATATATATATACTCGGTGTGCATACGAAAACACTTATCGCGGACCAAATCAATTGTGTTTGTCTAGTCCAAGGCGTGGCATTCAGTTGGTTGTAGAAAGAGTAGTTGACATGTTTAGTCGATGTACATTGAATAATCTTCTTCTTGTAGATAAGAAGATGTTTTTTGACTAAATGTTTTCCTACGATCAAGTCCAATGTGTGAAATTGAGTAGATTTCTACGTAAAATGATGTCTGAAGTTTAGACTCTTAAGAACGAGAGGGACAAGATGGAGACATAGACGACCCGCTACCGGTTGCTATACGGCTTATCTGGCCCACCGTTCCTGCGGCCGTGTCTCGCCCACCTTTACTGACATTCCTACATAGATGTCTCTAGTGTCTCCGCGACATGGGTAGTATGGAATGAGAGAAATAAGCGCAACTTTGAAGTGGATCACATTTTCTAAACTGATTAGGATTTGGGTCTAGATGCTCGTTCTTTGGTTCTTGTATGGTGGTTGAATGCAGCTGGTTTAAGCTTGCATAATATTTTTGCGCATACTGTGCTTGTTTGGGAAACTATGTTCATCAGGGGAGAATCCAATGTAGAGCAAGGATGTGCACTTCCTTTCCCTACCCCATTGGGGCCAAATTATTCCTCCAAACCTTAACTTTTCTGCTACTCCTAACAAAACTTTGCTTCCCCTTAGACTAGTTTATGCCTCTGCTGATATCAATTCTTCTCCTTCTAATATATTTTCCGTTCAACTAAAAGAAAATCTTGTTCAGAGACTCTAATAAGCGCTTAAAAGTGATGTGAAATACAATGGATAGGAAACAAAAACACTAATGAGACCCGTTTGGTTACCAAGAAAAGAGTAAAATGAATGTGGTGTTAGGATCCCCACAAATACGCCAGAATCGATCAATTCTCTCGACAACTTGTGCCCTGCATTATTTCTCTCTTTTTGGACCGTTGCTTGAATCATCCTTCGCACCTTTGTGTCACTCACATGGTGATGTATTGTGGATGTCCCATATCGATATTGAAGCACCATTTATAGTCCATCCTAGAATTACTTTGAATATGCCAAGTATGCCCATGGTTCTAGTATAAATTAGAAGACATAAAGCTAAAGGAGTTTTAGTTTTGGTTTTAGAATATTGTGTAAGAATGAGAGGTTCTCTTCTTTCAAACCTAATTGTTATCTCTAGGGGGAATTAGATTATCTAATTCTAGAGTATCAACTAGATGCCTCTCATAATCTTATAGTTTCCAATTTAATTGGGTAGAAATTGTAAGTTATTTGAGAAGAATCTCCATTATTAGGTTCTTCCTTTATTCAAAGGGTAGAAGAAACTAAGTTGGTTGATTATATATCCTTTTCAAGTTATCAATTTCAATTTATTTTCATTGTAAGCTTCCGCTTCTCATCATTTGGTATCAAGAGCTTTGGTTTGATTCTCAAGGGGAAAAGGTGTAATTGGTGAAGATATTTTTTTTTGAGGTGAACACTACTAATCTCTTTCTCAAGTATTTTTGGGTTGATTGATATGTTCTTTGATAGTGTTTTCAAATCGGGTTGTTGAATCTTATATTGATTTCACCATGGTTTACAAAAGAGGAGTTAATTTGGGTAGGATTTATTCAAAACATGTGTTAATGAATATTGTACATGAAGTGTTTGATGATATGTATCTAAGAATGGGAGAAATTTGTGAAGAATATTATTGGAAACTTGTAAGTCTCCATAACCAAGAAAGGAATTTACCTAATGATTGTGATGATGTAAGTGAACTAGATGTATCAATTTTGGTTGGTGGATATGAGGATGAACAAATTGCCCACAAGATGTTTGATGAAATGTCTCCACCAAAATTTGATAGCTATTTGAGTCATGAGGAATATGAAATAGTGGGTGTTCTTCCAATCTATCAAGATGGCATGAATGTGGATCAAATATTTGATTATTTTACTATCATGGACCAAGTGCTATCACGTAAGAATCAAGATAAAGAAGAGTACAATCCTTTGTGTTTAATTTTTGATGAGGTAGTTAATGGTAGTGAAGTAAAATATTTTGGTGTACCAAGGTATGATATTGAATTGGAAAATGCTATGTTCGAAGCATCTCGAGAACAATTTCAAGTATGTGAACCGACTACCGAAAGCAAGCCTTCACTCAAGCTACAAAAAAATGGAGAGACAATATATATGAATCCAATTTGGGCTTTCATTGAAGATAAGTTTCATGGTTGTAATCTTCGTGCAAGGTTGAGAGAAATGCTTGGTGTTTCTTTACTACTTGGGGATGCTCTTAACTATGAACACAAGATGCTACATTTGGTGAGTCACTACAATGGAAGGTGTAGAGGTAGAATTGTCTTCAAACAAGGAAGAAGTTCAAGCACTAATGGAGAATATGCTTTGGAGAATTCGTGGACGAATTTGTTCAAACAAGTGGAGAATGTTGTATTTACAAACGAAGAAATTCTTGGTGTGTCATTACTACTTGGGGATGCTCTCAACGATGACCACAAAGTGCTACATTTGGTGAGTAACCACAATGGAAGGTTTCGAAGTAGAATTGTCTTCAAGCAAAAATGGAGAATACGCTTTGAAGAATTCGAGGACGAATTTGTTTAAAGAAGGGGAGGATGATGTATTGTGGATGTCCCATATCGATATTGAAGCACCATTTATAGTCCATCCTAGAATTACTTTGAATATGCCAAGTATGCCCATGGTTCTAGTATAAATTAGAAGACATAAAGCTAAAGGAGTTTTAGTTTTGGTTTTAGAATATTGTGTAAGAATGAGAGGTTCTCTTCTTTCAAACCTAATTGTTATCTCTAGGGGGAATTAGATTATCTAATTCTAGAGTATCAACTAGATGCCTCTCATAATCTTATAGTTTCCAATTTAATTGGGTAGAAATTGTAAGTTATTTGAGAAGAATCTCCATTATTAGGTTCTTCCTTTATTCAAAGGGTAGAAGAAACTAAGTTGGTTGATTATATATCCTTTTCAAGTTATCAATTTCAATTTATTTTCATTGTAAGCTTCCGCTTCTCATCACATGGCCTGTGCCATATCCACATAAAATGGTTATTATATCACGTGAATTATCTCCGATATTAGTCCATATCGTACTCATTATGTCCATAATAAGTTTATGCAAATGTGTCAAAATCTTATACAGATGTAAAGTTCATCCCTTTTTTGGTATTAGCATGCACAGGTGTAGTTCGTATCGATCTTATCTCTTGGTGATGAGATGACAAATGGAACTCGAGGGATCCAAGTGTATAGTGAATTTGTCAGAATTTGGATCACTTCATCTAGCTACTCCTTTAGCTCACACCTGGAACATGATCCTTGCAGCTATTATCTGGGACAACCGAATGTACGAATCTTCAATGTTAAGACAAGGACACTCAGGGGGAATATCTCCTCTACTCAAGGGCACTTGCAATCAAGGACTTCCAAGGTATCTCGCAATTGTTTTAAGGGAACAGAGTAAATTTCTACGTAAAGTGATTTTAGGACTCCAACAGGATGAGGGGCAAGATGGAGACATAGACGACCCATACCAGTTGCTATACGGCTTATACCGGGTGCAACTTTGAAAATGATTACATCTTCAATACTGATCAGGATATGGGTCTGGAAGGTCATTCTTCGGTTCATGGATAGTTGAATGGAGCTGGGAGACTATATTCTTGTATTTTTCTTTTTCTTCTTCTTGTTCGTAAGCTTCTCCAGGATGGGATCTCCTCAATTGATTCACATTTTGTAAATTCTTGTCCTTCTAATGTATTTTCCTTGTACGGTCAAAAAATAAATCATGTTCAGAGACTCTCTAATCACAAAAAGAGATTTCAAATAGTGTTACAAAGATACAAAGGACAAGAACCAAAAACACTAATGAGACCTTACCAAAAAAGAAGAAAATGAAACGCCAGAACCGATCAAATCACTCGACATAGTGTGCCCAGCATTATTTCCCAAATTTTGGACCATTGCTCAACTCCTATACACCTTTGTGTGACTCAATAGTATGCCATATCCACATAAAGTTTGGTCTACAGCTTGGCCACATAGAGTTGGCTTTTTCCTTTGGCAGGCTTGTTTAGGAAAATTACCAACCATGAAAAACTTGCATCTTAGACGATCTAACCTTAGCACCTCTATTCTCTGTAAACTCTGCAACAACATTGAGGAAACGGCAGACCACTTATTAATTAGTTGCGCTCAAGCTCTTCGCGTTTGGAATTATTTCCTTGGTTGTGCTAACAGAAATAGGGTCGTTCATCAAACTGTTAAGGATGTGATTAGTGACTGGAAAGAGATTAATTTCTCTGAAAGGGGGAGGCAATTGTGGAAGAGACTCCCAGCTGCTATAATGTGGGGGTTATGGAAAGCTCGAAATGCAATCGTCTTTGATGGACAAATTTTTAAGCTAATTGAGGTGATTAGGGACATCAAGATTGATACTTTCAACTGGGTAAAGGGTCTGCATTGTTTCAAAGGAGTCAATACTTCACTTGTTCTTGTTGAGTGGGAAAATTTCTTTGTAACCCCTCATTAATTCTTTGTTTTTTGCTGAGCCTGTGAGCTTTGGGTTTTTTCTGTTTTTCCCGTCGGCATGTTTGTCTGACCTTGTCTAGCCTTTTTGGCTACTGGGTTTTGTAATTCTTTCATTCTTTTATTCTATTTCCTTTCTTTGCCGAGCAAAAAAAAAAAAGTATGCCATATCCACATAAAATGGAATGGTATCACATATAAAATTTGATATAAGTCGATTTCATATTTATTCTGCAATAATAATTAGTGGAAATGTGTCAAATCTTAGACAGGTGTAAAGTTCTTCCCTTTTTTGTACTGGCGGAGGTGTATTTTATCTCTTGGTGAAAGGATGAAAATTAAAACTATGAGCAGTATAAACAAGGTTGCTACCAAAGGTTATCAAATCCCACAGAGATTGCTAATATCACGAAAAGATCTCTCTTTGGTCACATGAGAATTGCAACCTGTATGGAATTTAGTAACCACCAATAGCAACTCTTGGTTCTTGGAGATCAAATCGCCTTATTCATGCTCCCTAGTGTTTATGACGCAATTGGCTATAGCCACGCTTTTAGTAACTGTTACTATTCATTCATACGAACGACCAACAGCCAGGCTTTTGGTAACTTTCCTAATTTTTAAATGTCAAACTGGACATTTAGATATATAAACTTTAGCAACATTTTTTGCGTCACTAACTTACAACACTTTCAAGAAGTATTGTTACCAAGGATATTTCCACACGCTGTTAAGTGACACAAACATTCTGTTACAATGGACCTTTTGCCACACCTTACCGAATTTTTCTATTTCAAAATTGTAAAAAGTACTTCAACCACGCTTTTACCAAATGTTACTGTTTGTACCCCTAATATTCTACACAAAAAATGGGCTAATTTTTTGAGTTACAAAAATTTCGCAACAGTGTCTACCTGTTGCGATATTCCGGTTCGCAACTGTTTCAAGTTGACCATCGAATTCATAACTGTTACAAAGAGTTTCGATAGTTTGGATTTGTTGCTAAAAAATATTCGCAACGGTAAAGTAGCTATCGCGAAAATTGCAACATCAGAACACAACTATTGCACTTCCCCACTTTGCCACATACCGTTGCTAATCCCTGAATTTGGTGTAGTGATTATTCATAAAAACATCCAAAATTAAAAACCTTATCAACCAAACCCTAACATTCTCTTTTGCTTCTGGTAGATTCTCTTTCTAATTCTCTGAATCTTCCCCTTTTCTTCGCAGTGAATGAGATCTGAAATCCCATGCTTAATGTAATGGTCCAACTTTTGGTTGATATTATAACCATTGATTATGATGACAAAGCCAAAGGGGATAACTTTGGCAAAAACAGAGGCATTGTTAATCAATCAAATGTGAAAAAGCTCACCACAAGAGGCCAAAACAACGCATTTCCATCATCAACTTCAGATGGAAAATGGATTATATTCAGATCAGGAAGGTCTGATATAAGAATCGGAATACAATGGATGTTTTTAAAGGCGAAAAATGGTGGAAATTACAGGCTTACAAAGGGGCCATGTACATATACAATGTGTAACTGGTCTTTAGATGGTGAATGGACTGCTATTGCTTATGATAGAGAAAATATAGACAGTGGGAGTTATGAGTTTTTATATAGATGTGTTGAGATTATTAGTCCCTCGTTGTCTGAGAAATCTAAGATCTTGCGGTTTATAACTCTATGGGACACTCCACTCATTGCCAATTGGTTTTGAGTTGGATGCCCATATTCTAACATAATATCAGATCAGGCTATTTGCGACGAGTCATTTGACCGCGCCTTTACTCCAAGTCACCCGATTTGTTGTCTACGTGTTAGACCCAACGAGGCTACACGTGAGGGGGCGTGTTGAGGTAATTAATCCCACATTGTCTAGATTATCTAAAATCCTGCGATTTATAATCCTTAGAGCATCTCCACTCGTTGCCAATTGGTTTTGAGTTGGATGCCCGTATTCTAACATGGTATATTAGAGCAAGCTATTTTTGTCGAGTCATTTGACCACGTCTTTACTCCGAGTCATTAGACCGCGCCTTTGCTCCGCGTTACTCGATTTAATTGTCCACGTGTTAGACCCAACGAGGATACACGTGTGTGTGTGTGTGTGTGTGTGTGTGTGGGGGGGGGGGGTTGAGATTATTATTCAATCTAAGATCTTGCGGTTTATAACTTTATGGGCCACTCTAATCATTGACAATGGGTTTTGAGTTGGATTCCCATATTCTAACATGGTATCAGAGCCGGCTATTTGCGACGATTCATTTGACCGCGCCTTTACTCTGCGTCACCTGATTTATTGTCCACATGTTAGACCCAACGAGGCTACACGAGGGGGCGTGTTGAGACTATTAGTCCCACATTGTCTGGGTTATCTAAGATCCTGCGATTTGTAATCTATAGGGCCACTTCACTCATAGCCAATTGATTTTGAGTTAGATGCCCACATTCTAGCAAGATGAGACTGGATTGAAGAAAGTAGTACATAGTGGCATAGGTGGAAGAACTAATCATCCATGGAAGACGAACTAATAGTTTTTCGTCTTCTCTGTTCACCTTTTGTTGGGGGAGAAGGCGGAGACGGTGGAGCCGTGTAAAAAGGTTACAATGGAGTTTGGATTTATTCAAATATAAATTAATTTAATTTTTATTTTATTTATGTAATGGTCAAAACGGCCAATGACGGTCATGTGACCCAAATTCTGATTAAAAGTTTTACGTGACCCAAACGTAACTCTGGTCACTTTTTTGTGACCCAAAATCAAAATATTCCATTCTTTTAATATATACCAGTATTTCTTCAATTCCTTTAGGTTTGTCCCCTCTTCTTTATTTTTCCTTTATCTTTACATAGCCTAACTATGGTCCATTCAAGAAAAGTTGCTTTTCCATCTCTTTTATACAAAAAAATTTCGAATCAAATATTATACAAAATCAGAGAGAAAAAAAGATGACATTCCTTTCGATGTTGAATGGAATTAGGATGTTGATAAAAGATTTCTAGATTCCAATATGAATATCATGGCTAGAGGTGTAAAACGTGTTGGCACAACCTAGCACATCCCATTAAGAGGTGAATCCGTTGTGCTACTTGTCGTGTTGTGCCGTGCCAGATATTAAGGTGTGTTGTGTTCGAGGGGGTGCTATGCCTGACACATTTATTTTACATTTTTCAAAGTAATTATTTTCAACATATTTAGATAATATATGTGTTTTTATTGAAATAATTCGACATAACGAAAATAAAATGACAAAAAATGGTTAGTATGAACACTCTTTTATGAAATATACAATAAAATGTGTTGTGTTGTACCGTATTGTGTAATGTTTTATACATATTATGACGTTCTTTGTTAGCATGTTGTGTCGTGTTGTGCCACGTTCTTATTTGTACCACGTGTTCTGCCAGCACGACACAACACGTTAGCTTAATGTGTTGTGTCACTGTGCCTATTAGCCTTGCCCAAGCACATTAAGATAACATGTGTGTCGTGCTGGGCTAACTCATGTCCTAGGCTGGGTTTGTTGGATATTGGCTCGATTTTAGGAAACATCAATGTGATTTCCTAAATCAGTTCTGACTGATTTTTAGAATTATGTTTAGACTTCTATCTAAACAAGGGTTTCCTATTCTTAGCTAGTTTAGGTTACCTAATTTGAAGTAAAGCTTGGTTTCCTAATTAAAGTAGAGCTTTGGTTTCCAAGTATCACCCTATTGTAAGCCTATAAATAAAGAGGCATAACCTTTAGGTTATAGGTATCTACATCATCTACAACAATCTTGTCTAAACCCTTAGGTTGTAGACATCTCCTCACAAAGAAGAGAAGTAATCTCTCCATTGGAAAAATTTATATCCTCTCATAGCTTTATGGCTGGGAGAGTTGGGAGAGAGTTGAAGGTGAGTTGAGAATGTGAACAGAAAGAAGGGGTTGAGTGTCATGTGCATCCTGTATTCTCTGATATGTGAATAAAGTGAATTTTTGCTGCCCGTGGACGTAGGCCATTGCCGAACCACGTAAATATCTGTGTCTTTTGTGTTCTATGTGCATTAGCTTCCGTTGAATGTTTAGTTTTCGTTTCTGATGCCGGATCCTGGAATGCCTTGAGGAACAATATGAACCTCTCGGCACAACAGGGTTGTGTTCGTGTTGTCACGGCCCAATTTACACCTCTAATTATGGCACCTAAATAAAGCACATGTCTTTCTCTCTTTTCAGGTAATATGATCAATGGGCCGAGTCCAATTAAACGTACCATGTTAGTATTTTATCCCCTTGTCAAGAAAAATCCTTAGTCCACCAGGTTTATTAAATTCAGGGGTGAGCATTTTATCCGTAATCCGCGAATTTAACCGGGACCAACCGTATTTGTGCGGATGGATGTCCGGACCATTCGGTAATGGTTTGGACGCGGATGGGATTTTTGAAATCCAACAGATTACGGATTGGACCCGGATGCAACCTTGAAAATCTGTTGGACATCCATACCCATTAGATCAAGGGAATTTATATAGTTTCTAGAAAATATATGGATAGTTTTAGAATTGATAGGTGTTTGCTTGGAGTGTTGTCCATGACACTTCTATATTTATATACATATATAAAATGTGTAGGTTCTATAAGAAGTCATCAATATAGGCTTTATTTTTTCATTACAAATTTTAACCAACACTAATCTATTGGATTATCCATATCCAATCCGTTCATCAGTGCATCCATTGGATACAAATCGTTGGATGTTGGATTGGATGCAGATGCCAAACTTGAAATCCGTAGTGTATTGGATTGGATGCGGATGAGGTAAAAACTGGTCCATACCGGCCCATGCTCACCCCTAATTAAATTAGTCCACCAGTCGAAGTAACTTAGTCCACCAAAGCCCAAATATCAACATTCCAAAATCCATCTATGGCTTCATTTGCAAAATTAACCCAATAGTTTTTTTGATGGAAAATTTGCTGGTCGGTCCAAAGCCCATTAAGTTAGTTATACTAGGGTCCAACCGGATTTTAGACTTATCACTAGGTCCATAATTATTTGAAACAAGAAAAATGACCATATTACCCCAGCACCACTCACGTGTGAACTACCACCTTTCTCTTTCCCGTACCAAAACTGCTGAAAACGGTCAAATTCATTAAATGAAATTTAACTTTACAGAGAAATCATTCAGAGAGAAAAAAATTTCTCTTCACATAGAGAATTCAGAGAATCAAAACCCAAATAAATTCAGAGATTTCCGATAGTTTGAAAACAACAATTCTGATTCATAGAGAAACCCTAAAAACCTAGATTTTGTTCAGAATGGTTACAAAAAGAAAAATCACAAGAACAATCCAAGAAGAAGAAACAATAATGGATGATAGCACCGCTCCTAGAACATCAGAAGACGCTTCAAGAAATTCAAGACGAAAATCAAAGAGGAAAAAGAGTAAAAAGGTTGAAACACCAAAGAAAAAAGATTCTAAAGGTTCATCGGACGATGAATCTCCAGATGTAGTAACCCGAAAAGGAAGAAAACCGAGTAAAAAGCCACCAAATCAAAGAAAATGTACTATTTCTAACACTTTTAGTATGCTTTTTGTGTTTCTGGGACATAGATCCACTGGTACATATGTGAGGTACTGATGCAAAATTGATGAATTCCCATTATAGTTTACATGCAACTTCTACTTTGTGTTTCTAGCACTTAGATTTGGCAGTACATAAATAAAAAACTGTAGAATAATAATCAAAAGTGATATCCAATGCTATTTGTTTGGTTTTGATACATAGAACCACCAGTACATATGTGAAGTACTGAGGTTTTTTTATGATTTAGGGTTTTTTTTACCAGTACATAAGTCCAATAGTGAATGGGTAACATTGTTTATGAGTCTATTTATCATTGTCAGTAGATAACTCAAAAATTGTTGAGGCAATAATCTTGGATTGTCAGTACATAATAAAAAAATTTGTTGAAAAACAGTTTGTGGCATGCCTATATTTGCAAATACTGAGACATTGTAGTGTTTATGTTCTCTAAATTCATCAGTTTCTTTATTTATATGTTTATTTTTCCTTTATGTTGTGATAATGATCTTTTGATATGTAGTACATAAGGCCAATACTGATTGTTTGTGTTTCTGAAACGATGAATGTGCAGTCCACAATTGCTATACTAAAATAAAACCAATTAAATGTTGCAGGAAAGGTTGTGCCAAAATCTGTTAGGAAATTGTATAGGTTTGGTTTCACAGCATTACATAGCCTGGTTGCAAAAATGAAGGCGAGTAATTATACTTTGAGTGAAGCCACATTAAAAAAGATAGGCGAATCTTCTTATGGACATATTTTCTTGATGTTCTGGCACACTAAGTACACAAAAAGTCATTGGAAAAAGTTGGAAGGTGCTGTGAAGAAGTACTTGAAGTGTTGCAAAAGGGGTCGAGTCAAGAATGAGCTCACATTTGAGTTTGTTAGAAGAGTTGAAACACACATTATCACGTCGACACCAGAAAAAATGGGTGTAATGTTTGGAATGCCAAGAATGGCAGGAAGAAGAACTGATGACACTTTTTTGATGGGAGGTGGTGGATGGAGACAGAAACCATTCTATATTAGACACTTTGGTGATGGAAACACGGTTACAAGACCAATGCTACAAGATGCGATCATGAACCTGCTCAAGCGTACTGGAATCAAGAGGAAGAATTCTGAATCTGACAGTGATGAAGAACTACCGGATAGTGAAGATGATGAAGATATTGAGTACAGGATATCAAGAGTATAAACTGAGCAAACAATTGAAGATATGGTCAAGCTATTGTGCCTGTTTATGTGTATTACTTCATTTTTTACAACAAAAAATGCTCATAAACTGAAAGAAAAGTACTTTGGTTTAGTTGATGATCTCGAGAAGTCAAAGAATGTATCTTGGCCTGACCTGATACACAGTTTCTTAGAAAGAAAATCAATCAGAACTACAACACTCTCGAGGACATCACTGGTTGTGTCGTCTATTTGCTGGTATCGATCATTTAGTACAAGCTTTTGTTTTTTACCAAGTACGTATTTACTCTAGTGTCATTTAAGATTCTGTATTTGATTCTCTTGATGTTATTTTGTCATAATTGTTGTATGCGGAGCATACTCACTTGGTTCAACCACTAGCGTTACCAGATGATCGATACCTTCCAAGAGCGGCAAGATGGAACATTAAAGAAATATCTACTGAGTTTCTAAAGGATATGGAGGCTTCGGAATACACAGTAAGTCCCTAAGAAAAAGAATACATATTACTAGGATGAGTTTTATTTCATTATGCTTCTTGTAGTTTTGGTTTAGGAAACAATGATGCACCAATACATATCTCAAAAACTCATTAAAGTTGGTGAATTAAATTATAATATTTATGTTTTCATACATGAAATGATTTGTTGTTTTGATAGTATCATAAAAGCAGTTTTATGTTAGACCAAATGATTGTGTGTGTGTGTGTGTTATGTACTATTGATTTGAGTACATATATGTTATATTGATACAAAAACTGGTGAATTTTCATTTTCTTTTCTAGTTCTCCAAGGAATTTAAGAAACCATATACTCTGGACGAGATGGAAATGTTGAATAAAATTGATGATAGGCTTCCAGTTGAAGACGTACCAGTGGAAGAAGATTGAAAAGAGAAGTTCGAAGATTTGTAGGAAACGCATGAAGATTTGAGGCTTACAATTGCTTCAAAATGGGGCGAGTTACAGAGCAGCAAAGAGGGCGGCCTCCCCATTGATGCAATTAAACTAGAAGAGATTTTGAGTGATATATATTACAGGGCTTACCCACCTACAGAATCAAACTATGAAGATGAAGAATTTAGCTGTGGTTCAGGAGACCATGTTAATCTGAGTGGTAATACAGACGACAGCATTCCGTCAGCAACAACTCCCTTAGTAACAGAGGTTGAAAAGGAAATCCAAGTTGATGCAGAAGAAAAACCAAATGCACAGAAAGCTACTCCAACTATGCCTGTTATGGGGAGCTCTGAAGAAAATCCCTCACAATTTGATTTTGAGGTTTCACAGTTTAAAATTTGGGCTCGAACTGATTTGGAGCGAAAGGTGAAAGAGATGCAAGAGGAAAAGAGCATGCCATAACCGTCACAGGTAAGTTATATTCCTTCTAGTATTAGTTTTGTTTGTAAAAAAACAAAACCTTGTCAGTACATATCTGCTATATTGAAAAAACATACAAGTACGTATCTGCATTACTGATTAAAAACATATCACCTTATGTTGAATAACAGACTGAAAAGGTTGAACTCCAATAAACAGCAGCAATACAAGTTCTTGGTAATATTGAAGACCAAATTGGTTCTCTTAGAGATAGAGATAGATGATAGACACATTTTTGTGTCTAATTTGTCTCGCTTCTATATATTGATAGTGCTCATTTTTGTACTTATTATGGTGTTTTATGTGTGTGTAGGTATTTTTGGCCAATAAACATTTTTGGAAAAATCGGCTCGAAAAGTTGTCTAATGCACCCTGGAGGAGTTGTTATTGGCACCCACGGTTTGGATAATGGGCACCTCCAGGACACCCCATAAGGCACCTGCTATCGGCACCCCTACTCTGGTTAGGGGGCATCCTTTCTTCATCATTCAAATCTGTTTTTGGCGGGAAAATAAACCAGCGCACCTGCAGATTTAGGGTTGATATTTTGGGGCGATTTTAAAGAGATTCAATCGCTGAAATCACTTGTAATGGACATGTTCGAGCTAAACATACATGGTATGGTCTATATATAAACAGACCTGGTATGTTCGAGCTAAACAGACCTGGTATGGTTGATATATAAACAGACCTGGTATGGTCGAGCTAAACAGACCTGGTATGGTCGCTGAAATCACTTGTAATGGACATGTTCGAGCTAAATAGACCTGGTATGTTTGAGCTAAACAGACCTGGTATGTTCGAGCTAAACAGACCTGGTATGTTGGGCTAGAACTCGAGTTAGAATAAAACAGGGATGATAGTTCTTCTCGGGTCTGTTGGACTCTGTTGACATGTTACCGTGGAGATTTAATCGTTGTTTTGGTTTGGGCTGATCCTCTTGGAGTATAACAGAGCTATTATGGGTGTTTTGTTTGGCCAGAATTGGCTGTATAGTCGAGTTTGACCGAAAGAGAGGTGAAAAAAGTTACGGGTCCTGTGGAGCTTATTTTTGGAATTTCAGGGAGACTAAATCGTAGATAAGTTTCCCAAAGATTCTCATATATACAAGGAAGAGTTTTAGAGGATTTGGAGAGCTCAGAAACGCGTAAATAAGTCGGCAGAAAGAAGAGAAAAAAAGGAAAGTCCGTGACTTTCTGTGCAAGAAAAATTAAAATTTTTACGGAATTAAGCTGACTTGTTGGCTATATAAGGGTTGTTGTGAGTCACAAATAGGGTTACGTACACTTTGGGGAGGTTTAGAAGAGAACATGAAGCTGAAATCACGAGTTGAACATTTCTTTCTGCTTCTGCAATACCAAGAACACGAAGAACATAAGACGCACAAGGAACTGTCGCAGAGAACTATCATTTTGCAACAGCAGAAACTGTGTATCGTTTACTAACTGTGGTTGCATTAGGTCTTTAGCCACTGTTCCTCTTTTGTAACAGATATTCTGTAACACATATACACTGTTGCGAATCGGCTGTTTTATCACTTTTCTTCCTTTTAATCATCTTTTGAGCCATAAACACATATTTTGAGGCCATGATTAATATGAGGAGCTAAACCCCATTGCTGAGGCGATAGAGGAAGCTATTTTTCCAACCAGAAGTGGTATATCCTTATTTATCTATTTATTTGCAATTATTATATAATTATTTTCCTTGATCGAAAATTGTTTGAATGATTTTTGTTAAACAATTGTGATTTCTTTTGATAGAGCATACTTGGACCTAGGTTTTTGATGTTCTATGCTTCGGATTTACACTTGTTATTTTGAGAATCTACTTGTTCCAATAGTTTAGAATCAAATTGAACGAGAAAATTGCATGAATATAAATATTGGATTAAATCGCTTTGAACTCGGAAAATAGTGGAATCTTAGCCTCGGTGTTCTTTTAATATTGATATCAACTTTTTCAGTGTTTTCTATAATTATTAGTGATTTTTTCTATTTTAGTTTTGAATTTAAATCTAAAAAAATCCTTCACAAGTTCGAGATTCGAATCACTTTTCTTACCACTTTACAAAAAACTTCAAAATCACATCAATAGACAGGTGAGCAAATTGAATTTTGCACTTCTTATGGATCATTTTATCCTTTGTAGTACTGTAAGGTGACTTGATTTGGCACTTCATATATGTAGGGTGCATCTATTAAAGAAATGTTGTCGAATATGCACTTTGTGCCCTTGGTTTGTGAGCTACCAAGTCTAAAAGAACTGCATACTGTTTCGATGGAGAAACTGATTGAGCTGTCCATCCATGGAAAGGATATTTATACCGACGAGTACGAAAAGTATCTAGAAGCTGAAATTATGGGAGATTCATATCCATCCTTAAGAATTCTTTCTCTGGAGTACCCGTCGACGGGTAGTTTACCAAGCTTGGAAAAAATGGAATCTTCTCAAATCTTTGATAAGTATTACATTAAAGATCTGGATTCTCCATCACAAGCTTCAAGACCAACTTTTGACTTGGGTTTAGGACCAAATGATCAAAATGTTGAAAATGGAGAAGAAGTGCAGCAGCCTGCAATTGATCTAGGTGCAGCTGATCCAACCCAAATCCATCTTGAAGATACGCCTGTGCACAATGAAGCTGCAGTTGTTAGAGGAGCATCAGATCAAGCTCAAATGGATCCCTCGGCTGAGAAACCTCAAACCAATACTGCACATACGCTTAAAGAAGCCTCTGAAATTATTTTAGCCGCAGCCGTCAATGCTCGTATGAAAGATGATCTTCTGCAACCTCAACAAGAAGTATGAACATGTTATAAAACCTAGTACATATATGATTCTGATGCATAGAACCAGCAATACGTATATGTTTCTTTTCGTCAAATAGTTTTTTGTCTGATTTGTTTCAAATGCAGGAAACAAGGAACCCTTGGGATCCGATTCCATTCAATGAAGTAGAAAGGAATAAGAAAATGAAGAATGACAGAAAACAACAACCCGCTGAAGAAGAGAGCTACAAAGAATTAGAGAGTCTTGTATGTACTTAAATTTACTTCTTTAATGAATTTATGTTTTGTTTTTAATGATGCTTTTAACTTATATAGTAATGCTGCCGATTTGGAAACAGAAGTCTCTAGTTTTAGATGCTGAAAAGGCAGAGGAAGCTCAACTAAAGAAGAATAGGAGCGCCAAAAAAGCTAATGTATATGCTGAGACTCTACAAATTCTTGCTGACCTACATAAGGTAGTTATAATTAACAAAAAAGTGAAAAGTAACATCAAATATGTTACGTAAAAATGGGGAAACCTAACAGTACATATGTACTGTACTCACTGAAACTACCAGTACATAAGTTCTGTACTGAAAAGAATCCTGCAATACGTATGTTCTATTCTGTTCATTTTTTTTGCTTTTTTAGTCTCTCATTTGTTTTTTTTTTTTTTACATTTATGCTATATTGAAGGATAACGAAGCTGGGTTAAGTCCAACATTAGAGGAAGACGATTTACCACTCGCCAAGAGACTACAAGATAGGCTGGCTACTAAGGGTAATGAAGTCAAATCAATAGAGAAGGCGACTACATCAGTCATGGACAAGGAGAAGAAAAAGCCAAAAATCTCAGCTAAGGAGAAGAAAGATACTCCAACAATCACATTTACCCCTCAGAAGCCAGTAACTCGGAGCCACCCGCAGAAAAAAGTTGATCCTAAGTTTGCGTGTGGCAAAGGATTGTCTGGAATTAAAAGGCGAAAAACAAAGTCCAGAACTGAAACCTCAGTAGAACAAGATTGCCCAACAGAGAAACTTCAGAAAAAAGATGACGAGAATGTGAGAAAGAGAAAAGGCAAAGGTGGTCCAAATCTTCAAGAAGTGCCTAAAAAACCGAAGGCCGCACGCAAGTTGTTGAAGCTAAGGAAATCTCCGTTGTATAAGGATATGAGTCAACCACAAATAGCGCTTATCTCTCCTTTTTTTTTTACAAAGCAACCTCAATGTGAGTCTCTCTTGGATAGGTGCCTTGCATTTTAACAAGTATTATGTACTTCGTTTGGAATCAAGCTTGTAAATGATTTGGATTATTTGGATTTGCAGCTCCAGTTCTTGGAAAGCTCCTGCTGAGATTGGTCATCACATATTATATGCAGAGACATTTGAAGATCTGGTACATGGCAGGGCTTTAGAGGCGGATCTTATAAATTACTGGCAATACCAACTAAAAAAGGCATATCACAATGAGCAACCGGTGAATGGACAGACAAATTAAGTACATTCCAGTACTTCACATTGATCCAACTGGCTGGTATGTTTTCCAATTTATATCGATAAACAACATCATGCATCACGTCTTCGTAAAGTGCAATGCATATCTGTCATACTGTTTTACATTGAACCCGAATTCATGCTTATTTTTTTTTTATATATTGAGAATTTGAATAGCATATCTCTGAAACTAAACGAAACAAAAAAAATTTTTATGCTGGAACAAAAAATTATGCTTTCATATATGTGTTTGACACTATTATTCTCAATACATATTTACTACACTGATATTTCTTTTTATTTTTTTACTTCTTCAGTTTTATTTAAGTGACCAAGTGCATCAAGTAGCGAAGAACAATTACATGTTCTTACCCATTAGGGATATGGAGGAAGGAACCAGGAAGATCATTATTCCAATGTCACATCAAAATGTGCATTGGACACTTCTTGTGTATGAATACGATAAAGGTGAATTCTTCCACTACAACACTTGGGAAGCCGTATCCAGACAGCAGTGTCTCGATGATGCTAACCTTATGGCAGATTACTGCTTGTTAGCAATTAATACCCGCTTGTCGAGCCTCGGCCTTCAACTTGTAAACAGAGTAAAGATGATTAGTTATCCAACACCTCAACAGGGAGACCATCCAGATTGTGCAATATATATCATGCACATCATGAAGAAAGTTGCAAAGGCGGAAGTAATTGATGGAGTGCGAATGAGCTTGGGAGACCCAGAAGAACTAAAGGACAAAATGCATAAGAAGAGGATCTCTTTAGCATGCAAAATACTCTCAGCAACATCTGATCCTGAGGAGAGCTGAAATATCCATGCTCCAAAAGGTTTTTAAGACAGTACTTACATGAATTAGGACTACATAGTAGAAGTTATCCTATAAAATATATTCAGAGTTTACTAGTTTTTTTTAGACACTATCGAAGTTTAGTAATTGTTCTCGAAAATATGGTGTTTGTCTTTAATCTATGTACAGTTGTTTCGCTTTATAAAAATGTTGGATGGTAAAAGTCCAAAGTATGAAGTGTTTTGGTGTATCTTATATAACATAGATCAGCTATGAGATTCAACTGAAGAATATGACTCTCTAAATTGGTTAATCATGATGGGAGAGAATATGAATCTCATAGCTGGTCTCTGTGTTTGTTGTATCTTTTATGACATTTCCTGTCACCTGGAAGAACACAAAGTACATAACAGCTGTACTAAAAAAAATTAACATCCATAATGACCTAGAAGAATAGAGAATACA
The DNA here is from genome assembly GCA_023531295.1 of Papaver armeniacum. Taxonomy (NCBI): domain Eukaryota; kingdom Viridiplantae; phylum Streptophyta; class Magnoliopsida; order Ranunculales; family Papaveraceae; genus Papaver; species Papaver armeniacum. Next base: position 316,420 of record JAJJWW010008294.1, on the reverse strand, counting down.
TAATACATGTACTCAAAATATCCTGAACATCCATAATGACCTGGAACAATATAGAGTACATACTGACTGTAATATTTATGCAGTGTGACATATTGTGACATTTTCCAGAGTGCAGCTAAATTTATCCAGATAGTTGTTCATAACAACTTAAGAGTACATAACTCCTGCACTCTTAAAACAAACTTAAAAAGCAAAAACAAACTTAGAAAAAAAAACTGAAAATCCAATAATACTGAAAAGTGGATTATATAGTCTTAAATGAGCATAAAGTACCCTGTCCCAGAAAGATACCAAACAGTACATAATTTCAGTACTCTAAAAAAAGCTAACAAAAGTGTTCAAAATAATGCGCGAACAAAATCTGCATTGTGACCACTAGAACTAATCAGGGATAAATGAAAATCTAAAACTCATTGGTAGGTAGGAATGACAGTGCAGGTTGCCTTGTTGTGGTGACTTTTCTTCTTGCAGTTTGAACAATAGACGGACTTCCTAGCTTTCTCCCATGCATTCTTGATACGATTTCCCTTTGGCCTACCTGGTGGAACTCGTGGATGGGGTGGAAAAATAGTATCCTCTCGGCGATATCTTGCTCTGGCCTGTTGTAGTTAGGTATTAGTCTGATAGCAATAGAATACAGCTGCTGAAAATTCGTAACTTTGAAGTAGTCTTCGATATAATCTATATATCTATCACCCTTGGTAGAAATAGATGTTGTATAATGAGAGCATGGAAAACCATAAACACGCCATCTTTGGCAGGTGCAAGTCTTGTTCAACAGATCAACAGTGTGAGACCTGCAGATGCGCAAAAAGCTTTTCAAAGACAAATAACTTAAAAGCAACATATATGCAAAGAAAGTGCAAAACAAAATACAGAAAAACAAAGTATATGATTCAATGCTACATGTGTGCTATAGTGCAGTAAAACTTGTTTTAGGGGATAAGCTAACCTAGGCGAATGAATCTCATACTCATACTCAGATGACTGAGTAACATTCCAAGCTCGACCAATTTGAATATGTTCTTTAAGTAACGCCTCGTAGGTAGGAGTGAGCTTCTCAGGGTCCATCAAAAGACTCAGTTCGCGACGTTCATTCATCAACTCCATAACGCGTAACCTATGAATGGAACAAAAAGAACACCTGTAATAAATTTTGAACAAAAAAAAATGAACAAAAAAAAAAAAAACACCAACAAAAAAAAAAAAACACACAAAACTGATTGTGTCAATAAGGGCGCAGGCAGGCAACCAATTGTCTTTTCGCATCCAATTATTGAAGGACTCAACAACGCTTGATTTAGTCTGACCATATCTACATCCAGTGAAGAAGGCGCTGGGCCAATGTTCCCTAGGCATATTGCGGCAATACTCAGCAACCCCAGGCCTTCCCATTAACTTCATTTCTGTAAGTGCTTCTTCATATCTTGCTGGTGTGAGAGCATAAGTTTATTTTTTAAAACAAGCCATAACTTCTTTGTACTTCTCGTCTGATTTCCTGATTGGTAAGTTTCCTTGCAAGTGGTAGTAACAATAGCCATGATGGGAAGTAGGAAACTATGCAGGAATAGACCTCAACAATCCTTCATGAAGATCAGACATAAAGGTGATAGGACGGTCATCAACAATGTAGCTAAGATTGCGCATAAACCAATCCCAATTGTCAATGTATTCTCCAGGGACCAATGCAAATGCTGGCGGATAAAAACCTGCAAAAAACAAACAGTATATATATCATACACTGTCACAAAATATGTTGCTATACTAGTTGAAACTGGAAAATAGACTAAGAATTTTGCGAAGACATAACATCCATATACTTGTACTAAAAAAGGGTCTTATGCTTACATATATGAATCAGTATGTGTTGGACACAATAAATTTTCAGTACGTAAATAGTATACTAGTAACAAACTATTTAATTTTCAGTAAATAAAGGGTATACTCAAAAAATTCCAACGATTAAAAGCAGTGAATAACTTGTAAGCAATAACAATTAAAACGTAAGAAAGAGCACTTGCCTTGATTCCCATTCAGACAAGTCGCATCCATAAGGGTGCCTCTAAATCTCCCGGTAAGAAAAGTTGCATCAACAAAAATCATTGGTCGACAAATTTTAAAACCTTCAATACAAGCGCCCACTGCAACGACTAACCTTTCAAATGTCTGAGTTGCATCGTTGAACTGAAAATCCACATAAGAGACACGATTTGTTTCTTTCAATGAATTGACCCACCAAACCAGATCAGAATAAAACTTTACATCATTACCGAAAATTTCATGGTGTGACCATTCCAAACCATGATATGCATGATGATATTTGATATTAACACCAGCACCAACTTTTATATAATCTTCAATTTCACGAGGCTTGATAAGTGGGTTGTGCATCACACGATCATGAATAAGATTGTGTACCAGCTTCTTCGATACTTTAGGACTTCTCAACTTCACACCAGCTCCACAAGTGTGCCTTCCAACATACTTTTTGATCCTAAAAACATCGCAAGTAGAATCAATGGCGACTGCATGGATCATCCAAGTTCATTGGACCCTACTACATTTCATTGTGAACCTTTCACGATCATTCTTCACCTTTGTTACGCGATACCCAGTCTTCAAACAATACTTTTGACAGGTCAACCGAACAGCATCAACACCACCACGAAAAATCTTGTTCGGATCATCAAAGACATTCTCCCACCCATCGGACAGAAGAGGTTTAACAACTTCTTTGCCATCAGTTTCATAACTATATCTAACTGCCCTGATCAGTTCTGAATTGTTGTCGACGTCGCTAAATATAGAGGAACTACATGCACCAACAGAAAGAAAGTCCACATGCAGCTCAAAGAATGCCGATTTCTTTGAAAAATGCAAGGCAGCGAGACCATGAAGTTGAAAGTTAGCAATCACATGAACTTTGACACCATTTTCAACATAAGTGATGATAATCTCAGAAGGGTTCAAGGTTCTCCAGTTTTCACAAATAAGAAATTTCAGGTCATCAATACTAGACTTAAAAGTAACCAGGTGAGCAAAATGATGACGCTTATAATAGATGTATGCATAGCAATAAGTATTTGGATTAGAACTCTCTGCATCAGACATGTTTTGAACCTGCAAATGTGACAAAGATGTAATAGAATTAAAACACAGTATTTCACATACGTACTGATGGGTCAAACTAAAAGTAGTGAGAGATGTATGCAAGAAACAGAATCTAGGAGTGGTTTCAATGAGTATTTCATATATGTACTGCAGACTCATGAACTAGAAATCAACTGCATCACAAGAATAATTAAGAATCTAGGAGAAACAACATAATAGAAGCACATAATACGGTATTTCACATACGTACTGATGGGTCAAACTAAAAGTAGTGAGAGATGTATGCAAGAAACAGAATCTAGGAGCAGTTTCAATGAGTATTTCATATATGTACTGCAAACTCATGAACTAGAAATCAACTGCATGACAAGAATAATTAAGAATCTAGGAGAAACAACATAATCGAAGCACATAATACGGTATTTCACATACGTACTGATGGGTCAAACTAAAAGTAGTGAGAGATCTATGCAAGAAACCTAAATTTAGGAGCAGTTTCAATGAGTATTTCATATATGTACTGATGGATAATCCGATCTGAAAGTGCAGACGAACATGATTTTGAAACGAAAACAGAAAGATAATCAAATCGAAAGCTAAAATAAACTAAAAACTTAACAATCTAATAAAATAACTTAATAAATACGAACAAAATTCATAAAAAAAAAAACAGAAACAACCGATCTCCATGATCCAAAATTCAAATCTTAAACATGATTCAAAAACTGTAGCAGAAACAATGAGTATGTCACATATGTAATGCTGGATAATCCGATCTGAAAGTGAAAACAAACCTGATTTTGAAACGAAAACAGAAAGATAATCAACTCGAAAGCTAAAAGAAGCTAAAAACTTAACAATCTAACCAAATAACTGAATTAATACGAACAAGAATCATAAAAAACAAACAAAACATAACCGATCTCCATAAAACTGTAGCAAAAACAAGAAAACGGAAAGATTAAGCAACATACCTGTTAAAATCACAAAAGAAATCTTCAGAAACCCTAGTCACAAAGCCAGAAGAAGAAAGAGAGCATAAAACCCGATCTGAAGTGGCTGCAAATTTTTTTTAGAAACTTTGAAATAGCCGGGTTAAATATATGTAGGATTTTAAGGGTAGTTTAGGTACTTGCATATTTCACATGATTTGTCCCGCACGTGTATAGGACCTGGGATTAAAAAATTGGGTCCTTTTTTATGTTTTCTTTTTATTATGGACCTCTAGTTACTGGGCTTTAGTGGGTGGACCTGCCACTAACTAGTATCACTAAACTTTTTTTTTTTTTTTTTTTGATAATATTATAATTTGAAATAATTTATTATATTATAGATCATTAGTATTACATGAAACTAGTTGGAAGCCTAACAAGCTAAGCTCCAACGACATACTACTACATTAATTGAACAGGTTGATGTGCTAGTCTACCAGCGGGCCTCATGGGAAACCTTTCCAAGGGGAGCCGAAACGGCGGGAGGGGAAATAGAATTTTTTTAGTGAATTTTATTAGTATCACTAAACTAATACCTATAGATAATTCCTATTTTTTCTGATTGTCCTTCCTCCACCGTGTGTTTTTTTTTTTTAATTCTCCTTCCTCCAACGTTATTCGCATCGAAGTTCCTCTCGACTCACTCACTCCATCCAATCTGAAATCTCCTTTTCTTTAGCTTCTCATTTAAAATATCTTATGAGGATGGCGGGTATAAGGGGCGCCGTAAAAGAAAAAGTTGCAGCCGAAGGCCGCCTTTTTACTACTAATCCGTCATTGTAAATTTTTGTTTTTACAGCCCCCTAGTTACAAATCTGGGCTCCCCTACTGATACCACCAATGGGCCGAGTCCATTTAAAATTTCTCAAGATGGGTGCCTCTGTTTTTTTTTTTTTGATAAGAAGAGAGAAATATATTAAGGAGAAGAGAATGTACAGGAGTCTACCAAAGATAGACTAAAAACAAAGCAACAAAAAGAAGAAAAGCATCAGGAGAAAATAGTCTCCCAATTTGAAACAGAATTTGAGAAATTTAAATGTAATCTCTTCCCAGATGCAGCTGCCCAAGATAAAACAAGAGTTTTAACCTCCACTACCAAGTCCTGATCAGTTTTGTAGGTGTACCTTTCTTCAAAAATTCTAGAATTCCTTTCTCTCCATACCACCCAGGTGACAGCAGACGGGATTAGATCCCAAGCCACTTTTCCTGAATGTGTAAGATTGTTTTGAGGCCAAGTATGAGCAAAAGAAAGCATAGTCTCCGGAAACACCCATGCCCACATATTATTTGGAGTCACTGCTCTCCAGATGTACGTTGCCACCTTACAATGAAGCAAGATATGGTCCTGAGATTCAGCACAATCTCCACAGAGAATGCAACAACTGTAGATGTCGAAGCCTTTGTATTGCAACATATCTTGAGAATTCAATTTACCATGAACTGCGCACCAGAGTAAAAAACTGACTTTTGGTGGAACTCCAGTTTTCCAAACAAAATAAGAAGGGAAATCTTGTAAACCCTTAGTTGCAGTAAAGGTCATATATAGTGACTTGACAGAGAAACAACCTGAAGTATTCAACGACCACCTTCTAGTGTCAGGCAAGTTATCCAAAATGGGTGGATTGCTGCCAATAATACTAATAAGATCTGTGAACTGTATGAATTCTGAATCATTTAAGGCCCTTTTGAAATCAAATCTCCAAAATGGGTGCCTCTGTCACAAAGCAATTCTCTCGATGATGATGGGCAATGCCCAATTAATTGCATTTACCCCATCACAATGAACTGGCAAAATGTCAGCTAGTAGGGACGCATTATGGTCTTCCATACCTCCGGCCATCATTCCAAAGATTCGAGAAAAGATTGCTCGTAAGAACGGTAGACAAGATTTCATAGAGACCATAACTCTAATTTCATTGGGGAGATGCACCTGCGTAACATACACTCTATATGTAGGTGCTAATTTTGAATTTATGGCTCAGCTCATCGTTTGATATTTGTATATGAATTATTGGCTTTGCAGTAAAATAATAATATAGTGCCCATTTAATTCGTTTAATTTATTTGTTGCATTATTGTCAACTTCCAACAACTTTGCGATTAATTATTTGAAGTTGAGCTATAATTGGGGTTTCACGTTTTTCATACTAACCCAATGTGCATCATGCTAAGAGAAGATCATCCCATGTCCCACAAAAAGCCTGATTAAAACGCGTTTTGGCAAGTCTTTTAGGCGATAGCAAGCCGATTCAACTTGGTTTGGCTTGACATCTTCATGCTCAGCTTCCAAGGGACGTGATTTTATCTAGACTGTAAATGTTATACATAATTAGACTCCACATTTTTAGTAAATCGACGGTTGAGATCCTCTTTCGATTTTGTAAGATTCCTAGTGGTCAAATAATTTAGACACTAGGCATATTCGTGCCTCCATAAGTATCTCAATAATGAAGCATCACATGAAGGAATATCCAAAATATCAACTCAAGCAGCAACCAAAATATCTCACACCAATAACGCCAACTCAAGATATTTAGTCTCGCAGTTAAGAATTTGGCGTGTGTATATATCCTATAGCCAAGCCGCCTTGCCAATAACACAATGTGTTAAAAGAGGAAAACGTGGTTAGAGAGGTAGATCCATTAGTGCAATAGTATATACTTGTTTTGTGGCCTAAAAATTGTTTAAATACCAATCACTCTACCCACTACCACTACCACTTAATCCAGCTCCCAACACCCCTCATCTTCAAACTCGCAAACACCAATAATATGCTTATTAGGAGAAGCAAAACCACTTTCTTTTTAGATATGGATGATGATCAAGATTTCAACTACAAGAAACCAGATATTTCCAACCAAACAATGAGAAACAGCTCCATGATCTCAAATGAAGCCTCCTCATCCTCATCAAATTCATCAGTAGGGTTAAGAATACTTATTAATAATCATTCTACTTCTCCTCAAGAATCAAAGAACACAGTCTTAGTCAAACACACTTTCAAATTAAGTGTTTTAGCTTCAACATATTCTCAAGAATCAAGTTTTTTGAGATCATGTTGTCTGTGCAAGAAAAAGTTAAGTACTGAGAAGAATGTGTACATGTACATGGGTGATCAAGGCTTTTGCAGTGTAGATTGCCGGTCTAGGCAGATCGTGAAGGATGAAATAAGAGAAATCGAAATTTCAACCAAAAAGATACTGTCATCATCATCTGCATATTGTCCGAAAAATGTTCGGATTCGTCTACCGTCTCATCGGAATCGAATTCCAGTTGCAGCATAGATCCATTGGGGATTTTTTCCTCCGGGTTTTGATAGATCAATGATCTTTGTAATTTATCAATACATTTTTTGGATATATAGCTTGTCTTTCGTTTCAGTTTTTTGGGTTTTTTCTTTTCACCCGTTGGGCCTTTGGGTGAGCCTTAAAGAATATAGAATATAACATGTAGATTGTAGCATGAAATGAAAGAGTTGGATGTTTTGTAATCGTGTGTACCAACAAAAAAACTACTAAGTAGCAGACGACTGCTAATTACAAAAACTGATGAGCTAAATCAATAAATAATTTAGACACACAAGGAGCTAAATCAGTATAGCATAAACTTATTAAACAGAAGAGAGGTGAACGGGAGTACGAGAAATGTTCCATTTCTTGGTTTCCAACTTACATAGTATATTACCGTTCAAGACTATTTCTAGTCTAACTCAAGGTCGATACATGCACAATAGCACAATGTTAATTTGCCACGAGTCTGTATATGCGGCGAGAAGATAATCATTAATCTGTTTAGTGTTAATCCAAATAGGGATTAACCTTATCACTGAGCAAAGGCGGTAAGTGTGGGTCCCATTGAAAATGTGGTCAGCCACACATTTGTAAGCCTACGATATGTAACACTCCCCCTTGGATGACCACCATTTGCAAATATTGTCTCGTTTACTCTTTGCCGGAAAAACCCGATGGGACAAAAATCCAAGCAAATTTGTTGTCTCCTCGAAATCTTACCAGAAAAATCCATAGGACAAAAACTAGTCGAAGGAAGTAGAGTAAAATACTTCGAGCGTCTGGTGCAGTATTGGCGTCACGTAATTCCATATTTTGTCAAAGATGTGTCAGGAAAATATTTTAGGAAAATCTGAAAAACTGAAAGCTCACAATGGCAACGCTGTTCACTCCCAGGAAGACTCTATGGATATACATCCTTTTTGGATGATGATCACCAATCTAAGATTGTTATCTCATTAAAAACCTCGTCAGGAAAATCCAGAGGGACAAAACCTGAACATAGGAACACATGAGTACCCAGAACAATGATAAATCCGCAGATGTTGCCTCGTTAAAACCTTTCCCGTAAAAATCCAGAGGGATAAAAACCAGGACGAAGGAAAAAGAGTACAACATGTCGAACTACGGATATCATTGGACTCGCATGCCTCGTTAAAACCTTGACGAGGAAAACCCGGTGGGACAAAACCTTGACTAAGGAAAAAGAGTACACGACGTAATGTCCAACATTCCCTATATCCATAGCCTTCTATAGATTTACTCCCCCTGATGAGTAGCCTACCTAGTTGATCATTGCGCCCAATAATACTGCACAGAGATCACGAACCATACTTTAATATCTTCATCGGCTTTCTTTGCTTGAGAAACTTGGTCCAATTTTACTCTGTGCAATTTCTTAATGATCATCTGGTTGTATCAGCCTTTTATTCTCCACTAGCTTTGTCTGAACAATCATAATCGATCGGAGGATGAACAAGTATCCTCTACTACCAGACTATTAGCTATGAAAATGTTTAGCTGCTTTATCAAACCTGACAAAAATAAAAACTTAAACAGCCTGATTAGCTTTTCTCTGTGAGAGACATCTAGCGATCTTTTATGCGAAAGATCAAGCTTAATGGTACCACGAAGATGAAGGGGTTTTCTTCGGACCAATGTCTCGATATTGGTGATGTATAGAACCAGACTTACATGTTTACTACAGACCCAATATCAGGTACCTATAACATATCTTAGTTAATATACCATTTACACATCTTTTGTGTAATGCAAACCACAGAGAGTGATACATCTCCTTGGTTGAGATGTAAGTCGATCAATCTTAAAAATAAGAGATCGAATGATTAGCTTATCCATTTAAACATGTCTAAACCTTTATGTTTGACGAAATTAAAGTACTTCTAGCTACAATGCTCAATCAAATTGAGCCCTTGTATTACCGAGATTTTCCATCTCGAACTCCTGCTTTAAGCATTTTTGTGCTTTGGAGAATTCTTCAGGAGTTCCAATAAAGTAGATATTGAGAAAATCAAATCTAGCAAATGCAAAATTTATGAGCATATAAGATGGTTCACATATCCCTGGATAATATAAGCATTCACTTAGACGATTGACCATTCTCTTCTTTATTGAGAAAATGCATATGACATGGTAATTCTACTGATAGGTGAAAAACCTTCAGCAATTTGTATGCAGTTATCTATACTTCATACAGATTCGCAATAACCACATCCTTTAGATGCATGTCGAGTCCTTACAGGACTTCCAGACAAATACCAAAGAGGTAATTGCATCCACAACAGGGAATATGTTTCTTTGTAATCCATCTCAGGTTTCTGTGAAATACTTTGTGCCATTAGTTGACTTTTCTTTTCTCACTATGCACGCACACCCACCTGTAGCCACTAGGGGTTACATTATCAGATGCCAGAACTACAAACACTCACATGTGGCTAAGAGTGACACACATTATCGAGTGTTTGCAATGTAGTTCCAAGGATATGCATTTTTGCGAGAAATCATTATTCCGCTTGGATCTCTCCTTTCCAGTTTAACCAATCATTTATCTGATGACATTCCTATATAGAGAGCGGTTCAACACTAACATCGTCTATGGAAGTATCATTGGATACTTTTGAGTATGTCACCAACAATCATTGCGTTATGATCGTAAATTTCTATATTGCACGCATGCCTTATGGAAATCCTCTCATTTTGAGGTTCCACAGCCTTTGCAGAGACATTCTCTTATTAGGAGAACTATACTCAGAGAAATTAGATCTTCCACTAATAGTTTCTTTGAGAGCACTATCTTTCAATGATTGTGATTGATTCTTTTCTTTTAAGAGGTGCAAAATATTTCAAGTCAACTAGTCATCCACGCTCAAGGTGTGTTCTAAGTGACACACTTGCTACTACATTTACAGCTTCCCAAGGAAGCAATTTGATTTGCAATCTCTGAAGATGTCAAATCTTCGGCATGTCTTTCAGTGATGAAAAAAATCAAGATGAGATACATCCTGGTTTATCTTTGTGCAACCCAGGATACTTCACGCCGTTTTTCAGGTGATATCCTTTCCTCCCCCAAATGGCGGGAAGATTTTCTCATCAAATTTGCAAATCTTGTAATAGAGTAGTAACAGCAGTGGAATAACACGTCTCAAACAGAAAAACATGACAATGGTTACATGAGTAATAAGTTCAAAGTGCACAAGAACATCAAATGTGCTCACCATCAACGCCCAAAGCATTACTAGGATGATACAACATCAACGGATGACAAACAAGAGTTTCATTTAAAATCTATATGAGTATAGATACACAGTTACCACCAGGTGAGATGTTGAGTCATTTATGACTACCAGACCATACTTCCATCAACCTGGTTAGTGTATGCGGAAACTCACTTTCAAGGGGTAGCGCTGCATAACAAGCGACCTCAATTAGTTTTCTCACTACGCTTTCACATAAGCATCAAATTTGGGACTGATGCTAAGACTAAGTTTCAAGAGCGTACACAAGGGAGAAAACACTTCAATATGAACTAAGGTCCATGTCTGCCAATCATATAAACTTTGTCGATAATTCTGTTGCAAAGGGGATATTTATCCACAATAATTTCAGTAGCTACTCTGAACATTATCGACAACCAAGTTATTAATCAGTTAGTTAACAATCTCACATCATTCTCTAGAGTACGAGGATATTCTAATCCATTGGTACCAAAATTCAATATGCGGATATTCAACTCCGAGAGATATCTACGCAAATTATATGGATATGCTCCTCGTTAGGAGTTATCAACTCATCACTCAAAGAGAATATGGACGTTATCTGATTAGATTGGCATACCTCATATAAGAGGTTTTCGTCTATGCTGATAGGCATATTCTCAGACGAAACAATCGTTGCGATTCCATGGCATGCCTTGCAAGGACTTTCTTACGCCGAATCAAGCAAGCGCACTCTTTCTAAATCTAGCAACAGAGTAGTCTCTAACTCCTCAGGCATTTCTCGGTGTGAGAATTTAGATGAGACATAATTGGTGTAAACCATTATCGTCGACGATTCTCCTCCTGATCCTCAGGCGGGAATGTGTCATCAACAGAACCTTCAGTTCTGCATTACTCTACCTATCAAGGGAGCAACTGAGTGTAGAAAACAACAATAACACGCAGCTCAGGAGATGTAACTGATCAGGTTTCCTCTCTCATTTACTGTCCAGCTGGAATAATTTTAAGAATTTAGATTGCCATATAAAATTAACAGTAAATAGTAAAAACAAATTTTGTGAACATAAACACTATCTCGACATCAGTACCAATCCTGCCAAGACGACCGATAGAGATCACAACAATGAACGACATTTGAAATGCACGTACCATATCTTCAATGTCACAATGATAGCAGAGCTCTTCCAGGATCAAAGACGGCTTATTCAAACCAATCATTATGCTACCGTCCCGTATTTCTCCACTTTCTGATGGTGCGGGGTTTACCAGATTCTCAAACCTGATAACTATTGTGGTTCCCATATTCAAATATGCCTACCACAATTGTATTTTCCTTCTTTGCCAAAGATAGGCTTATTTGCATAGGCACTGCTGCAAATTTCATTCACCAAGTTCGTGATTTAGGTAATAGCTCAGGCGACAAGAAGACATGATATTAAATCTAAATATCATTTAAAGAAATGCCGCACTCATTATCGCTCGACTTTTGTATATCTGCGAGGCGCAGTTAACATTTGCAACACTCGTTGTTGTTGAGACAACATATACAAAGTGCAAATTAAGCACTAGCTCTTTAAAGCTCGTCGATGCATATAATTGGCGCATATAATGCACGCCGTAAAGCTAGCGGGAACACATAGGGGCGCAAAATATGCAGCTCTCCCTATTGCTTACCACAACATTTTATACTGTGCATATATCTTCTCCAGAAATTAAGCCGGACTATTTACCACAAAAATCAATGGTGAAACAAGGAAGAAAATATATACGGTTCTAACACAATAACGACAAATCTCCAATTTCGTCAGTTAGGGTCGACGAAATATTAATTTATCAAAGATTAAATATGAACACATTCTTTATATCTTAAAGAAATTGTCTCGATATCAATTGTAGGTCATTTTAAGGACCGTAGATAGAGACTGGTTAACCATGTTAACCCGGTATTCATTTTTCATCGCATTCCGATCTTGGGTGGAACGACTTTGAATTCTGGAGATCACTATAGCAAAGGAATATTTAAAATTTTGTTATCCCTCAGGATGCAACAATTCCTCGCTCTGCCGATATTAAAAACCGTTAACACCACAAAAATCATTGGTGTACCAACAAAGAAAATTTTATTCTCTACGCTATCCAAAAGGACGCGAAAAAACCGTCCGTTGGTCAGCTAAAGAGGAATATAGCAAAACTTACAAAACTCAAATATTTGGTTCAATTCGGAAATTGAATAACATCACATATATGAGTTGTTGCTAATACGTACCTATTTTCGATATCTCTTCATATACCGTATGATTGCCTGTGCTTCAAATAGCACATACAAGATACAGTAAGGTGTCCAACTTTCTCTTTAACAAGTCCTAACCAAAATAGGATCCAAGTTAGACATAATAAAAATTGTATTAAAACTACATAAGAATAGTAATATTAAATATGCAAGAGTTGAATAGAATTATTCTTTTCCCGTATCGTCTGCCCCCACTCGATTGCCGTAGAGCAATTCCTGCTGATAACGTTTTGTAATCGTGTGTACCAACAAAACTACTAAGTAGCAGACGACTGCTAATTACTTAGTATAAACAGTAGCATTTCTAATTTAGTATGTGTAGTGATCGGTTCAAATAAATAATTTAGACACACAAGGAGCTAAATCAGTATAACATAAACTTATTAAACAGAAGAGAGGTGAACGGGAGTACGAGAAATGTTCCATTTCTTGGTTTCCAACTTACATAGTATATCAAACTGATTTAGGGTCTCAGCAACAAGGCTCTGCTGCTTAGATAAGCAGCAGAGCCTTATCAGTTTGAGACCCTCAAACTGATTTAGGGTCTCAACAACTTGATAAGCAGCAGAGCCTTATCAAACACAACAAGGCTCTGCTGCTTATCAAACTGTCACAAAGCTGAAAATCACTAAGAAAGAAATCAATAAATGGAATTTTGAAGTCTTTGGAAATGTCCATCAGCACATTAAGGAGGTGGAAAAGAAAATTCAAGATGCTCAAGCCATTCAGGGTCTCAGCAACAACAACACTATGGAAAACCTAAAACAAGAACTCAGACATTGGTACAAAATGGATTTTGATATGAAGTACCAAAACTCAAGGGAGAATTTGTTGAAAAAGGAAAGCAGAAATACCAAGTTTTTTCATTCAAGGGCAAACTACAGGAGAAGAAGAAACCATATTGACTCTCTCAAAGATGATATGGGTCTGTGGCATTCAAATAAACAAGAAATAGAGCAACTCCTCAACAACCATTTCAGTTCAATTACCACTTCATCAAATCCACAAAGAGATGAAGAAATCCTAAGCCTCATCAGCCCATGTATAAGTGAAGAATACAATGCAAGACTAACAAAAATACCAGACATGGAGGAGATCAAAAATACTGTCTTTCGAATCAAACCATGGGCTGCACCAGGACCAGATGGATTTCAAGCTGGATTTTACCAACAATGCTGGAACATAGTAGGTAATGACATTATCCTTATGACACAAAGTTTTTTTCAGAAATGGATACATACTAAAAGAACTAAATTATACATTTTAAACCCTCATCCCAAAAGTAGAATGCCCACAAACCCCTTCAGATTATAGACCCATTAGCCTGTGCAACATCAATTACAAAATAATCTCAAAAATACTTGCCAACAGACTCAAGCCTATCCTAGAAAAAATTGTATCCCCATTTCAAGCAGCTTATGTCCCAAATAGACACATCACAGATAACACAATAATTGCTCATGAAATTGTGGATCACATGAAGAAGAGCAGAAATAAATTTGGAGAGGTTGGTATTAAGTTGGATATGTCGAAAGCATTCGACAGAATTGAATGGAAATTCTTATTGGATGTTATGAGGCAATTGGGCTTCTGCAACAAATGGTGCCAGATGATTAACCAATGTGTTGGAACTACTTGATGTCGGTACTTCTCAATGGTTATTCTTGTCAACCTTTCTCTCCAACAAGGGGATTACGCCGGGAGAGATCCAATATCTCCATACTTATTCATTCTATGCATGGAAGGATTCTCCCGAATGCTATGCAAAGTGAAAGTATAAAGAAAATACAAGGCATTAAACCAAGTAAATACGGTCAAGCATAAATCATTTGTTATTTGCAGATGATTGCCTTCTATTCTGCAAGGGTAAAGATCAAGAGATAAGAAACTTGCTGAACATCATCAACAAATTCAGTGCTGCTTCTGGACAAGTTATAAACTTCAACAAATCAAGTGTTTTCTTCAACAAGCACATGCAACCACATAGAGCTCATCATCTAACAAATTTACTTCAGATGAAGACAATGGGGTTGAATGACAAATATCTTGGATTACCCCTCTTCCTAGGTAAAAACAAAAGAGAGAGCTTCAAGCCAATAGAAGAAAAAGTGCAGAGCAGATTGAGTATTTGGCAAGGAAAAATTATTGACCAAGCCGGGCGAGATCAACTCAAGTACAGTCTGTGTTAGGCTCCATGGCTAACTACCAAATGGGTTGTTTTAAAATGCCAAAACAAGTAACTGAGTCAATTGATAGAATTCAAAGAAGATACTGGTGGAGAGCTGACAACAAGAAAGGAATGAGTCCAATCTCATGGAGTTCTGTGTGCAAACCAAAAAGACTGGGTGGTATGGGATTCAAAAATACCACAAAGTTTAATGGTGCTATTCTTGCAAAGCTGGCTTGGAGGATGATTACAACTGAAAATTCCTTATGTGCAAGAATCTTGAAGGCTAAGTACTTCCATAACAAAGACCCTTTGAGTGATGAAATTACAACTCAAGGCTCTTGGTTATGGAAGAGTATCTACAAAGGATTGCAGATTGTTAAGAAGTATTATGTGTGGTCTGTGGGAAATGGAGCTAAAATAAAAATTTGGAAACATAATTGGATTCCAAGCATCAATCATACACAGCTCACAAATGCTTCTCAACACAATGGAGAGAATGATACTGTTCAGAGTTTAATCCAGACACCTTCCAAACAGTGGAACATTCAAAGTATAAACCAAAATTTCAGTCACTCTGAAAGCAGGAAAATTCAAGAAATAAGAATCCCAACAAATGCAAGTGACAGCATAAACTGGAGTTTAACAAAAAATGGCACCTTCACTGTCAAGTCCACCTACAATGCTTTGGTCCAAGAAGTCAATGGAGACAATCTCAGTAGTGAAGCACAAAAACTCTGGCTGAAGATTTGGCACCTAAAGCTTCCATATAAACTCAATTTCTTCCTGTGGAGATGCTTAAAAGACATATTGCAAACAAGAAATAAAGTGGGCAGATACATTCCAATAGAAGATTACTCTTGTCCATTCTGCAAACAAGAACCAGAAACTGATATTCATCTCTTCTTACATTGTGACATGGCTCAAGTCATTTGGTTTACCATCCTCCCAGAAGCAAGGCATTCCTTCCATCACTTCAGGTCTCTACAAGATTGGATCAAGCTGGAACCAGGATCAGAACAACATCTCCTTCAAAAAGGAAAAGAGTATCCTTTTAGCTATAGTGATTACGTGGCAAATATGGAAATCTAGATGCCTAACTGTTTTTGAAGGGAAAAATTTTCATCCCAACAGTATCATCATAACCATTAGAAATTTCTGCACTAAGTATAACATTTTAGGTAGAGAGAACCATAATACCAGCACACTTCAGGGAAGAATAAATAAGAAAACTTGGGAAAAACCTCCTCAAAATTGGTTGAAGTTAAACTTTGATGCAGCTTTTGACAAGCATTCTAAAATTTGTGGTATTGGTCTAATTCTAAGGGACTGTGCAGGAAAATTTCTGGAGGCCATGGTGAAAGTAACAAGTTCTAGAGATCTTTGAACAGGGGGGGCCTAGCTCTCCTAGAAGCGATGGAGTGGATAAAAGCGAAGTTGGAGTAAAGTTATTGTTGAAGGTGATTGTAAACTGTCATTGAAGCCGTGACTTCTAATTTTGGTAACTCAAGGCGGCAGATCATAATCTCCTTGCGGATATTATTAGGATAGTAGAATCTATTAGTAGTATTAGGTGTGTTTTCTTTCTAGGACCGAGCAATGAAGCGGGCGATGGCTTAGCCAAATATGCCAAGAAGTATCAATGTAATCAAGTTTGGGCCGAGAACCCACCAAGATGCATCCACTCAATCATCGAGTCGGATAAATCTGCGTAACTTTCCCTTTCTAGTAATGAATTTGCTTTTATGATAAAAAAAAACTTACATAGTATATTACCGTTCAAGACTATTTCTAGTCTAACTCAAGGTCGGTATATGCACAATAGCACAATGTTAATTTGCCACGAGTCTGTATATGTGGCGAGAAGATAAACATTAATCTGTTTAGTGTTAATCCAAATAGGGATTAACCTTATCACTGAGCAAAGGCGGTAAGTGTGGGTCCCATTGAAAATGCGGTCGGCCACACATCTGAAAGCCGACGATATGTAACACTCAGGATGGTTTTTTCTTTTTTTTTTTTTTTTGCTATAACAAAGCTCACTGGAATGTTTTATTGATAAAAGAAAACAAAACGGAAATTAGAGGCTAAGCCGCGTGATGTATTATTTAACGGAAACTTCTTAGTCTTGACTCTTGAGAGAGGATTTGAATTGAAAATGTAAGTTCCTAGACATTCCTCTATGCATGATCGACGACCATTTCTTTGTAAATCATTTTCGACGACTATTTTCCCTGTAAATGATTGTTGGGCGTTGGCTAACAAAACATTATTCAATATAAAGAAGATAAAATCAACTAAAATTTTCTATTCATGCAATTGTACCAAATTTTCTCCAACTTCATTACTAAATATTGAATCACCATCAGTATTATTATCAAAAATACCTAGTCTCCAACACCCGACCCAATTTTTTTCGTTACCGAACCCGACCTGATCAAATAGCACCCAACAGCCAAGGTGTGGGCTGAAAAGTATAAAACCCGGCATAATTGGATCGGGTAGGCGAGTTAGGCGAAACCCGATCCGATGTCCTTAAAGTCAAGAAATTGCGACTCAGTCCAAGTCAAAGGGGTAACATCCGAAAGGCCAATCACACGCACCCCTTAACCGTTGACACACTCTGTAGACCCCAAAACCCAACTACCAACTCGGAGAGCACTAATATTGTGCAGTTTACCCACCAAGAGGGAAGACTAATCGCTTGCTACTTAACGCAGAGAAACTCAAACTTCCTACAAACTGAGAAGAAAACCGAAATCATCCATCATATCTCAATACTATCCATTCTAGCCGCAACTTGATTAAGTTTTCATCACCGGACGATATGGTCCGTCGACTAACACTTGACTCAATTCACCACTATGGTGGTTGTTTTCATGCTGTCAACGTTCCTGTGGTGGCAGTTGCCGTGTTTGTATCGGTAACGGTTCTAGTATCTCTATGTGCCAAGCACACAATAAGGCGTCGGCAGCTTGCTAGGGAGAAACTAGGCTGTAACCCTAATGATTCAAGAGTTACACCCGGTTCATCTCCGACGGCATCCAGGGGACTTTTCGCAACGATAAGTAACAAGGCTTTTCCTTTCATGAGCAACAAAAAAAGTGGTGATCAACACTATGAAACCGTTGGTGATGGTGGTGTATGGCAAAGAGAAATATTGATGGGTGGGAAATGTCAACCACCTGATTTTTCCGGTGTTATTTACTACGACGTTGATGGTAGGCAGCTTTCTGAAATACCGAGATCACCTCGTGCTAGTCCCTTTCCGTCTACCTTTTCATTTCCAGCTGCAAAAGATGGAAACTTTTGATTCCGTGTGTGTTTGTTTTATTATTGTTTGTAGATGTTTCATCTTGAATTAATGGAATTTATATCGTTTTTTCTTTTTTGATATATCTGCTGAATTCTGGTAGACTCATGTTAGACTTAACTGAGTTGTCAAGTTCATCAACTTCATCTTCAACCACAACCAAAACTTATATCGATTATTAAAGTGCTTCTCATATGAATCTTTTTACCCTCAAATTGAAGGAACATTAACTGATATCCCAGAGAGGCTACAGTTGCTTGTCAGCCCAAGCCTGACTGAGGAAGACTGAGTCGAAACAAATAGATGCTAATTTGGGTTTGAAAGATTGGGGACATAGGCGTTGGCCGTGTATACACATAATTCCGCAACCAGCCACATGGAAAGAGAATTACACGTGTAAAAATAACATCAAATCCTGATGGCACGTTGCAACCCCAAAGAGGCATTGTCATCCATCGGCACGTCGGTATCCCCAAATGGATCCTACGGTCTCAAGATTTGAGGCTACCAAATAAACAAAGTCCCGAGAAGCACTATAGAAGATCTAACTATCACTTTACCCATCTCGAGACGGACAGGATACAACCTACGGATGAGGATGTGACAGCAACAGTAACAGTTGTCTCACGCATGCAGTCTGACCCAACCACATCCTGAAATCGATTCAAAAATTAGGATTAGGGATAGATTAGTAATTTAGAAGATTTAAGGGCATATAGGTAATTGAACTACCCATACTTACCCTTATAAGGTTAACCGAGTTAGGACTACTGCTTTGTATGCCTAGAAAGATTTTGATATGCCCAAAATCAGGGTTCGAAGTTTATCCAATAGTCCTTTGTTACCACTTGCTATTTTGCAGGCCTGGTTATGACGTCCAACACCATCAACTCTAAGTTTCTTATCATAGAAAAAATACCATTCTTCATTTCTTAAGCTACGTAAAATAACCAAAACCATCATCTAATAGGGACAAAAGGAATATATGCATACATATTTTTTTATAAGGTGCTTCATTTCTTAATTAAATTAGTACCCTTCAACAATTTTGTGTACCCCAAATCAGGGTTCCTACAAAGATAGACTTGGGCCTACCAAAATTGTTTACCAGGCCCAAAAAATTCAACCCATAGGCTTGACTTGCAGCAAATTTGTAGCCTCTCCTTTCCATGTTTACCGATATCCTAGGAATAAATGCAATATCTCCAATTTTGTTAAACTCGGTCAAATAATATTTACAATTTGGAAATAATATTAACTATGTAAATCAGTTGCGATATTTAGGTTTTTTATATGAGCTGTTGGATCGAGTCCATTGAATCTTATGGTTTCAGCTAAGGGAAAAGAGCTATAAGTAGGGAATTTTTATTTTAGGGTTTAGTGGAGGAAACTTCGAGCAAAAGTTGGAGATCAAAAGGAAGAAAATAGAGTTTATATGATTTTAAGAAGCTTGGTTCTCATAGACATATAACATTTGTGACAATCCCAGCGGAAACAGGTAATACTTCACACGTTTTGGAGTTGTGTTTATTGTGTAGTTTTCTCCATGCAAAGTATTCGAGTCAATAACTGTTAATATAGAACTCTTGTGATTGCACTTGTTCAGCATCTTAGTAATTAATTAATAGCTCTAGACGCACAAAATTTTGTTTTGATTTCTTCATGCACTCCACTTTGAATGATTTTGTGTGTCTAGAGCTATTAATTACTTTGTAAAAAAAAAAAAAAAAAAACTCACACAAAATCTTGTTTTGTGCACACATGTGGACGTGGTAGAAGATTAGGGTTTTTGTTTGATCCTGACACACAGGAATATATATCAACCCTGCTAGACATACTGAGGGAATTCCCGGAACAGATCGAACGGTGGTCTAGTTTGTTAAAAACCGGTAAAACCTGTTTGATAAGTTATGTTAATGGCAGGGATCGATAATGATAATTGATTAATTTTGATTGTTAATTTTTCTATGGGTTTTGATAATATTATTAATCATTTCAAACAATTAAAATCACTTTCAAAATTAAATTTAATCTTTTGATAATATTTTGTAACCAGCATTCACAGCCCTTCCATTTTCTAAATATTTTTTTAATATATTAGGAAATTTGTGATTAAATTTGGTCATATATAATTTTCTTCCATTTTAGGCAAGATACTATATTTCCTTATAACAAAACCCATAACAAAATAGGACCAGATAAACAATTATTTATAAATTTAGATTTTAGCTTTTCGTTCTACACAATTGTTGTTTCTACCGGTGGGTGATGGCCGAAAGATTATTTAACTCAAATTTACTGAAGTGACTTTAAAACATGCATATGACAGAAAAATTCACAAACTTTGTGAAAAAAAAAGTATTTTTGAAAAATGCAATAGATTTGGAAAAAATGACTATTTGTTACTATTTAAGTAACACCAAAATTAGTAATAGCAAATACTCATTTTTTTCCAAATCTTTGGCATTCTTCAAAATTAGTTTTTTCCACAAAAATCAAGAATGTTTCTTATGCCAGACACACATGTTTCGTTGGGTCTTAAGTAACTTTGATTTCTCTAATCTTTTAGGCATATGAGAAACCAAAAAAAATAAAATACAAATAAGTTTCTATATAATTTAAACCAAAAGAATAAAATGCAATTAAGTTCCAATCTATTTGGAGAGGAAATACCTAACGATGGGAGGAAACACTAATTAACTATCTTGGGAGGGGAGTTAAACACAAATAGCGTTTTTTTTTTTAATACAAGGATTTTTGTAACCAGCATTCATAGCTATGATGCATTATTTGACGGTCAAAGATGTGATGCGCATTACAACGAAAAAGAGAACAAGAAAATGATGCACATTGATCCCCTTTTAACTGCTTTTACTGGACGGAGGGCATAGTTATATTAGCTGTCTGGGCTACCTGGTACTATGCACAAATAGGTTGAAACCCATATTACAAAAGTAAGAAAAGTTTTGGGAGCAATCCCAAGAGGGTAGCAAACTGCCTAACAGCTCATAAATGTCACATTGTCACCCTAGATAAAGGGTTATTGTCACAGTTTAACCAAACCGTCACAAATGAACCACCAATTAATGATGGTGTTACAGTAAAGCGTCACGTATACTTGGCCAGCAATGTATGGCGACGCTTTCTGCACGAACCTTCATGGGGTAAATTTTTAAGCTGTCATCAAATCCCATATTTTTACTACTGATTATTCTCAATCTTTAGAATCACGATTCTAGTTGTGCAGTAAATATATTGTTTCGGATCTTCTCTGATAAACATGACCATTGCTAGGCTGCAAATAGCAGTTTCCGGAGAGAATCTTTAATATGAACTTGCGAGTAGAACAACCATGAGACACTTAATACAAACGTAACAGTACTATGTCATGTCACGTTCATGTAATGGAATCTTACATCTATACACCGTAAGAAGGAATATTCAAAGAATCCTATTTTGCCAAAATAAGGCAAGGCCACGTTTTGCGAGAGGATAAATATTTTTAATTAGTTCAGACCAGACCAGAGCAGAGCAGTAGTGCTCTCTGCTGCCTCGGGTTAGGGCGCGCATGGTCCACGGGATCTTCGTCATGTTTTTTGTTGGAAAAATTGGGTAAAAACGGAGGATGAAATAAGCACAAAGAAATTGTTGTACTCAAAAACTTTCAAGGCTCATAAGATTTCTTTTAGACGATTATTTCTACCCTCCGTATATCAATTGGCGATTGCAATAGGTATGCGAAATAATGCCTTCAGGATACAATGAAAGCCCTACAACAGAGAAATTGGATTCAAGGTTTGCACCCCTTGACCCAACCAAGAACACACGAGAGAGGTTTCTGATGATGCTTTTTGAAAGAGAGAAAACAAGTTGAATTGATTGATTAGAATGGGAGAATGCCTTCACTATTTATAGGGATATTCATGCCTATTGGTAAGGGTGCACAGGAACCGAGCCGGACCGACGGACCGAACCGGAACCGGTGGAACCGTACCTGGTTTTGGACCGAACCGAGGTACAAGGTACAGGTACCGGTACCAAAAACTAGGAACCGAGGTGCAGGGGTACAGGTACACGGTCCAATACAAGTACCGTGCCGTACCGGACCGAAAGTCCCGAATTATTAGAGCCGTTAGATTTAGGGGATAAGGGATAGTATTAGCCGTTAGATTAGAGGGGGTATATAAACCATAAGGTTAGGGTTTCAAACTCAGTTCACTTTCCTTCTTTCTTTTCTCGTCTCCTCTCTCTGAGAAGGAGAAATCTTCTTCTCTGTAACTCAATCTTCTTCTCTGTAACTCTGTTAAGTGTTAACCCTCAAATCTCATTCTCTACCAAAGTTAATCTCAATCTCAATCTCTACCAAAGTTAAGTAAAAAAAAAAAACCCTGGGGGTTTGATTTTGGAGGAGGAATATTCACTGGGGGTTTGGATATTGTTGATCGAAATCTAAGGTAAGGTTAGGGTTTTTATTTTAGTCTTTAATTCTTACGGATTGGAATTTGGATTTATACTTTTAGTTTATTTGTTTTGGATGTTTCATTCTTGAATTAGGTTTTCAATTTTTCATTAGTAATTTTTCCATATTCTGTTGGATTTTGTGTGATTTCTGCTAGTCCTGGGTAATTTATTTATTCGATCATGATTCATGAATATTTTTGTTTTCGGATGTGATAAGCTGAACCCTACATTTTTCCTGAATTCGTAGGGTCATTGAGTTTTAGGTCTGCTAGACCTAAAACTCATTAGATGATGCCCGACTATCCTTGTACAGGAAGAGGAGAACATGAACAGTTTGCATTTTTCCTGAATTCGTAGGGTCATTGAGTTTTAGGTCCAATTACTGAGTGATTGGTTGTTCTACAACCTGGTTTGAAAGCTTGCATTTTCATAAGAACGAGAACTTTAAGGAGTTGTCTGTTTATGTGCCACTGCCTCTGCCTGATCAATTAAGTTCATTACCCTCTTGCTCCGCAATTGGGGTAGAGTCACTAGCTTAATTTGTGATGCGATTACGCAGTAGCACAATCTAAAGTCATTGTCTCTATTCGTAGTCGAAGAATTTGCAATTTCTGTGGCTTCAATTGTTTTTACCTTTTCTAGTATATGACTGATTATATAACTGCAGTAAGGATCTTGCAAATCCTTGGTATGCTCTTGTCGAAGTTTTTTTAATTTTTTTAACGAGGATGTACATGTGGTGGACTCTTAGGTTTACTGTTATTTGGGCTATGTATCTGCAGCCATGAGAGTTTTTTGTTCCCTCTTTATTAAAATGTGGATTGAGCATTCTTCATTTTTTTCTCTGATAACCAGGATCCCGCTAATCTTCGAAGGTTATCTAGCACATATTGCTGCTTGCCATTTGAAAGAAAAGGACCTTATACACGTATCTGGGCATTTAACTGGAGAATCACCAGAACTTTCTAAAGAACGTGGTCATTCCAGTATCCAGGTATTTTTTGCTTTGAACCAAAATGCATTTATAATTCTTATCCATGTGCTCTATGAATTGCAAGTGATCTCGAGTATCTAAAAGACCGTCTTTTTTATGGTTGGATCATAGAGGAAGATCCATATGCATTTGTTTGAAGAAGGATACCCCAACACTTGATTGTACTACAGAAATGAACCCCGACCTCCTTAGGGAGCAGAGCTGTTCCAAATCCAATTGATCCGGGGAGTTTAGAGAACTGCTTCAATAAAGTAGGGTTCCGAAGTAGAATACATAAAGAAGGGTCCTTGTAGTTTGTTGCTTGAAAACTGCAGATACGCTTTTGTTTTGTGGAGCATGATTCTTTTTAAATATGTGAAGAACTGCCAATGTAGGCTTTCCGAATAGTACTCTTTTATATTGGAATATTTTTGTTTCCGAATAGTACTCTTTTAAGTTAAATTTGTTTTCTCAGTGATAAGCTGGCATGGATGCATCAAGTCAAGCTCATGGAACAACTACTCCTACACCTACAACTGCTACACCTACCACTGCCACAGATACAGTTGTTGGATCCTCAATCCAACCAACAAATGAAGCATCACAGCCAGAGACAGCAGCAGTAGATTTAGAAGCTACTTCTACTGCCTACTGTTACTTGTTCTTTTTCGGATTTTCCAGACTTTAGTGTGTGTGTTTTTCACTTAATATTGCTACTTATTAGTTGTTGCTTTGAATGAGAATTTGAGATATTAGTATTACTTAATATATTGAAAAACAGGTAAAAAACAGGTACTTAGATTGTCAGAGAAAAAAAATATATTTCTGTCTGGAAAAGTACCGACTGGTACCGGAACCGTACCTGGTACCGACCGTGTACCGAATGGTACCGGAACCGAGGTACAAGGTACAGGTACCGGTCCAACATTTTGGAACCGAGGTGTGTGAGGTACAGGTACTCGGTCTCGTCAAGAACCGAGCCGAACCGTACCGTGTGCACCCTTACCTATTGGAGATGCCTCTTCACTTCCAAAAGACACATAAGGTGTCTATTGGGAATGGTTGTCTTTTATGAACCATCACACCTATTAAAGGTGTCTCTTCATCTCCAACTAACATCCATTGTGTTTATCCAACACAAAATACTTCCCCGTCATAGCGGCAAACCAAAACATAAAACCATTTTATTTTCTAAGATATTGAAAATATCCAACAATCTCCCCCTATTTTCAATAACCAAAAACATGAAAATAAAAACAAAACAAAACTTTTAAATCAGAGTGGCTGCATCACCGAAGTGACTGCCTACGTACCCGAGTGGGATCAAGCCAACGTAGTTCAAGCACAATTGAGACTAAGCATCATTGTTGAAATCAACACATAAATGATAGGTATCTTTTGGATTTGAACCTTCACTTAGTGTAAGAAACTCAAAGCCTTATCAAGATTCTATGGTGAAACCAGTCTTGAACCAAGTATCCCTTATGATAAAACCGGAGTCTCCACACATATTGATTTCATAAATCATGTGTTCTGTAGCCAAGCACGTTAATGGCCATGTGCTTATATCCTTGATTCATGAGTCTTCTTTAGAGAACGGTCTTCTTCTCTTAGGAAACGGCCGATTTCCATACTCATATAGGTAAGTCTCGAAGGTGTTTCGCGAGACACCTTGTGATAAAAGTTAGACTTATTAAGGATTTATATCCATCCCGTTTTCTTGCGTAAATCCCCGCACTAAACGAAATGAGAAGTTTTTATTTAGTGCACCATAATCACATCCATAACTTGTTGGTACCACATTGAACCTTGTTTATCCTTTTCAAAACATAGGTTGGGTTTCTGCTATGGGTGATCAACCTTCCTTCACAGACCTTAGTCCCATTTCTGTATACTTCATTGAAAACATTTCCTTTGGGAGACTTTCCATAAATATTTCTGCCAAGTTTTCTCCGTTTCAATGGCTAACTGCAATTACTCCTTTCTTGAGTAATTGACTTACCGTTCAATGTACAAGACTTGTATGTCTTGACCTTTCATTATAAGTCTTTGTTAGAGACGTTATAGATCATAGCCTGATTCACAATTAATCAAGACCGCTTGAGATGGCTTCTTCCAAAAATGGGATCTCTACAAGTTAGGTTCTAAGCCATTCTTCCTCATTAATTGCATCTACTCATGCAATCAATTCTGAAAAAATTATTAAAAATGTTCCTATTTGATTTTACAAAATGATTGTAACTTCTCTAGTGATCCTAATTAGCATTTACGGTTAATTCACAAGAAAGTCATTATAGACATGCATACACTAGAGGCATATAAAATTTGTAGGCAACTTGCTTGGTATTTTAACAAGCACATTATTACAATGAGTAACTCCTCTACTCATATGCCCAATCCTCTACAAATTTATACCCAAAAAACATAGACAATGTCTATTTAACATTTTACATTATGTAATGCAAATGTTCATTATTTATGCATCGGTAATATCGTAACATCTCATCGTTGGATATTTGGTCGCGTGCCCAATCTTCCAATACGTTACATATTCACCGGTATTCCATTTTTCTTTTCGATGTCATTTAAGACATGCCAATTTCCAAATTTTGGAACCTATAATTCTTTTTGCAAGAATTATACTCATATCATATAATTTGTTATCTCAACAATTATTGATGATTTTGGTTATAAAATAACCTACCAACTAGAAAATTTTATATGACATTTTCATATAAATTTCCCACCATTTCATGACAATTCGTAAGTGCCAAAATGCAACTCAATGTCATGAAATACGATTTGTATCAAACATGGACACCCATAATTTCTAAATAGAAATTAAACCTTCAAATCCAATATACCAGTACGGGTACCATTATTATGGATCTGGCTTTCCTTTGCAAACATTCCAATCAATGCCTGCATGTGTCTAATTAATACACTTCTGCATTCATGGCTCAATGACTCAAGTCTCATTAAAACAAAACCATAGCACAACGAGACATAATCACAATTTTACTTATCACTATGATTAAATAATAATGATACTAACCTTCCTCTCTTCAAAATCCAAGCAAGTGGATTTATATGAATCATAAATTTGTCAGGGGTTTTCAATCGTCCAAGCCATACTTAATTAGACATTAAAAGTTATGATTCATGTATTCTCAGTATGGAATATAACAAAAAATCAAAGAGAGATGGGTACTTATCTGAGTTCATGGGAGTTTCCCGAAGCAACAACCATTAACAATCTATTCGCCGATGTTGGAAACAACTTCTCCATCAACTCCCGTTCTCTCTCTTTTTGTTTCTTCGTTCCCAAAACAATACCCAAAATGTAATTAGGTAATGTGGCTTAGCAAACTTAATTCAAAATTGAATCAACTGAATTGTCACCCTCCGTAGTCAGAAAACTAATCGTCTAAAACTATCATTTATGTACTGTTTTCAACGATGATGCTTATTTCCCAACTTTGCTTGAACTACGTTGGCTTGATCCCACTCGGGTACGTAGGCAATCATTTGAATGATGCAGCCACTCCGGTTTTTTGTAAGTTTTACTTTATTTTCTATTTTGGTTTTTGAAAATAGGGGGAGATTGTTGGATATTTTCAATAACATAGAAAACAAAACGTTTTTTGTTTTTGGTTTGCCACTATCACGGGGAGCGTCCGGTGCCGAATAAATGCAATGGATTTTTGTTGGAGATGAAAAGGCATCTCCAAAGGGTGTGATGGTTCACAAAAGACACATCCTTTCCCATAAGGCACTATTGATGTCTTTTGGTAGTGAAGAGGCATCTCCAATAGGCATGAGTTCCCTATAAGTAGTGATGATTTGTTTTCATTCACATAATGAAAAACATAAAGGCTTTCTGTTTTCTCTCTTCTAAGCATCATCAGAATCCTACTCTTGTGTGTTCTTGGTTGGGTCAAGGGGTACAAACCTTGAATCCAATTACGTTGTTATAGGGCTTCATTGTATCCTGAAAGCAATATTTCGCATACCTGTTGTAATCGCCAATTGAAATAATTGTCTAAAAGAATCTTAATCGAGCCTTGAAGCCGGAAGTACAACATTTGTGACGGACCGGAAAATTACGCCTTTGGCGCGTTGCCCCGCAGGCCGTAATCTCCCCGATGCGCCATGATGAAGCTACGATCCGGGCCTTTAAGGCTAGGAAAATGCACGTCCATTTGCCCTTGCAAGCATGCTCGTGGAGCATGACGCAGCTAACTTAGCTTCCACACCGTTCCCAACTTACCCTTGTTCCGCAAAAGGGTTTACGGCCATAAGGCCAATGCCAATGCATTTTTCATGCATCTCTGGCTTTGCCTTTACATAGGGAATTCATCACTGAATTCCCTAGCTAGCTGAGCATCCGTCATTGTCCAGGTATAAGCCTTGGACTTTGGCGTAGGCCGCACCATCAAGCCCTTGCCATTTCCTAAGTTAGCTTTCTTACCAACTCTTTATAGCTTGATAGGAAGTATGAGCATCCACTTACTGGCATGCAACTAAGCCTCATCAAGTCTGGCCACAATCATCTCTTGCGTCGAGCTACCGAGCTTAGATGATATGAGGGGCCAACGTCTTTGGACCGGCAATGCCGCAACTCATCACGGCTGCCTACGTACCCTTCCCTACTCTAAAGGGATCAAGCACAGACCGTAGTTCATCCACGAAGGGACAAGCAACTTAAGCCAACTCGTTTGCATGGCCGTGGCCAAGCAATAATGGAAATGGCCTAGTCCGTATAGGCCGTTCCGTCGAAATGCATCCAAGTGATGCATGTTTGGTCCGCAATATGGCATAACGATGCCTAAGCATCAAATGCCCTCTTCGCGAGGCTACGCAACTATAAATGAGCCTTAGGCATCATTTATACTCTTCCGGCTAAGCTATGAAGCTTACTTGGTGCATAGTCCGTATATGCACCATCAACCAACTACCCCTCCCTATATATGTCTTAATGGAATTTCTACAAGTATGAAAAGGGGACCAAAAATATTTCATCAACTCCCCATTTACTATTCATGGCCGTTGCCATGTATTTTCTCGCATAACCGGCCAAGATGGTTGTTCACTACCAATGCCAACTCCGATGTCCACCGCCATGTTGGCCGTCTCTCATCGCTAACTCGATGTCCGGCCTGTTGGCCGTCCCTTTTCAAGGTCATCTACCAAACTGACCTAATGCATCATTTGATGCAAGATTGGCTCTTGGCCAATGTAGCTTCCAACCAATGCCATATTGGCCTTAGCCAATATGCATATGCGATGTGCCTTACTTGGCACCAGATATGGCCTAGGGCCAAATGCATCTCACCATGCAAAGGAAGCTTTGGATGAAGCTTCATCACAAGCAAATGGCGCATCTTTTAGCATGCGCCATGCTAAAAACACGGGGTGTTACATTATCACTCCCTTCAAAGAATTTCGTCCCCGAAATTCAAAACCAAAACTATTGTGGACAATCTCTTCGAGTTGGATTTCCTGAGCAAAAGTCCCATAACAGATGCTCAGAAATCACGGGTTTCTTCAAGTTGTCATGAACAACAGTTTAGACCTTCTGAGCACATGTCCCATACCACCTGCCCAGGAATCCAAAAGTGCCCACAACAATACCAAGAATCGCAATTGGCCAGTGCCAAGAGGATATCTCGACCAGGTATCCTGAATGCGCATCCCATACTACGCACTCAGAAGTCCCTAAAGTTCACAAGTTGAAAGATGTCATCGAAATGACAAGGCAAAACTCAACGCAACACTGTGAGGACCAATCTCTAATGCCAAGCAGTTGGATGCAAGCCACCGTCCCTGACGGATTTACCTGGTTGCCACTCGTAAGTGGGATGCTAGCCGGGCCTGACAACGCACACCCTTGGCCAGTGCCAACGTGTGGGGATGATCAGTCCCATTGTCTACCCACCGTCCCAGACGGTCTTCCGGATGCTCGTAAGCGGGGTGCCACAGAGGCCTGGCAAACTCACAGTACTTATCCAAGCTCAACTCGATTTGCAAAGTAACTGGCTCAGCAGTTACAAACTCTCTCCAGCGCAGAAGTTGGCCTACTCTCCAACTTTAAGTTTCCATCAAGGAAAATACTCGCCAACGAGTCCACTCCGCACAAGTCCCTAGAGTTTTCTCGGAACCTTGCTCTGATACCATCTGTGACGGACCGGAAAATTACGCCTTTGGCGCGTTGCCCCGCAGGCCGTAATCTCCCCGATGCGCCATGATGAAGCTACGATCCGGGCCTTTAAGGCTAGGAAAATGCACGTCCATTTGCCCTTGCAAGCATGCTCGTGGAGCATGACGCAGCTAACTTAGCTTCCACACCGTTCCCAACTTACCCTTGTTCCGCAAAAGGGTTTACGGCCATAAGGCCAATGCCAATGCATTTTTCATGCATCTCTGGCTTTGTCTTTACATAGGGAATTCAGTGATGAATTCCCTAGCTAGCTGAGCATCCGTCATTGCCCAGGCATAAGCCTTGGACTTTGGCGTAGGCCGCACCATCAAGCCCTTGCCATTTCCTAAGTTAGCTTTCTTACCAACTCTTTATAGCTTGATAGGAAGTATGAGCATCCACTTACTGGCATGCAACTAAGCCTCATCAAGTCTGGCCACAATCATCTCTTGCGTCGAGCTACCGAGCTTAGATGATATGAGGGGCCAACGTCTTTGGACCGGCAATGCTGCAACTCATTGCGGCTGCCTACGTACCCTTCCCTACTCTAAAGGGATCAAGCACGGACCGT
This sequence comes from Papaver armeniacum, assembly GCA_023531295.1. Lineage (NCBI taxonomy): Eukaryota > Viridiplantae > Streptophyta > Magnoliopsida > Ranunculales > Papaveraceae > Papaver > Papaver armeniacum. The sequence goes on along the minus strand of JAJJWW010008294.1, from coordinate 285,820 downwards.
AGTTCATCCACGAAGGGACAAGGAACTTAAGCCAACTCGTTTGCATGGCCGTGGCCAAGCAATAATGGAAATGGCCTAGTCCGTATAGGCCGTTCCGTCGAAATGCATCCAAGTGATGCATGTTTGGTCCGCAATATGGCATAATGATGCCTAAGCATCAAATGCCCTCTTCGCGAGGTTACGCAACTATAACTGAGCCTTGGGCATCATTTATACTCTTCCGGCTAAGCTATGAAGCTTACTTGGTGCATAGTCCGTATATGCACCATCAACCAACTACCCCTCCCTATATATGTCTTAATGGAATTTCTACAAGTATGAAAAGGGGACCAAAAATATTTCATCAACTCCCCATTTACTATTCATGGCCGTTGCCATGTATTTTCTCGCATAACCGGCCAAGATGGTTGTTCACTACCAATGCCAACTCCGATGTCCGGCCATGTTGGCCGCTCTCCATCGCTAACTCCGATGTCCGGCCATGTTGGCCGTCCCTTTTCAAGGTCATCTACCAACTGACCTAATGCATCATTTGATGCAAGATTGGCTCTTGGCCAATGTAGCTTCCAACCAATGCCATATTGGCCTTAGCCAATATGCATATGCGATGTGCCTTACTTGGCACCAGATATGGCCTAGGGCCAAATGCATCTCACCATGCAAAGGAAGCTTTGGATGAAGCTTCATCACAAGCAAATGGCGCATCTTTTAGCATGCGCCATGCTAAAAACACGGGGTGTTACAACATTTCTCTTAGTTTTTTCATCCTCTGTTTTAGCCCAAAATTTCCGACATTTTTGGCATCCAGAAATTTAGACTTCCGAAAAAAGCATGAATCTTAGTGCAGTTAATAATGCTATGCAGACATGATTAAAATAAGAATAACGGTCGTTGAGGAACATACATTTCTGGTTTTTGATAAGCTTTAGTTTTATGAGTGTATGGCTTTCCGGTTGTAGTTTCAGCCCTCTCTCTATATATATGATTATCTTGCTCACTCGTTGGCACCTAAATCTGCATATCCTTGCCTAGATTAAAAACACCATCCCATTCGGCAATTTATATATTAGCTCAATCTCAACGTTTTCATTGTGAGAAGCCATAGTTTTCTGAGATATCCGAGAAAACTGATATTCAGAAATTGAGGATGAGGATGTTTTGATTTCTCGTTGGATTTTGTGTGCTACGAGTTCACTATTGAATGGTATGGGGTTTTTTGGTTACCACGAAAAGCAATTAGGAAAGTTGATGTCGAGGAGAAATTCACTTAATAATTCGAATTCGACGGGTGTTCCCGAATTCAACGTAGTCCATTACCAACTTATTCGACTTATTTTTCCTTTTTCTTTTTTTAAGCATGACATTTAATTAAATTAAGAAGAGATAACACGGGTACATTATATTAATAAAGCCTGTCATTATAATAGGACCAATACAAGATGGTGTTTTATTTTTCCTAATAAAATATCAGGTAAAACATCTACTTTATTTTATTTTTCAAATGTTTCAAAAAAGAAAAAAATTGTGGTCGATCACGTGGCAACATGGATTACCATAAGCACTCGGCTAAGATCATCCATCCGTCACATATAGCTAAAGATGTCGTGGCCCCATATGCCATGACACGAGATGGAATCTCATACAGCAAAAGGTAAATGAAAATGAAAGAGGTAAAATAAAATATCAGAGAATCCCTGTTCACAACCGAACACGTGTTATAATCGGACGAGGTCCAACCCTAGTTAGTAATTCTCCGAATTATTTCTGAATGATTTGCGAACGTATCCGAACTGATCGAATCCGAATGATACTTCCGACTATTTGAACTCCGAACTTAGTTCCCGGATTATATGGACCTCACGAATGATTCGCAAAAGTATCCGAACTGACCGAATCCGAATGATACTTCCGAACTAGATTCGAGCGCCCAACCTCGCTCTCCCGTAGGTAACTCTCTGACCAGAGTTCTATTGATTGGTTTTTGTTTGATTTTGTATATACTTTATATTTAAATACAATTATTCAGTTAAAATTGTCCATTGCTAGTTGTTTAACCAGTGTTTTATGTGTTGATTTATGTTTAAAAGTCTATAAACTCGCTTTGTAATACATTTATGCTATTAAATTGTTTACTTCTTATTAGATACTCACGGTAAAATATTTTTTTCCATCTTTAAATCATATACAAATAAAATTAGTCTCGTAATAAGGTCATAATACTTACCAATCTATCATATATGTAAGTCGAATTTTAAGTGCCGAACTCACATTTATAAAACGAATATGCACGTACGTATGTCGTTCCGAACTACGACCCGTTGACCGGATTCTTGACCGAATCCAAACTATCTGAATCCGTATAGTTCCCGTACGTATGCCGTCCCGAACTACTATCCGTACCCCGAATTGCTAACTAGGGGTCCAACTAATTTTGTTTGTTTCTAATTTTGTTTATTGGATTACCTAACGGCTCAGATTCGGCGAATCTTTTAAATTACTTTGAAGTTGATGCTCCCTTATAGCGTGTTTGTTTCATGGGTATGTAGTCGTATTCCCGGGAATAAGATTCCATACCCTTATTTGGGATGTGTAATAACTGCAGGAATTCTATTTCTTTACTTTTAGGTTTCCCAAATATGGGGAATAGAAAACCCACCTAGAAGGTGGGTTTAGGATTAGGAATAGATTTTCTTTCATTATTTTTTTTATTTTGGTAACTATTCCCTTACTTTTTGATCCTAATCTTGACTAACCAAACAAGATTAAAGGAATTATATTCTAAGGAAACTGTATTCCCGGAATCATATTCCTGGATATCGCATTCCCTTTCCGTCAACCAAACATGCCTTTAATGTAGTAATAGTAATGTATCATACTGTAGTGGTGATCTGCTGCTTTAGGAAAGGCGCAAGGAACATCCGGCAGTAATGGACCAAACCGAAGGCAAAAAAGATGGTCCACATATGAGATAGGAGTAAAAGGATCGGATAAGAGCAACTGCAGTGGGCGATTATACCCATTTATTTGGTCTCTGAACCAGGCATAACGGGACGGACCAAAGACCAAATCCCAGACTAAATGAACAGTGGGCGATTATATTTGGTCGGGGACCAAAGACTAAACCCAATATAGTCGGGCGGGGATATAATGTTCGCCCCAAAACCAGACGGGGATAAAATGTTCGCCCCACACCAAGCGGTGATAAAATGTCCGCCCCACACCAAGCGGTGATAAAATGTTCGCCCCATTTTTTTTTTTTTTTAATTCTTTTTTGGGGCGTTGATATAATGTTCGCCCCACTCCAGGCGGGGACTATATCAACGCCCCAATTTTTTTTTTTTTTTTTTTTTTTTTTTTGTCGGGCGGGGATAAAGTTTACGCCCCACACCAGGCGAACTTATAATCCCCGCTCGACTAAATTTACTCGTTACCCACTGCGTCACACGATGGACCAAACTAAAATTTGGTCTTTTTTTTTGGTCTTTGATCTTTGGGTTTAGTCGCACCGCCGTGGATGCTCTAAGAGACATAACACCCATCTGGGATTGCATACAAAAACACCCCTGCTAAACTATGCTCCCAGGGGCTGCCACCCATTTGTTCGAACTTATTTGCCCCAGTTGTAGCAGCTTCGACAGTCATGTGTTCGTGTTGGGTGATACTTCTACTTCCCATAAAAATCACTTATATTATACATATACATTTTGAATGTTTTCTGACTGTTTACTAAAACAATTTCTTTTACCAAACACACCCAAACAAATTACACTGACAATTAACCAAAGTTTACTTTTGATGTTGAGGGCAAGTTTTTTTTTTTTCTTTTTTTTTTTGATGGGTGGAGAATTTGGTGCCATCGGGTTTCGAACTCAGGCAACTGATATCATCACCCAATAACTTTACCATCATATTATATGGACACCGGCTGGTAAGTACTCTTTGTGCATACTCATGCACACTCTTATGCTTCAAAGTGAATCAATGTGGAAAAATAAAGCAAATTTGGTGCTATCATGAGAATAGGCAAAACCTAAGAACACACAATCCTAATCAAACGCTACATTGAAAGAAAATACTGTTTGGATGTGAGCGGCATTTTGTTTGCCATTTTGTAATAGGTTACCCGGAAAAACAACATAAAGCGCACTTAAACTGCCCACAAAATAGTTTTCGTTTAGAGGACGGTTTCTTCACAAAATTGGTTAAAAAGACCAAAATCAATAATTCCTAGGTGAAAAAGACATGTAAAATTTGATACTGTTTAAATGGACGAGAATGTAAAAATAGCTAGGATGTAAACAGTTTCATCCTACCCATTTTCAAATACTTTTTCTTATTTTTAATTTACATCAGGATGCATCCAATTTCATCCTCACTTTTTTTTAAGTTTAACCCAGGATGAATCCAGTTTCATTCTTGCTATTTTTGGGTGTCCATTTCACCGATATTAATTTTTACTCGTCCATTAGAACCATGTTTTAAAAATATTTGGACAAATGATCCATTTTCCGCGGTTTCTTTACATGCAATTGTGTTTGTTTGGTTGCTAATTTCAGTTTCTATTCAGCAAGAAATCACCTATTAGGAGTCTTGTCACGAAAATGCTTTATACACCACAGAGTTTCTCCTCCAAAAAGTTTCACGACAACGTGTACCAAAAAGTTTGTGGTTAATCACTTTCAGTTACGGATCTACCGCAATCCCCAAAGGGTTCACTCTTGTATACGATTATTTAACCCAATTAACTTGGATAGTCAAGTTGACAAGGGGCCTAACTCACTCAATAAAGAGTATTTATAATACAAAGCAGAAGGGGTTTTTGAGCACGGATGGCTAGATAACATTTTTAGAGAAACAAATGATCCAACCATCCCAGTCTCATCCTAGCAATAAACATCCGACGATCGTAGTGTTTGTAACCTCTTTCATTATGAACCTTAATTTATCGACCATTAATTAATGGATCACATAACTCTAGATATTAATTAATGAATAACATAACTCAAGATATTAATTAAAATATTAAATGTTGAATCAACAAAAAACGTATATGACATATGTATTACGGTTACAAACACGATAATAAAATAATTTTATTGGATCAAACGTAAACTGGCGATTAGGATATCTAAACGTAAACTGGCGATTAAGATATATGACATGTGTAAGATTTTTTTAGTGAAAACATGTATGCATTAACTAGATTTAGTGCTTCAAAAAAAAAAATTTAACTAGATTTGGTGGTTGCAAGGTGAATTTGATGGAAAGTGACATACATATGTAGACTATATATTACTTAAAATAATTTGGTTGTTATATTTTGATGATATATATGGCTAATTTTGTTATGTATGTATGAACATTATTTTAGGGATATCCTCACAGAAATCCAAAGGTATTAGTCAAACCTTATATCCAAACAAGGTATCAGTCAACTCAAGTTGACGGACATAATCAAACGGGGGTGGTCCTGGTTGACTCGGATTGTTTCGAAGTGACGTTCTAGTCCTTACTAGTTAACTTAACCAATCCCATGCGTAAAATAAAAAATCGATACCCATTGAAACCGTACCCAGCTTACCTAGCCCGTTTGATACCTCATTTGTACTTCTTCTTCGTGGGTGAAAAACCTAGCTGAGACTATCGATGGTAAAGGTAAAATGGATTTATGGCTACTAAATCTGAACAAGATGTATTCTCTGATGCTATTACTGATTTTGCAGCAGACTCTGGTAGGGATTCTTTTCTTAAATTTCTCCGATAATTTAGATGGATCAATGTGGATTATATCTTGAATCATGTAGTTTTTGTATGGGGTCATTATTAGTTTAATTCAAGAATTTGAAAGATTCATGGTTGGATACTGATTTCCATGGGTTTTTCTTATTCTATATAAATAAATTGTGGGTTATGTGGATCTTATTATGGATTTTAAGTTTAATAGACTAAGATTCAGCTTCATTCAGAAAGAAATCGTCCAAAAATATAGAGTATAAATGTAAAAAAATAATAGTAATTACGCAACTGAACTTTAGAGATTTTTATGCTAAAATGTGAAGTATGGACCTGGATTTGTGTTTGTACCATTCGATCATGTTCAGATTATTAATTGGATTGAAGATGGTTTTATAATATGAAATGGACGCTTAAGAATAAGACATATGATACTGGATTTGGATTACATCTAAATATCAAAGTTGTTTATCGTATGATTGAACGTTTAAGAATAAAACCGATGAAACAAGATTTTGGATGTATGAACTCACTATTTAGGAAATATTGGCTCTAAATTTGGTTTTGCATTTCTGAGATCGGAGAAAAAAGTTTGTGTTCTGGTGTTTCTCGGAGTTAAGGATTATTCTGTTTGAAAGAGGAAATTCCGTGGTTTATATCGCTTATAAAACTTTAGATCTGATAGACTTATTTAGTTTTGCTTCGTTAATTTGGTAATTTCTTTCTTCTTAACAGAAAAAAGATGGAATCCCCTATCCCATGCTCAATAATTAGTAAACGGAGAGACCTCATTCACTTATGTAGTAGTATTTGTTCCAACGTACAAAGTTAACTATAATTATTCGGCGCCTAAGAGTTGGGTAAGTACTCCAAGCTGGAACGTATAGGTAAGATGTAACTTGCTATCTGCTATTCATTTGGTTTATCAGAACATATGTATTTATTTTCCTTATCCAGTCATGTGAGAAGCGACTTCAGTAACCACACCTATCTCACCTCATTTAGGTTTCTTATAGCTTTCAATTAGTTGTACACATGTTTTTTTTCTTAGAAGAGATGAAGAATCATTTAGTCCAAAACATTATTTTATTTAATCTGCATCACACTAAGCTTTAAATGCAAAATTCACCTTTTTTGTCAGCATTTGATTCATTTTACTGACAGCCATGGAAGTTAATATATTTTTCTGATACCTGTGTTGTTTCTCATATTTCCATGTAAACATACAGTTTTGGGGTGAATTTGTGAAGCCATGGAAATCATCAACTGTGAAAGTTAAATTAATCTAGTTTTATAATTAAGATACCCAGACTCACATGGTTCTATAATACCATCTCTTTGTGAAGGTGCTAGCAATTAAGAATGTTTCTAACCACGATTCGTTATGCAAGTGGTTTAAGCACCTAAGGGCCTCCATTGAAATCGATTCCTTAACAAGGACCGACCCGACCACTGACATCATACTAAGTATGCTAAAAAAAAAAGGATTACCCTTCTTTTTTATCTGACCTTCTGAATCAGCTACCCATTTTAATTTATACAATTGTCTATGTCATCTACCCACTTTAACTTATACGACAATTGGAACATTGTTCCCAATTTCTTTTATATGACCGTCTTGGTACAATACCCAATTTATTTTATACGACCATCCAAAAAACAATTAATTTTACTTCTTCTTGTCATTTGCTTTCTGGACTAGTAATATGGATTAGTAATATGTCCATATATGGGATTTCTTTTCTTTCTTTTTTTGCGAACTGAGCATGTTAATCATCTTGAGCTACTATGTTGTGGCCTCTTTATGCTCAAAACTAGAGAACTTTGCGCTAACAATTTGTCAGCGTTGTTATTAACTACCTTAAAATTACTTCTCAATTTGTTGTAGATCGGAGGAGCTAGTGAAACAAGTTGGTGCGGAACAACATGTATTGACACTCTACATGCCACAAAAGCGTTGTTGAGGAGAGCATAGTTAACGTTCATGGTTGTTATCTTTATATCCAGAAGCACTACACAATCTCAACATGCAAGGAGTTGTGAGGTAAGATTTTGTCCCTGGTCGAGTCCAGCAAATTTGACAAGGTATAAACATATTTTGGGTTTAGTTTATGAGGTAAAATTTTCAAACAGGTATCACAGTTGGTTGTCTCTTTGCTCATATGTGTTAATATTTGTTATCTTCAATAGAGATGTGATCTAGAGTTTGAGCATGTAATATTCAATGATATTGATGAAAAAGAAGCTAATGTCGATCAACTTATATCAACCTGGAGGTGGAGGGTGATTCCACATATGGAAACAGGGAGGTGCCTTGGTATTTTGGTAACTCATTGACAAAAAATGGATATTTTGGGTCGAGAAAGTTTTAGTAAATGTTATTGTGTTAATTTGCTAAAGCTCTAAGCTGTTAATTGTAGGCTAACGACACCGGGAATTAGGTACCTAACTCCAATACTTAAGCGTTAAACCTTTCTTTTATCCAGTTCGTTTAACTGTAATAGACATGAGTGCATGGATATCTTCAGTTTGTTTAAAGGGATGAAAATCATTACCAGAAATGTGAATGCATTCTGGTAGTGAATAAAAGGTTTCAAAGTTATTATAGTCCCGACACAATTGGTCTGTAATTCATCTTAAAAAAATATATTGTAGACGTTGAACAGAACCATGTAGACGTTGAATGTTTTAATAATTTTAGTTTTAAAGGAACCCAAATTCCTTATAAATAAACGTACCTTAACTGCGTTGATGTTCACAGTTATGTTCTCGTACAAATTGAGATACCAATTGGAACTAAGGCATGATGGAGTGGTATTTCTCTTGTGCAAAATACCTATCTTGGTTTAGAGAAAAAAAAGCCTAATAATCTTCGATTTGGGTATACCACATATATTCCACACGCTAAAATAAAGGCCAACTACGGTTACATAACTAACTACTGTAGAGGGGTTAATTTGGAAGATAAATAGCATACTTACTCAATCACAAGGACAAACTCGTTTGTCCGTCAATATAGGTTGACTGAAGTGTTGGCTGAATCGGTGGGTTGACTGATATGTTCGAATTTCTTTGAGGATTGCTCATCATTTTAGATTAAAGGAAAATACATAACTCTCTCGCAATTGAACAATTAAGGCAGTGTCGTTACGGCACGAGTTATCTCTAGTTGTTACACAAAAATGCTTTAAATCGTTACAAAATAAGTAATACATTAACGTTTACAACTGTTATAAATTACTGTTACAAAAATATTGCAAAAGTGTCACAAAAAAACCAGCACCCTACAATTCCACCGAAGCGCTCCCAAACTCCCGTGAGTTTCTTTGGTCGCCCCCCACCGCATTACGGTCAGCTGGTAGTAACAGTAAAAAAAGTTCTAATTTTTCCCTAATCTAGTCCCCTAAGCTGGGAGTTTGAATATTGGACATTCATGATTAAATAGATAATAAGATCCTTAAATTTTATCATAAAACCCGTAAAATAGGATTCTTTTCTCCGAGTCATCATTGCACCACCGAAAGAGTGGTTGTTCGCCATGGGCAGCACTTTGAATTCATGATTTATATATCACATTAATTATATTTTTCCTTTCTATCCTGTTTCCTCGGTCGGCGTTGAACATTGAATCCATGATTATCACATGCTAGTTCCTTTTTTTATAAGTTCACAAGCTAGTTCTATAAGTTCAAAGTACTAATAATCAACATTTCTTCACATATATACACCCAAGATCCTGAAAATCTAAATGAACCATCATCAGAATATGGCCGGTGGTCAAATTCATAAGCATTTTTACCTTGTGTTCTTCATTATCTTCTTCTGTTGTTGCAGTGTCTTAGTTCAATCTCAAGTTCCAAAAAACAAAACTTTCAGAATTATAAACCAGGGCGACTATCCAGATGTTGTAAGTGAATATGGGTCGACTATTCGTTTAGCGAAACCAAATGCTGATTTTAATATGGATCCATTCGGGCTATATTTCTACAATACTACTTTCAATGCATATGTTCTTGGAATTGGTGGAGGTGTTCGGCAAAACATAATGTTAACAATGGCTGACCAAATTCATTGGGTTTGGGATGCCAATCGCAACGACCCAGTTCGAGAAAAGGCTACTCTCACTTTCGGTAGAAATGGTAACTTAGTCCTTGCTGATGTCGACGGTCGTATAGTTTGGCAAACTTATACAGCCAACAAAGGTGTTACCGGAATTTCTATGAAGAAAAATGGGAACTTAGTACTTCATGACAAAAACGGGAGGTTTATCTGGCAGAGTTTCCAGCATCCGACTGATACCCTTGTTGTAGGTCAATCACTTCAGCTCAAGGGTAGTAGTACAAAACTCGGTAGCCGTACATCAAACCGGAGCAGTCAAGATGGTCCTTACAGTTTTGTAATTGATGACAAAAAAGGATTAATGATGTATAAAAATACTTCCGGTAAACTTGTTCAGTATGCAGGTTGGGAAGCAAAAGGTGTTTCTAATGTGAAATTTCATTCTGTAAAAAGAATTGATCCAGTTCAACCAGAGCCGAATTTCGAAGTAAAGGGTAATACAAGTTATTTTTTATCTCTAGGCTTCTCCAACGGAAAGAACTCTAAAAGAGTTGTACTCAAAATAATGGCGAATACTTACGGTCACTATTCACATCTTAGAATAGAATCAGATGGAAACTTAAAAGTTTATAGCTACTCTTTGCAACAAAATCTTCCAGAGAACAGTTCTTGGAAAAAAGAATATGCATTCTTCGGAGATACTGTGAAAGAATGTGCATTACGATCTAAATGTGGTACATCTGGGAAGTGCTACGGGAGACTGTGTAGTGCTTGCCCACGTCACGGTTCCTCAGGTTGCATGATCACTTGAAGAAATAGCATGTCTACTACTGTTTGTGGTGTGTTTTTGTCTTCTTTAATTGTTGTAGACAATTTCCGATCTGTCTGTTTGGTGGGGGGCGGTCTTGTAATTCAGATCAATCTAATGAAGTGATTTCCCAAGTTCTCTATGGATTTTTTTTGTTCTTGCTTGATCTGAAAACCCCACACCGAACAACTTTTTGGTGGTTCTGTTGGAAAATGGGTTCAAATAGAGGATGAAATAAACACAAAGAAATTGTTGTACTCAAAAGCTTTCAAGGCTCATACGATTTCTTTTAGACAATTATTTCTACCCTCCCAATAAATTGGCGATTACAACAGGTATGTGAAATAATGCCTCCAGGATACAATGAAAGCCCTACAACGGAAATTGAATTCAAGGTTTGTACCCCTTGATTCAATCAAGAACACATGTGAACAAAAAAGTTCTGATGATGCTTTAGAAAAGAGAGAAAAAAGAAAAGGTTTTTTCGATGATGTTTTTCAACGAGTTATGGGAGAAGCCATTTATAGGGGTTTTCACATCTCTTCACGAAACGATGAGTCTCTTCATCATCAGACATCAATGGCGTCTGTTGGATTTGAATATTCTGGATAGTTTGTAACGGTTGAAACAGTTACCCTGAACCAAAAATTTTTTCCAGGGGCGTTGCCCCCTAGACCCCCACCAGGGGTGGTCTCCCCTGGACCACAGCCTGGGGGGCTACGCCCCCCAGGACCCCCTTGGATAGCGTTGTTGAAAATATTCCAACAGGTTCTTCTGTAAATCAAGGACTTCAGCCCATGAAGTTTAGCTAAGGTTAGTGAAAAAAGACTGCAAGTAATTTGCAGTTCTGATGGATGCTCACAGACATGACAGCAAATTAAAACGAAAGAAAAAAAACAAAAGCAAGACCACACGTTTTGCAAGACGATCAAATATCTTTAGTTCCTACGTACCGGAGAAGTAGTGCTCTGCTGTGCCTAAGGATAGGGGGCATGGACCATGTGATCTTTGTCATATTTTGGGCATCCATAATTTAGACTTTCCCAAAGAAAAAAAACTTATAATTGATATTTTCCTATATTTTTACTAAAAAGAAGAAGATGCAGAACAAAAAACATGAAATTTGGGTGCAGTTGATATGAGATGCAAACATGATGAAATAGGAAATTTGGGTGCAGTTGTACACACATTACTGGTTTTGATAAATTTAAATCTTATGAATCTTTTGCTTTGGTTGAAGTTTTAGCTCATTATGTATATAAATTTGTTGCTCGCACTAGGCACTTTGATAATGCATAACCAGATCCAAATTGAAAGACTGTAAGTCGATAACATCCGGAAATGTATAGTAGCTCACTCATATCATTTTCTTTTGCTAACAATTATTGTGGATTTTTTCATACTATCTCTATTTGAGATGTCGGAGAATACTGATATCAAGTATTTTTTGGTAGAAGAAAAGACTAGTATTAAGAAAAGTGATTCTTCCACTTCTACATCGTACTCATGTCCCCAGAATTTCAACTTTGATAAATAAGATGTGCTTGGTTCATAAGATTCTTTTATTGTGAAACAAAATAATTTTAACTAATTAGAAAACAGATCAAATCATGCACCCGCTAGTGTTCTTTCTAAAATTCCGGTAATCAGTGCTGAAATGTATTTTAACCTATTTTATTAATGGAATATTTAATCTTTTACATTACATTGTCTGTGGTTTTAACACTTTCCAGACGTTCAGTGATATACATGGCCATAACTATAGGGCAGCATATTTCATTTCCCAGTGAGAATTATTTTATATTATGAACTCCGAAAAGAAGACAATCACGAAACACCTACTACAAACACAAGTACTAAGCACATGCGTTGCACGACATTGCTATTCTTTCCTAAGTTTGCAAATAATTGGTGGTGTTATACTTTTCATCCAAAAATTAATCGTAGTTTTTTATTATGCACTTATGAATTAATAAAAAAATTGTTTCAATTTTCAATTTTTTCTTAAACTATGTCTAATTTTTAAGAGGAAAACATATAAAATTTGGAGGATCATAAAAAAATTTGAATAACGAAAATTTGATACCATTATTTATGCTCGTTGCGTAGATAATTTAAAGGGCTTTACAAATATATAAAATTCACAAAAATCCAACTCATAGTTTGAAAGATACGAGGTTTTTAAATATATGAAAAAGGAAAATTTAACCTTATATCCCTGTAAATATTTATTAATACCACTCCTTTAAAATCTACGGCTCATAGAAAAGAGTAAATTAATGATACAATGGTCAATCTAATGATACAATGGTAAACAATAGTATCATTGATACAATGATACTGTATCGATACAATGTTTTTCTTTTAGTAGGTAGTAACCCTTCCTAGGATCCAGATTTGTTTTCTCTGCTCGGGGTTGAGTTTCTTTTTTTTAGAGGTTTTTCATGATATAGGTTTATTCTTGTGAGTCAAGGGATAGCAGCTTTGAGGTTTGACATGATCTTGAAAAATAAAAATAAAAAAAATAAATGCTTTTTCAATTTGTATTCTTCAGCATAATTTCATTTCTCCGCCAAAAATCAGAATACCCAGAAAAATTTCAGTTCACATCTTTGCTAGTTTGTGAGTCCTCATTTACGGGTTCAAATTTAACCTCCTTATTCTGAATTACCTTTGCCAAACTTGGTGTATTACTGGTGAATCCTGAGAATTATCATAAAAAGTAGCATAATCACCTTCTCCTCATGATGGATCAATTACAAGAATGTATCACAGTTACATCTTTATCTTGTATCACAGCAGCAAGCACACAACCTACTTGATGTGTGAATGGGCTGATGAATTACGCACCTCTTCTCGATTGTTTTTGTCAGAGTCTTTGTATCTTACTTTCAGCATAGTTGTTCTTCCCCTTTAAAAGTTATCTAGTTTAGTTTAGGCTAAGTCTGTTTTTCCTTTAGTATCTTTCTTTCAGTTAGTACCTTTGTAATAGCCTTATTAGCGCTAGTTGCACTAATCCATGGGCAGAGATCAGATTATACTTCAAGATTAATCCAGAGCTAAAGACCCAATTTGAATTTATGGATCGAGCCGAAAAACAAAGGAGTGAAGGCATATCACTCGGGCAGTTCACCACAGCATCAAGATACAAAGGAAGAACTAGCAACTGCAATCAATTGCATCGGATACCTCTACCTCCATCTGAGTTCCTGTGGATACCGTCGTGTCCATCAAAAATACAACTTTTCTTGTGGAAAGCATTGACCGGAGGCCTTTTGACCTTCGACACCTACATCCACCGCCGATGCAACTCTGATATGAAGATTGCTACTATGTTCCAATATCATGTTTCTGTAGATTTTCGGCTTACCAATATAAGTGTAATTGATGAATTTTGAGGTATTATGTATTCTCATGGAATAGTCCTTTAGTAGTTTAATAAATTTCATGCTTCAAAAAAAAAAAAATCGGTTGTGACGGGATTCTATTTGTGAAAGGAATCTTTTTTAGAATATTCCTTCATATAATGGTTAAAAATTAATGTTGGGAAATCTGACAGTCATGAAAAGTAAAGTTTTGGTATCAGCTGTGCTAGACGCACCGTGATATTCTCCCGCAAAATACACCGGAAGAGAGAGATCCCCTGGGACCACCAGGAGAATTATAGAGGGGTGCTTTTGGGACCCACTGTTTTTGTGTCTCCCGGTGTGATTCACGGGATTTAAGCCCCGGTGAATCTAGAGTTTCTGTTTTGGTATACTCTTACCTGCATTAAAAGGGGGGGAGATATTTGTGTCACGTCATGGGCATGTATTTGATGGAATCTCAGCAAAAACACCAACAGTTGAAAGCAGTAGGAATATTCAAAGAGTCTTGTTTTAACCCAAACCAAGGCCACGTTCTCCGAGATGATGAAATCTCTTTAGTAGTTCTTACCAGACCAGAGCAGTAGCTAGTGATCTGCTTCTGCTGCCTTATGTTAGGGCGCACGGTCCATGAAGTATTTGTCATGTTTTGGGCATCTGAAATTTAGCCTAGAGGAAACATTAGTTTACGGCTTGTATGGATCCGATTAAGAAGTTATTTTTCGATTTCTAAAAGCAAAAAAAAATTAGAAATTAGTTTTGTGAACATAATTTTAGAAAGACTTTTAGAATTGATTTTTTCTTCCAGATAATACGACATGAAAACATGATGAAGGCATGAAATATTTGTGCAGTTGAACACATATTTCTAGTTTTAATGAATTTTAATTTTGTGAATGTATTATTGCTTCAAATTGAAGTCTCAATTTATCTTATAAATATTTGTCTTGCTCAGTCTTGGCACCTTAATGGCTTAATCTGCAGACCCCAATAACATTGTACCTTTCTGCAATGTATGTTAACTCGCTTTCTCTATTTTATTTGCTTAATTATAAAGGTATGTTATTTTTTTAAGATGTCGGAGCAAACGGAAACAACAAAACATTGAACTTGTTTCTTATGAGTTGTATTTACATTGCACCGAGTTGAACTTTAATTAATTTTCAGTTTTGGTCTCTCGATTACGACCGAATTCTTTTAGCAAATCGGTTTCCGGCTGGTGTTCTTGTTTTTATAGAATACTAGGCCTTGACCCGTGCCGTAACGGCACGGGAGTTGATCATTGTCTATATGTTCATTGCCCAATTTATATCACCAAAACATGTCTTGCCACGGATCATATAAAAAAAAAAAAAAAAGATACATAACCCATTGGTTGCCCTCCATCAAATCCAAAATGGTCTTGTACCAAAAGATAATAGGTAAACTTCACTTAGGTGGCCACAAATACGTTTTCACTTTTGGCATAACAATGTTTTTTGTTCTTAATTCGTGATTCCATTTTTCTTTTCGATAAGTATGAAAATTGTAATCGATTAGATGTTAACCCTTACCCTGGGAAGCAGGTATTCCCATCCGATGTTTAATTCTGTGACTCTTTAACCCAACCGCAGTACCTATCGGAAAAATGAAATTGTAGTAATCACAATGACTCTGCCGATTGATGATATGTCATCTGCTTAGAGAAGTTCTTCTCCTTCTCTAATTGTTACTCCAAAACGTTATCATGCACGATGCTATACCACGGAGCTATATCGGATTGATTGATTTGTTTTCTTTTTCTACACAGATTAACGTCAGGCTAATGTAGAAGTCGCTGGAATCAAATCAGATAAGTTGACCGAAATAACGTCAATGCCACTTTAGTTTCTCACCGTAACGGCCGGTGACTGGATTACATTTTAGGGCCTTGTTGTTCCAAAACTTATGTTGTCCGCAAATTAAGAGAAGTTGGGAGGTTAACCCGAAGGTGAAGTTTCTTATTCTTAGTTTGTTACATGCAAATTAAGAGAGAACTTGAAAACAACAATCCATCCTAAGGGAGCTCTTATTCTTAGTTTGTTCTTAATTCGTGATTCCATTTTTTTTTCCGATAAGTATGAAAATTAGAATCGATTAGATGTTAACCCTTACCCTGGGAAGCGTGTATTCCCATCCGATGTTTAATTTGTGACTTTTTAACCCAACCGCAAAAGTACCTATCGGAAAAATGAAATTGCGAAGAATCACAATGACTCTGCCGATAGATGATATGTCATCTTCTTAGAGAAGTTCTTCTTCTTCTCTAATTGTTACTCCAAAACGTTATCATGCACGATGCTATATCACGGAGCTATATCGGATTGATTGATTTTTTTTCTTTTTCTACACGGATTAACGTCAGGCTAATGTGGAAATCGCTGGAATCGGATCAGATAAGTTGACCGAAATAACGTCAATGCCACCGTTAGTTTCTCACCATAACGTCCGGTGACTGGATTACATTTTAGGGCCTTGTTGTTCCAAAACTTATGTTGTCCGCAAATTAAGAGAAGTTGGGAGGTTAACCCGAAGGTGAAGTTTCTTATTCTTAGTTTGTTACATGCAAATTAAGAGAGAACTTGAAAACAACAATCCATCCTAAGGGAGCTCTAAAATAAGCACATGACGCGATGGATTGTGCATTAACCTATTACTCGGGTTAATGCAATTTGTTTCCATGGTTTTTTTTTTTTTCGAGAATTGCTAGGTTGACCGTAATAGGTGTTTAGAAGAAACCACCGAATGAAACATATAATGGGACCAATCAAAACCGTTACCATCCCAATAACATATACATTACACTATCAACGTTAAATTTTTATCGGGTTGTTTTTAGGGTAAATTGCGGTCAGCTTTGTACAATCTTTTTTTTTTTTTTTTTTTTTTTTTTATAACCAGCTTATTTTCACATAGAGTAAGAATTCCCCACTACCTGACTACCACACTGACCACCTACACTACCACCACCGTAACCGCCCATCACCACTACCTCATCACCATCATCACCGTCTCCATGGACCACCAACAAATACTACCCAATTGATATGATTATTAACAAATTTATTATATATTTAATGAAAGTATTTATTAGGATAATCATAAGACATTTATTAATAAAATATTAATGATGAATGTATATTCATTAAGAAAATTGTGAGACATCTATTAAATTAAGATATTTATGATGTAAGAAGATATTTATAATGAAAAATTAATAAGAAATTTAATGAAAGTATATTAATTAACATAATTATAAGACATTTATAATGAGAGATTAATAAAATATTCATTATAAAAAATTAATGATACAATAATGATGTAAACAACCAC
The DNA here is from genome assembly GCA_023531295.1 of Papaver armeniacum. NCBI lineage: Eukaryota > Viridiplantae > Streptophyta > Magnoliopsida > Ranunculales > Papaveraceae > Papaver > Papaver armeniacum. The sequence goes on along the minus strand of JAJJWW010008294.1, from coordinate 268,504 downwards.
AACCATAGATTTAGCTTCCCTAAGAATGAATCCAGAGCGTCCTTTATCTAAGCTAAGTTGTCCATGCTTTGTTTTATATTAGAGATCTTACGAAGGAAACATTTAAGTTATAGTATCATCCATGTGGCTAATCACATGACGCACATGAGTTAACTATCCAACCGGATTATTTATTAAGCTTCAGGCATACGCCTTGCTTATTTATTTTATGTCTCTTACTGTTTGTGGTGTGTTTTTGTTTTCTTTAATTGTTGTAGAAAATTTCCAATCTCAGGTCGTGGGTTACTCCACCGGCTTCACGCACTTACAGATACATATGCTTGTTTAGTGGATGATCAAATCCATCTAATGAAGTGATTTCCCAAATAGCAAAAAAAATTACAACCATTTAATCATTAATCAGAAACTATGTCACATGAGAAACTAGTTGGATTGTCTATGTTAGCAATTGAAAGCAATATGGTTATGCAAGTTGATTCTAAAAGCGTACTTGGTGATTTTACATCTAGAAATGCAAGCAGACTAGCAGAGTGAATTTTGAATAGATAGCGATTTGAATTGTTGTTTAAATCAAATGAATTTTATTAATATTGTTATTGTAAACACTCATCGATAATGGTTATTTGATGTTCTGTATGTTGTTATTTGAGCGTAGGATGATTAAGAAATCCCCAAATTCTATAATAGTGATTCAATATATTGATGCAAATCGGAAGCGTAAGATATATGATAATCGTCGCAGTAGAATAAAAATTGATAAAAGTAACCGATAAAATTGTTCAGACCTCTAATTAATCTTACGAATAACGATTATGAACGAATGATCCAGACCTCGCAACTCCGAAGAATCACAACTATGGATATGATGATTATTTTGACCTCAGGTTTTACCCGACTAAAAATAAAAATCACAATAAAGTTAAACAAAGTTTAACAATAACAAAATAATTTTATTAATCAAAAAAGTCCGATAATTTTCGTTTTAGGAGATCTTTATATGGATAACTCCCCCTAAACAAACCCAAAACTTAACAAAAATATAAAAAAACTTGTTTCCTAAGGTATCTCCCATATTTAGGAAACTTTTCTAGCTTATTAAAACTCTTAATATAAACTTCTAGACACTTCTAAAATTACCTAATTAATAAATCCAAATTTTAATTATTTTTCTATTAAGTATCATTAATAAAATACTCCATAAATAATATGTTCGTACTTTTGTACCTTGTCATGCTAGTTCTAGTGGTATTACGCGTAAATGCAACAACTACCTTGACAAGTGTTCCCGCGCATATGGATATCGTTTTGGTGTTTTGTCTTTTTCGATTTTGGGGGAATTGGGTGCAGAAACTATTATTTTTCTGAAGAGGTTGAAGAATTGTATCACAAACCATAACGCTAATCATAAGATTGGTGGTACACTTTTTCATAGAATAGAACTTGCTATTCAAAGGGGTGTTGGTGCCCAGCTTGTTGCCAGGCTACCCACCAACTTATTATGTACTATTCCTGATCCGTAATCAGTTAAATGTCCTTTTTTATATAAAAAAATTTATATATATATATATATATATATATCTAATAGGAAAAAAATATATTTAGTTTTAATAAATCTCCCTTCATCATATATTTTGCGAATCAATTTTAACCGATATCCATATATTTTGCGACGGATAAAACACTCGGAGCGCTTGAAATGTTACATTATATACAACAGTTTCATTCTACATCATAGTTTTGAATTTGTTTAAATTCAAAACAATTGACAATTCGATCTATTTAGCCTAACATTTATAGGGGCAACCACGAAAGCATTAGGGGCGACACAAAAAGACAAAAAAAGGTCACCCAAACGTAAAATGTAGTCATCCCTTATCTCTCATTTTATTAATGGCCAAACTACCCTTTATAATCGGTAGATAACTTCATAATCGGGAAGTAAATCCACAATCGGGAGTAATTTAGTTTATATAACTTCCGAATATAAAGTATCCCCAAAATAAATCTCTATCTTTTGAAATTTGATTATCCTATAATCGGTAGTAAATATTTTTATCTTGACTCCCGATTAAAGTAGACCTTTGGCTAAAATGCTACCATGATCGGTAGTGAATTTAGTTTATTTAACTCCCGAATATAGAGTAGCCCCAAAATAAGATTTTACAAAAATTCTCAATTTTTTGAATTTTGGTTGAGCCTATAATCGGTAGTAAATGAAGGTATCCTGACTTCCGATTATACAGTGGCTCTCTTTGCAAATATCCTACTATAATCGGCAGTCAAGGTAGTTCATATAACTCCCGAATATAGAGTGCCCCAAAAGGTGATTTTGGAAAAATCCTCAATTTTTTGAATTTTGGTTGTGCCTATAATCGGTAGTAAATGAAGTTATCCTGACTTCCGATTATACAGTGGCTCTCTTTGCAAATATCCTACTATAATCGGCAGTCAAGGTAGTTCATATAACTACCGAATATAGAGTGCCCCAAAAGATGATTTTGGAAAAATCCTCAATTTTTTGAATTTTGGTTGTGCCTATAATCGGTAGTAAATGAAGTTATCCTGACTTCCGATTATACAGTGACTCTCTTTGAAAATATCCTACCATAATCGGTAGTCAAGGTAGTTCATATAACTACCGAATATAGAATTGCCCCAAAATGTGATTTTGCAATTTTTTGAATTTTGGTTGAGGCTATAATCGGTAGTAAATGAAGTTATCCTGACTTCCGATTATACAGTGACTCTCTTTGCAATTATCCTACCATAATCGGTAGTCAAGGTAGTTCATATAACTACCGAATATAGAGTTGCCCCAAAATGTGATTTGCCAAAATCATCTATTTTTTGAATTTTGGTTGAGCCTATAATCGGTAGTAGATGAGGTAAAATCCTGACTTCCGATTGTACAGTGGTTCTCTTTGCAAATATTCAAGCCCCGAAACGAGATTTTACAAGAATCCTTTTTTTTTTTTTTTTTTTGATTGAGCCTATAATCGGTAGTATATGAATTTATCGTTAACTTCCGATTAATAGTAGCCCCAAATACGCATTTAGCACAAATTTATATCAATCGGTAGTATCTTTGTGTTACTTAACTGCCGATTTAATATTAACAATCGGACACAAAATAACTTCCGATTAAGAAATGGCAATAACGTATTCTTTTATTTTTTGGACATCCCTTAACCTTGGCTATGGGTTGGGAATAAAAAAATCGCCCCTAATTTTTTTTGGGGTCGCCCCTAAAAATGCGAGGCTATTTAGATGGAGTTGATGTTTCTAAACAACATTTGGGGGCGGCCAATCTTTTACTATAAAACATATTGAAAAAAGATGATCAATTTGCCTTCAGATTTAATCAAAATGGAGTGTAATCGAATTTCTTATGAAAAAAACGTCACCTAATGCGTGCCTGATAAGTCACTGTATACAAGGTTTTCCTTCGGACCATCAACTAGCCCCTGCTATAAACGTATTAGTTTCCTGTTATGTGCATGTAATGGAATTTCACAGATATGACAGAAAATTATAAAGAAAGACAAAAACAAAAGCCAGACCACGTTTTACGAGACTATGAAATATCTTTAGTTCATACTAGAGCAGTAATGCTCTGCTGCTTCCGGTTACGCTGCATGGGATCATGTGATCATGTTATGGGAATCCAGAAGTAGCACTTCCAGATGAAAGAGCACTTAAAATTTGGATATTTCTAACTTTTTTTTTAATGAAAAAGGCATCAAACAAACAGAAAAGATGAAATTTGGGAGCTGTTGATATGACATAATGAATGTATGAATTGAGTGCGCTTGAAGTTGAACACGCATTTCTGGTTTTGATAAATTTAAAATTTTGTGAATCGATGACTTTGGGTTGTAGTTTTGGACTTGGTCCATTATACATTGTCTATGTATATGTGTAATTTGTCTTTCTCACTCTCGGCACCTTAGTCTGCATACCAATATCTAAATTGAAACATTGCGTCTACACCATTCGGCAATGTATTTTACCTACTTCTGAAGAAATGTTGGAGAAAACTGATGTTAAGGGAAAGCGATCGTTCTGGTTTCTCGGTTGATTTGCACTCCAGTGAGCTCAAATTTGATAAGCATGTCATCATTGGTTCCTATAAAATGGAATTTTTGTTTAACAAAACAAATTTGGACAAGTGTTCTTCTTAAATGCCATGTATTTAACCTTGAAATCTCATTCATCCTAATTTACTAATCAAACATTTTGTATATTTTTCTCTAAATGTCGTTCAATAATTGTGTTGGTAAATTCTAGCATTTTTTTTTTTGATCGGATTGGTAAATTCTAGCATCCTTCGTGCACTATCAGCAATGATCAATACAAATTCCATAATTGGTTTGTGATTCGACCATTCATGGTGCAATTATGATGATTTTGCACGGCAGTTAGATTTTGATTCTGATATATACAAATTTGCATACTAAACGATAATACCTTAACCAGGCAGAAACTCTTATAGCAGGCTTGGATGTGTATTTAGAAATTACTTTGTAGCTTCCAAAAATAAAAAAGCAAAAATCCAATTCAGGTATAGAATTTCGAAATGAATTGTAAAACCAAAAAATATAATTTTTTGTGAAACAAATTGTTTTGTTTTTGACTTCCACCTTTGATATCCAAAGGCGCTTAGTTTTGACCAATGCGGGTCAATGGAAGTCAACTTTAGTCAATTTCATTCATACTAACCAGACATCGTAAAACTCGTATTACAAAAGTATCATTGTATCAGTGTCATGTCACGTGCATGGGATGGAATCTCACACCAAAAGAACAAAACAAGTGAAAGCAAGGATATTCAGAGTGCGAATTCGTGCACACTCCTTAACGAGTGTATATTTCACATTTTAATCTCCACCTTTGATTTAATTTAGGGAGTTATGTAACGAGGGTCGTGATTCTAAACATGGAGGGTAATGGGGCCATCCGTTAAATAATCAACCAATCAGAAGAATATGTGAAATATACACTCGCTAGAGGAGTGTGAACAGATTTGTACTCGGATATTCAAAGGTTTTGGCTAACGCAGTGCCACGTGTTGCAGCCGATGAACTTGAACGCTCCTCTATGTTAGAAGATGGCGCATGGACCATGGAATCACTGTCATGTTTTTTGCGTCCTAAATTCAGACTTCCCAATAAAAACCAAGCCTGTTACAGGGTGTCATGGTTTATTAGAGGGGCGGCATTGTAATAAGATAAAAAGGGTCATTAGATGATAATTCAAGTGTCCCTTATCCAAAAAAACTGGAAATGACAAATTAACCCTCATAATTGATAACCTAGTTTAGTGATGATAATCAAGTTTAGTGTTAATGATTAATTTCACTTATATTAACTCAAAATCAAAACCAAAATCAGATTTTTAGAGTTTAAAAAAAAAAACAATTAAAGGAGAAGGTCAATCTCAATCAATTGAAGAAATTAACCAACAAAATGAAGAACCAAGACCTGAAAATGACCGGGTATACTTCTAAATTAGTCCCAACTAGCTTTTTGTTGCTCAAAGTTATCTTAAGTACGTAAAAAATTCATTTTTTTTACATTTTCAGAGGTTGGAACTTTGCTCATAACCAACCGTAAATCGAAATTACGGTTCGTAAAAGATGAACTACCAACCATAACTGGTTAAATTTGAAGAAAACTCAATCGTAAAACCAGATACGGTTGGTAACCAAATGCTCGATACCAACCGTAACTAAGTTACAATTCGTAAACTAAAATGGTTACCAACCGTAACTGAAGAAAATTCTCAGATATAAGAACATACGGTTGGTAATTGAACTATTACCAACCATAACAACATAAAAATCTCCAGTTACGGTTCGTAATTGAGTTAAAATCAACCGTAACTCACATATCCTCAGAAATTTTAATTTCAATTTTCATCTAAAACCCTAATTTTTGATAAAAATTTAACATAAATCGAACAAACTAAACCAAATCGTAACTGGGTTTTCAAAACATACCTCATATAAGTCATTACACTACACTTGATTAATTTTCGAATCGTCGATTAATCGAAGACGATGAAATTTTGAGTTTTAATGGAGGTTACGGTTGATGAGAGGAGGAGAAGAGAAGAAGAAAGGTAATAAATTTTCAATTTAGCTTTGATTTAGGTTAAAAAATGGGGAAGGTAATCTAGTCAATTTACATCCCTATAGGACATCCCCTAACCAACTAGAGGGACATTATTATCACACTGCCGCCCCTCTAATAAAACCCGCCACCCCTATAACAGGATTGATAAAAAAAAGCACCTACGATTGGGATATTTTCTTGGGTGCAGATGAGATGACATGAAATAACAAATTAACAGTTCTGGTTGTGATAAATTTAAGTTTAATGAATGCATGTATTGCTTGGGGTTGTAGTTTTGGTTCAATTCCATTAATATCTATATAAATAAGTGTCACCTGGAAACCTTGGGACCTTAATTTGTCTATCATTATCCAGACTGAGAAATGCCATAACATCCGGCAATTCATAGTAGCTCCGCTCATTCCTATAATTTTTTCCTTTTTGCTAAAAACTATGGGGGGTTTGTTTATCATAACTGTTGGAAACAATGAAGAAATAATGAGATCGGATCTCAAACAGCTGAGTCGCGGACTAGGTCGCTATCTTTAAGGTATTTCGCGACTCTGCCTCTTGATTGTGCTAGCAGTCAAAAAATTGCCGAACACCTATGGGATAAAACAATGGATAACTCTCTTATTCGATTTCTCTGCACTATGAGAAATCGAACCAACAAATACTCTATCTAACACTTGCTCAGAACTCGAAATAGATGAAAAAAACTGTGTCTTCATCTTCTCCAGAAACTTTTCTTTTATAAGTCAAAAAACATCAATACGGTTTTAATGAAAATAAATTTCGCAATAAGTGCGCACTGAAAATCCTCCCTAACAGCCATAAAACGGCAACATTAAATTTACCAAAAATTAATGTAATTAATTAGGAATATTAAGTTGAAAACCGTTTTGGAAATCAAGAGTTAAAAACAGCAAAAAATATATATCTCCCAACAATAACTTTATTTGAGATGTCGGAGACAACTGATAGTATTTATGTATTTTATTAATAGGAGGAAAATTTAGCTGATATTAAGTTTGAATCTGAGAAAGCTATCAAGATTCGAGAGGTGTAATCAGTGTCGAGTGCCTTTCCACCTACTTTGCTAACTAAATATTTAATCCTCATTACATTAATTGTTTGTGGTTTTAACATTGTAAACATGAGATTCTTAACGCTAGGCGGATCGCTCATTACTCGCTATTTACCCGCACGCTGAGGTGGAAGAGTGAGGTGGCCAGGTGATTTGGTTTTTATCATTCCACGTCTCTGAAGAGAGAGAAACGAAAAGAGAAGTGCGACAATTTTTTCTGATACAACTGTTGTGTTTTTTGTTTCATATCTTAACTCAAATCGATTAATTCTTTAACCATGGTGATTGATATTTTGTGTGTGTGTTTGATTTTGGAATCTCCCGATTTTTATTGGTTAATCAGAGGGCAGAATAAAGATCTGGTTGACAGTTAGAAATTTAGGATTTGAAAATGCAATAGCTCAAGAATTGATGGTTCATATGGAATTTGAACGAGATCTGATTTGCAATTGGTCATCAAAACCTTCATCTTCTCCTTCCATTTGAAGGGAGTTATGTTAAAAAATCGGTATATAATCAGCTAACAAAAAGTGAATATTTCGGTATTGGGTGTGAATTGAAGAGAACTTATCCATAGGTAATCATAGATTAAGAGGAAGCCATCATCACACTTCTGTAAACTAAATTCTCACCGCCAAAGAGTAATAGAGCTCAAATAACTCTCAGTCCATAGACCCATAATCGGATCTGCTTTGTGTTCTGCTTCTTCGTCTGGTTTTTAAGGAAACCCAATACCTAAAACTGAAGTCTACTCAAATCCTTAAAATAGAAAATTAATAATTAGTTATAAGATCCATCAACTGTCAGCAATTCAAATTTCTTCGTCTGCTGACCTGAATCATTCATTTATCTGATTGATTTTTACAACCACAATTGATTTCATCGGAGATGGTAAAGAAGAAGGTTAACGGAGAGAGAGAGAGAGTGATAACAAAAAAAAAGGGAAACAAAAAGTCAAGAATTTCAATTTAAAAGTGTTTTCTGTTGTTACTCTCTCCCATATCAGTGACGTGTGATGCCATTAATCCACATCTGCATGCCATGTCTATTTGCCATGTAAGAATGCGTGCAATTAGCGAGAAAATAGCTAGTTTTCTAGCATTTTTGGATTCTTAATGAGGGATCCCCTTACACCTTTATTATCACACTATCTCACACGTTGGGCGTCATTTTTGCGAATAAAAACCAAACCGTAATGGATTTGAAGATAATATTTTGGGGATATGTTTCTCTTACCAAGTTCTACAGGCCTACCAAAAATGAGCACATTCCGAAATATAAAACATCACAATCTACCGGTCTTAATTTCGACGGCCAGGAATCCGTTGAATTTCAACGGCTCATTTTCAAAGGCAAGACGATTATTGCAGTCTAAGAATTGCAAAGGCAGAAAATTGGAGAACCAGGGCCAGAGTCAATTACATCAATAATGAACATAATACAAGATATTTTCACAAGCTTGCTTCAGACAGGAGAAGAAGGAATTTCATTGGTGTAGTAAAAGTAAATGAGGTTATGACAACAGAAGCTGAGGATATTAATAATGGCATTGTAGATTTCTTCACAAACATTTTTCAAACTCAATCATATAGAGTTGTTTCAATGGAACATATGCAGTTTAATGTTATTACAGAAAAAATCAAAAATTAGTTGGAGCTGGATGTGGAGGAGAATGGATATCTTAATGCAATCAAATTGTTGGGTCAGGATAAGGCTCCAGGGCCTGATGGGTTTGCTATTAGCTTTTATCTGCTTTGCTGGGAGGTGTTGAAAGAAGACTTCATGAAAAATTTTCAATAATTACAGCATAAGAACTTCATGGACTCGAGATTAAAAAATACATTCATCGCTTTGATTCCTAAAAAAGATACAATAGAAGAAATAAAATATCTAAGGCCAATCAGTCTAGTTTATGGTGTTTATAAAATTATTTCAAAAGTGCTTGCTAAGAGGCTCAGAACTGCTTTTCCTAGTGTTATTTCTGTTGAATAAACTACTTTCATAAAAAAACAAAAACAAATATTGGATGGTGTTTTGGTGGCAAATGAGCTCATTGATTCAAGGATAAGAAGTGGAAAACCTGGTTTACTTTGTAAATTAGACTTTGAGAAGGCTTTTGATCATGTAAATTGGGATTTCTTTGATGAAATTCTGGGAAAGATGGGTTTTGGAGACAGATGGAGGAGTTTGATCAGATGTTGTGTGGAGTGGGTTAGATTCTCAGTGATTGTTAATGGTTCAGCAACTGGATATTTCAGCAACTTGTAGGTGAAGCTCTTTCTTTCATGATAAAGCCAGCTCTAGAACGTGGTCTCATTTCTGGTTTTCAAGTAGCTGATGAAGGAAGATTAATAAGTCATTTGCAGTTTGCATATGACACACTCATTTTCTTGGATGCTGATGTAGACCAAATAAAGCAATTGAGGTTACTGCTTATTTCTTTTGAAATGTTGACTGGTCTTAAAATCAATTTTGCAAAAAGCCAGATATTTGGAGTAGGTTATGATGGAGACTTGACTCAATTTTCTGATTTACTGGGTTGTTACACTGGTATTTTGCCAACTAATTACTTAGGTCTTCCTTTGGGAGATAAGTATAAAGGAGTTTCCAAGTGGGACAGGGTAATTGATAAGTTTGTTTTCAGATTACCGGGATGGAAGAAGCCGCTGTTATCAAGAGCAGGAAAAATAACTTTGATTAAGAGTGTGCTAGATAGTCTACCCACATATTATATGTCACTGTTTGAAATTCCAGCTTCTGTTGCAGAAGGAAAAAGTATGGTGGTCTGGGCATTAAGAATTTGAGAAAGATGAATCAAGCTCTCTTAATCAAGTGTCATTAGAGATTTGCAATGGAAGAAGATGCTTTGTGGAGGAAGCTTGTGGCTGAAAAATATGGAATTGATGGTGTTGATTGGATCTCAAAAATTTCAAATACCACTTTTGGTAGAGAAGTATGGAAGGGAATAATGAAATACAGAGATATTTTCACAAGTAATATCAGGTTTAAGGTACATAAAGGTAATAATGTGAGATTCTGGATTGATAATAGGTTGCTTCCTTCTTCTTTAGCTTATGTCTTCCCAAACTTGTTTGCTTTATCCAGAAAGAAAAACTGCATGGTGTCAGATTGCTATATAGAAGTTGTTGGTGATAATGTCTGGAACTTGGGTCTACCTAGAAGACTCAATTCAAATGTTAGAACTGAGAATGAACTCAGTGATTTCACTTTTCATGTTGAAGAAGAGGATATCATGGAATGGACTCTCACCTCTAAGAAGCATTGTTCAGTCAGATCATTGTATGACAAGTTGGCTAATTCAGATATTGAACTTCATGCTTACAACATCTTAAAATTTATTTGGCATCTAAAGGTACCACCAAAAATAGGGCTTTTTTCAGTGGACTCTTGCTCATTCTAGCTTGCCTACAAGCGATATGCTGATAAGAAGGAAAATGGATGTGTCTCCCACTTGCCTTTTCTGCAATGAGAATGAAACTGCTGATCATGTTTTCCTACACTGTGTTTTTGCGCAGCAAGTTTGGGTTTACTTTGTTGAGAAGATGAAATGGTATTTTACTATGGCTCCTAATGTTATCTCAGTTATTTTGTCATGGCCTTTGAATCTTAAAGATAAGTCACAATATCATATATGGAACATGATAGACGCATTTATGTGTCTAAATTGTCCTAAATGTTTCGCATTGTTAGTACTCGTTTTTGTCCTTATTATGGTATTTTGTGTATTTGTAGGTATTTTTTTGGAAATAAAGATTTTTGGAAAATTCGGCTCGAAAAGTTGCCCGGAACACCCCGGAGGACATTTACTATTCGGACTCCCACTTTGGATAAGGGGTAACCCAATTACTAAGGGGCACCCCCAGGGAGCCAACTGCTATTCGCACCCCCTGGTTTGGTTAGGGGGACACCTTCTTCTCCATTTCAAAAATCAGTTTTGGCGGGAACTTTTGCAAACACACTGGCAGATTAGGAATCGGATTTTGGAGGAGATTTAAGGAGATTCAATGGCTAAAATTTCGTGGGATGAATTGACTAGGCCTAACAGGCTTAGTTTGAGTCTTTGGCTCGTCTAAAATTGGCTAGATATCTCGGCGTGAGGTAAAACAATGTCCACAAGAATATCGGGTTTTCAATGTTGTTTTCCCGTGTTTATTGTGATATATACGGTGGATGGACTGAGTAGAACGTGAAAATAGCATGTTGGGTGTGTGTCGACATCAGCAGACACTTGAAGAAGGAATAAAATCTTCACAGTGAAGGAAATTAACGCGTGGAGAATAAAAACAATAATGAAGAAGATACGGGAATTAAACTCGAGTTATGTTGATCCTGTGAGTATAAATAGGGTGGCTGAGGTTCATAGAAGATGACGGAGAGTTTGGGAGGATTTGGTACGCTACAAGAGCCGGAAAATCAAGTTTCAGAGAATCGAGTTCTGCTGTTGCATCTGTGAAGAACGTGAAGAACAGACTCTCAAGGACAGTCATTTTTCAACAGTGAAAAGGACTACCGAACGTGGTCGCAGCTGTCGTAATGTACCCGCACTTCATATCTATCGTAGTCTGTAACAGAGTTTGCAACAACTATAACTGTTGCAAACCCGGTTTTTATCATTTCTCCTTTTGTGCATCATTTGTAACCCTCTTTTGAGCAATAAAAATGGATTTTAAGCGTGTTTTCAACATGATGAGCTAGAACCCATCACTGGGACGACGGAGGAAGACGAACTTCATACATGGGTAATTTTAATTAATTCTTTTTATGACTTTTGCACTGATTAAAAATTGAATTATGATTTGATAAAATTAGTTATTATTTTATTAGATGGGTCATGCTTGCTTAAATGTTTGATGTCCCATGCTTACGATTTATAACTAATATTTTGAGAATCAACTTTCGCAAAAATAAGAGTCCATGTTTTTATTTGTTGAGCTATAATTGTTTAAAGAGTTAATATTTGAACCTTTTGTTATGAGTTTGGCGGAATCCTGAATCCCAGTAACTCTCTCCGTCTTGTGACATAAATTGTATATATTCTGTATTTTTATTATTTTTCTTTATTAAATCCTAAGATCGATTTCATCAAGTCCGAGTGAACGACAACCTTACTACCACTTTCTACAACATTATTGAGTCACACCAATTTTTGGCGCCGCCGACGCGGACTTGTATATAGATTTGTTTTTTAGGTTTTGTTATTAATTTTTTTTATTATTAATTTTTGTTCTTTTTTACGCGTTTTGGTATTTCTGTTTTCTTTCAGATTTGGAGTGGAGCGAAAGAAAAGAGAAAGTCTTTGAAAAGAAAAGCAAAGCCAAAATAGGAAAGAAAAGAGAGATCCGAACGGAGTGAAGAAGAAAATTTTGTATATAGTGTAATTAATATTTTTTTTTTTTTTAGAAACTGTAATTAGGTAATTATTTTTGTAATTTGTATTTTTATTTTTGGACTTTTTAATTTTTGGACTATCGAAATTATTGATTTTAAACCCTAAGGAAGGGTAATTCAAATATAAACTGCACAGGGAAGGACGGTGATTACGATATCACCTCGGCCCCTCGGGTTCGTACACGACATAAGAGTCGTGGCCCGAGTCGACTTCAACGGTTCATCCCCCGTCTGGAACGGGAGGTAAGAATTCTAAACACCCGCGAATCCCCTGTCAGCGGGTTTACTGGATGATTTTGTATGCATATATGTTGAGGTCTTGAATACAGCTGTTTTAATTTCCTAGTAAAGGGCAAGGACTGACCATACAAGATAAGAGTTCGGATTTCATCACCGTTCTCTTCTTGCCCTCCTTAGGAAAATGAAACCAAACACGAACCTAAGCCTAAAATTTTGAATAGAACGAGACCGATAGGGTAACGAGCTTAATAGGAAAGTCGTTCGAAAAATATTGGTTACTCTTTTAAGAAAACTTTGAAGTTCATGATGGTTTCTGTGAGTTGAATGCGTGACTGCGCCGCCTTGTAATGCGGTGAGGCCTTGGGTATCAAAGCTCCACGCAGCTTCCCTCGCCTCTATTCAACTTACTTAAACTTAGATTGATTCCAGAGGGGTTTGCTCAGATTGTAACGAATTCCCTTTCGAAGGATTAGAAGCTGGTCTAGAAAACAATCTAAGTGGAGCCATCATGCTTTTTGTTTGCTAGAAATCAGTAGGTTTGTTGTGGTCGAGTCATCCTTGTTTGTGTTTGTGTAGAATTCCCTTGCAGTTAGGATGTCAAACTGGTATTATAACAGCCAATACAATGATTATCCAACTGAACAATATGCACATTCCTCTTTTTATGACCATAGTGTGAATAGTGGTTAGGAACGCCAATCTTTTGAAGGTTATGGGTCATACCATGGTGAGCCCAATTACTATCCACACGCCACCCGGTCGTACGAGCAAAATTCCTCTCTAATAGAGTCAACACGTAAGTTAGGCGAGACGACACGTAAGTTTGCGAAATGAATAACTTAGTTATGGACGAAAGCAATGCAACGAGTGAAATTTCTTTCCTAGATTCAATAAGGAAGTCATGTGAGTCGAGTCACGATACATTAAGGAAGTCATGTGAGTCGAGTCACGATACCATAATGAAGTCATATGAGTCGATTCGAAAGCTTTTGTTTGAGGCCCGAAAACGGAACTCAACGAGATAATCTTAGTGTTTCCAATAGTACCCCTGAAAATGAGGATAGTTATTTACATAATCAAGATGACGAGGATAAAATTGGTAACACTACTTGTCTAGATGAGGTTCAACCATTTTCATATTATTATAATGATGATTATGATGAGGATAGTGTTGATGAAGAATTTGAAATAAATAGGCATAGTGATCAGGAAATTGTTACCCCAATTGAGCTTTACAACGATAATATTATTTCTAGTTCAAATCCAAATAATTTTAATAATTATTCACTTATTCAAAAGGACGAGGATTTGACTAGAGATACCCCCGTTTTAGACGATGTAGTATTTCCTTTTGGTTACGAACCCAATGATGGTTTAGAGGAACGAGTATATTTTGAGTCTAGCGATTTAGAAACAATAGACTTAGAAAAAGAAAATGAACTCGTAGAGATGAGTGAGGATGTACCTGACTTAGAAGAACCAATTGACCATTTTCGGGAATCAGATGACCTTGAAATTAGGGAAGTTGTGACTAGTCTTTCTAGAGACACTGAAAACTCTAAGTTTGGGGGTGATTATCATTCTCCATGTGCTTTAACTCTTAGAAAAGTCTCTAACTTGGGACTTGACATATGTGCCTCAACCATTTTAAAAGATTATTTTCATACACTTTTTCCTGAACCTAGTTGTGTCCATAAAGAAGTTCGGCTTGTTAAGAACCCATCCTCTCCGGTTGATGTGGTTAACCCGGGCTATGATACCACGATTGATTTTGTTTTCCCACCAAAAACCTTCCTTCCAATTGTGGGAACGTATAAGTTTCAGATGTGTCAATTATTAAGTTTTGAGACTAAACCTAATTAATTTAGGATATTAGGGTCGACACATTTGCTTAAGGAAGACCACCAATCTTATTGTGGTCACTTGTGTAAGTCAAAACGATTTGACTTAGAAGATCCTCAATTATTCGAGTTATTATTATGTGCTTCTAAGTTTTTATTTGAGTTTTTCCGGACTCTAGAACTGAACATTCGGATCTAACTCATAAGGAAACGCAACCCATGAAAATTTGTTATCTAGACCCTTTTATAGAGCTCCGAACCCGAACCACAACTAGATGTAGTTGTCTTAAACAAAAAGATAGATAAGGGTGTGTTAGATATCTTCCCAGTCTGTTGCGGTCTCCTCTTCTTGTGGTTAGCACTTTTTGATCCAGATGACCCGCAGCTTATTCCGATCAAGTTGCTATATGATTCTTCGAGGTGACTAATCCTTTCCAATGTATGGCTGAAGACTTTAAACTTAGCACTTCTTGGGAGGTAACCCATGCTCATGCAACACGGTAATATCTTTCCTTAACTCTTTTGCTTCAAATGGTAACAGTTTCTCCTTGTTCATGTTTTTAATTTCATCTTTAGAACATTGAGGACAATGTTAGATTTAAGTTTGTGGGTATGGGAGAAACTTTTTAGTTGCATTGATAAACTCCAGAGCCTAGAAATTTATGCTTATTAAGGATGGCACTAACCAATCTAAGTGGATGGAAGCATTTTGGTTATAGGAGTTGAGGAACCAATCTGATTAGATGGAAACATCTAAAGAGTCTATTCATAAAAGCACAGAGCTCAGGTGTTAGAAATAACATGATAGTTTCACCATATCTCGTTGAGTCCTTTTCACTGCTTTTTATTTTTATTTTGTTTTTAAACTATGTTTCTCTAAGTGATTAGGTGGGGCCCACGAATCAAGTTGTTACCAATGCTAGGGTGAATTAGAGTGATTGAGATACCAAAAAAAATGATGAAAAAAAAAAAAAAAAAAAAAAAAGAAAAGAGACGGACCATTAGACCAATGGAATAAATTCAATAAAGTCGACCACCTGGAACCCTTGTATATGCCAGTTGTGTTGACCTAGAGTTAGGATTATCGACCAACGGGTTCCCTTGTATATGCCAAAGTGTGTTGATATTAGTCGAGACTAGTATCTCACCCATTAGGATAGGTTCATTTTGGCGGAGGCCTTCGAGACGGATATGGGAAACACCGATCACTTAGTAAACATCAAAACCATCTATGTTTTTCTTTTATCCATCTTCTTGATCTATCCATGTGATTAGTTTTGACTCCGGGTATTGATGTCCATAGTGCGACTATCCGAGTAGAGCTCTGTCACTTTATATGAATTTTAGTATGCTTGAGTGCAAACTCGTGTATAGCAATTGGAATTTCGCATCAGGGTACTTCCTCCTGTAGTCAATAAGTATGCCAACCAAGGAGATTCTTTAGTGCCTTTCAAGATTTTGCGTAGATAGCTAGGGTCCTGGAGTAAAGGTTTTGTGGGTACACCTGCAAACCCTCCGGAGACAACACTCATCACTAGGGCCACCTAGGGGTTCAAATGAATTTTATTTTCTAGAATAAATTTGCTCGAGGACTAGCAAATAATAAGTTTGGGGATATTTGATAGACGCATTTATGTGTCTAAATTGTCCTAAATGTTTCGTATTGTTAGTACTCGTTTTTGTCCTTATTATGGTATTTTGTGTATTTGTAGGTATTTTTTTGGAAATAAAGATTTTTGGAAAATTCGGCTCGAAAAGTTGCCCGGAACACCCCGGAGGACATTTACTATTCGGACTCCCACTTTGGATAAGGGTAACCCAATTACTAAGGGGCACCCCCAGGGAGCCAACTGCTATTCGCACCCCCGGTTTGGTTAGGGGGACACCTTCTTCTCCATTTCAAAAATCAGTTTTGGCGGGAACTTTTGCAAACACACTGGCAGATTAGGAATCGGATTTTGGAGGAGATTTAAGGAGATTCAATGGCTAAAATTTCGTGGGATGAATTGACTAGGCCTAACAGGCTTAGTTTGAGTCTTTGGCTCGTCTAAAATTGGCTAGATATCTCGGCGTGAGGTAAAACAGGGTCCACAAGAATATCGGGTTTTCAATGCTGTTTTCCCGTGTTTATTGTGATATATACGGTGGATGGACTGAGTAGAACGTGAAAATAGCATGTTGGGTGTGTGTCGACATCAGCAGACACTTGAAGAAGGAATAAAATCTTCATAGTGAACGAAATTATCGCGTGGAGAATAAAAACAATAATGAAGAAGATACGGGAATTAAACTCGAGTTATGTTGATCCTGTGAGTATAAATAGGGTGGCTGAGGTTCATAGAAGATGACGGAGAGTTTGGGAGGATTTGGTACGCTACAAGAGCCGGAAAATCAAGTTTCAGAGAATCGAGTTCTGCTGCTGCATCTGTGAAGAACGTGAAGAACAGACTCTCAAGGAACGTGGGTCGCAGTTGTCGTAACAGCCGCACTTCATATCTATCGTAGTCTGTAACAGAGTTTGCAACAACTATAACTGTTGCAAACCCGGTTTTTATCATTTCTCCTTTTGTGCATCATTTGTAACCCTCTTTTGAGCAATAAAAATGGATTTTGAGTGTGTTTCCAACATGATGAGCTAGAACCCATCACTGGGACGACGGAGGAAGACGAACTTCATACATGGATAATTTTAATTAATTATTTTTATGACTTTTGCACTGATTAAAAATTGAATTATGATTTGATAAAATTAGTTATTATTTTATTAGATGGGTCATGCTTGCTTAAATGTTTGATGTCCCATGCTTACGATTTATAACTAATATTTTGAGAATCAACTTTGGCAAAAATAAGAGTCCATGTTTTTATTTGTTGAGCTATAATTGTTAAAAGAATTAATATTTGAACCTTTTGTTATGAGTTTGGCGGAATCTCGAATCCCATTAACTCTCTCCGTCTTGTGACATAAATTGTATATATTCTCGTATTTTTATTATTTTCTTTATTAAATCCTAAGATCGATTTCATCAAGTCCGAGTGAACGACAACCTTACTACCACTTTCTACAACATTATTGAGTCACACCAGAACATCACTCCAGCAGTCATCCTATGGAGTCTTTGGAAAGAAATAAACTAGAGAGCCTTTAATGGAAAACAACACAATGTTTCTACAATCATTCGTAAAGCTCGGTAAGAAATGTTCACATGGTGTTTGGTTTTCAAAGACTTTGAGAGCCTTACTTTTATGATGTTATTGATAATTGGCCTAGAGCTTATTTCAATCCTCCTTAGCTGCAGTTTGTGAGAGCTCATTGTCTTAGTTAGGGTAGTTTTTTCTGCTTTCTTTTCTTGGACAGTAGCTTGTTACTTGTCCTTTCCTTATAACTCTCCGGGTAGTACAAGTCTCTTTGTACTCTCACTTTTGATCAATATAATCTTTCCTTACTGATAAAAAAAAAAAAAAAAAAAAAAACCGCTGACAGTAATCTTGTCACTCTACTCATTCAACGACTTTTTTTTCTTTCTTTTTCTTATTTTTTTAAGGTTTCAAGGGATTCAAAAAGGATATGAGTCTTCGAGGATGGTCACTGGATCTCTGTTGACACTAATCATAATGATATTTTTGTCAACCTAGGTTACCAATTGCAGGAACATGTGCCAGTATTTGATGGAAACTTCGTTATTTACTTTACATATGGGTTCGGATGTCTATTAATAGAATAATAATTCATTAGTAAAATTATAATCCACGTATGTACACCATTTTTTTGATTGGAAGAGAGGATTTTATTAAAGAAATGAAGAATGTACAAGAGTCTACAGAGTAGACTAAAAGAAAACAAAAGCAAAAGCTACATCAGTAAAATACAGTGTCCTAATTTTGGATTGAGTACTCAAAATTAGTATGAAGTCTCTCCCCAAAAGAAGTCACCCAAGTAAGAACCAAAGCCTTGGAATCATTACTCAAATCCGAGTTCGTCTTAAAGTTATATTTATCCTCAAAAGTGTGATTATTTCGTTCTCTCCAAATAACCCAAATTACAGCAGCAAGAATGAGTCTCCATGTATATCCACCTTGTTTCTTGATTGATAATTATAGATCATTGACATTGATAAACTGAAGAGCGGGGAGCACCATATTTGATAAGACATGATTAACAAACTATAATAACGTTGGTCACACAATTCCAGTTTTGATAAATTTAAATTTCATGATTGTATTGCATTCGCCCTTGGGGTTGTATGTTTGGTTCATTTCGTTATCTACATAGAATAGAGTGTCGATACTAACTTCTGGCACCTTATTTGTTCGCCGATTATATTATTTTATTTTGCTGAAAACTACAGTGAGTTTCTTTATCTTATATCTATTTGAGATGTCGGATAAAAATGATATCTATTTGTTTTAGACGTAAGTAAACACCTGGGTTCAAAAAGTTGATTCTTCCAAATTTAAATTGTATTTTTTTTTAGATAACTTTCAGTTTGACAATGAGATCAAACTAAAAAATCTCTTTTCGTGAACTTTTTTCAACAAAATAATTCTAACTAATTAAATATTGGAAGAAAAAACAGATCAAACATTGTGCACCAGTTTTTCAAAAAATTAAGGTCACAAATGTCATTCAGCCTATGTCATACTACAGAATATTTTATCCTTTTTACTGATTGTTTGTAACATTTATACAATATAAAGTGCAATATTCTTTCTTGTTTTAATATTTTGATGGGAAGGAATTTGTAATAATAGAAAACAAACTACAAACAACACTGAAAGTGACACTATTTTTACCCCTCAAATTGCTTTGGACCTTTAGTGATAACAAAAAAGCCACGTCTTGCGAGACGATGAAATATCTTTAGTTCCTACCGGAGCAGTATTGCTATGCTGCCTCGAGTTAAGGGGCATGGACCAAGGGATCTTTGTCATGCTTTGGGTATCAAGAGTTTAAACTTCCCAAAAATAACACTTATACTTGGATATTTTCTTATACTTTTACCGAAAAGAAGAAGAGGCAAAACAAAAATCATGAAATTTGGGTGCAGTTAATATGACATGCAAACATGATGAAAATATAAAATTTGGGTGCAGTAATACATACATTTCTGGTTTTGATAAATTTAAATTTTATAAATATTTTTCTTTGGGTTGAAGTTTTAGTTAATTATGTGTATAAATTTGTTGCTCATATTACTATACAAGGCACCTTGATAATGCATAACCAGATGTAAATTGAAAGACGATAATTGTAGGCTCACTTATATCATTTTATTTCTCTAAAAATTACCGTGGGTTTGTTTATTTTATTTTTATTGAGATGGCGCAGAAAATTGATATTAAGTGTTTTTCCGTAGAAGAGAATACAGGTGTTAAGAAAAGTGTTTCTTCCGCTTCTACATCATACTCGTGTCCCCAGAATTTCAACTTTGGTAAACAAGATGTGCTTGGTTCCAAAGATTCTTTAATTATGCAGCAAAATAGTTTTAACTAAAATTATTGGAAGAAAAAACATATCAAATCTCGTACTGCGAGTGTTCATCTTAAAATTCCTGTAATTAGTGTTGAAATCTCATTTAGCTTATTTTCTATGAAATATTTAATATTATACATCGCCCTTGGTTTTAACATGTTCCAAACCTTCAGTGATAAAGATATATTGGTTCTAGGCATACCTCCTAAGAAAACAACTTTAAAACAACTAAGGCACAAACGAGTGGGCCCCTGGACTGAGGATTTGCAGGGGGTCAGGTTTTTGGGTCCCACCTATGAGAGAGTTGTTTTAATTTTGTTTAGATTGGTGGTACGCCAAGAATTTTCGATAAAGATAACTATAGGGCTGCAAATAACATTTCCGGGTGATATAATTCCTTTATAATTAACTTGGGAAATAATGAACAATCATGAAACACTTCCTACAAACATATCAATGTCATGTCCCGGGCATGTATTTGATGGAATCTCTACATAAACACAAACAAATGAAGCTACTTGAAATTTCTCAATAAAAATATTGGAAGAATCTTGTTTTTACCAAAAGCAAAAGCAGGGCCACATCATGTGAGATGTGAAATATCTTTAATAGTTCTTACCAGACCCTAGTAGTAGCTAGTGATCTGCTGCCTCAGGTTAGGGCGCGTGGTCCATGGGATATTTGTGATGTCTTGGGTATATCGAATTTGAAATTCCAAAAGAAACCTTTGCAATTTGTATGGATACCATTTCAAAATTTATTTTTCAACTTCTAAATAAAAAGTCAAAGAGTAGTTTGCAATCATAATTTCAAAATGACTTTTAGTGTTACTAGATTTGTGCTTCAAACACGTGCTATTTGTTCACAAAAATAACGCTCAATGCATAATAAAAGCCCTCCTCCTATAAAAAGTCAAAGAGTAGTTTGTAATCATAATTTCAAAATGACTTTTAATTTTGTGCCTGTAGTTCATAGCACGATTTTGTTCTGATTTTGGTAATTGGCTTCTGCTATTCAAACAACCTTTATAGTTTGATATCTTCTACTTTTACTGTACAAATTAACAAAGTACCAAAATAATAAAAACACAAAATTTGGGTGCAGTGGATGATATGGCATCCAAACATGATGAAAATATGAAATATGGGTGCAATGGATGATATGGCTCTCCTCAAATCACTTTTTGCTCTCCCTCTAACAAAAATATTCTAATTTTGATAAATTTAAATTTTATGAATATTTTGCTTTTGGTTGAAGTTTTAGTTCATTATGTGTATAAATTTGTTGCTCATATTATTATATTAGGAACCTTGATAATGCATAACCAGATATAAATTGAAAGACCAGAATAGTAGGCTCACTTATATCATTTTCTTTTGCTACATATTACGGTGGGTTTGTTTATTTTATTTTTATTGAGATGGCGGAGAAAATTGATATTAAGTTTTTTTTTCCGTCGAAAAGAATACCGGTGTTAAGAAAAGTGTTTCTTCCGCTTCTACATTATACTCAAGTCCCCGGAATTTCAACTTTGGTAAACTAGATGTGCTTGGTTCCAAAGAGTCTTTAATTGTGCAGCAAAATAGTTTTAACTAAAATTATTGGAAGAGAAAACATATTAAATCTTGTACTGCTAGTGTTCATCTTAAAATTCCTGTAATCAGTGTTGAAATCTCATTTAGCCTATTTTTACTATAAGAAACATATTTAATATTTTACAGTGCCCTTGGTTTTAACATGTTCCAAACCTCCAGGTATAAAGATAACTATAGGGCTGCAAATAACATTTCTCGGTAATATCATTCCTTTATAATATGAAGTTGGGAAAGAAGAACAATCATGAAACACTTAGAGCAAGGGCTATGGGTAGTGTCACTCCTTTAAATGAAGGAGTGAACTACCAATTTGCTCTAGAGGTCACTATGGGTCACTCCCACCCCCACTTGCACCCCTAACATGTTCACACACCCGTTCAGTTGAACGAGTGGTTGGTACTTGGTACTGTAACACTAGACGTACCCAAGAATTTGTTTAGGATGGAGCTATTTTACCAAAGTCTGTGTAAGGCCGCAGGATTTTTTTTTGGGTTTGTTTATATAGAGAGCTCCCACAACTACCCCAACATCAGAACGGGAAGATAGGGATGGATATTATCTACTGTCACGCCATAACACCAACCTCGTCCCTCAAAATTCTCATGGATGAGCCAAGGCAACACCACCGCATGTCCGATTGATTAGCTCCACCGCTTCTTCTGCATGTAACTAATCACCCGTGTATGAAATGCACTAATCAGGAATGTCGAGTAAAAATTGCAGGTATCTGAAAAGTTAGAACCAAGTCTGGTGGGATGCAAACTAAAGAAAATTAAATTTTTCATTCAGTTTGTTAGTTAGTGGGTTTAGTAATGGGCTAATATCAATAAGCTAATGGGCTAAGTTTAAATATGAATCTTCATTTGGGGACCATTGTTTTTTTTTAGGACCATGGTTTTTTTGGGGACTGGTGTGTTCGGTTAGGAAATATTTTTTGCGATGTAATCGAACTTAGGTTCGGTTGAAAAATATTTTTTGCGACGTAACCGAACTATTGTTCGGTTGGGAAATGTTTTTTTGCAACTAAACCGAACTATTGTTCGGTTGGGAAATGTTTTTTGCAACTAACCGAACTTATGTTCGGTTGGGAAATGTTTATTGCAACTAACCGAACTGACCAGTTCGATTGGGAAATATTTTTTGCAACTAACTGAACTTACTAGTTCGGTTGGTAATTGTTTTTTGCAACTAACCAAACTTACCCATTCGGTTGGGAAATGTTTTTGCAACTAACCGAACTTACATTCTGTTGGGAAATGGTTTTTGAAACTAACCGAACTTATGTTCGGTTGGGAAAGGTTTTTTGCAACTAACCGAACTTATAACTAAAAAACCATGGTCCCCAAAAAAAACCATAGTCCCCAAAAAACAATTCTTAAATATCAGACGAATATATGTATACTTCAAAATTTTCTAACCAAAATAAGGGACGGGATATATCCTCACTTAGCCACTTGATAGGCCCGTCCCTGCTTCTTTCCCAATCTAATACATCCATTTTTCTTGCTTAACATTATTTGCTCGTTTTCATCAATAGAGTTCCCTTCTCTAGCAGTAAAAAGAAATGGGGTTACAAAATTTGGTTAATTCTGGAACTTTCTTCGGTGGTATGATTGAATTAGGTCGAATTTGGTCTAGGATTGTTAATTTTGATGGCAATTTTATCTGATTTCAACACAATATCTCGAAGATGTTCACTCTTTATGGTGACTAGGTTTTCAGAATGTGATATAATTATGTGAATGGAAGGATCAAACTGTTGGAAAATTGGTAGTAAAACAGGGTGAAGAAAAGAATGTTGTATTAGGGTTCAAGGCTCTTATGAAAGATTCTTTTCGACAATTATTCGACCCTTTCCCAATTGAATTGGCGAGTACAATTAGGTCAATTGAATATTGCCGTCAGGATACTTGAATCCCCACAACAGTTGTTGGATTCAAAGCTTGTACGACATTGATCCAACCAAGAACACACTGGTTTTGTTTCTGATGATGCTTGTAAGAAAGAAAATAGAGAGAGTTGAGAGATGTGTTTTGAATGAAAACAAGTCTCATATTTAAAGATGAAATCACACCCTTTGGAGATGACTCTTCATCTCTACAGGCATCTTTTCAGAGTGAACATGCGCGTCTCTTCCTTCAATGCGTCCATTGGTGAAACGAGTTTTCTGTTCAGGTTTTCTAACTGACAATAGGTCGAACCCCGGAAGCTGTCTAAATGCCTTCAATTCAAGGGTTTGTTGAAAATATCCAACACAAACTAGTTAGAATTCTGTAAGTATAAGTTGTGGAGTGTGAAAATATATTTTCTTCACTAGCGAAGAAGAAAAATTCAGCCAAAACCACAAGGAGGTGGAACTTATTCGGGACTTCAATTCCCCGTTTGGCAGCCATTAGAGTATGGATTTCGAGGTTTCGAATTTATTTTTTTCTATACGGGGGACAGTCCCCTGTTAGTTTCAAAAACATTACTACACGGGAGACTGTCTCACGTGTAGTGCTTCTTTTATTTTTGCCCATAGTGGGTTCACTCGTTCATTTGAGCAAGTCCTCTTTCATATGAAAAAGTTATTCTCTATTTGGAGACTACCCATAGCCCTTGCTCTTACTACAAACATATCAGTGTCATGCTGTATTTGATAGAATCTCTACAAAAACAAATGAAACTAGTTGGAAATTCTCAGGAGGAATATTCGAAGAATCTTGTTTTTACCAAGAGCAGGGCCACATCATGTGAGATGTGAAATCTCTTTAATAGTTCTTACCAGACACCAGCAGTAGCTAGTGATCTGCTACCTCAGGTTAGGGTGCATGGTCCATGGGATATTTGTGATGTCTTGGGTATATGGAATTTGAAATTTCAAAAGAAACATTTGCAACTTGTATGGATACCATTTAAACAAAAAGTCTCGGTGAACCGAGCAAAAAAACAACAAAATAAACCGACAGACACAAAATAGGTGGGCCTTTGCTAAACTCCCGAGGGGTGGGACCCACAAGAAACCACAAATTTCAAAAATATGTGAGGGTCGGTTTTTTTGTGTGGTTTTTTTCACAGTTAGTCTAGAACCGCAAAATGTTATTTATCAACTTATAAATAAAAAGTCAAAGAGTAATTTGTAATCATAATATCAAAATGACCTTTTAGAATAAAAAAAATCAACTTGTTGTGAAGTAAAATAGTTTATAATTCTGATTTTGGTAATTGGCTTCTGCTATTCAAACAACCTTTTATAGTTTGATATCATTCTACTTTTACTGTACAAATTAACAAAGTACCAAAATAATAAAAACACGAAATTTGGGTGCAGTGGATGATATGGCATCCAAACATGATGAAAGTATGAAATATGGGTGCAGTTGACACGCATTTCTAGTTTTGATAATTTTTATTTTTATGAATGCATTATTTTGGGATGTAGTTCCAGTTCATTATACATTATCTTATATACTCCCTCCGTTTCTGGGAAAGAGATACTTTTACTTTTCCAAAAACAGAGGGAGTATAAGATATTGGCATGTTCACTCTTTGCACCTTAATGGTTCAATTTGCATATCTCGGTATCTTTATTGAAACGCCGTATTTTCCTGCGATGTATATTAGCTTGCTACCTCCATTTCCTTGATAAACTATAGTGGTTTGCTACCTTTTGATATATCGGAGAAAATTTAAACAAGAAAAAAACTAACTTTGTGCTAACGTTTTGATAATTACGTTTCCCCGACTTAAACTTTGATTAACATGTCGTCTTCAGAGTTGCGTCGGATTTTTTAGCAAATGAATTTTTGAATTGTTCTTCTTTCTATGTTGTCTTAAAAAAGAAAACCGATAACTAGGCCGATACTAAAAGTTCAGTATCGGCCATGTGGCCAACCACGTGAAGCACATGAGTTACCTATGCGAGTGAGCAAGCTCGGGAAAGAGCGTTCGTGTCAGACGTATCAATAAAAGTATGATTGCCACATGCCATGGCACGTGATGGAATCTCACAGTAAACGGCAAAAATGATATCTGTTTCAAACGGAATCACCACGTGGTACAATCAGGCGAGGACTCATAAATTTTGTTTACAATTATCCGACGGTTTGGATTCTAACTCTATCAAAGTTGATGTTATTGGTTGGTAGGAAAATAAAACACACTGCTGCTTCAGGAAAGGGCGCAAGGACCATCGGGTTATCATGTGTAAGTGTCAGGTGATATTTAGATTTCCCATAAAAAGCACTTAACAATACATTTTGGATATTTTCTGACTTTTATTGAAAAGCACTTATTTTACGAAACACAACGAGGGTACAAAATCCACAACATGAACACTTTAGGAGAATAATGTTCATTGACAAGCCATTCATTTTATCATGCATTGTCGAAAGTCTGGAGTAATGCGGTTATATCTTGGTCCATGATACAAATTTCTAAAATCTCATAAATACAATATTCCTGAAATTTTACCGACAAATAACTGCCGAAAATCCAGTTTAAAATGAAACCGAAATCCGAAATTCACTACCTTTGGTTTGGAGTACCGATTGCCTAGTAGCGCTTGATTGGGGTTGAATCAGAAAAACAGATATCTGAATTGGGGGATGAAAAGCATTTGTCTTTGTGGTGGTGCAGCAGCAGGCCATTATGTTGAAAGTGTCATGATATATCTTTAGAATACTGTTTGATGATCATAAAATCCATCCAGTGTATCTGCTGCAACTCTTATCCTGCATGCATGCCACATGCCAAAAACTGCTCTAGCAAAGATTTCTTTGAGCTTAAATGAATAGTCCAAACGTACTAATTGGAAATTGTCTTCTCTAAATTTTTAAATTTTATCTTCTTCTGCATCAAATACTTCCAAGACTTTTGTTGTTTTTTTCAGAGCAGGTAGTTTCTGTAAATTGAATTTCTTGTCTCTTTGTTTGGTTGTTAATGTCAGTTTCTATTAGAATTAAAGAAATCTATCTACTAGTTTATATAATACCTCTGAGGATTTCTTTATTTCCCACTGCTAACCCTTACCTTACATTTTGTCGGTTTTCATTTTTTATTCCCTTTAAAACACTTGGACATTTTATGTGTGAAATGGACAAAAAAAAAATAGCAAGTTTTCATCCCTTTTTAAACTTAAAAATAGTAAGGATTACCACTAAAAAATAAGAAAAAATATTTAAAAATGGATTTGTCATCCTTTTTTTAAATTTTTGTCCATCTAAACAATAAATGCATTTTCACCCAGGAAATTTTGATTTTGGTCTTTTTAACCAATTTTGTGTTTTTTATTTACCACTTTTACATTTATCATTTTACCTTAATAAAAGCCTAAATTTGTCGACCACTGGTATCATCAGTCACTCGTAGTCACTATACTACAATAATACCGGTAAAACTATATTAAACCGGAAAGTAAGAAATTAGATTGGAATACAAATTTCTCAATGGTTTGTAGAAGCAAAGTTATATTTTTTTTTACTCAGAAACTCTCTAGTAAAAATAAATCATTCTCAGAAGTCAGTAATGAGTAGTCTAGTTTACAAACAAATATAATTCTACTTTTAAAAGTTAATTTGGAGTTTGGTTATCAAACTAATTTTTAACTTTTCGATTTAATTAGCCGAAAACTCATTTCTAACATTATGTGTTTTCAGTATTTGATACCAGTTTATAGATATTGATACTCTATTTTTCATTCACCGTCTCAGAGAACTATCAAGTGGTCTGATGGTTGGTATGCTCAAAATGAAAACGCTTAAATTTAACGCTTAACTATTTTACCATCTATTATCAGCAACTGTCATATACCTTTTTACCCTTGAGAACCTAGCCTACTTGATTTCCACTATTCTTTCCGTAAATTCTTTCTATATTGTTTTACTTGACAGAGTTATTTCCCCTCTTCTCCTTGTAACACTCACCATAAAATCTCATACATTTTCTCAACATTTTCATCACCACAACCACTCTAATAAGCCGCTAACCTGTTTTTCTTAGTATCCCTCTTTTCCTTCATATTCCACTTTGAGGAGCCATGGAGGTTGAAAATTACCCAACAAGAGATCATCATCATCCCCACCACTCATCACACTTGAATATCCATCACCACCACAAAATCATCTCATCATCATCAACTAAAGATTTAACCTTCGAAATCAAAGTTACTTATATGAGAATTATAAGTTCCTCAATCACAAACATAATGAAGAAAACTAGTTCTAGTTCATCTATGAACCTTGTTTTCTTACCAAGAGATGTTCATTCTTGTTTACAAATCAATGGTTTGAAAATAAACCCGAGTGAGAGAGTCCCAAGGCCATTAAACAAACACAGATCAGATTCATTAATGTCTGAATTAATGTATGTTAACACTGATAGAATCAAATTCAAAGGGTTTTCACTTCCTTTTGAAATAGTTCTTCAACATCAAGATGCATCATCTTCTACTAGTTCTAGTAGTGTGCTTGTTTCAGGGAGTTTGAGAAGAAAAGTTAGTGGGATGAAAGATGATTGCATGTGGGTAATGGAATGCAAAGAAATAAGTCATGATAGTATGTTAACTAGTGGTGGTGGTTCAGTAGATGTTTATTTTGCTGGTAGGAGTTTAGGTAAACCTCTTCTCTTGAATGGGTTGGTTGAGTTGAAGAACTTACACAAAGGGCTGGATTTTCTTGAAGATGAATATCAAGATGGTGGTGAATTGGGACTGCTTGATGCTGCTTCTAAGGTGAGTCTCATTTATTTATTTTAATTTCAAATTTAAATCTTAATTTGCATTTCATCCAAGTGTTATTGATTTCCATTTTTATAGATATTACTTGAACTGATTTTTAGAGTTGTACATCATACTTATTAAATTATTATTTTCCCTTCTGCAATAGATTTTGGTTTTCCCTAAACCCATAGACTGAGCATAAACTGTTCTGTAATGCAATATCTAGCTATGGTAGACCTTAGTAGAATGGTGAAGTTGTTAAGAGTATTCTGATTCTAGAGCCAGTCAACCTTGCAAATTCATCACTAGCATATGACATTATTTGTATAGTTATTATGTCTTACAAAAATTTGTTGACGAAAAATTAGTTTTTGATTCTAATTTGAGTAGTCAATGAATATTTTTATTTATTTTTGGTTTTGATGATTAATCGGAAGAACAACAAAAGTTTCATTTCTTTTCCCCTTTTCTTCTCATGGTTGTTGTTCTTGTCCCATACTAAAGTTAGAACAGAAATGGTTACACCTAATGTAAGGGTTGAGGACATTTGGCATACATGTAAGCAAGATGGGGCCCATTTTGTCCTATTCTAACAAAAGTTTGTATTTTTTGTAGGAAAAAGAGGGACAAAAGGCCATTCAAGAATATGTTGATGCACACAAGTACAACAACAACAACAAGCATCATGATCATCAAAATCATTATGGTGATCAAGAGGAGAAATTTGTTGCTGAAGAGGAAGAAGAGGAAGTTTCATGGTTTAATGAAGGTGTGAGAGTAGGAATAGGATTAGGTATGGGTATGTGTTTAGGTGTTGGAGTTGGATTAGGTTTAGTTGTTAAAACTTACAAGAAGACTAGTGGTACTTTTACCAAGTTTTTATTTAGAGGATGATGTGATGAAGCTTAGAGTTTTATTTACTAACAAAACAAGGAAAAAAAAAGTTGAATAGATGTATTTATTTATTTATTTTGGATCGACCTATATAATAATGTAATGTAAATGGAAGAAATCTACTACTCGAGTAATAAGTTGTAGTGTTCTATGAAGTTGCTTCACTCAATGAATGTGCAATGTTTTTTTTAGAGATAGATAACAGCTGAAAAGCATTTTTGGGAGCGAGAGGGAGTCGCAACGTTTTTTATTCTTACACAAATGAATGACAAGAATGCAGCGGCTGTAGCCTAAAATGCCTGGGGGATGTATAAAAGGGCTCCCTTAACCAGTAGAGTTGTCGCAGTGAATTATTTGTATAAAATTTCTGAATGTTGGCATGATTGACATTCATGGGTAAACGCAATCAGTGTGGTGTGGTGGAACCTATGTTGTAAAAGGCGCTAGGCAGGGCGCAGCGCCCCAGGCGAGGGCCTTTTTTTTTTTAGAAAAAACAGGAATGTAGTATAATTTGGCGCCTGGGCGCCTTTTTTCCCCAGGCGCCAGCCTTAAGCGCCAAAGGCGCTCGCCTTTTACAACATAGGGTGGAACTTGGCAAAGTAACTTGCGACTTGGAGTTTTAGTGCACAACGAACCTTTGGAAATCGTCGTCAAGGATCAGAACCGAGTTGGTTGGGCGAGTCTGTCACGAGCTTGGCCGATTCTTTCTACAGCCGTATCTTGTAATTCTCAATTTTATGTAGTGTACTGATGTACAACTACAAGGATTAGATCAAGATAACTAGCAACAAGCTGCTTTTTCTCTGCAAGCAGAGCCTAACTTTCAAGATTGAAATCAAAAGTTAGTTTTTCATTGAGTGAAATTTGTCTTTGAGTACAATCATTGGTCTTTTAAGGGCCAATCTTGATAATTGTATCCCACAGCTATAAACACATCAAGCACAATTACTGTTTTCTAGGAAATAACCTAATGCTAATTCCACCCTGACTGACTCAAGTTACCCCGAAGTAAAAGTAAATCAGAAATACAATTTAAAGTTAAAAGTAACTTGCATGATCATGACATTGCCCCTCCCATTTAGACATCCTTGTCCTCAAGGATAAAATCAGGAAACTGAGCTTGTATGTGAGCAGCATCCTCCCATGTAGTATCCTCTGGAGCAGACTTACACCATTGTACTAAGATCTGCTTAATGATGGAGGTGTCTCTGAGAGTATTTCTGGTGTCTAGGACATCAACATGCTCCACTACAAACTGTCCTGCATGATCCACCAATGGTAACTGAGGAGATAAAACTGCCTGTAATCCCAGCTTCTTCTTTAATTTGGATACATCAAAAACTGGATGTATCCTAGATCCCATGGGAAGTTTCGATGTGTAAGCAACAGCTCCAACTCTATGGAGGACTTCAAAATGACCAAAATATTTGGCAGACATCTTTAAGTTTTGTCTCACATCAACTGAAGTTTGCATGTAAGGTTGGAGCTTTAAAAAGACTAGGTCACCCACTGCAAATTCTCTATCAGACCTCTTTTGATCTGCAAAAAACTTCATCTTGTGCTGAGTTTTAGATAGTTCATCCTTTAACAGTTGGAGAATGAGGTCTCTCTCCTGTAAATAGTTTTCCACAGTTGCAACAGAAGTGGATGTAGGGACAGGAAAAACCAAATGAGGTGGAGCATAACCATATAAAGCTTGAAAGGGTGGCATATTCAAGATGGTATGGTAGTTAGTATTGATCCACCATTCTGCAAGAGCTAACCATTGGACCCATTGCTTAAGGTGAGAGCTTATCATACACCTCAAATACTGCTCAACACAAGCATTTGTTCTTTCAGTCTGACCATCAGTTTGAGGATGGTAAGCAGTATAGAGCTTCATTGTGGTGCCAAGGGACTTGAACAGAGCCTGCCAGAATTGGCTAATGAAAATTTTATATCTTTCACTAACAATGGAGCTAGGCAGACCATGAATCTTGAATACATGGGAGAGGAACTCCTTTGCAACTGTGATAGCAGTGAATGGGTGGCTAAGAGGAATAAAGTGACTATATTTAGTCAACCTATCTACAACAACTAAAATGACATTCTTCCTATATGAAAATGGCAGGCCTTCAATAAAGTCAAGAGATATGTGTTGCCATGAAGTGTCAGGTATGAGAAGAGGTTGTAAGAGACCACCTGGAAGTGAATTTTCTCCTTTGTGACATTGGAAGACATCACAACTGGTGACAAACTGAATGATGTCACTCATCATGTTGGTCCAAAAGAATGAAGCCTTAGCTCTATGATAAGTTCCATTGATGCAGGAATGGCCTCCTACAGAAGAAGCATGCAAGGAATTGAGTATAGTAGATCTGAGAGTATTACTAGAGCCAATATAAATTCTGCCTTTGGATCTCAGTATGCCAATATAGAGCTAATGCTTTAGGACCCAATGGCTTGTTGAAAATGGGAATGGGTTTATCATTATGCATAAGGACAGCTCCTACCCCTCTTGAGCATGCATCAGTTTCAAGAGTAAATGGCTGAGAAAACTCTGGCAGTGCTAAGACAGGTGTAGAAGTCATGACATGTTTGATATAATAGAAGGCATGAGTGGCATCAACAGTCCAAGAAAAAGAATCCTTCTTGAGCATATCAGTGAGTGGCCTACAAATGGTGCCATAGTTTTTAATGAACTTCTTGTAGTAGTATGTAAGGCCAAAAAACCCTCTGAGCTGCTTTAGTGTTTGAGGTTGTGGCCAACTGACCATTGCATCAACCTTGTAAGGATCAGCAGTAACACCACTTGCAGTAATAATGTGACCAAGGTACTCCAGTTGTGGCTGAGCAAAAGCACATTTAGACATTTTTTGCAAATAAAGAATGCTTCCTTAATAAGGACAGTGTAAGTTGCAGATGTTCCAAATGAGCTTCAAGAGATGGGCTGTAAACTAAGATGTCATCGAAAAATAATAGCACAAACTTGCGAAGATACTGCTGAAACACCTCATTCATGAGTGCCTGAAAGGTTGCTGGGGCATTAATAAGCCCAAATGGCATGACCCTGAACTCGTAGTGGCCATGATGAGTGCGAAAAGCAGTCTTGGAAATGTCAGGTGCATAAACCCGTATTTGGTAATAGCCTGAACGAAGATCAATTTTGGAAAAGACCATAGAACCATTCAACTCATCTAACAACTCTTCAATAAGAGGAATATGAAATTTATCTTTCACAGTAATGTCATTAAGCTTGTGATAATCAACACAGAAACGCCAAGTACCATCTTTCTTTTTTACTAAGAGTGTAGGGGAAGCAAATGGACTATGGCTGGTTTGGATCACACCAGTGGAGAGCATCTTAGATACTAAGGTCTCTACAACAGACTTATGGATGTAAGGGAATTTATATGGCCGTTGGGAAGTAGGGTTAGACCCAGTTTTGAGGGGGATTTTATGATCAAGTGATCTAGATGGTGGAAGGCCAGTTGGTTCTGCAAAAACATCCACAAAAGTCTCTAAAAGTGCAGAAACTGCAGGAGGTCGTGGAGTGATATGGGTAGCAGATATATAGAAAAACTGGCCAATGATAGTTGGTGTATTACTTTTAAGGAATTTCTTGAAGGAAGAAGCACTAATCAAACTCAGTGAAAGTTTAGAGTGGTTACCCTGTAAAGTGATTTGACTTCCCTGATGGAGAAAACAAATGCGCAACCGAGTGAAGTTAAAAATGACATCACCAAGTTGGCGTAGCAAATCAGCTCCCAATACAATGTCACATCCACCAAGAGGCAAGGCATGCAAATTTGCTGAAAATTGATATCATTGTATTTCCCAATTGAGGTTCTGGAAGATACCCTAACTGATTGTGTTATCACCATTAGTAACTGTAACAAGCATTTGTCCAGTATGAGACACATGAAGACCCAATTTGGAGGTTAATGTTGCATCAATAAAATTGTGTGTATTGCATGTGTCTATAAGGACAACCACAGGATGCTTGTTAAGATGGCCAGAAACCTTGATAGTGTCATGAGCAATGTTCCCTGTCAGAGCATGTAAGGATATTTCAATAGGAGAGTCACCACCAGAGGGATATGCATCACTAGCTTCTTCAGTGGATAAAGTTGTGTGCTCTTCTGAATCATCATCAACAATCAACATGAATAATTATTGAGTTTTATACCTGTGACCCTGTCTGTAGAATTCATCACAGTTATAACAAAACCCTTTATCCTTTCTAACTTGCATTTGTGCATGGGTAAGTCTTTTGACAGGAGGTATAGGGTTGTCAGGTGAAGTTTTGGTAGGTGTAATAGGGTGAGTGATAATTGATGGTGGTGATGAACCATTGCCTTTTGTATATGTAGATGAGTTAGAGAAAAAAGGTTTAATGTCAGAAGATGGATGGGAGACAGATAATGGTGTTGGTGTAAATGGTTTGGAGAAGGACTTAATTGGTCCAGGTTGATGAATTAGTGAAGCTTGTTGCAATCTAGCCAGGTAAAAAGCTGTGGAGGTGTCAGCTGGTTTAAACATTTGCACAACAGTGCGGATCTCTTCTTTCAAACCACTAATGAAGCTCAATGTATAAAAACTCTCAGGAAGAGAGGGATTGTTAGCAACCATATAACTTTTATAATGCTCCCATTTATCATAATAATCCTCAACAGTGGAGGTATGAGAGAGTTTATTAAAGCTACCTACATAGTTATCCTGAGCAACATCTTCAAAACAAGCATAGATATCGTGAACAAAAGTATCCCAAGTAATAGATTCTTTACCTTATTGGTAGTTGAGATGCCATGGATCGACTTGAGAATCGAAGTGGATCGCAGCCATGTCAACTCCTTCTTCGTCAAAAAATTTGTGTAGGTGAAAATATCGTTCACATTTAAGAACCCAGCCACGAGGGTGTTTATGGGTAAAAATCGTTTCTGCCGATTTCGGTAGTTTCGGTAGGTGAGTGAGAAACTGGTTCAAACCCTAAACAAATGTGCTTCACGTGAGCACTTTATAGATTCGAGAGATCAATCTGTACAAGTCCGGCCTAAACCAAGAAATGGCCGTTCCAGACTTGCTTCGGTCACAAAGTGGAGGAGAAGGGTTGATTTGGGGAGGGAAGCAATGAAAGGTGTTGAGACCAGAATAATTATAGGAGAGTAGCGTCTCGACTTGTATCAGAAAGTAGAAGCTTGGGAAGCTTGCAAGAGATGAAAGCTTTTGGGAGAGCTTGCAAAGTTGCCTTTCTGCGAGTGTAGTATTTTTCTCCTGACCGAGACTTGTTGTCTGGTGGAAATAGGTAAGGCCTATTTATACAAGTCGAGATTGAAACGTACCCTGGACTCATGAAGGAAGAGAGTAAAGGGTGAAATAATTGGAGGAGGTGGTAACCGCATGGTTTAATGGGTGAAAACGTTTTTCACCATTATTTCCTCTTTTATTTTGACCGCTTTATTCCTTTTCACGCCTTCTTAATGTGAGCGTAGTGTACGCCGCGCATCTTTGTGACCGCCAAACCAAAACCCTAAAGAAGCATCCCCGGTTTGTGTTGATGTCTCGAGTGTTGGTTGCATCTTGAGTGCAAGTGGCGCTGCTAGTGGCGCGTGTGGCATGTGCCAATGGCATGTGCGGAATGCCTTGGTGGTAGGTTGCACGGTTTGCAAGTTAGGTTACCAGCGTGTGTGTTTGGCATGTGCCAATGGCATGTGCGGAATGCCTTGGTGGTAGGTTACACGGTTTGCAAGTTAGGTTACCAGCGTGTGTGTTTGGCATGTGCGGAATGCCTTGGTGGTAGGTTACACGGTTTGCAAGTTAGGTTACCAGCGTATGTGTTTGGCATGTGCCAATGGCACGTACGGCCATGTTGACCTAGTTGCAAGTCTTGCAAGCCTAGGGCGCTATATTTGGCGTGGGCCAAAGGCATAGCGGCTTGGAAATATGGCATGCGACACGTGTGGGCATGTGCCAATGGCACGTGCGGCCGTGTTAACCTAGTTGCAAGTCTTGCAAACCTAGGGCGCTATATTTGGCGTGGGCCAAAGGCATAGCGGCTTGGAAATATGGCTTGCGACATGTGTTGGCATGTGCCAATGGCATGTGCGGCCATGTTAACCTAGTTGCAAGTCTTGCAAGCCTAGGGCGCTATATTTGGCGTGGGCCAAAGGCATAGCAGCTTGGAAATATGGCCTGCGACACGTGTTGGCATGTGCCAATGGCACGTGCGGCCGTGTTAACCTAGTTGCAAGTCTTGCAAGCCCAGGGCGCTATATTTGGCGTGGGCCAAAGGCATAGCGGCTTGGAAATATGGCCTGCGACACGTGTTGGCATGTGCGGCCGTGTTAACCTAGTTGCAAGTCTTGCAAACCTAGGGCGCTATATTTGGCGTGGGCCAAAGGCATAGCGGCTTGGAAATATGGCTTGCGACACGTGTTGGCATGTGCCAATGGCACGTGCGGCCATGTTAACCTAGTTGCAAGTCTTGCAAGCCTAGGGCGCTATATTTGGCGTAGGCCAAAGGCATAGCGGCTTGGAAATATGGCCTGCGACACGTGTTGGCATGTGCCAATGGCACGTGCGGCCGTGTTAACCTAGTTGCAAGTCTTGCAAGCCCAGGGCGCTATATTTGGCGTGGGCCAAAGGCATAGCGGCTTGGCATTGCTGCCATGGTGCGCAGGGTGCGGCTTGGTTTGGCATTGTTGCCATGGCGCGCAGTATGCGGTTTGGTTTGGCATTGTTGACATGGTGCGCAGGGTGCGGCTTGGTTTGGCATTTGTTGCCATGGTGCGCAGTATGCGGCTTGGTTTGGCATTGCTGCCATGGTGCGCAGGGTGCGGCTTGGTTTGGAATTGTTGCCATGGTGCGCAGGGTGCGGCTTGGTTTGGCATTCTTTGCCATGATGCGCGAGATATGCGGCTTGGTTTGGCATTGCTGCCATGATGCGCAGGGTGCGGCTTGGTTTTGGAATTAGGGTTCTGTGTTGAAAAACCCTAATCTGGTATTTTGAAAAAATACCCCTATTAATTATTTACACCTGAGTTAAATGCTCTTAGTTAATGTGTTGCGGGTAACACTAGGTCATGGGGTATTACGGTTTTACCCCTTGTTTAAAAACCACCATCAACATTAAGTCCACTACTTAGCTCGGAACAGGGGCTTTGTTGCGAGGTAAGCATAAGATGGTGACAAACTATTAACAGCAAAACGTAAGGAAAATTGAAGGAGGCTTGACTGACCTTTTATAAATAGGATTTGGAATCCTTGCCCCTGGTAGTTCTGCACAAATCGGGAGGCTGGCACAATTGGTGGGCCCGGTGCAGGGCATGGAAGTTGTGCGTGCTTGCAGGCTTGACTTGGGAAACTGAGCGTGCTGGCTGGTGGGACTGGCGCAAGGTGTGCGTGCTTGCAGGCGTGGCTTGGGCGGTCATTGGGAGGTCGGCGCAAATGGTGGGGCCGGTGCAACTTGGAAGCCGTGCTTGCAGGCGTGACTTGGGCGACGTTGGGAAGTTGGCGTGAGTTGGGAAACTGAGTGTGCTAGCTGGTGGGACCGGCGCAAAGTGTAGAAACCGTGCGTGCTTGCAGGCGTGACTTGGGCGGCCATTGGGAGGTTGGCGCAATTGGTAGGGCCGGTCCAACTTGGAAACCATGCTTGCAGGCGTGACTTGGGCGACATTGGGCAGTCGCACCCTTTGTGGGCCCGTTTCTTACACGCGTGATTTTGGTAAAAGGGAAATCCTACCCTATTTCAAAGTCTTTACGCTTATATATATAAAGCCCCTTTCTCCCCATCCTGCGCTTTATTCTTTCCTCTTTTCATACTAGCGGCAAAGAGAAACCGGCTTCCAGGTATGTCTTCGAGTACTTTTCTCTCTTTTTTTTTTTTTCACGTAGGTGTAAACCTTAAGAGTAAGCGTTTCCACAATCCTTGCATATGATTTCTTGGCGTGCCTCTTGTAGAAAATATTGTATGTATGCAACCAAGGGAAGTACTGCATATATTGTTTGAACCCGTAGGAAATATTGCATATATGAATTTTCGGTCTGAAAGAAATATTTGAACCACAAGAAAATACTGCGTGTGTATTTTGAACCCGTAGAGGATGCTCCGTATATAATTCTGAACCCGAAGAACGATCATCGTAGGCGTATTTGAGCCCGTACGAAACACTGCATGTGTATTTCGAACCCGTAGGGAACCCTGTATGAATCCCAAAGAAGAATACTGTGTATACGCTTCATATGACTTCAAACCCGCGGGAAATATTGTATATATGATTTTTGCTTCTTGAAAGAAGTACCACGCGTGAGTTTTTGAACCAATAGAAAAATGCTCCATATATATTTTTGAACCCGAAGAAGGATATTGTAGACACACTTGTACCCGTATAGAATGCCGTGTATATAGTCTCGAACCCGAAGAAAATACTGCGTATATAGTCTTGAACTCGAATAAAATACGTCCTCCTTCCCCTTTCTTTTTTTTTTTTTTTTTTTGTTGGGTACGATTATGTGTCAGGGAGATAACTTCGCTTTCTCCGTTTGTTTTGTGCAGATATCTTATTACCAAATTGTTGTGAAGGAATTCGATAAGATGTTACCTGAAACAAATTTCACTTCGTCGAAGGATGCTCATAATTCCAAGCCGAACATAGATGATGAATTCTTCACTAGAGCCCTCGCCCCTGCTCAGGAGAATCACCCAGGTTTCACGCCGATTTTGCTAACAGGTGGTGAGGAT
This sequence comes from Papaver armeniacum, assembly GCA_023531295.1. Lineage (NCBI taxonomy): Eukaryota > Viridiplantae > Streptophyta > Magnoliopsida > Ranunculales > Papaveraceae > Papaver > Papaver armeniacum. The sequence goes on along the minus strand of JAJJWW010008294.1, from coordinate 230,436 downwards.
GACAGGAAGACATGTTCGGTTCGCCCAGAGAGCACCATTCGGTTCTGTCTTCATAAAGGGGTATATTCCTCTTCCAACATTGACTTCAGGATGTGTCAAAGTCCATTGCGTTCTTTTGACAGATGGGTTGAGTTCCTGGTGAGCAAGGAGCGTATAAATACCAACTTGACTCGAGCGCAGGTCATTGATGCTTTGTCAAGACTTCAGTAAATCTCCAGTTAGGAAGGACATCCCGTGCTTGGTTGCTTTCATCTCCGGATGGTGTTCGGACACCCATACAATCATATGTAGATGGGGTGAGATAACTTTCTCCTTGGAGAGTGTGGCTCTCTTCTTCAATCTTCCAGAATCGGGAATCTTAGAATCCAATTATCTCGAAAGTGAGGTGAAGATGCGGGATGACCTGGCCGCTAAGTTGGGAATTTTGCTCGGGAAAGACTCCATTGCGAAGTCGAAGGATTCTGCCCGGAAAGAGGATGAAAGGTGCCCTTACGGTTGGTGGATATCTCAATGGTTTCCGGACGAGTTGGAGCCCGAATGCAAAAGCAAATGATCTTCATGTCGCAGCATTTTTGGCTCTCTCGATTGTCCAGAGACATTTTTGATGACGGTTCGGCAAGAAAGGAATAAGACCGGAGTTGCTAGAGATTCTTTGTGAAGTTGGCAAAGGGTTAAGTTCTTCCCATTGGCAAGTTGTTCCTTGGTTCCCTGTATGTGCATCTGGATCACCTAGTAGCGAACATGCAAGTTTCGAATGGTTTCATGAAAGTGGATTCATATGTGCACGTTGCTTTTCTACAAGTCTGGCTATGGGAGCACTTTGAGAAGTATGCTCCGAAACCGCTGCCTTCGCTTCCCCGTGAGTTGGGGGCTCTCGAATTCTTCGATGGGTGAACAAAGGCCCAAGAGTTGGTGTGAGCTTGGTTAGTTTTCTTGATAAGTTGCATGAAATCAATTTTCGTCCATGGGGGCGGTCCATAAGTCGGTGACTCAAATGGACACCTTTGCTTCTCGCTCCGCTCACGTCTTTGTCTTCGATGACGATTTGAGTGTTGGTGAAAACCCGTTCATTCGTAGCTGCTCGCCGGTTATATACCGTCTTTCTTCGTGGGGTCTTTCCAGATAGCCGCTTATAATATTGACCGTGTTGCTCGTCACATGGGTTTCGATCAAGGGGTGCCTCTTGTTTACCGGCCGGTGATCCCTAAGGATTCATTGCGTGTCGCCCTTGACACCAGTGCCCTTGAGCCGGGTATCCATCTTCCCTTCTTTCAAATGGGAAGAGTAACTTCGACGACCTTCGGCTATAATGAGTTTTGGTGCGACGAGTTTATTATGATCCGAGATTTTGTGAATAACGTGGTGGAAAACGTTCGTTGCAAACCTTCCCCAGCAGTTTTGAAGAAGTATCCAATGTTGAGAGATCCCAAGCGAAAGTTGCCTACCAATTCGGAAAGTCCCCAGGCCAAAGAACGGAGAATGAAGAATCGTGCTGGCGGGTTCCGGACGGTTTCATAAGATCCTCCCACGGCTCTTGTGTCTTTCAGTTCTTCCAATAACCAGGTATGTGTCGCCTCTTCATTGGTTTGTCTCAAAACACGTGAATTTCGGCTGAGAACATGTGTCTTGTTTCCTTCAGGGCTTCGGTAGTGTTAATGCTTTCGCTGCCCTTGCACGTTGCCAAGAGACGGCGGTTTTCTTTAAGGAATTCCGGCGGACCGAGCCTACTCATAGCGGTGATGAGTCGAGAGAAAGAATAAAGTTCAACAAGTGAGAGTGATTCCTCCGGCGACCTTGGTTCTTCTTCGGGAAGTGGTTCGGTGAGTTTCGCGCTTCTTTTCTTTCTTCTTCTTCTTTCTTCTTTTGAAAAAATGTCTAACTCAAGTTTGCAGGAGGAATCCGGTTCGGAGGACGATTCTGGGGTGGAGTCACATGAAAACTTGCCTTTGGCGACCATCGCCGGTGACTTGGAGATGGGAGTTAGCCAATTGCCGGGCACAGACGTGGTTCAAACGGTGGATGATTCTCTGATGGTTATTGCCGTAGACATGGAAGAAGACCCTTTGCGAGTCGTGGGGCCACTTGCAGGCGCCATTTTTGATCCCCGTACTTGGTTCCTTATCCGAGTCATGTCTTGGTTGGCGGCTTTAGCGTCTTGGGCTAAGCATGAGGCGTTGTACACGAGAATGGGGAGAAGCACGGACATATGGCTACAACCAAGAAAGTCACTAATCGATTTGCGCTGGTTAAGCGTGTGGAAGAGGCTTTATCTTCCATCGAGGATATGCGTGAGGTGACTGGTCACACCGTTTCGAAGACGTTATTGCCGATCGGGAGCACCATCGCGACGTGTGTGTAGAAAAGGAGTTCAACACTTCGTGGTTTGTCGAAGGCCTTGCGAGATCCAAAAGTTGAAAAATGCAGCAATCGAAAGCCTTTCCGCCGAGGAGATTGCCCGACAGAGATGGAACTCGAAAAGCTTTCCAAGATGTTGACTATGAAGAGAGCGGCTCTTGAAGACGCAAAGTTGACTTTCTCCAAGAAGAGCAGACTTCTGGACGATTTTCCTTGAACGTTTCTGTTAAACTTTCATTTAGGTTCTTTTTTTTTTTTTTTTTTTTCAAAGACATATTGGATGTCCGGTTCAAAACTTGATCTTTGATAGACAAATTGGTAGCTTTTTAGGGTATTGGATTATTTCTGGATGAATGGTTTTGATAATATGACTCGATTATGTTTTGGGAAAAGAATATTGCTTTTATGAAAGTGTGTGCTAGCAATAGGCACAAGACTCGGTAGTATGATGGTTTTACTAAGAACCTAAAAATAGATTGTATATCTTGCCCGATCTGAATTTACTCACTTCATGGGTTTTGCGAACACGCCCCTCTCCATGTAAAAGGCGGTTTTGATGGCGGTTTCTTTGGTAGCATCGCCAAACAAGTCCCCCGATCGGCCGGTAGCATCTTCGGCGATTGAGTAATATCATCTTTAGCAAGTCCCCGCTTTCTTGTGTAGTTTTTACAACTAGTAACCGGTCGTCTGGTAGTTGAGTCGGATTGAGTCGCCTTCCCCTACCATCTTGACATCTGGGTCGAAGAACGAGATCGACAATCTGATATTGTAGCCGATAGATCAATCCTCCCACTGTGGTCGCCAATTGTTTATGGGTAAAAATCGTTTCTCCCGATTTCGGTAGTTTCGGTAGGTGAGTGAGAAACTGGTTCAAACCCTAAACAAATGTGCTGCACGTGAGCACTTTATAGATTCGAGAGATCAATCTGTACAAGTCCCGCCTAAACCAATAAATGGCCGTTCCGGACTTGCTTCGGTCACAAAGTGGAGGAGAAGGGTTGATTTGGGGAGGGAAGCAAAGAAAGGTGTTGAGACCCGAGAATAATTCTAGGAGAGTAGCGTCTCGAGTTGTATCGTAAGTAGAAGCTTGGGAAGCTTGCAAGAGATGAAAGCTTTTGGGAGAGCTTGCAAAGTTGCCTTTCTGAGAGTGTAGTATTTTTCTCCTGACCGAGACTTGTTGTCTGGTGGAAATAGGTAAGGCCTATTTATACAAGTCGAGATTGAAACGTACCCTGGCCTCATGAAGGAAGAGAGTAAAGGGTGAAATAATGGGAGGAGGTGGTAAACGCATGGTTTAATGGGTGAAAACGTTTTTCACCATTATTTCCTCTTTTATTTTGACCGCTTCATTCCTTTTAACGCTTTCTTAATGTGAGCGTAGTGTACGTTGCATGCTGTGACCGCCAAACCAAAACCCTAAAGAAGCATCCCCCAGTTTGTGTTGATGTCTCGAGTGTTGGTTGCATCTTGAGTGCAAGTGGCGCTGCTAGTGGCGCATGTGGCATGTGCGGAATGCCTTGGTGGTAGGTTGCACGGTTTGCAAGTTAGGTTACCAGCGTGTGTGTTTGGCATGTGCGGAATGCCTTGGTGGTAGGTTACACGGTTTGCAAGTTAGGTTACCAGCGTGTGTGTTTGGCATGTGCCAATGGCATGTGCGGAATGCCTTGGTGGTAGGTTACACGGTTTGCAAGTTAGGTTACCAGCGTGTGTGTTTGGCATGTGCCAATGGCACGTACGGCCATGTTGACCTAGTTGCAAGTCTTGCAAGCCTAGGGCGCTATATTTGGCGTGGGCCAAAGGCATAGCGGCTTGGAAATATGGCCTGCGGCACGTGTTGGCATGTGCCAATGGCACGTGCGGCCGTGTTAACCTAGTTGCAAGTCTTGCAAACCTAGGGCGCTATATTTGGCGTGGGCCAAAGGCATAGCGGCTTGGAAATATGGCCTGCGACACGTGTTGGCATGTGCCAATGGCACGTGCGGCCATGTTAACCTAGTTGCAAGTCTTGCAAGCCTAGGGCGCTATATTTGGCGTGGGCCAAAGGCATAGCGGCTTGGAAATATGGCCTGCGACACGTGTTGGCATGTGCCAATGGCACGTGCGGCCGTGTTAACCTAGTTGCAAGTCTTGCAAGCCCAGGGCGCTATATTTGGCGTGGGCCAAAGGCATAGTGGCTTGGAAATATGGCCTGCGACACGTGTTGGCATGTGCCAATGGCACGTGCGGCCGTGTTAACCTAGTTGCAAGTCTTGCAAACCTAGGGCGCTATATTTGGCGTGGGCCAAAGGCATAGCGGCTTGGAAATATGGCTTGCGACACGTGTTGGCATGTGCCAATGGCACGTGCGGCCATGTTAACCTAGTTGCAAGTCTTGCAAGCCTAGGGCGCTATATTTGGCGTGGGCCAAAGGCATAGCGGCTTGGAAATATGGCCTGCGACACGTGTTGGCATGTGCCAATGGCACGTGCGGCCGTGTTAACCTAGTTGCAAGTCTTGCAAGCCCAGGGCGCTATATTTGGCGTGGGCCAAAGGCATAGCGGCTTGGCATTGCTGCCATGGTGCGCAGGGTGCGGCTTGGTTTGGCATTGTTGCCATGGCGCGCAGTATGCGGCTTGGTTTGGCATTGTTGCCATGGTGCGTAGGGTGCGGCTTGGTTTGGCATTTGTTGCCATGGTGCGCAGTATGCGGCTTGGTTTGGCATTGCTGCCATGGTGCGCAGGGTGCGGCTTGGTTTGGCATTGTTGCCATGGTGCGCGGTCGCGGCTTGGTTTGGCATTGTTGCCATGATGCGCAAAGATATGCGGCTTGGTTTGGCATTCTTTGCCATGATGCGCGGTGGTGCGGCTTGGTTTTGGAATTAGGGTTCTGTGTTGAAAAACCTAATCTGTATTTTGAAAAAATACCCCTATTAATTATTTACACCTGAGTTAAATGCTCTTAGTTAATGTGTTGCGGGTAACACTAGGTCATGGGGTTTTACGGTTTTACCCCTTGTTTAAAAACCACCATCAACAGAGGGTTAGTACCATTGAACCTCGGGAAATCTACTTTTGGTGTACGATTAAATTTACCATTGGAAGGGGGACTGAAGCTTTTGATGAGCTGACGAAGGTCATTGAAATTTTGAGGATGATAAACAGCAGATGAACCTGGATCTGGAATGTGATTTGAATCCTGATGTTGATTAGACTCAAGTAGATTTAGAATAACACTAAGCTTTGAATCCAAATTACGACGGAGGTCTGTAGAGATCCAATCTCATCTTTGATTTCGATCATAGAAGCCGAATTGTGAGTAACAGCGGTAGTGATTTCGTTAAGTTTTTCTTTGGTAGCCATGGTTACAGGTTCCAGGATGGATTCTGGTACCAATTGTAGTGTACTAATGTACAACTACAAGGATTAGATCAAGATAACTAGCAACAAGTTGCTTTCTCTCTGCAAGCACAGCCTAACTTTCAAGATTGAAAGCAAAAATTAGTTTTCATTGATTGATTTTCTCCTGAGTACAATCATTGGTCTTTTAAGGGACAATCCTGATAACTGTATCCAACAGCTATAAACACATCAAGCACATTACTGCTTTCTAGGAAATAACCAAATAACCTAACGTTAATTCCACCCCTGACTGACTCAAGTTACCCCTAAAGTAAAAGTAATTCAGAAATACAATTTAAAGTTAAAAGTAACTTGCAGGATCATGAAATTTTACTGGACTTTAGGTTCCGCACTTGGGAGAAACCTCCAAGGTGATTCATTACTAGGGGTGTACATACCCTACCCATATCCACCATTTCTACCCTACCCGTCACTATTTTACCCGAACCGTACCTTACCCGCCGTTTGATGGGTAGGGTGACGGTTAGAAATTTTTTTATCTGCCGTTAAACGGGTAGGATGGCGGGTAAAGCTCGAAATTAACCTACCCTACCCCTACCCGTTAATAATGCAATGACTTAAGTATCCTTGCATTGTTTTTTTCTCATTGTATTTTTTCGTCATTTCGAAACATATCGGGGGTAAAAAGTGAAGTTGTTTTTTCCACTTATCTATTTTTTCTTCTTTCTTCCTCTTCCCCAAACCAAATCGAATTTCTTCCTCTTCCCCAAACCAAATCGAAGTTCGAATTTCAAACACAGAAAAGCCTTCTTCTCAAATCAAAGTCAACCCCAAATCTAGAAGTCGAGAACTCATTCAATTGGATATTTCGACGAAACCCTTTCTACTGTTCTTGCTCCATCTCCGTCTAAAGTGGAATTTCAAAAGCTAAATTCAGGTTTGATTATGTTGTGAGGATTTTGATGATTTCATCCTCTGTATGTTTGATTTCATAATTAAAGGGAAGACAAACTAGTCTTAATCATCCAGTAGATCTCATGCTTTTACTCTTTATATTATGAAATCAAACCCTAATTCTTAATAAATGAGATTTTATGAAAACTTAACATGCATGTTAACCGATTGATGAAATTTCTCATAGGAATTTAGTTTTCATGTTAACCCACTGAACGGTGCATGTTTGGTTCTATTTCTAAAAGAGAAAATCTGTGAGCCTGAAAAAGTGCGTCTTGGAAATTTTGTTGTTTAGCATAGTTAACTAGGGTAGGATTTATACTGAGAATGCTGTGAATGAGTCTGTTATACCACATACGAGAAGGAAGATGCTATTATCTTTCACAAACTATGTTTCGCTTGACATGTATAATGATTTTGTTTGATGCAGGTCGTTTTAGCAGCCAATGACTTACCTTCAATCAATGATGTAACATACACTGAATTGGTGGAGATCATTGCAAAGGTGGGGACAGTGCCATTGGATTGTAAAAACGCTTTTATACCAAGTATTTTTGATTCTAGTGCTTTTGGTGTTTTTTATGCAGTTAAAAGATGAGAATGGGAAACTTGTTGGTGTTGATACTTCCAATTTACTGATTGCCAATTCTGGTAACGATTTTCCTGTAAGTTAATCAATTCCAGTTACGTTAGAATTCTATGTATTTAATATATTTATTGTGGTTAGGAATTTGCTACATTAATATGTGTTACTCACTTTTCATCTCATTTATAGGTTATTGATCTTTCAAGTGTGTCTCAAGAACTTGCGTACTTGGCCAGTGAAGCAGATTTAGTTGTCATGGAAGGAATGGTAGGTTGTTACACCAGTAGAGATTATAAGACAACGTATCAATTCTTTGGCATTTTAATTGAATTGCCCAAAATCCAAAAGCAAGTTCGGTAAAATTGTCAGAAAACTAGTTGAAACCATGAAGAACTGAAGGTAGTATATATATTGGTTGCACTGAATGCTAGTTGGTTTCTTGTGAGAGAAAATATTCTTATCACAATAGCTCCTGTACTAGGCATAACGTAAACTTTGGCCTATGATTGAATGATCCACAGGAAGAAAATAATTAGGAAAATAACGTACTAATACTAAATGATAAATAAGTCAATAAGAGCATTTGATGGATATTATGATACAGAAATAAGAAAAAAAATCAAATTAAATCAATCCCAGAAAAATTAATGTTTGTTGGTTTGAATGATTTATCAGAAACCAGTCATCCAGTCTTAGACTTCTGTGGGGTCTCTGGCCCTTGACATGTAATATTTGGCTAAAGAATTGGATTCTTTAGAAACTATAATTCATGTTTCATTTTGCATGCAGGGCCGTGGAATTGAGACTAACCTTTATGCTCAATTTAGATGTGATTCCCTCAAGATTGGAATGGTAACTGTCTATTGCATTTTGTTTCCTCAACTTCCATTAATGTATGTTCTTCAGCTATTGTTTCTAGTTCATGTATATATATATCCCCTCTCATATCTTGCAGGTGAAGCACCCCGAGGTCGCCCAATTCCTAGGAGGGAGACTCTATGACTGTGTTTTCAAATTCAACTAACTTCAGATTCATTGAGATAAGAACACTTGCCATTATTTCCTGTACGTTTAATGTTTGTTGCTAAAACACATTGTATTATTTACTCTTATCCATTCTCATGCAAGGTGTATTTTAGACTATGAACATCATATACGTCTCTACATATTTCTCGATTGGCAGCACGAATCTTGTTTCACAGCTTTACTCTTACCCGAACCTACGTTGGTCTTGAATACTAATAATATTGGGTAATAAAAAATCAACGGAATGGCAGTTGCCCAGGACTTATAGTATAGTACTTGTTAGAGCCGAGTCTGAGATTTGAGTATATCATAATTGATTTTTTTGCCACCTGCACCTCCTAATGGTTTACAAGTTGTTATTACCTGCACCAGCTTTTGTCATATCTTTCTTATTGGTAATAGTCGTTGATTTCTTATGCTACAAACTTTATTGCAGATTCTTTATTGTTAATACCCTGTCTTGTCCTAATTCATCTTGTGGAACTCTTGGTACATGGAAATGCATAAATACAACCTTTATTTTGTTTTATTGCTTCTATATTGTGTAAGTGAAGACACCAAATATTACAATGACTCTCTTACACTTCTCAGCAGTGTGAGACACACTATCACAAATACGTTTCCCACACACTCACTCACACTGACACATTTATGCTATTAACATACACTGTAATTGATCCGATTTTCGTTTTTATGTTGTGCTTTGCGCCTTCTGGCATTGAGATGGAAGTTTCCACATGGAAGTTCATGTTTATCTGCCTGCGAATAGAAATTCCATTGCGCTTTTAGATTTGTTGACTCAATAATTAAAGTCATTTCTGCCATGTATTTGACACCTTATTGTCAACCTAAACTTAATTTCCATGTATTTTCTTGTCTTATTATGTCATGGTTACATACACAGGTCTTTCATTTTAATACTGATATCAAAACAAATTATCTTACCCCTCCAGGGACATACATGTGTATATGCTTGCTCTCTCCCTAGTATCAGCAAGAGAATCTAACAAGAGATAATTTGTATGCAGATTTATTTGGTGATCTTAGTACTTAATCCATCATCGTAGATGATGATTGAAGAAGAAGGTCAATATGAAGAGCTTTTGGTGATGATACTGCTATATGAAGAACAAGGTCACATGAAGAACATGGAATTGGGCTGGGATTCATCGTCTATTTTGAAAAGAATAGAACTCGTTTCTTGAGACTACAAATGGCTTTGTGCCTAGCAGGATGTTTTTGTTTGTTCATTTTTTCCTAGTTAGATTGGCAGTACCATTGGGTACATACTTAGATAGGCTGACTCTTATTTACTGTGTTGTTGCAAGATTATTTTTTTCTTTTGGGGATCAGTTTTTGTATACACAGAACTGACAGAAGGTAGTAACTACTAGTAGGAAAAACAAAAAGACAAAAAAAAAAAAAAAAAAAAAAAAAAATGGTTATACCCGCCACCCTATCCTACCCGACCCGTCACTGGCGGGTAAAAAAATTCTTACCCGCCATTAAACGGGTAGGGTGCGAAATAGGCCATATCTTACCCACCCTACCCGTTGTGCAGCCCTATTCATTACAGCTTCTCCAACTTTTGTACAGATATGAACATGTGAAGTGATTATCTTCATTAAATATGGCTTCCTTAGAGCGTCCACAATGGACGAGCAAATGATGGAGTAAAACTATATTTACTCGAAAATTCAATCGCAGTGGAGTTGAGTATAACTATATTTAGTTGGAAGAGAGTGTGATCCGAAGTAAATTTGGTTTATAGTCTCGACTAAAACTGAATTTAGTCGAGCGCAACTTCAAAGTACATCTTGTACTGGGCGGAAATTAAAATTACGTTTGAGTTGGGGCTCAACTTGAATTTACGTTTGAATTAAAAGTTTGAATTGGGGCGCAACTTTAAGTTACGTTTGAACTGGGGCGTAGATTTAGGTTACGTTTGAATTGGGGCGTAGCTTAAGTTGCGTATGGACTGGGGTTAGGGCGCAGCTTTAAGTTAGTTTGAATTTGGGCGTGATGTGGTTTTAAATTGTTGTTGTAGAAAGTGGTAGTAAAGTTCGTTCAACTCGGGCTTGTAAAGATTTGGTTTCAGAATTTAATAATAGAAAATATATACAAAAGGGTTGTCACAATATCGAGAGATACCAGGACTCAGGATTCTACCATAAAATTCATTCATGTGATTCATATATTTATTCTAGACAATTATAGCTCAAATAATAATAAAATATTGACTCTATGTTTTGCCAAGGTAGATTTTTTTAAAAGCAACGACTGTATATCTAAAGCATGGGATATCAAAAGACTTAACCTAAGTATAACCCATCAATTGAAATCACAACCATTCAATAAAAACCATAAAACAATTAACAATCCATGCAAAAAGTCATGAAAGAATTAAATATAATTACCACACGCATGAAACATGGCTTCCTCCGTCATCCCAGTGTTGGGGTTTAGCTCCTCATGTCGAAAACACGTTCAAAAGATTTTTCCATTGCTCAAAAGGTGTTTACAAAGGGGAAGAGACTCAAAAGGAATACAACAGATCAATCGCAACGTTTATATTTGTTGCAGAATAACAGTTACAAAGGTAACAGGAAGAATAAGACTGCTACAAATAAGACTGTCTTCTCTGTCGTAGTTTTCGCGACTGTCCTTGTTAGTTCAATGTTCTTCGTCCCTTTCTTCTTCAGCAGCAGCAGAGAACTTCTCTGCAATTATTGTTCTTCGCTCCCGAGCCCTCTGTTGGCTCTCCCAACTCCCCGAAACTCTCCCAAAAGTCTCGACAGCCCCTGTTTAGGTCTTATAGCTTCCTATTTATACACAGCAACCAAAAATCCTAGAATATCTTTGTTTCTCTTCTCCCAAAAGTCTCGGTCTTTTTCTTCCCTCTTTTTTGATATGACGAGATGTACTTCCTCTTTTTAGTTTCTACGGGACTTACCATCCCTGTTTAATGTAGGAAATACCATATAGTCCTAAAAATAAAATATATGTATCAGTCTAGTCCATTTGACCCAGTCAATTGTCTGTTTGGTCCTATTTGGTAATATAAATTATCATTTGGTCCTAAAATTATCATTTGGTCCTACGCTGATGTCATGGATGATGTAAATGTCACCCTGTAGTGGCAGAAATACCCTTTTGGATAAGGACCATATATATAGTCAAAAGTAGGAGAGAATAAATCATTATCAGATTTACTTTCTCTCTCTATTTTTCAGATCTAGAATTTCTCTCTCTTTTTCTTGGTTTTTTCTTCCTGCTAGATGCTAACAATGGCGTCTCCACTTTCTTTTCTTTCTTTTTCTTCCTGCTGCTACTGTAACAATGGTGATTCGAACGTGAAAATCATGTTTATTTGTTGTTCTTTGTGGTTGTATATGATGAAAACGATTTACATCATACTCATCCGTCGTCGTTGTTGAAGAAGATGAGTTTTAGGATTTTTTTTTCCCATTGATGTAAGAAGAAGAAAAGGACGAAGAATAAAAAGACGAAAAAGAAAAAAAGAAAAAGATGAAGAAGATAAAGACGAAGAAGATAAAAAATACTTTTTGTTTTGAAGATGGAGATGAAGTTTCATCGAACAAATGAACTATCACTTCTGTTTTGAAGATGAAGACGAAGATGAAGATGAGTTCACCTCTTGCATTGTTTTGTATGGACTTCATTCCCGAATGAAGTCGAGTTTTTGTATGGACTTCATTCCCGGAATGAAGTCTTTTTTTTTACTCTTCATTGTTTTGTATGGACTTCATTCCCGGAATGAAGTCGAGTTTTTGTATGGACTTCATTCCCGGAATGAAGTCTGCTTTTTTAGGTTTTTGAATGGACTTCATTCCCGGAATGAAGTCCTGCTTTTTTTAGGTTTTTGTATGGACTTCATTCCCGGAATGAAGTCTGCTTTTTTAGGTTTTTGTATGGACTTCATTCCTGGAATGAAGTCTGTTTTTAGGTTTTTGTATGGACTTCATTCCCTAATGAAGTCTGTTTTTTTTAGGATTTTTATGGACTTCATTCCGGGAATGAAGTCATTTTTTTAGGTTTTGTATGGACTTCATTCCTGGAATGAAGTCTGTTTTTTAGGTTTTTTATATGACTTCATTTCTGCTTTTTTTTTTATTTTTGTATGGACTTCATTTCTGGAATGAACTGCTACAAGAATATATAAAAAAATTAACACGGAAGGGTACTTTTGTCAGTTTAATATTTTTAAATAATTATGGACCAAACAGTTATATGCGTTTGACCAAAGGACTAAACAGACATGGGCCCACCTAAAAAAGGACCAAACGATATTTTTCCCCTGTTTAATAGCCACAAGTCAAAACCAATCGAAATCCACGTCAATCTTCACTTAAATCTCTCCAAAAATCCTTCCAGGAACTACCGAATATAAGAAACAGAAACTCGATAATTTCTCTTCTCAGTTTGTTCTTTTCTTTCAACCCAATCCAAGTACATTCCCTGTTTAGTTACTACAGGCCCAAATCAGTCTAAGTCCATGAAAATATCCGCTCAAAACTCAATTAAACTCTGCCCAGAAATCTCCCTGCTGAATTCTATTTTTCCCGCCAGTTTTTTAGGTTTGGACGTGAAGAAGGGTGGCCCCCTAACCAGACCAGGGGTGCGAATAGCAGGTGGTCACCCCTTAGCAATTGAAGTACCCCTTATCCAAGTGAGGGGTCCGAATAGTAATTTTCTCCCACGAGCGCAAATACCACTTTTCGAGCCAATTTTCCCGCAAAAGCTTATTTCTCCAAAAACACCTACAAAGACATAAAATACCAAAATAAGCGCAAAATCGAGTGCTAACAAAATATATAATTGAGATTAAATCAGACACAGAAATGTGTCTATTAGGGCGTAACTTTATTTTACGTTTGAATTGGGATGTAACTTTAATTTACGTTTGTCTAAATTTTACTCCATATCTGTAGCGTGCAACGCCGAGTATAATCAAATTTTTATAGTTTTTAGTTTAGTTATAGTATGGTCGCACCACTGCAGTTGCTCTTAGACTTCCAAAATATGTTTGTTGTATGTAACTTTATCTCAAGGTTGCATTGTTTTTTTGTTTGATAAATATGTTTTTTAATTACGTGTGCTACGGTCTTATTTTGTTGTATTGTGATTAGGTTTTTTTTTTTTTTTTTGAAAGACATGTATCATGTGTCTAAGTCTCATCCTTCGATAATGACCTCTTATTTTAACTGTTTCTCTTGATAAATCAAACTTGTCTGTGTAAACTTGGCCGCACTGCACCGAAAACTGGCAGAAGATCGACTTTTTTACCTCAGGGATGTGAATGTGCCTCTTTATGCTTCAAGAAAAAACATCATCTTGTGAAGTAGTAGTATATTTATTTGAAAGAAAAAACAGCAGAATTTCATTAAAGCTCAAAAGGACCGATTACAACAGAAGCACACACATTAAACATGAAACCCAGACGGTAACTCAGACAACCAACTTATACACTTATGGCAAATTTCATGAAACCGGAATTCACCCTCTGCAGAATATATACTCCCTCCGTTACTTTTTAATAGGCCAGTTTTATTTTTTGAGAAAATTAAGGAAATTATGAGAACTAATCATTGAAAGTGGTCCTCTAGACACTTGTCAATAAAAGAAGTGAAGTGAGATGGTCCCATGACACTTGTCACCAAAAAGAAGTAATTGAAATGGTCCACATAACACTTGTCATCAAAAAGAAGTTAAAAGAAAAGTGGTCCCAAAAAATTAAAGTAACATTTGACTTTCCCAATTGGGAAACCAGCCTATTTTTTTTTTGTAACATTTATTTATAGAAACTGGCCTATTAAAAAGTAACGGAGGGAGTAGTATCAATGCATGATTTTAAGGCTCAAGAACTCTTGGCTTATGCTTTGAGTGGAACACCTCCAATAAAAAAATTACCAACTATAGCCGCAAAGATAATCAAACATAGCAAAAGACTTAATCCTAATTTTGGTTTTACCTCTAATCCACATACGTGGTACTGTTTCATAAGAACATTGCTAGAGATGGCTTCTGCTATGGACTTCAATGGTTCGGTTGTGATTAGCTTTGACATTTTATCAGCATACTCTTCTTTCACTTCGTAAATGATGGAGGATTCTATGACACACGACTTTGGTGTTTTCTCTAGGACATGGATCCTATGCATGTAAAATGTGCATCCCATGTCTAAGTATCCCCCTTCAATCATGACCACTTCTTTTAATCGCTTCTCATGGTTGATCTTCACAAATTTCTCCTTGTACCTTCGCGGCACTGCACCTAAAAGTAGCAAAAGATTGTTATTATTCATGTAAAAGTTTGGGTTATGGCCAAGTGGAGCCAGTTACCCCATATTGTCATTTTTTTTGAAATGGAACTAGTGCCGTTTCGGCGTTACTCCAAAAACAGTAACACAAGTAGTAAATAGCAGTGGTTGTAGAAATACCTAGAGGGAGAGCAACGTCGAGTAGAGTACCAACGCCACCATTGCCTTGAATGACATGTAGATTCTCGAAAGCACCAGGAAGCAGGACATCTCTAAGTAGCCGTGGGATGTCTGGAGAACTGTAGATGTCCCAAATCGAATCAGCTGAAGTTTGCACCTCCATCTCATATGTGATTTCTTTCCTCATTAGAGACTGCTTCTTAGGAATGTTTGTGTCAGAAGCAGATTGTTTCTTAAGAACATAATCAGCGACGACTTTCGCCATTGACTCCAACTGTATGGTTGTGATTAACTTAGACATTGCATCAGCACACTCTTCTTTCACGTCGTAGACAACAGAAGATTTAATAATGCAAGATTTCGAGGTTATTTCAATAACATGCATCCTATTCAGGTAAGATGTGCATCCCATTTCTAAGTATCCTCCTTGGATAATACTCACTTCCAGTATTCGCTTCTCGTGGTCGACGGTATCAAATCTCTCCTTGTAACTCTGAGGCACCGCACCTAGTAGTAGTAAAAAACAAATCAAAATAAAATTGAAAAATGAATCATGTAATTACGAATAAGTGTAGAAACATGTATATACCTGGTTGAAAAACAACATCAAGAACAGTACCAACACCACCATCCCCTTCAATGATATCCATTTTCACGAAGACACCAGGAAGTAGAACATCTCTGAGAAGTCTAGAAACATCGGGTGAACCGTAAACTGCCCATATTGAATCAGCTGAGGTAGCTACCTCCATATCATATCTAACTACTTTCCTCATCATTCTTTCTGTCGTCTCTAAAACACACTTTCCGCCATTGAATTAGTAGTGGGATTTCAAGTAGATCGGAGTACCGT
This sequence comes from Papaver armeniacum, assembly GCA_023531295.1. Lineage (NCBI taxonomy): Eukaryota > Viridiplantae > Streptophyta > Magnoliopsida > Ranunculales > Papaveraceae > Papaver > Papaver armeniacum. The sequence goes on along the minus strand of JAJJWW010008294.1, from coordinate 214,864 downwards.
ATTTATATGCTACAGAACACAAGGTGGATGATACTTGCTGCTCCTATGGCCTGACACTGAGTTAGTGGGAATACCTAATCCTTAAAATGCATCAATAATTGATTATAAGTTCTTGTCTGATATCCATAGGATTTAACTCTAAAGCCTAAACTAGTATATATAACAAGTGGAAGATTAGGTACTTTACCACATGACTAGGGAAAGACCACGCGAAGTCCGTGGTAATGCTCCTTAGCTCCTCCATTATGGGAGTGAAAACCATTAACAAGTCTATGGCGGACGATCAACAAGTTGCAGAACAAAAAATGTTGATATATTATATATGGCCGAATACACCAAGACCTGGGGGGCTGCTGTATTCTATCAATTTGAGTTCTTATCAAGATAGGAATTTCAGTATGTGTAAAACTAGCAATTGATTTGGTACGTATATGTTTCAAGACTGCCGTGAGGGTGTATGTGATTGGCTGAACAATATCGTTTTGCTTCTCAATTGTTCAAGCTTGGAGGTGCCATTTCAAAAAAAGCTTGAAAGTGCAACCAATACTGAAATTAGAGTACATTGGCTCCCATTTGATGACAAGTCCGTGTTTGCACTTTTCAGCGCTATCTTCGTGTTTGGACAGACTGACATTGTCGACTGTTATGTGCTGTTCTGCACTATCTAAAAATATAGATTCACAGCTGCTTTCGACTTTTCCCAACCGAAACTTGGATTTTGAAATGACAATAGTAGAACAATAGAAACATAATCTCAGAGAGTTTTCAAATGATATACAACCTCATACTAGTGGTGAAATTTATGAATTGACTTCAGGGAAAAATAGTAAATGTAATCAGTGGCTGAGTTCTACTACCGATAGTGGTGGTGTGGTAGTGATATTGCATTACACAATAAGTGATAAAGTTGTTGGATGTAAAGTATCAACTGTATTCGTGCTTCTATCAGGGACGGACCCAAGAAGTCTTAATTATTTTTCCAGTCCGGGCTAATAGCCTTGGTTGAGCATACCATTTCACTTTTTTAGGCTTTTGGGCTGTGACGGCTACCTGCACTAAAGCCCAGGTTAGCCCAGCTGTAGGTCAGTCAGTGCTCGTGCCTCGTGGTAAAATTTGAATTTGGGCATGAATGACTTCAGGGGTAAATCAGTAAATGTAATTAGTGATGAACTTGGACAGGTAACTCGTGACTCTGCACCACCGATTTAAAAAGTCATACTGCAGCCGCTTTTGTGATTCGGATTACTAGGGTTTTAACAATGAGACACGATAGCATTCGTTGGATTTATAAGTTAGGGTTTCATGTAACACAAGATCAGCCGTAGATTCAATTATGGATTCTATAAATACATAAGAAAAAAATTGGGGATCCACGTATCTTTTCTATCTTCCTCTCTAAACTGTTGCCGCATACAATGGTTTCCTCGTCTTTGAGTCAATTCAGAAATGCACTAGACTTGAAGGGGCAGTCTTTAATCATTCAGGATTCACATCAAGATAGAAATCTCAATCATATTAAAGAATCGATTATATTTTTTTTCTCGATTCTAATTTTTATATATACATGAATTGAGATTTCTAACTTGATGTGGACAGCCTGCCTCCCCAAGTTTTGTACAGATCTGAACAAGTGAAGCGATTGATGGTTCCTTATTACCTTCGAATATACGTCTCCCATTTTATTCTATATAGAGGTTGCATTACTGTTTACGGTATTTTATTTTATTTCCTTAATTGCTATTGCCAGACTTCATAGTTGATTTTCATTGTTGTTTTGGGGATAGCTTGTTTCCAGGACGGACATCCTCTGAGATCAAGGTGACTCCCCAAGTAGCAAACCGGATATAGAGATGCAGTTGTTTTGGGGGTTCATCCTCAATTGGTTGAAGCTCTTGTATTACAAGTTCTTTAATCTTTGCTCTTTGTTTTTATATCTCACCCTATTGTGCGGTTTTTTTTTTTTTTTTTTTTTTTGATAAACAAGGAACCTTTTCATTAATGGGATTTCAAGGTTACAATGAGTTTAAGATCGAAAATAAGAGAATACAAAGTAACAAGAACATACCGTAAGAGTACAATACCGAGAAATCCGACAAGAGAAAGAGAAGGATTACCGGAGTAAGACAAATACAAAAGATGAATAAGATCCGATTAAATCGGAAGAAGGATGGTTTTTCTCGGAATTAAATTCCAACCATTTAGTTTGTTTTTCTTCTTTAAAAAGAAATGCTCCCAAAGTAGGAGTGATTTGCTCAAATCTCTTATAACTAGTGATGAAGCTTCATCGTCGTCAAAAAGACCACCTATGGAGATTCCGTCGCCGAATAAGTTGATGATGAAGATTCCGATGAAGATTCCGTCGCCGGAGACAACCAAGATGAAGATTTCGTCGTTGGAGAGCATGGAGAGCATCACTATTGATCTTAAAACCCAACCCAATAACCAAGAATCGCCATTAAAGCGAAGACAAACCTCAAAAGAGTAGATAAAACCACCAAAACGGTTAATAAAACATAATAAAAAACCAAACTAATCTACTAACTAACCTAGAAAGCAAGGAAAAATGAAGAAATCTGGAGATGAACTAGTACGTTTCATGGTGTTGCCATTTGGTGAGCAGCCTTATTTGTTCTTGCCATGGTGTTGATTCTCATGGCTTCTTATATTTCCTTTATTCAATCTATAAAACAGTCATTTTAATGGTTGTGTAATTAAATCGATAAATCCACGGAATTATCTCCGGTATGTGCAGAACATTGGAACTTTGATAGATGAGACTTTCTTTTGTTTTAATTTAATAATAAGTGTTGTTACATGAAACACGAGATTAGATTAAGAAATCCTAATTTAGGACCAATTTTAAAATGGAAATTAGAAATCCTTTGGTTATAATTCTAGCTTTTGTGACTACTAGATGACCGATGAGAAATTTAAGGTTCATCTTTTTTCTATTTGAATGAAATTGCAGAAGCAATTGACGTAATTCGATTGATGTCATGGAAATTTCAAAGAAGTTTAAACTGGAAATTTATTTCTCTAATTGTGTTTGATTGAAATTTTTGAGCAATTTGTATAATTATCTCAGATTGTATCTCAATCTCATGAAATTCTTATATCAAAAAAATCAATTTTAATTTTCCTGCACAAAGTTTAATTTTAATTTTAAGATTGTATCTCAATTTTAATTTTCCTGCACAAAGTTTGTGACTGACAGAATGCAAATTTCCCATCACATAGAAGGCCTCCCTTTGGGTCGGCCAATTAGGTGATTCGGGTAGAAAATCCATAGGTGTGAAGCATTACTGGGAGGGAGTGGCAACAAAAGACGATCTTAGGAGCCTACATGCCTGGTGGATGTATTCCGGCGTAACTGCCCAATGGTGGTGCATGCTTTAGAAAAAATACCAAGTAACTCGTGACTCAGGGTGTCAGAGAGCTCCCCTGCATGCCTAGGGCGTGAATGCTTTACAAACACCAGTGCTAGAATTGTCTGAAATGTATTAGAGTGTTGGATCTCGGTCAAGATTTATAATTAGAGACAGAATTAAGAAAAGTGGCTTGAATTCCAACGGGATATGAGTCATATGACAGAAATATGTTTTTGCTGGCAACACTAAAAATGTTACTTAAATTGATCAGCCAACAAGTAATCCATGAAACCAATAAAACTACTCCTGCCAGCCAACAGGGAATTGATAGAAATAGAGTTTATTTATTCTAACAATTCTTTACGGACTCTTTTGACCACCACAAAAACCGACACTCACATGGATAACAGATCCCATAGCATTCAGGTGGGATTCACCTCGGTTTTTTATATCAGTTTTGGTGTTGTTTTTCTCCTGTGGTATTACTAAATCACAACTCAACTCTACACTATGAAAGCTACGTATCTCTTAACTCCAGCAAATATCTATAGGACACTCCTAATTATACAAGTTGTTACAATCTTATACATGTCCATAATTCTATACATTATCGCCAACAACAATTCAACAGGAAATTCTCTTGGGCTTTGAAACAAAATAATGTCTCTGCAGATCTTTCAACCTTTCAAGCAGTTCCTTGAATGTTGGCCGGCATTTTGGGTCACTAAAGGTGCCAAGTGAGATTAAACTTAAATTATGTAAAGTGCAAACAGAAACAGAATCAGTTAGATTTAAAGCATGTTGTGTTAAATAAGCACCTGTGCCAGGAATTCTCGATTAGAGACGCCCAGTGAGGGTTAGTGTCATTTGGTATCTCGTTGCGTTGGTCCATGAATCCTACAGCAGCAACCACCTACACAATTCACCTCCTGAACCGTAAACAAAATTTGAAAGATAGTGACAGGACTGAATGAAAATGACTCGTGTCGTGAAAAAACATACCTGCATCTGGTTCAGGCCTTCCCATGGGATTTTTAGCGTCGCAAGCTCCCATAGTATAACTCCAAAGCTATATACATCAGACCTAAGTTTCCCATGTATTAGTTAATCGAATGTACAAGTTTCTAGAGCACGAGAAATGGAAGAGTGACATCATAATAACATTGAAATTAGAGAACCTAAATGCCTACTTCTCATCCGCTGGCTCGTTACGAATTACCTCTGGAGCCATCCACTGTGGCTGCACAACAAAATCACATGAAAAAGTGGTTGAACTCTCAACTATAGACACCATATTATATGAGTGTTTTAATCAATCAAACGTATCGCATAGTATAAAACTAAAGGAGCAGGAAAAGAGGGAATTAAGGGAACAAAATAAGGAATAGAAAAAATTAAAGCAATGCTATGAGTCTATGATGTGTCTTACCGTTCCATGTGCAGTACTTGTTGTTAGAAATGTTGCATGTTTGAGTCGTGAGAGACCAAAATCACCAACCTAACAATGAAAACAATATCAAGGAGGTTAATGAATGATTTTCCCTTCTCCATATTATCATATTATCCGTATCTCAGAAGACAGTATAATAAGTACCTTCACACTCCAGTTCTTATCAACCAAAAGATTTGATGACTTCAAATCACGGTGAATAATTGGTGGGTTGTGATGATGAAGGTAATTCATACCTCGTGCCTACAAAAGAGGTCCACCCAGAAAAAATATTTTTCATTTAAAAATCTGGTTCCTAATTGATTTTCCTGTTTAGAAATTGTTGCAAGGAATTGAACAATACTCACAATGCCCAAAGCCATGAGAACACGCCGTCTCCAATCTAATGTAGTAGTAGTGTGAAGTCGAAGTAGTTGGAATAAGCTTCCACTACAAATAAGAAGGTTGTTCGCCCAGTAAGTAGAATAATATGAAAGGTAAACTATCCAGTAAGCAAACAATGGAAAAAGGTAAAAGTAGAGAATGAACCTTGGAAGGAACTCAGTCACAATACACAGATGCTTAGGTGAATACACTGCCCCCATAAAGAGTACCACGTTTGGATGCCTGAGCCTCTTCATCAGTAATACCTTCATATTTAACATATACTTTTAGGCATAGAAATTTAAACCAAGTTCATATATAGATGACAGAAATCTGAAACCGCAGCAACAGATTCACAACGAATTTCTTAAACAATATCATTATTAGATGATAAAACTTAGCTTGAGCTCATAAACAAACCTCTTGTCTGAAGGAACATAGCAAGTCTTTTGAGTATTCTAAGCTGGAAAGTACTTTGATTGCAACATCCTACGATAAAAGCATACGAGTTTCTTTTAACAGCTTGATGGAATACAATCCCTATTAATGTTAATTTTCTTAAGTGACAATGTAGTCTGACAGAGAAATGCTTTATCAATGTGAATTTTAAAATGCGGTACTTTGATAAAGAAATGTAGCTAGATTTCAAGAAGGAAAGATAAATATACCGTGCCACACCACAGACCACGATACACAGTTGCACATGAACCTGAGACCCAACAACAAGATATTATTAGATAAGAAAAAAAAAAAGACTTCATAGAAGTTGATAAATTATCATAGAAGTTGATAAATTATCACAGAAGTAAATGCTTTAGAAATAATGTAAATATTTCCTACCTCGCCCAATCTGTTCACCGAATGACAAATTGTTCAACGAGATATCATAATTCAAGTAGTCTGTTTCCATATAAAATTTACGACGAGGACTGCTACTACTATTACTACTACTAGTACTACCACTACCCATGTTACTTGTTCCTTTACTGTTAGTGGAGGAGGACAAAGACCTAGAGACTTCATTGCCACCCGCACCCTGCAACATTCTTTGGTTTTCCCATGACCATAATATTCCTTTCACTCTAGAAGTTACAATCTTGTAGACACCAGTCTTACTTGCACCCTTGTCATCAGCAGAATCTCCAAAAGGATTCCTTGGGCATACGTTATTAAGGGAAGCATCCACCCTATGATCAGAGAGAGTGGCTTCCAATGTTTTCCTTTTCGATCTCGATGTCTGATACAAAGATGTGTTAATATATATAGAGAGAGAGGGAGAGACGCACACAAAAGGAAGAAGAGATGGTTTAGATTTTGAATAGATAAAACCTTACTAATTTTAATATCATCGAACGTATGATTGGTTTCAGACATATGTGCCAGGGATCAAAAACAGGTCTAGTTGTTGTGAGACCACTATTACGCAGCCAACTAGAGCTAGGATAAGAATCTTCTTTTAAAGGTTTTGTACCGAGAGAAATTGGTTCTATGGCTTCTTGAAAAGATTCAATAGCAATTGATAAACAAATAATCCCAACCAATCTACCACTATCATCATGTAATGGGGCAGTGGTCCCAAGTGCTTCAAATAGTCGGCCTTGTTTATTCCTGACAGGAAAAATCCCTGTCCAGTTTTCCCCTGAGGCATTCCTTTGAAGTATTTCATTCGATACATTGATGTCTTGCTCCTCAATTATTAAGCCATTGATATTCTGACCAAGAGCTTCAGATGCAGAGTAACCATAAATTTGTTCAGCCGCTCTATTCCTGGAATAACATAAAAAAAAGAAAAAGTTAACTATATTTACATGGGGAAGTGTATTATTATGTTACGCTGCGTAAATTGTAATGTGTCAACTGAATTTTAAAAAAAAAAAAAAAAAAAAAACATCATTCTGAGCTCAAATTGGGTGTCTTCCTAACAATCCCCTCATTTGTTACTTTCTTGGTTTCTTCTTTTAGGTAGTCCATCCCAAACTAGAACACTCACCAGTAAATTACCAGACCTTCTTGATCAATAATATGGAGTGCCTGACCCAATGACTGCAAGATACTCAAATACTGGTTATTTGTGAAATTTATACTTCCTCGTGGAGGATTATTTGGATGATTTAGGCTACTAATCTCCCTGTGTTTACCCATTCCCCTAGGAATGGCAGAACTTGATTCCTCAGTTACTGTTGACTGAGATTGATCAAATCCGATCCCTGGTCTGTTTGAGTGAAGGATTAATTCTGACATGCTTTCTTTGAGGTTGGCATCCCCAGCTTCCAGTTCTTGAATCTTCTTCTGCAATTGCTGTGCCAGTCGAATGTCCATATTACTGGGGCTAGACTTTTATATAATAACACTTAAAGCGGAACTCATAAAAGAAACATTAAGGTTGTTTATATAGTAGTAGATTCTCTTTCACAAATCATTGTCGACTCCTAATAACTTGATAAGGGTAATGGCATTCTTTGAAATTAAAGTTCCAACTTCCAACATTCCAATATTAATATCACTAGTAGGTTTGGACACTAGTATCAGCTTGCCTTCTGCGCAACTGTTTGTGCAGAAACAGAAACATGCAAATATATAAATTAACAAAGGCCGGTCTTTACTAGCATATGAAACAAGGTTTTAATGCATGTACGACTGATGTCCCAAAGAATGCAACCCAGATATGGGAGCATTAAGATAGGACAGGATCAGAAAACAATATATCTCAGAAGATCACTTTGCACCAGAACTTGAGCATAAAGTCCATATTGTCTGACTATGTCTTTCGGAACCTAAGCTGCCACAAATAGATTTTGTATTGCGTAATAATAAAGTGTGTAGTATACCACACTCACCAGTAAACTTGACATGGGATGCAAGCAAAGACTTCGGTTGTTATTATTGAATCATGCAAGTCAGAGTAACAAAACATTTGTCATAATTACAATACGAAAATGCCATAAGGACTCGAAGTTTTAAGTTCCAAGATAAGATTCCAAGTTTAATATCAGAAGCAGGTTGGACAGTAGTATCAGATTTCCTCCACGGAAACAGTTTGACAGTAGTATCAGTTAGTCTTTTTCAGAATGGTTTGTGCCCATACAGAAACAAGGTTCAATGCATGCGTCAGAAAAATACAACCCTAGTTTGGCAAAATGTGATAGGACAAATCATATATAAATTGAAATAAGAAGAGAGAAGCTTGAACTGTCTAAAAACAAAGTACATCGCAAGATAAGCACCTGCACTAAGTACCAGCAGCTCTAAGTTCCCATTATTTGTCCACCCCTTCCCGGCGTCTCTACTAGTATGAGATGTCCTCCAAGGGACAGTTGGACAGTAGTATCATCAGTTTATCATTTCCAGAATGGTCTGTGCACATACAGGAAAATCAAAACATGGTATTACTTGCACATATATTCATGTATAGTGCGTGACAGTATGTTCATGTTAAAAATCAACACATAACTGTATATTAGCTAGCATGAAACAAGGTTTTAATGCACGTGTCAAAAAAATTGCAACTCTAGTATGGCAAAATGAGAAGACTAACCAAACAACATACCCTTCAACAATTATTTTAAACTCTAATTCATAGCACTAGTTGTCTATTTAAGAACAACTAGTCAAGGGTTAGCAAAAGTGGTTTAAGCTAGGGCTGAATTGCACTCAAGGCAGAGTTATCCTAACTACAATGGATACATGGCATCCATTGTGAGAGCAAGGCACTGAAAATGCTAGAATTAACTATCTTATCTTTTAAACATATGAAGAACAATTCAATAACAGTTGAACAACAGAACAACAGAATCAGGGTTTCATGTCAATCCCTAGTAATTGAAATTAGCCCATGATGAACAATAAAACAGATTCAATTCAAAAATAAACTAAACATGAACCCTAAAACTTAACTAAAACTGACTAGTTTCTCTTTCATCTCAAACCTCAATTTATACTCTCCACAATAATTCAAATAACAACTACATGATGACCCAAACCTGCTACTCGCTACTTGTTGAAGGATATCTCTATTTTGAAATACAAAGTGAGAAGCTTGAGCTTTCTGAAAACAAAGTACATCCCAAGATAAGCACCTGTACTAGGCGCCAGCAGCAAGAGTTCCTATTGTTTGTCCACGCCTTCCAGTGTCTCGACTTGTCAGTAATGAATTGTCAGTGATGAATTGGATAGCTTCAACTCCAGTCAAGGGATACTACCTAGAACAATTGAAACCCACCAACAAAAAAAAACCTTTAATCAAAAAATAGAAAGAAAAACTAATTTTCTTATAGACATTTTCACAAACGGTTAAACTGCACTCTGTGTTTTACCTGGATTTCACTATTAGCAGCAACATGAAGAGAAGAAAGTTAATCATAAACAGTGAATTGATTTACCAAATCTTGGGTTTCCTCTCAAAAGGCTCTCCAACACATTCTAAATCATCTGCAACTTAATCCTTGACCCATTGATTCAAATCCCCTTAACTTCTGTCAAATTTTACAGATCAGTACTACTACCATCTTCTTCATCAACAAGTGGTGGTTATGGACTTATGGTGGTGGTGGTGGTGGCGGTGGACAAAAGGTGATTTGTTTGGAGGCTGAACCGCTGAAAGGAGCGGAGAGAAATATGCCCCGATCGTCTAGTGTTTGGCAGCGGGGGTCTTGTAAGGCCTCTTCCTATGCACATGCCAAAAAAATGGTGTTTGGCATGCCAGGTGGCATGCCAAACCATTTGCGCCACTATGGGGAAACCTCTGAGCGATCGAATCCCTAGCGAGCGATATTGTCAATATCGCCAGCGATAAAGTCTTTATCGCTCGATAAAAACAATAATGTCAAGCAGATACAATGATTATCGCCAAGTAGTTATTCTCAAATCGGCTAGTTCCCCTATGGTTCCTATATATATACGTCATTTTACCTCGACGTAAAACTCACACCTCGCTTCTAAAGATATTACTCCTTTATTCTCAATTTTAAGCTTCACAATGTCGAGATCCAATGAAGAAAGGGATATTATTATGAATATGTTCAAAGTTACAAGAAGAAAGTTATCGTATGAGGTTGCAAGAAATTGACGAAGAGGAAGTCAAGATGAGAATCTAATCGAAACTATGATGCTTGTACATACGGGTCAAATACCAAGAGTTCCAGAGCCCAAAGAAGTATTATCAAGAAGATATACGTATCGAGGGAGGGAATTTTACCATCGAAGCTCATGCACGATTATTTTCTTCCCAATTGTGTGTACTCTGATCGAGATTTTCAAGGTCGATTCCGCATGCCTCGTCATCTGGGTGAAAAGATTATTGAAGAACTTTGTCGAGTGGAACCTCAATTCAATTATCGCTTTGATGCACCTAATATTAGAGGTCATAGTCCCGAACAAAAAGTTACTTCGGCTTTAAGGATTCTAGGTTATGGCACTCCAAATGGATGCGAATGATGAGTACCTTCGTATGGGTAAAACAACTTCTTACACTTACCTTTCATTGTTCTCAGAAGTAATGATTAATCATTTTGGTCCAACATATTTACGAAAACCAACCGACGAAGATGTTAGACAAATATTAAGGGAGAATGAGGAAAGGGATTCTCGGAATGCTAGGTAGTCTCGATTGTATGCATTGGGTATGGCATGGATGCCCTGCTTATTGGGCTGGTCAATATAAAGGTCATTATCCAAAACCAACAGCTTATCTTAGAAGTCGCCGCTTCTTACGATTGTTGGATATGGCACGCTTTTTTTTTGGTCTTCCCGGTTCACAAAATGATATTAATGTTTTGCACAAGTCGCCTCTGTTTGAAGATTTGAAGTATGGAATTTCTCCATCTCGTCCGTTTCATGATCAACGGCCATCGCACACTCATGGCTATTATCTTGGATGGTATCTACCCAAAATGGTCCACCTTGGTTCAATGCTACCGTCGCCTCCGCCGGTGCATTGGGCCATTCATACCGATATTTTAACGATGCCCAAATGGCACCGAGGAAGGATGTGGAACGCGCTTTTGGAATTTTGAAGAGGAAGTTCGCTATCATTTGTGGCCCATATCGTGGGTTGAGTCCTCGTGAAATGCACAAGACTATGCTCACTTGCATAATTCTTCATAACATGGTAATTCAGAAACCGACGTGATTCGGATTGGATTAACTATGATGATGAAGATTTGAGGCCGAGATTCGACCCGAAAGAGGCCTCCCCGCAAGGAATTATGGTCAAATGACTAACTACATTCGAACCGTAATTTGTATGACCAAGCAAGAGATGATCCGAGATTGAATCTTTGGGCAGAGCATGGAAGATGATTTTATGTATTTTTCTTAATGTTTTAGCTTCATTTAAGTTATGTTATGTATTGTTATTTTTCTAATTAATAAGCTTCAACATTTCATTTCAAACTAATATTAATTGGAATGCATAACAACATATCAAATTAAAACTTAAACTAGAACATTAAAACTTAAACTGCTACATTAAACTAGTTATAAACTAGTACATTAATCATTTAGAGGAATTATTTCATCAAACTCATCATCAGTTCCATCATCATCATCTTCTTCATCACTTAGCAGTTAGTAAATCCAGTTGCTTTTCAATCTCGTGCTTGAATCTGTCAAATTCGATTTGCCATACATGTTTTTGTTGGGCGTTCATAATTGAGGTGTTAGCTTGAAGAATGTTATGCTTGTCATAGTCAAACTGGAATTTTTCTTGAGAAAGACGACTTTTCTTACTCTCCCAGTTTTGAATTTTCCTTTGAATGGATCTTTCCTTCGCGATGGTCTTTTGATAATCCATAAACTCCGCCATGTTAAATCCTACGGAACTCCCTCCTTCTTGAGCTAATTTTCTAGCCGCTTTGCCTTATTCCTCCTGAAGTTTTCCTTAGTATTACCATCAATATAATTATTGAAAACTACGTTGGAATTTGAGCTTGTAGGGGTATCAAAAGTGAAGAATTTGATGGACCTTGTGAAAATGGTGAAGAATTTGGTGTTGAGGGAGAAGAATTATATGGTGAATTTTCAGGTACTATTTGATTATTTGTTAAGTAATCGGGATTATATTTGTTCAAACCCTTCAAAATATGATAACAACTTTCGAAAGCAAACTGTTTACCATGTTTTCGTTGCCAATCTGTACGAACCTCTCTTTCAAAATCAACATCAGTCTGACCACTGTCCTTTCCTTTTCTCTTGGCTTGCATTATCAATGCAACATAAGCGCTACTTCCTGTTGATTACAATGAAGTGTTCTCGACAATCCTTTTGCATCACGACCATTGATGTTCATGGTTTGTTCTTCATATTTTTGAAATATATTATCCCACATGGTGTTACCATGTTGGTGTGCACCACCGATACAATCTTGGGTAAAAAAACATAATTACGACAAATACATTCATCTTCTATCATGGTGTATTTTGCACCACGGACTCGATTCTTCTTACCTTTGCCTTGAGTTTTTGCTTGTGAATCCATTTTACAAGAAAATATATTGTAGAGGAGTTTTGATAGTTTTAGATTTGAAAAAGATTGAGAAATTAAGAAATTCTAGAGAGATTTAGAATTTTTGGTGTGAGTTGATATGAGTTTGAAATCAGGTATTTATAGAGGGGGAAATTGTAGCCGTTAGATGAAGATCTGATGAGCGATTATCATAGTATCGAGCGATAGCTTGACTGTCGCTGTCGATTGAATGACCATCGAACGATTCTTTGACCATCGAGCGACCGAGACTCTATCGCTCGGAAACTCATCGCGTATGCCTATATGCCGAAATAACATATTGGCATATGAGTTTGGCAGTTTGGCATACCCATAGTGGGTGCATATATGCCAAATACCATGTTTTGGCATGTGCATAGGAAGAGGCCTAAGTTGTACTCCAGTTACTAGCGGTCCAAATTGGTCAAGTGACTTTCTTTGACTTGACTTGGACTTGCCGGTTGACTGAATCATAGACCATAATGGCGAGTGGCACCGAGTTGCTTGGGGAGTCATCACGAGTTTGGCCGATTCTCACTGCAGCCGCCACCAGTAGTTATTTAATTTAGAGCTAACGATTTTACTAGGGTTTTACAATGGAAACAGAATGGTGTCCGTGGATTTAACCTCTAGGGTTTCATAAAACACAAGATCAGCCGTAGGATTTTAGTGATGGGTTCTATAAAATTTGGAAGTTAAAATTGGGGGATCTGTTTTTCATTGCATCTTCCTTTCTAAAGCTTAGAAGTTAAACTCAGAAATGTACCAAAACCATGGGCTGTTGTGTTGAAAATTGGTGTCCTTATCAAGATAGGAATTCACATTCATGTACAAAATTAAATCCAATCAATTGCAACTTTTGTACATGACTTGAAGTTCCTCACTTGATGAGGACAACCAGCATGATTGAATACCCTCTCCAAGTCAAGTGATTTTGTTGGGTGAATGGGTTCCCCTGTCTTCCAATATGTTTTATGTTTGTTATGTCATTTTATCTCAAAATTCGGTTGTTTTATTTGTTTATTTTTACGAAAAGTATCATGTGATCAGATGGTTCTCAAACTTCCTCCTACGTGAAAGGATGGATCCCCTGTGATGGCATGAATCTGCGTCTAATGTAAATATACTCCCTCCGTCCGGATTTAGTTGATAAGTTTGATATTTTTCCTTACTTTTTCCTAATTTGTCCCTACATTGTAATCAGTTCCTAATTTAGAAACTCGTTTGTTCCTAACAGGAATCATTAATTATCCAAATAAATAAATAATTATATGGAATGATGTTTGTGGAAAGAAAAATTGTTCTCTCTCTATTTCTTAATATCGTATAAAGTGTAATTTTATCAGCTAAATCCTATCTGAAGACCGGAAGGAAGGAGTGTAGATAAACAATCAAAAAAGTATGTTTATTTTTTGTCCAAGTACAATTTCTCTTTCTGAGAAAAGTTTATCAAACATTGCCGGAAATTACTATTACATTCTAAACCCGTTTTTCAAACATTGCTTGAAACATTATTAAATTTGTTTTTTTTATTTTGTAGATTTGAGAATTACATATGAGAAACCTCTTCAATGCAACGCATGGTTTTAAGGATCAAACCAATACTTTATTTCCAAAATTACATTTAAGAAAAGCCCTTAACCTTAGAGTGGAACACGAGCAACAAACATACCTCCAGCTATAACCAAACAGATAATCAAACATAGCAAAAGATTGAATCTTAGTTTTGGCTTAATCTCGAATCCGAATACTTGGAGTCGTTTCTTAAGAACATAACCAGAGATGACTTCTGCCATGGATTCCAATGGTTCGGTTGTGATTAGCTTAGCCATTTTAGCAGCATACTCTTCTTTAACTTCGTAAATGATAGAGGATTCAATAACACATGAGTTTGGGGTTTTCTCTAATACATGGATCCTGTCCATGTAAAATGTGCACCCCATGTCTAAGTATCCTCCTTCGATCATAACCACTTCTTTCAATCGCTTCTCATGGTTGATCTTCACAAATTTCTCCTTGTACCTCCGCGGAACTGCACCTAAAAGTAGTAAAAGAAAAGAATAAGGCTATGGGCAAGTGGAGGCAGTTGTCCGTCTAGTGACATAACTCTTAAAACAACAACATAGGTAGTAAATTGCAATTGTTAATAGTTGTAAATATACCTAGAGGGAAAGCAATGTCTAGTACAGTACCAACGCCACCATTGCCTGCAATGACATCTAGCTTTTCAAAAACACCAGGAAGCAGAACATCTCTGAGCAGCCGAGGGATGTCTGGAGAACTGTAGACGTTCCAAATCGAATCAGCCGAAGTTTGCACCTCCGTTTCACAGGTAATTTCTTTCCTCAGTAGAGACTGCTTCTTAGAAATGTTTCTCTCAGAAGCAGATTGTTGCTTAATAGCATAATTAGAGATGACTTCTGCCATCGACTTCAATGGTTCGGTCGTGATCAACTTAGACATGGCATCAGCACACTCTTGCTTCACTTCGTAGACAACAGAAGATTTAATGATGCAAGATTTAGAGGTTTTTTCAACAACATTGATCCTATCCAGGTAAGATGTGCATCCCATGTCTAAGTACCCTCCTTCGATCATAATCACTTCTTTTAGTCGCTTCTCGTGGTTGATGTTCACAAATTTCTCCTTGTAACGACGAGGCACCGCACCTAAAAGAAAAGATCAGTACTTAATCATTTAATCACAATTAATCACGGTATGATACTCTTTCCATTTCCTGAGAAGTGATACTTTTTTTTTTTTTATTAGGCAAAGTAAAAATATCATTTTTCCTGAAACAGATATAGTACTCGACTAAGACGTCTATGGTATACCTGGTGGGAAAACAATATCAAGAACAGTACCAACACCGCCATTCCCTTTGATAACATCCAATTTCTCAAAGACACCGGGAAGTAGAACATCTCTAAGAAGCCGAGGGATATCGGGGCAGCTGTAAACTGACCAGATCGAATCAGCTGAGGTTGGCACCTCCAGATCGTACCGGATCTCCTTCTTCACTACAGATTGCTTATTAAGAATGATTCTTGCGGAAAATGATTCGTTCTGGATAACATAATTAGAAATGACTTCCGCCATGGATTTCAATGGTTCAGTGGTGATCAATTTTGACATGGCACCAGCATACTCTTCTTTCACATCGTACACAATCGACGATTCAATAACACATGAGCTCGGAGATTTCTCCACGACATGGATCCTGTCCAGATAAAACGTGCATCCCATGTCTAAGTATCCTCCTTCGATCATAATCACTTCTTTCAGTCGCTTCTCGCGATCGATGTTTACGAATTTCTCTTTGTAACTTCGAGGAACGGCACCTGAAAACATTACAGAAACGAAAGATGATTAAATTCCAGCACGTAGGAAGAATTTGGTTGGATACAGTAAAATGGAGAATTGTAAATACCTGGAGGGAAAGCAATGTCAAGAACAGTACCAACGCCGCCATTTCCTTGAATGACGTCCAGTTTCTCGAAGACGCCGGGAAGTAGAACATCTCTGAGAAGTCTAGGGATATCCGGTGAACTGTAAACTGCCCAAACTGAATCAGCTGAGGTAGCTACCTCCATATCGTATTTGATTACTTTCCTCATCATTCTCTCTGAAACACTCACTTAATCACTTTGGCCAATTCTTCTACTTGCAAATCAGAGTGTTTTAAGATGATGTTTGAGACGCACAATCATATATGATATTTTATAAGCTGCAAAGGTGACAATAATTAAAGTTGGAATTAATTGGTGGTTTGGTCAAGAGGTAGCGTACATGACTGGCTTTTGGCACGACACCCCCACGAGATGTCCGTGTTAATCAAAGTGACACTTGGGGCATGTAGGTAGATGTGCTCCTTAAGACCTTATCTATCCATAATGAAATGACACTTGGAGTATATTTTTTCTAGATTCTCTACATAGATTTTGGTCAACAAAAGTTCTCGTGGCTCTCCCAAAATCTACAATGTGATCCGAGATCATCTAAATATCCTAATTTGATTGGGGGCCAAGCATTTTAATTGGTGGGTCAATAAATTTTATTTGCACCCCAAAGTTATCGTAGGCTCTTAATCCGACTATGAAAATACTATTTTACCCTTACCTAAAACTAAACATTAAAAATAAGTTAACCTTAATTAAAAATCTTAATTAGGCTTCTCTTCTTCATCTTCCTCTCCTCCCGTTTTCTTCTCCAGTGGCGGAGCCAAGTTTTAACATTGAGGGGTGCTCCTTATCTATCCATATCTATCCATAATGAAATGACACTTGGAGTGTATTTTTTGATTGGGGTGCTCCTTATCTATCCATAATGAAATGACACTTGGAGTGTATTTTTTCTAGATTCTCTACATAGATTTTGGTCAACAAAAGTTCTCGTGGCTCTCCCAAAATCTACAATGTGATCCGAGATCATCTAAATATCCTAATTTGATTGGGGGCCAAGCATTTTAATTGGTGGGTCAATAAATTTTATTTGCACCCCAAAGTTATCAGGGCCTATTAATCCGACTATGAAAATACTATTTTACCCTTACCTAAAACTAAACATTAAAAATAAGTTAACCTTAATTAAAAATCTTAATTAGGCTTCTCTTCTTCATCTTCCTCTCCTCCCGTTTTCTTCTCCAGTGTGGAGCCAAGTTTTAACATTGAGGGGTGCTCCTTATCTATCCATATCTATCCATAATGAAATGACACTTGGAGTGTATTTTTTGATTGGGGTGCTCCTTATCTATCCATAATGAAATGACACTTGGAGTGTATTTTTTCTAGATTCTCTACATAGATTTTGGTCAACAAAAGTTCTCGTGGCTCTCCCAAAATCTACAATGTGATCCGAGATCATCTAAATATCCTAATTTGATTGGGGGCCAAGCATTTTAATTGGTGGGTCAATAAATTTTATTTGCACCCCAAAGTTATCAGGGCCTATTAATCCGACTATGAAAATACTATTTTACCCTTACCTAAAACTAAACATTAAAAATAAGTTAACCTTAATTAGGCTTCTCTTCTTCATCTTCCTCTCCTCCCGTTCTCTTCTCCAGTGGCGGAGCCAAGTTTTAACATTGAGGGGTGCTAAAAAATTATTTTTATAAATTTGGGTGGACTAAATTATGGATGTTTTAGAAATAGGGGGGCTAAACACTAAAACTAGGAGGATTTAGTATAAAATGTACATGAAATGAAGGACTAATTAGTGATTTTAAAATTTTTGGGGGGGCTAGAGCCAGGTCTAGCCGACCTTTGGTTCCGCCACTGCTCTTCTCCACCACCACCATTAACGACTATTTTGAAGAATTTTTTTCTTCAACCGAATCATCGCGTAATCGTCGCCAAAAATCAAAACCCAAGAAAGCTATGTTTCCAATTAGAAGATATGTGAACTTAAACCCACCTTGTATTCGTTAGTATCGAAATTTCAGTGTAAGAGTCGTTAGTATCGAAATGAAAGCCCCTAACGACTTTTCATTTGCATGCAGATTCTATGAAAAATCGTTAGTGTATTAGGATGAAGATGACGACCCTAATTCTGCTAATTTAACATTTTTTGCCATAGAATAGAGTCGTTACCGTATTAGGTTGAAAATGACGACCCTTTGTTATTGGTTATCGACTCTAGGTGAACATTATAAATGGTTGGTTAGGGTCGTCAGTATATCATAATATCCCTATGACGACTCAAACACACAAAACTTGCCTTTTTATACAGAGAGTTTGGATTCGAGAGTCGTCTGGGTATTAAACGAATCAACTAACGACTCTAGGTGAACATTATAAACAGTCGTCATGGTTTAGCACACCACCTTGACGATTTTTCATCACCATTAAAAGTTGCAGGTTAGAGTCATCGCCATGTGTGTCAACAGTATGACGACTCTTTAGGGTCGTTGGCGTATACAACACCCGACTATAACGACCCTCACTCTGAGTAGTTCCATAGTGACCATCAATCGACCCCTTGGAGCACCATTTGGACAATTTCAAGAGTATATGAGGTTTACCTGATTGTTTTGAGGTGCGGGTTCTTCAATTGGAGTAACGGTTCCTTCATTTTGAGCAGTAGGATCTTCATTTCCACCATTATTCATGGATTCCTCCATTAACATCTCTTCATCAAACATCCAATTCATAGGATTATTAGAGACAATCTCACCATCAATACAATCATGGTTATTGTTTGAACCTTCACCAACCTCATTCCCTCCACTTGAATCACTCATTTCTAAAAACCCTAGTTTTTCCTCTCAAAACTACTCTTCTTCTTCTAAAAAAAAACCCAAAACTAAATTTCCCCGAATTTTAATCCCAAAACCTGATTTTTATCTTAACAAAATTATCATACTAATCAACTTAATTAAATCTTAAAACTAATCACTCAAGGGCATTTTAGCCATTTAGAAACTATTTTTATAAGGGGTGACCCAAATTAGGATTGGGTGACCTTTTTTGTCCTCTAGTGCTTGGCCCCCAATTAAAATGTTTGGCCCCAATCAAATTAGGCTAAATATCGGTTCATGATTCGATACGGCAGTTTCTGATCTGCTTTGGCCTAAACTGGGTTGTAATTTGAATGAAGCATCTTTTGGGCACCATTCAAAATTGGAAGGGAGCATTACTCAAACTAGTAACGCGTTTGGATACAAATATGTTTCTGACTTCTGCTTCTCCAGAAATAGAAATCAGAAGAAGTCAGAAGCAAAAACTATTTTGCTTCACAAAAAGCTGTCTTTTCTACTTTTAGAAGTCGTTCTGAAAAATTATTGCCAAACTGACTACTGACTTTTCGAAGAGTAACTTCTGAGTGTACATCCAAACATCCTATAGGTTCGGCTAGTTTTTTTACCCGTAATCGGATCTCAATTTGTTCTTTGGTATGCGAAAAACAGACTGATGCTCGGCCCGGAAAAAGGACCCAGTTGGACCTCAAAATATTCTTCATATGCGAAGAGCAAATACGGGTATCGGCTAAAAAAAAAATCAACTTAGTCGAACCTCAAACTGATCTTTGCATATGGTTAACAGATTCTTTTGTTTATTTATTTGAAGATTGCGGCTTGTAAATATACATAAAAATTCCTTAGTTCAAAATTTCTTGTGAATGGACGAGGCTAGTGGGCTTAGTGAGTTCCAGAGGAGTGGAGTCCATGAGGTCTCCTAGGACGAGATTAAGGAATCTCACGGAATTAACAAAGGGAAAAATATCGTTTGGTCCTTTTTTAGGTGGGCCCATGTCTGTTTGGTCCTTTACCAAACACCTTTCCTGTTTGGTCCATAATTATTTAAAAATATTTAAATAGACAAAAATACCCTTCCTGTTAATTTTTTTTTTTTTTTGTAAGAGAATTTTCGTGCAAAAAAAAGACTTCATTCCAGGAATGAAGTCCATACAAAAAATCCAAAAATGCAGACTTCATTCCCGGGAATGAAGTCCATACAAAAATTCAAAAAATGACTTCATTCCTGGAATGAAGTCCATACAAAAATCCAAAAACATATACAAAAAGCTAATAAAACAGACTTCATTCCCAGGAATGAAGTCCATATAAAACATATACAAACAGACTTCATTTCTGGAATGAAGTACATATAAAAACCTTAAAAAAACAGACTTCATTCCAGAAATGAAGTCTATATAAAACATATACAAACATACTTCATTTCTGGAATGAATTCCATATAAAAACATGAAAAAAACAGACTTCATTCCTGGAATGAAGTCCATATAAAAAGCCTAAAAAACAGACTTCATTTCTGAATGAAGTCCATATAAACATCAACATCTTCATCTTCATCTTCAACAACAACATCTTCTTAGACGTCTTCAACACCAAAGAAACAACATAAATCGATTTCTAGATACTCAAAAACATCAAGATCTTATACATCAAGAAACAAGATCTTCGTCTTAATCTCAACACGATTCATTTCTTCTTCGCAGCCCGGCAGTTCGAGATCTTCTTCATCAACAAGAGTGAGATGAACTCATCGTCACATCAACAACCGCAACAACAAAACATGAGTTCAACAAAGCAGCAGATGAATCTTCGACAAATTTGTGCAATCAAGAATATAAAAACAGCAAGAAGTGATGAATCTTCGACAAAATGGATCTTCAACAACAAAGAGATGAGTTCGTCTTCATCATCAACAACCGCAATGTGAAACAAAGAAACATGAGTTCGTCGTAAAAATCATCTTTATCATCAAAGCAACATGAGCAACAACAAACATATTTAACATTAACAGCAACAACGTATTCATCGTCAACAACTAATATCATCGTCTTCATCATTTGTTTGCTCGTGGAGATGCCATTGTTAGGGCAAGAAGAAAAAAGAAGAAGAAAAAAGGAAAGAGAAAGTAGATCTAAAAATATTGAGGTGAGAGAAAATAAATCTGAGAATAATATCTTTTCTCTTGATAATTGAGTATATATGCCCAGGGTGACGTCATGGATGATGTAATGGTCCCAAAAGGGTATTTCTGCCACCACAAGATGACATTTACATCATCCATGACGTCATCCCAGGACCAAACCATAATTTCTAGGACCAAACTATAATATATATTCCCAAATAGGACCAAACAGACACATGACTGGGTCAACAGGACTAGACCCTCTCTAATATATTATTCCTATGACCTAATGGTATTTCCTAGGACCTAATGGTATTCCTAGGACCTAATGGTATTTCCTACCCAAATGCTAGGGCATTCCTCGGTATATGGATGCACCTAGTGCAAATCGACGTCTCATGTTGGACGAGACTAAGAACATGTTGACATCATTGATGGGTCCTTAAATGGATGTGACTAACAAAGAACCATTTTTTGGGGACCATGGTTTTTTTGAGGGGACCATGATCTTATTAGGCCACATTCCCTCTAATTATAAGGGGTGTCCTAATGCGTTGAAATTACTAACCTACCCTTAACCTAGTTTAATTTAAAACCAACCTAATAACCACCTCTCTCTCACTTTATATATAACCACCACCTCCTCTCACCACCACCGTCCATCACCACCGATTACTACCACCACCACCTCCGACCATCACCACCGCCCACCGCCGCCGATTACCACCACCACCTCCTCCCACCACCACCGCCGATTACACCACCACCTCTGATTATCACCACCACCAACCACCGATTACCACCACCAACAACAACCACCACCACCTATATATATATATATATATATATATATAGCTTAATTTAAATCTTTAGCAAAGATATTTCCACAAACCCATTACTTGTCGTTTGTTTTTGGTTGAAAAAATGAGAAGTAATCATCAAAATGAGTTGAAAATGGAAGTTGTGGAGAGGTTTAATGGAGGTTACAGTGTAGAGTTCGGTTACTTTTTCATCTCATAAGGCAACCAAACTACACATTCAGATGAGTTCGGTTACTTGTTCATCCTCACAAAGCAACCAAACTACACCTTCAGATGAGTTCGGTTCTATATGCTTTATAACTATGTTACCGAACTGACGAGTTTGGTTGTTTCGCATAAATGTATAAAACTGCCATGTAACCGAACTCTAGGGTTAAATACATAAGAAAAAAGTTGCCATGTAACCGAACCTTACTGTTTTTCCCATTATTTTTATTTCTCTTATAACCGAACTCTATCAACTTTGTTCGGTTATTTCGCAAAAATCTTAAAACTCCCATGTAACCGAACTCTACGGTTAAAAACATAAGAAATTTTTGTTTGTTAAGTTCGGTTGGTTGTGCAATTGATCTCAAGTTTGCGAAACAACCGAACTTATTAAACTTAGTTCGGTTGGATCGCAAAAGCATGCAGTTTGCGAACCAACCGAACCTTATACACTTGGTTAAAATTTATTTGTACGTAAAGTTCGGTTAGTTGCGAACCAACCGAACATAACGCTGCATGTCAGAGCTTCCATTAATATGGAGTTCGGTAACCTGCGTGTTTGGATCAAGCAACCGAACTACACCTTCAAACTAGTTCGGTTACTTGTTTATCTCCCAAGGCAACCGAACTACACATTCAGATGAGTTTGGTTACTTGGTCATCCTCACAAAGCAACCGAACTAGACCTTCAGATGAGTTCGGTTACTTGTTCTTCATATAAAATAACCGAACTGTTCAAAATCCAGTTCAAAATTTTACATTTTTGGGGAAGTTTTTACCAATTCAACATACATTATCTAAGTTTGGAGCATACTTGTTCACCCAAATACTCTTCATCCGGTTGTGGTTGATAAAATCCATCATTTGAATACTCAAAGGGGGTGAATTGGAAAAAAAAAATTATTTTTCATGTTTTTCTCCTTCGTCTTCTCTAACTCTACTCTCACAATAATTCTACTCAACTAATAATAAACCCATCTTTTAATTTAATCTCACTAATTGTTTTTAACTAAATCATTTCACTAATCATAACCTAAAATTAATTAAGAGGGTAGATTAGGTATTAAATAAATAACTAGATATGGGGTGACCTAGAATTACTTCTAATGTCTTTACCCAAAATAAAACCATGGTCCCAAAAAAAAGGCTGGTCCCCAAAAAACGGTTCCTAACAAATCCTAGGGGAACATTGTTTTTATTTATATACTCCTACTATATGAGGCCCATTGAAATATACCCTTACTAACTTAATTTATACCCCTAAGCTTAATACATTACTAAAATACTCTCTTTTGTATAGTTTATATATAAAACCACCACCACTAACAACTATTTAGAAAAGAAAAAAAAAACACAACCTCTACTGACTACCACCACTGTCCACCTCTGCCGCCGTCCACCACCGCTACCATCCACCACCACCAACCTTCGCTGCCATCCAACGTTACCAATCATCGTCGCCGTCCACCACCACCGACGTCCACCTCCGCCGCCAACCATTACCGCCGTTGTCGCCAACCACCACCACTTTCCTCCACCACCGCTGACAAGCACCAACCACCACCATTGTCGACCACCATCAATTTCCTCCTCCACCACTAGAAACCACCGCCGTCTTCATCGCCGCCACCACCACCATGTGGAGTCAACTTGCTGAAGTTGTCTCCAAATCTGAAGCAACTAGCTCAAGTTGTTTTCAAAAGTGAAGGCAACTATCATAAAGTTGTCTCCGAATATGAGGCAACTAGCCCAAGTTGTCTCCAAATTTGGAGGCAACTAGCCCAAGTTGTCTCCAAATTTGGAAGCAACTTTTTCAAGTTGACTCCAAATATGGAAGCAACTAGCACAAATTGTCTCCAAAGTGTTACACAAATGAGTGAACCCGGCGTGAGTCGAACACACATTTTCTGACATGGAGTCAGTCGTGCTATCATTGCACCATAGGTTCAGCGTACCAAAAATCATTTACATATATATCTTCTTCATAACGATGTGTTGGGAAATCAAAATGAAATGTATTGTCTAGTGAACAAAGTCTATTCTTAAGGATAGTTGATCATTTACTTGGCCAATATCAAAATAATCCAAACCTTGATCACAAAATCTTGAGTAATACAAAAGTTTAGCAGTACAACATATAACTGTACAAGGTTATAAGTCTGAAATAAGCATCTTATTCATTTTCATTAAACAAGAAAAGCTCACATACACCTAAATAGTGAACCGGAAAGAAACGCCATTGTGACTTGTCTTTATAGTAGACAAGTAAGCCGTATCATGGTTTAAACTTCAAAAAAGAAAAAGTTTCCAAAGTATGACGCATGGTGCATGCTGTTAGATAAAAATATTTAAACTTCTCTTTATAGTAGACAAGTAAGAAGTACTGTTTTGTGATGACTACCAGAAACTAGCATGGTGCATGCTGTTAGATAACAATATTTATCCATCTAAGCTGATGACTACACCTTTATAAATGCTAAAACAAAAGTAGAAAAATGACATCCAAGTTAACATTATTGTTTATGGTGAAAACTGTTTCTGCTGATTTTGGTAATTTCAGGTGTGTGGGTGAGAAACGAATCTAAACCCTAAACAATGCACTGCACGGGAGTACTTTTGATTCGAGAGATCAATCTGTACATTCCTGGCCTAAACCAAGAAATGGTCGTTCCAGGATTTCTTCGGTCACAAAGTGAAGGAGAAGGGTTGGTCTTAGGGAGGGAAGTGAAGAGAGTGTTGAGACCAGAATCCTTGATTCTGAAGGTGTGGTTTGTTTTATGACTTGTATCAGAAGTAGAACTCAAGTTAGCGGGAATGGAAAGCTACCAGGTGATTTCTAGATACTGTGTTGTTGTCGACCAAAACTTATTGTTTGGTGAAAATAGGTGAAGCCTATTTATACAAGTCATATTGAAACGTACCCTGGTCTCGTAGGAAGTGGAAACGATTAAGTGGTGGAAAAATAGAGTAACGTGTAACCGTCAGACGTTATGCTTCCATGATGAGGGAAGTGAATTCGGGTAACCGTCAGTCATTACGCTTCCATGATGAAGGAAATGAATTGTTTACACCGTTACTTTTCACCACCACTACTTGTCCTACTTCATGACACTTTCTTGTAACGGGCGCATTGCACGCCGCACGCTGTAAACCGCCAGACCAATCCCCTGATGAGTATTCCCCAGTTTGTGACATGTTTGATGTATTGAGTGTTTTTCGTAGAAAACTTGTAGCAGGTTGCTATGTGTGGCAAGTCAAAGTCAAGAGACATTTCTATAGGAAAATAACATGTGATGCTATTAGGCTTGCCTTGGTCGACCGCCTAAAGCTTGCCACAAGTCCGTCAGTTTGGTGGCGAACTTGAATGGCTGAGATTACATCTTATCAGGAAGGGTAGCCATTGATCATGGCCACGTCTTTGTTGTGTAACAAAGTGGCGCCATTAGCATAGTGGCGCCTGACATAGCCGTGGCGTAGCAGGTTGCCTGGGACTAGCCGAAAGTCCGCCAGTTCAGTGGCGAACTTGGATGGCTGAGATTGCATCTCATGAGGAAGAGTGGCCATTGATTATGGCCACATCTTATTGTATAGCGAAGTGGCGCCATTGCAATAGTAGCTCATGGGAGCCATGGCATAGCGGCATACCAGTGGCGTGGCATAGCGGCATGTCAGTAGTCGTGGCATGGCGGCGCCTGTGGCATTGTAGCATGGACAAAGCTAAGGTTTGGCTCCGTGGCCAAAATTAGGGATTGGCGGCGTGGCCAAGGCTAGGATTTGGCGTCGTGGTAAGAATTAGAGCATGGCAGCGTGACCAAGGCTAGGATTTGGCGTTGTGGTAAGAATTAGGGCTTGGCGGCGTGGCCAAGGCTGGGATTTGGCGTCGTGGTAAGAATTAGGACTTGGCGGCGTGGCCAAGGCTAGGATTTGGCGTCGTGGTAAGAATTGGGGTTTGGCGGCGTGGCCAAGGCTAGGATTTGGCGCCGTGGTAAGAATTAAGGCTTGGCGGCCACTAGTACAAATCTTCACATTGGCCACACTTAATCACCGTGTCCATAGGCTTTTGGTCATGGATTTTTTTCACTCCAAAAATGTGGCATCAGGTGCCGTGACAAAGAGGTACCTTTATGGCTACATAAACTTTGAGTGGCTATAAAATATGATTTACCATGGCCATAACTCTAAAACCGTGTCTATATGGTACTCATTATTTTTTTTGTAGTTAAGCATTTTCACTATCACCATGGCCATAGGATCCTTATAGACACACAATTTGATTATATGTGACTAAAGTTTACCTTAAAGTCACGTGAATTTTATTTTAGCCGTGGCCTTTGTCGTCAATTGGACACGCAAAATTTATTTTATCATGGCCAATTCATGAGTTGCAGTTACCTTAGAGCCACACTAATTTTTCTTAACCATGGCCATCTCTATCATTTGGACACACGGAAAATAATTTAACATGGCCAATACATGACTTGTAGTCACGTTTAATCTATAGTACCATGGCCATCCATATTTTCGGACACGTGATGAATATTTTACATGACCAATTAATAAGTTATGGCCACTAATAATTTGTAGCACCGTGGCTAAAAACTTTCCAAAAACACATCAAATGTTTTCAATGTAGCTGTTGTTCACCTTTCAGACACAGAGGCCACGCCAAACCATGGCGATAAACTTTATAAAATGACACAAAACGTATTCAATGTGGCAAATATTAGCTTTTAGCCACTCGAAAATTACAATTTTCATTACTCAATTTATTCTTCGGCCATGGTTTAAAATCTAAATGGTGGACGTATTTTATATTCAACCCCAGTATTGGCCACTATATCGAGAGACTTCAGGGACCTATTGGCCAATTCTTTCTATCATGTGTAGCAAAACTCACCTTAATAACCATCCATAAAAATTAATCATACTGCAATTAGAATTGAACCAAAATATTTTTTATTAACCATATGATAAACGTCTCAATATCTGATCAATCGTGCAATAACCTTAAGATAACAAAATTTCAAAGGGAGATTTACAAGTTTAAATATCCAAATTCTACAGTCCTCGACTATTTCTCTTAATAATTAGGCTGCAGTCTTGAGTCTTTTGCTGGATCTCCGAGACTTCAGTTCCCCACTCATTGTATCTGAAGGTTTCTTGTTCTTTCTCTTCTTAGTGTTTGAGTCAGCATGATGTTCATCAGGGTCTGAAAGTGGCTGGCCCTGCAGCAAGCAAGTGGATGTATAATTAAGGGAACAAACCATGTTAACAGTTATATGCTCAGGATGCATAAGGTAATAACTTAAATTTTCTCCGTTAACTGCCTCAAAACATATATATAGTAATTTAAATAGTATTATGCTAACAGTTACATGCTCATGTGCGAATTGTGGGAAAATATGTGCAGTGGGGACAAAATACAGTTATCTCATATTTGCTAGTGTTGGTTTCAAGCCAAAGCTAGAATGCAGAAAAATAAGTAATTGTACCCAGGTATCACACAACACATCATTATAGCATTAAGCTACATTACAGGACATAACATTCAGTTGAGTCCACCATGTTCTGAGCTGAAGACAAAGCTACACAAGCATGCACATGGTTCCACATATTTGTTATAACAGGTAGACTAAATTAAGGAATAAAGGTCACAAACTCTGTAGGCCAAGCTCAGTGCCTGGTTTTTTCGTTAAAGTTCCATCCTCCACTTACAGCTGCTTATCAAACTCCTCCTGCACAAAAAATTAGGGGATTAAAAGTGTTAATCAATTAAAACAAACTTATTTGCACATTTACTCAAGCACAGAACAAATAGCTAGGTAGTTTCAGTCGTGTTACAAGTTGTGCTGCCTTTTCCCTAACATCATCGCCATCGTATTCTCCATTTTTGTTTTGATGTGCCTTCCACCACAGTAAAGACCGTGAAATATTTTCATCTTCACGAATCTCTTTTTCTTTAATCTAGTAATTATAAAATACACAAGCCAAACATTAGATACATACTCTTCATATCGTTAGATGTACTCTTTAATTAAGCATACAAGCTAACGATACATCATCATATGGAAATAATACTAATTTTTGATAAGAAACTGGACTTACTAATTTTTCCAACAGCTATCACCACCGGAACTGGTGCCACTACCATCGCTCGTCTTCATCCTCTGACTATCCTACATTCTGCAAGGCTTGAGCCTCCATGGCTGCAGTCTCATTGTCAGCATACTTATCATCATCATACTCTGGCTTCCAACTCGAAATCTCGTGTGCAGACATATCAGAAACTGCATATACATATATGATTCAATCAAAGATGGTCTGAATTGAAACACAGCTTCTTTTCAATCAAAAGTCAAAAGTTATTATTATTAAACTATAACAATCCCATATAACCTAAGCAACAGACAAGCATATGATTATATTATTACTAAACTATAACAATCCCATGTAACCGAAGTTCAATTCTGTTTTAGTACCACTTACTCTTCGCCTGGGGATTAAGGAAACACTACTTCTAGAGACATTAGGCTATGGGAACAAGGATAGTTTACCTTGCAAACACAAATCGATAAAACATAACTCGCAATAACCATCTGATAGGGTATTAAGTGCTAAGGACAAAAATAAGCAACTTGACCACTAAACAGTCCCATGGAACAAAATCGTTTTTCATGTTCATTCTATAATTAACTTCTCTAGTATGATGGTATTTATCTCCAATTCATAACTTCAGCGCAGTTGACAAATATAATCAAAATAAAATATTCAAAGGAGGAAGCTAGAGTTTTTTAGATCAAAGAAACCGAAAAGCATGAGTCTGAGAATGAAGCCCTACGAATTAAATTAGCTGAGAGAAATTCAAAAGCATCACCACAATCCATTGTAGTACAACTTACTAATTGCCTAGGGATTAAAGTAACAATGCTTCTGGAGATGTTAGGCTCAGCATCAAAGCACAAATGATAAAATACAACCCACAAAATTCACCACCATCAGGTAGGTTATGAATTCATTCAATGATGGTATGATTTGAAACCCATGCATCATAAGACTGTACCCAAGTTCAGTTTCAATTACAGCACAGTAAAACAAATAAAAGATAATCATACATTTCCTTAGAATACTACATTACTCATGTAAGCACGCACAATGAGGCCAGGCCTTATATTGAAAAGAACCACTTGATTTGAAACAGGGTATGCGACAAAACCCATATAGTAAAATTAGACATAGAGCAAATTTAAAATTGAAAGAGATAATAATGCTACATTGTTACAGAACCCACAAAATATAGGAGAGCCGGAGATAAAAAAAAAGCACATGCAAGTATGAACGCAACATGGCATCTTAGCATTTGAAATAAGAAATGAAATATCTAGTAAAAATCATACAGAGATATCAACCTCTAAATGAACAATATGGAAGGTTTTAGATTGAACCCATTCTCCACAGGCAATAGATCATGAATCATATTTAACCCAAGTTCAGATTCAATCAAAGAGTATGAACTTAGGCATCTTTCCAATCAAAAATCATAAGAATAAAAAAGATATACCTTGGATGACTTTGATCTCTGAACTGATAATACCCGGAAAAAGATATAATTCTTCACATCTCTGAATTGAGTTTAGGGTTGAACTTATAGTTATTCCAAAACACCAAGCAGGAATAATCCCACCCAAAAGAATTTTCTTTAGATTTCATCCCGACCAAATTGAAATTGTTAGGGTTCAAATCGAAAAAAAAAAAAAATTGACCGAGATTATGTTCTTCTTCTATTCCTTGTCAAGATATTCTTGTTTACATCAGATTTTCATCCTACAACGATGCTGAAACATTTCCAAAATTGCAGACCAAATCTTCTCTGAATAACTCCTAATTTTCTGCCAACATATCAGATTTCGAAGAATTTTTTTTACCTAAGATAGAGATAGGGATGAATAGAGGAAGATACGCTAGAATAACCCCTAATTTTCTGCCAAAATATCAGATTCTGAAGAAATTTTTACCCAAGATAGAGATAGGGATGAAGATACGCTAGATCCTCTTCTTTACATCGTTGACATCAAAAGACACGCGTTCTTTTTTTTTCTTTTTTCTTTATTTCAGTGGGCCTACAAGCCATAAGTCCACGACTCAATAGCAAAAAGAAAAAAAGAAAAAAAAAGTTTTAAGCAGCTTTGACTAGGGTTGACCGACACCAATAAAAAAATGTAACGATTTTTTTGGTCAAATTATTTTGTGAGTATAATAAATTATATCGCCATAAAAATTTAATAAAAATTAGAGTTATAGAATATTTTGTAGTCGTTGGGATAATTCCTGGTCTCGCTCACAATCAAATCGGTCTTTGGTTACAGAATATTTTATAGTGGAATTGCAGTAAGATGTTGTCGGTAGTCAAAATAACACAATTCGTATTAAAAATTTGATTATAGGTTTAAGTTTTGAATTATGGTTCACAATCAAAATAGTTTTTAGTTACATGGCATTTTTCGTTGTTGGGGTAATTTTAGCTTTGCACATACTTTCATTATTAATCGATAATAATGAAAACTCGTCACTTCAATTGTAATAAATTGATAATAAATTGAGTATTTATGATGAAAATTTGCTCGAGTTGGAATGAGTTCGAGTAAAATTGAAGAAAATGAAACTTCATCCTTTTGATTTCAAAGTGGTTTGCGTCAAAATTTGGTTACATAATCAAGACTCGACACTTTAATTGAAAATTCGCCGAGTTGGAACGAGTTCGAGTAAAAGTGAAGAAACTTAAACTTCATCCTTTCACTTCAAAGCGATTTGCGTCAAAATTTAGTTACATGATCAAGATCGACACTTCAATTGAAAAGTTGATTGTGTTGGAACGAGTTCGAGTAAAACTGAGGAAATTGGAACTTTATCCTTTCGAATTCATGCGATTTGGGTCAGAATTTAATTAGTTACATGATCAAGACTCGACACTTCAATTGAAAATTTGATCGAGTTGGAACGAGTACGAGTAAAACTGAAGAAACTAGAACTTCATCCTTTTGAATTCAGGCGATTTGGGTCAAAATTTAGTTACATGATCAAGACTCGACATTTCAATTGAAAATTTCCTCGAGTTGGAACGAGTTTGAGTGAAATTGAAAAAACTGAAACTTGCGTCAAAATTTGGTTACATAATCAAGACTCGACACTTTAATTGAAAATTTGTTCGATTTGGAACGAGTTCGAGTAAAATTGAAGCAATTGAACTTCATCCTTTTAACTTCAGGAGATTTGCGTCAAATTTAGTTACATGATCAAGACTCGACACTTCAATTGCAAATTTGATCGAGTTGGAACGAGTTTGAGTAAAATTGAAGAAACTGGAACTTCATCCTTTCGAATTCAGGCGATTTGGGTCAAAATTTAGTTACATGATCAAGACTCGACACTTCAATTGAAAATTTGATCGAGTTATAACGAGTTCGAGTAAAACCTGAAGAAACTGGAATTTCATCCTTTCGAATTGAGCGATTAATTTTGGGTCAAAATTTAGTTACATGATCAAGACTCGACACTTCAATTGAAAATTTGATCGAGTTGGAACGAGTACGAGTAAAACTGAAGAAACTGGAACTTCATCATTTCGAATTCAGGCAATTTGGGTCAAAATTTAGTCAATTGAAAATTTGCTAGAGTTGGAGCGAGTTCGAGTGTAATTGAAGAAACTGAAACTTTATCCTTTCGACTTCAGGCGATTTGCGTCACAATTTAGTTACATAATCAAGAGTACTCGAAACTTTAATTGAAAATTTACTCGAGTGGGAACGAGTTCGAGTAAAATTGAAGAAACTGAAACTTCATCCTTTCGAATTCATGCGATTTGCGTCATAAGTTAGTTACATGATCAAAATGAAAAATTCTACTAAAAAATCACCAGATCATAGTCATTATAGGTGATTATACTCACTATGTGTGTATTTCTATCTAGTTCACTCGACCAGAAAAGTTAAATAAAAAAAATCAAATTTATTTTGTTAAATGAATTTTTTTTTTATAATAATAATAGACTTATTACACAAAGCTTTTTTTTTTAAATATAATTGTTAAAAGAGAAAATATGACGTGGATGTGCTTCCGAAGGTGTAGTTAACACTTTCTAGAACACCTTCATATTTATTTTCTTAAATTATTATTTTAAATATTTTTTTTGTTTTTCTTTTTAATAAAAAAATCAAATTTATTTTCTTAATTTAGTTTATAATTTTTTATATTTTTTAATAATTAATTTGTCCATCTCAAATGCACCAAGCTGGTACACGTGCACTATCACATCAGCGACACAGTCCCTTCTTGTTTCCAAAACACTAAACTAGAAACTTACCGGAAACAGTCCCCTCTTCGTTAACAACGGAGAAAAAACACCAAACCTAACCTAAAAACCCCTTTTACACGCAGAAAATTTCCCTCTCTCGCTTTAGATTTCTCTCTTCTTTCTCGAATCACCATTGCGAATCTTCATTATCAACTGTGTAAGAGTGATTCTTAATTTTTAAATTCAACAACATTTAAATCTTCAATATTTGTTGATTAATGTATATTTTATCTGCAGGGACTAAAATTAAAGAAAGAAAAGTTGAAGAGATTGTTGAAAATCAATTAGATTCAACCAAAATTCGGGGAAAAAAGGTAAATTTCTGTTTAGTTTTTGATTTACAACTTTGTATTCGATTTCAATCAATTTCTCTGCAAAATCCTGTTAAAAAGTTGATTATTTTGTAGCGATGTATTAGAAGCTCATAAACTATTCATCTGGGAACATCCAGTAATACAGACATACTCAGCTAAGCTCAACAGCATTAGCACCCTTATTCTTTGAGTCATCTGCAGACCAGTTACCATTTCTGTTTGATAACGATACTTTCTTTGATGTCTACCTGGACTACCTGATACTTGGAACCATTATACACTGCATTGTTCTTCTAATTTTAGCACTAGAATTGGGCTTGAGTGCTCAGCAAAAGCCTTACCTCTAACTCCCTAAATCATATGTTTCATGCAAGTCTTAAACTAACATATAAATATGATTGCTTTAATATTCTTTTGATGTAAAAACGGTGACTAGTTAGAAGACCCATGCTGACATTAGTTTACCATCTTCGTTCATTTTCTTTGTTTGATGGGCGAAGGATGTCCGCGGATTAAGAGAAATGTATATTCATTAATACTAATGATCTAACTAATGAAGGTTCCCAAAATATATATTCATTAGAGAAATGCAGGTTGCTTTTAAAGGAATACCCGTTCGACAACCACGAAAGTAAGAAATGCAGAGCTTCCAATGTTCTTTCACATATACTGTTGGACAATATCCAATTCAAGGAAAATGTATGCAAAATGTATTTAAGAGTTTAGGCTAATGTTCTTTCACCTTACTTTTACTGTCCATCTCTAGCTGCAACGGATATCCTTATTAGTTATCGGACAACTATTGTCATGGAGATCTTTTTTTTAGCCCCCCCCTCCTTCGGTGGAAACCTGGCTCCGCCACTGATACTCTATGGAAAGTTATTTCTATAGAATGGAGATTTAACTAACTTATTGGATATATTCTTGCAGGAAAATCACATGCTATTATTCATAAGTGGATGGGACAGCTTTGCACAAGAGCAGTCAATTGCGCTTAACTGAAAAGAATAACAAAGGTGGTTCTTTCTTGACTCAATAATACTCTTGTTACTATTGTAGTTTATTTCTGTTTGTCATTGTTCAATCATACTTCATGAACATTATTAGATTTGGTGTGAGTACACTGGCAGGGGATGGTCCAAGTAGCAATGTGTCACTAGTGTCGAACTGAAAAATTAGATTTGGTTGATCGCAGTTTATGTCGACAGCTTAGGAACTTAGGATTGAACCGTTACCATTCAATTTGAAATCTTCTCTATCGTTTACTACAACACTCCTAAAACTGAGAGGGAACAAGCTAAAAAACTTTGGCCATGGGCATCTTGTAATGAAAAACTTGGCAGAGTGAAGAGAACCCCTGCCAAGAAGAAATAGAAGGCCTCTTTCTTTGTTGTTCGTTGCTGGCCTACGTTCGATTTAGGCTTGTGTCTAGTACTTCAGGTTGTTTTTTTTTTTTTGTGTTTGGGTTTACTTTTGTCTAATCCCTTATTTGCTCTTTGATTTATTGCTATGTAGTTAGGTTACAATTTTCGCATGCTAATGTTTGTGAATATATTTTTCGAAGTGTCGATTTAAAACTTTTGGGTAGTTTGCTTATGAGATCTCTAGATTTTTCAACAATAATGTATCGTTTATGGCACCATATCAAGTATTCTTTGATTATTAACGATAGGTATGTACCTTTGTAATGCTCTGGATAATGAACTATATTTTTTGTATTCGTTGGTAGATGCATGCTCTAGAACTTTCTTTAGTAATATCACTAGAGTTAGATGTTTTGCGACTCTATCATGACGGAGGAATGGATTTAAGTCATTCATTAGAAACAATATTCGCAAACAAGAGAGAAAGTTGTAACTAAAAAGAAAATGGTTCAGAAATAGCTATACAGATTATGGTGACAAGGAGGATAGTATCAACTTAAGTTGTAATGTCCATACTCCATGGAAAAGACTTTCTGTTGCAAATTAACCGCAGTTAAGCATGTGAAATGTAGTATTCTTTAGTTTGCTGGAAAGTTTTCTGCCGGATCTGTCTACAGCTTCTTTTTTTGTTTGTTTATTCATATCTGAGTGCATATGACTGTGTTTTTCAATAGCTTCCCCATGTTTTTTTTTTCCGTAATAAATATTGTAAAAGAGCATATGGTTCGACCTGCCTTGGTTTCGAACTAGTATAGTTGAATGAGTTTGACCTACCTTCTTTTGGTTGAACTAAGACCATGTTTCTTTGTGGATGTTCAACACTCTTACGGTGTTTTTAATTGTTGTAGGTGTGGGAGTAGTTCGTACCATTTATACATGAGAAATATGTAGCTGTAAAGGGAGTCTCTTTCAAAAATCACTCTGCAGAAATGATGCAAAAGTAAGCTGCAATTGTTCGGCAGTTTCACTTGTGCTTTATTTTCAATGACATTTATTTCATAATCATCTGAAAGAGGATCTGCTTCATGTTTTCGATTACCTCCACAGCTGCTGTTTTTACAAATTTCTCATCTGAAGAATGTTAGAATGGTCTACTTTCTCAAATTATAGAAGTAAACATTTGACACAACAATCAGGAAACTAGATGGAGGCTCGTACTGTGCTGGAAGACCTGTAATGGAAGACCACTTCGAGTACATTTTAGCTCACACCTATCTGATATACTCTTCTTGCAACTGGATACATGTTTATAGTTCTACCTTCTTTTCCTATCTTGGTATCTTCCGCTTTGAATGCTATGTTAAGGGCTGGTTTATGATTGTGTGTGGAGATTTGTAGAATATGCACTACTGTCTCTTGTTATACAATTTGTTACAGCTGTGAGATACTTGATGTTTATTTTAAGCGTGCTTGTTATCAGCTCAACTTTTGCGTGAATTATGGTCTGGTTGGTGTAATTTTACTTGCTCCTATTTATAAATATGCTTCTGTATTGTGACAAGTTGAAAAAATAAGTTTCCAGTCAGTATATTTGTACTGACAGTTATGTCAAACTCTGAAGCATTGTTTGAAAAAGTCACATCAACTCCTTTATTTGTATCAAACATACCTCCAATATAACTTGTGCATGTTACAGAAGTACCTACTCTGAGAGTACCATTTTTAGCAATTTTTAGCTGACCCCAGTCGAGATTCAACAAAACCCAAACACGGCGAATGGCTTTCTCAGTCACAAGTTGTGTCTAATGAACCCAACCCTTTGGACACATAAACAAATCAAAGTGGCCTAATCAGATTCCTTTCCATCACGAGTTAAAAGTGGTGACTAAAGCCAACCTTTAAACTCGCCACATACATAATTGCTTAATGTGGCCATATTCTCACCTATGGCTACAGGTGATGGGTTTAGACTTAAACCTGTGACCAAAAGGTGTTTATGGCTACAGTTGAAGGGTTTACGTTTAAACCCATGACCAAAATGGTGCGTTATGGCTACAGGGTAACACAAAACGTGGCTATAGTCATACCTATGACGAATAGCCACGCAGATAATCCGAAACGTGGCAAGGCTATAAACCAAAAAATGTGGCATATGTGAAGGTTTGTACTAGTGGGCGTGGCCAAGGCTAAAGTGGCATGCTACCGCGCAGAGTGGCATGTTGGCATGCCGATTAATACGTTGTTGTGGTAAGTCGTGTTTGGCTTGCCAGTTAGTATGGTGGCACGGCATGGTGCGTTTGGCCTTTAATGTATGGTGGAAAGTTTGAAGCGACTTGATTGGCCGAGGAAAGAGGGGCGGCCAAACATAAGGCGCGGCTACACTTCCGGTGAGAGTGTGGCGGCTTTAGAGCGAACTAATTGGTCGATGACAAGTATGGGCCCATCCACAACTTATGTACGCGTGGCTAATTTGAGGCGACACGATTGGTTGAGAGAAATAGGGCCGGTTTAGGAAGGGGCGTGGCCAATGGAAAGTGGCACCAGTTGGCCTAAGGAATGGCCACACCTCCCTTTGCTGTTGTGGCTCCCTGTTTTCTGATTCTGAGCAAGGTTTTGCACCTGCTAACCCATGGAGAATTAATTACCTAGTTTTCCTAGGTTTAATTTCGACAAGCAAGGTCTGATATACTGCGCGAGGCGCAAACCCTAACTTCCGCAAGTTAGTCAGGGAAATTGATTGAATTCTATGTGTTGACACAAAGTTCTTTTAAGTTCATTGCCAGAGAGTAGCATTCTTTTTCTGATTGAATACCTTATGCAAAGACCTTATCCTTGATATTTGGAAATTCGTGCTACTCTGCTACGAGTAAACACAAATCATCATGCCATATCAACATTAAGGTTCAGCCGGAGAACATAGCATAGAAGGCATTCAAAGGAACTTATATTAAGTGAATATAGGCGAGGCGTCGAAATTTACAGAACATCTGGGATGGTTGCTACATTCGCCGGTCTGGATAAATTTCATGTAAGTATATTGAACGACTCAATAAATATGCCGGTGGAGAGCTAGCACTCACGACACCATTTCCTTACAGACTGACGTCACATCAGATGTAAGGTTTTACGATTTCAACCCTAAGCTAAAAACCACCATCAACAATTACTTGATCCAATGAGCATCTCACCAACAAAAAATACTACGTATCTCGCAGTTGGGACACTTATTCTAGCAAGAAACATTAATTAATGGAAAGAGGAGATCCTATCTTTAAAGACACAGAATTCCCCCCTCTTTCATCAACTCCCTATGCGTCTTCATCTCTCTCTGTATCAAGAAAATGGTGATGAGTTTGGTATAAGTTTACAAGAGACGGAATAGCAGCTGACATCAAACTGCACAGGTAGTTTTTCTCATGTTAAAACCAACATCCCGCCTCTTCCAAATTACAAGCACACACTCTCTCATTCTCTCACTACCAGTAATACTAAATCTACTTATTTTTCTCGAAACATCATTTGTTTATTTGCATCTAATTGTGTTTTTTTCCTTAATTTTTCCTTTAACCTAGCATTCAATCATTTGAATGTTGGGTTTACATTAGTGGTATACATGAATGGAAATTTTTGATGCCATACTCACCTGGGATCTGATAATCCAATAGAGAGGCAGCGTGTAAGCTTATTGTCCTGATTATCCTGGATTCAAGAATACAAATTAGTAACATTATCATATCTAACACCACCACCATAACCGAAAACGAAAATTCATAAAATAATTGTATCTCTTACCAATTAAATGTTTTGCATATGCCACCATCTCAACTACCACTCTACCATTGTTCTTACACTAACAACATCAATGATATTATCAACAACACCACCCCCTCACTACTACAAAAAAATCCACCACCATCAGGACAAGCACCAACACTTGTGCTGCAACAAACACCACCACTGCCGCCATTGCTACAACTACACCTGCCGCCACCACCACCATACCACCATTACAACACCAGTAAACACAAAATTAACTAAATCATTAAAATTAAACACTTGAAACACAATCATTTATAAATTATCAAAGATTAAAAACTGATTTTGCTGAAATAATCAATTACCCGAATCTATTATCGATCTAAAGAAGAATGAAATCCAAAATTAGGGTTCAAATAACATTCAAGTACATTCAAGATCTGGAACTTCATATACAAATCAGTTGAAATCGAAATGAATATAACATTTCTGATGCTCGATATTAGGTTTAGAGATTGATTTCTCGCTGGTTTATAACCGAATTTAAGTTTTGTAGTTGAATCACCTAAAAATCGATCTAAATCGATTGATTAGGAGGTGTAGATATGGTAGGAATATTTGTGGTAGTGGTGATGGAGATGGTGGTGGTGGTGCTAGTGGTGTTGGTTGTGGTGATGACGATAGTAATGGTGGTCGTACTGGTAACTTCAATGGAGACGGTGGCGGATCGATCGATTCTTTGAGAGTTTCTAAGAAGAGAAGAAGAAGAAGAGGTGGAAGGTTAAATAAGGAATAACTTTAAAAATTGTTTTTAATAATAATTTCGATTATAACATTAGGGGTGTTTGTAAAGTTCATAAGGGTATCTTTGAAAGACCCATGGATAGTAGGGGTGTTTATAACATTCCCACAATCATCATCCTAGGAGGTAATGTAACTAGTGATGTGTTTGTAGAAAATGGTAAATAGAGTTCGTCAAAGACTTATGAAGATTTGATTTTAAACCTAAAATAAAAATCTTAAGTAAAAAATTGTAGCTAAATCGTATGAGGAAAGTGAGACAAAGAATTCTACCATTAACCAATTTTTATGTGATTCAATATAAATAATATATCATGCAACTCTTACATTCAATTTGATTCTAAAATATTGTCAATAAGTAGATTTTCAAAATATCAGTTGTAAATCAAGCATGGAACATCAAGAGCCCTAGACTAAGCATACACCATCAAGAGAAAACACAACTAATTATTAAAAATCATTAATCAATTTTTGATTCAATGAAAATCATCATAGTAAGAATTACAAAAATTAATAAAATAGAAATTACCACATAATTATTGGGAAATGGCTTCCTCCGTCGTCCCAGAGATGGGTTTTAGCTCATCATGTTTAGAACACTCTCAAAAGATTGGTACATGGCTCAAAGTATTGAAAAGATAAAAAGGAGAGAGAGAGAGAAGAGTGCAGCTGCAACGTTTGTAAGCATTGCAAACTGCACCATTACAGAGATATAAGGCTGTTAAAATATAATGGTTTTATGCTGATGTAAATATACCACGATTTAATAATAATAGTCTTCAACAACTATTGTTCTTCGTCTTCTTCTCGTTCTGCAGCAGCAGAAACTTCTCTGCAATAATTTTTCCTCGATTTCAAGATCCTAATCACTCCCTGAACTCTTCATCCCCTTTTTTAACTCTAACCACCTATATTTATACACCACATGTCGACAATATCTCAAGAATATCTCAATTATTTTCTCCTTTTTTTTTCCTGCCAAGCTATGAGATTTATTTCTCTCTTTATCTCTTCTAAGCGTCTCTCGGAATAATTCACTTTGTCAAAGGATAAAATCAAATCAATCATAATATATTCTCACCTCTTCATCACGTATCTTCCAAATAAAAATCATGTAACTTTCTCTCTTCCTTGTTATAGCGAAATTTTCTTTTTCTTTCCTGTTTTTTTATGAATCCAACTCATTTACCACTCCAGTTTGGTTTTAATAGGCCCAAACAAAATTGAGACCATGAAAATCTGCGAGAAAATCTCGTCCAAATCACATCTAGAAAAAATCACAGTTGAGACTGTTTGAACTGAATTTTTTCCGCCAAAATTCAGCAAAGAAGATAGAGTCCCTCTATCCGAAATGAGGTCCATTTGGCAGTTGTCCTCTGGGTGCCTTTAGTAATTTTCCAGGTGCTTTTAACACTTTTTATGCCAATTTTTCCACAAAAGTTTGTTTCCCAAAAATACCAACAAAATACATAAAACAACAGAATAATTACAAAATTGAGCACTAATAATATATAAAATTGAGACAAATCAGACACACATAAATATGTCTATCAACTAGTAGTCAAAGTGAACTAACATAATCTAGGGATAGTCGTGATACTAGAAATCCAATTTTCAACGAGATCCGATAACCTCATGTGGACCACTAGATCGACCAGGCTAGAAAGTTCAAGGTTGGAAGTGACTAGAGTACGAGCTCGTGTAAACGAGACATTTGAAGTCGTTGAGACTAGGGCATCATTAATTATGACGGAATTAAATATTCCATGCCGTCTCCAAACTGCGGAGTTTTAAAATTCACGATGCACCACTCTTAAACGCAGTGATCGAGACTTAAAGTTTCAAAACTCACCAGGAAAATACATGTCGATTACAAGGGTGCATCAGTCAGGCTCATGTCATCCTTGTCTTGCATCATCCTTGTCTTGTATCATCCTTGTGATGTAAGTGGCTTATGCAATCTCCTCTAACTTGCATACCAATTCGATTTCTTTCTTGTCCATGCCTACTTCAAATAAATTGATATCAAGTATGAGCATCCATTTGATAGACTGCAACAACCTCATTAAGTATGGCAACAATCATCTCTTACATTGTATTGCCAAGCCAGATATATGAGTTACCAAAATGTCACAATCACCTCGCAATTAAATGATATAAGCTATTAGGAGTTGTTGGACCACAAATGCTGCAACTCATTACCGATTGTGGCTTCCCACTTATACCCTACTCCGTAGCTCAAAGGGATCAAGACCAAAGCCAAGCAAAGCCTAGCGCTTCGCAAGTTATGCATAAGATCGTGCATCACAAACCTTTCCATCAGAATGCGTCAAAGTGGTGCATTTTTGGTTTAACACCGCTGAAACATATATGTTTTAACAAACAAGCTTTGTAGCTTAAGGATGCATGTATCTCCGCTTAATGCAACTTCAACCTACACTCCTTCCCTATTGTTGATGGTGGATTTTCATCAAAGGTCAAAACCGTAAAATCATGATCGTCACGCATGTGACGATTCATATTTTACGAAGCCATAATGAACATGTCTTTCGAAAAGCCTCCACTAGCTGAGCGTTCGATCCCTAGTATTTCATTGTGCCCTATATATAGAATAATAGAATTGGGCGGTCCTCCTACATAATTATTTGTTGAGAGGGCTTAATGCCTTCAGGACGTCGGTGATACTCATTGTTCCCTGACTACATTAGAGCGACCCCCGTCTACATAGAAGAACGATTGGGTGGTTCTCCGTAAGATTGAGAGCAACAGCACCTTCAAGACAGTGACACTCACTGATCCTGACTATGTAGGGCGACCGTGTATAGACTCTCGGGCGTTCTTGTAAGATTTGAGAACGCCTTTGAGATATTAGCTGTCTCCTGACTATGCACATAGATTAATTCTTCCATGACATTCACCACTGAATTCCCAGAATGATCTATTATTGCTCATATTCCATGGTCGAATCCACGGCCTGATCCCATGGAATGGAAATAACAATTGCTCCTATTCCATGGTCGAATCCACATCTTGATCCCATGGAATGGAAATAACAATTTGCTCATATTCCATGGTCAAATCCACGGCTTGATCCCATGGAATGGCAATAACAATTGCTCCGATTCCATAGTCGAATCCACGGCATGATACCATGGAATGGCAATAAACGACTGTATTATCTCATTACTCCGATTTCACGAATCTCATGGAATGGTAATTAATAATTTTATTACTCCGATTTTATGGTCGAATCCACGATCCCATGGAATGGTAATGCCTGTTTTATTATGTTGAATTCATGGTCAAATCCACGGCTAATCCTATGAATTGATAATAAATAACTTCTCATTTTTATTGTTCAATTTTAAGAATTATTATACACTAAATTTCATGGATTAGCAATAAATACTCAACAACCGGGCGTCTGGACTACCACTGAGTAAGCCCCACAAAAATGGTGCAAGTATATTCGACAATGATGCACGACTGAGCACCCGGATGCACGAACGATCATCCAAAAAATATGAAACAATGAGGAATCCTACACAAAACAGGGAGAAAGCAATAAATATTAATTAAATAATGAGAGGCGCCTGTGGCTGGGCCCACCTAGCCGCCATGCCCTAGCCATGGTCGGTCCCACGCCTCTCCCATTATTTGCTTTATTTTTTGTTATTTCATGAACTCATGAAAACTCCTTGATTTTAGCAACTTTCCTTGTTTTTGCAAAACTCATGAATCCTCCATAACTTCATGGATTCATGAAATAATATTATAAAATAAGGAAAGGTGTGTGGGACCGGACAACCTAGTCGGTCGGCCATGCCCGAGCCGTGGTCGGTCCCACACCTCACAATCCTTAGATTTTATAATTATTATTCCCTAATCTCATGAAACTCCTTTGTTTCAACAAAACTCATGGATTCTCCATAACACCAAGGATTCTCCATAACTTCAAGGATTCATGAAAAATAATATTATAAAACAGGGAAAGGTGTGCGGGACCGGGCTACATAGCCGTCCGGCCATGCCCTAGCCGTGGCCGGTCCCACACCTTGCAATCCCTAGTCTTTTATAATTATTATTTTCTTAAATTCATGAAACTCCTTGGTTTGAGCAGAAATCATGATTTCGTCATAACTTCTCAAATTTTGCTCAAATCATGAAAAACCAAAAGCCAACAAGTCACACGACCGGATAGCCTCTCACGGCAATTTTAAATGTTAAAATACACTTATTTTAATATTTACAAAATATTGATCAATTGAGCATACATGCTCATTCCAACAAAATTAAGAATTTCAAATCAAGATGAAACTCTTCGAAAATTCACAACATTGCTCGAACGCACACCAGAAAATACTGAAACTCTCAGTACGGAGACACGGACACCACGACAACACATGAATGCCTTCATGACTGACCAGATTCATCCTTAGGGATTGCACAAAGCTAGTCCCACATGTTTTCATAATTCTGACCTAATTTGCTCAATTACTCGTATTGGGCCAAAACTATCTCCAACCAACCTGCAGATTGCTCAAACGACCAACAACTGGTCACGTGACCACCAAGATCCGGTCTCATGCTCTCTTGGTCGTACCCATCTTTCATACCTAGGTTTTATCACCTAATGTTGAACCCGGCAATATTTCAATAAATGATGAAACCGGCACATAATC
Organism: Papaver armeniacum; assembly: GCA_023531295.1. Classification (NCBI taxonomy): domain Eukaryota; kingdom Viridiplantae; phylum Streptophyta; class Magnoliopsida; order Ranunculales; family Papaveraceae; genus Papaver; species Papaver armeniacum. Next base: position 171,533 of record JAJJWW010008294.1, on the reverse strand, counting down.
ATCATTCTTTCACCAACTCTCCAACTAAGAACCCTGGTGCACACTCACTCAAGCAATTGGGCATCACATGGACGTCCATGGGCTCATGTGATCGGTCCCTCCTTTGCTCATGCCCTATTTTCAGCAATTCGTCAACTAATGAGCAATTCATCAAAAATTAGGATTTTCGAACAAACGCTCAACAAATCATTATTCTGAGCAAGTTCAAACACCAAATGAATTAATGTTGATTCACGGGGATTAATTATAATATCTGGTAATCTACTAATATTTTTATATTTTATTGGATTGCATCACCAATAAATATTTCGTCGAATTGAGAAACTTTGCTCAGTCGCTAAAATATTGATTCAGCTACCAATATTTAATAAATTGTTAGTAATTTGTCGACTTGAGCAACACTTGCTCAATTGAACGTAAAATTATCAATATTTTTTAATTTGTCGAATTGGGCAATGCTTGCTCAATTGCACGTCAAATTCTCAATATTCAGTAATTCGTCGAATTGAGCAATACTTGCTCAGTTGCTCGAATATTGATCCAAACTATCAATATTCGAGAATTTATCAAGATTTAAATCGAATCGAGCAATACTTGCTCGGTTGTTCGAATAATCCACATCTATTCAAAGAACTCATCAATATTCAACAACTCGTTGAATTTACAATATTTGCTCGGACAAACAACATTAACATTCATGAATCGCTAAGCATTTTCCAAACATGCTCGATTCAACAAAACCTAGGCTCATTGCCTAATCACCAACAACCCGACAAACTAAATACACATCTCATGCGAGACTCCACGATTCGTGAGACATCAATCACATCAAATTGGGGGATAACAACTAGGGTTTTGGTCTGGCGGCCTACAGCACGTGGATTCATCCACGACGATAAATGTGCGTAAGTTGTGTCAACGGTTAAAGGAGTTAGCAAATTAGTGGGTGCACGATCACCAAGTCTCCACACGACATGGAACTCGACTTTACCACGATCTCCCACTTTCCCACTCTTTCACTCAATAAAGCGTCACACTTACAGGGATCAGTGGTTCATCATTCTTGCAATATAAATAAGTCTAAATCGAGGACAATATCATAATCAGCATTATCATTATCCGTCAACAACTCGATACAAACTTATTCACAGAACTCAACTTCAGAAGTTCAAAAATATGGCAGAAACCTTCAACACACCCACAATCCTTGATCATCACTGATCCCACACAATTCTCAGCTTCCCTCCTACAGATCAACCCATCTCCCTCTTTGCGACCGAATTGAATCTGGAACGGCCATTGTCTTGGTTTAGGCCGAGTCCTACAGATTGATCTCGAATCTAAGCACCCCTTTGCAAAGGTGCATCTGTGTGAGGTTCAAAGTAGCTTTCTCGGTTGAGGAGTCTCGACCACACGCTCGGCTCTTCATTTTCCTAAAAAACCAGCGAACCATTTTTCCCCATCCACAGATTGGCGACCATATTGGGAGATTAATCTCTCTGTTGCAATCTCTCATTTTCACAAAATGATTGTTTTTAGGTCAGGTTCAGTTACCAATACCAACACAAACAATGCTAGCACTAGCAACAATGGTGGTACTCTAGAAACTACTCTTGCTTCCAACATCGGTGCTGGTGATACCACTCCTCCGCAAACCAACATTGGAGACAATCCTCTCTTCGGCCGGTCTCCCGAAAAAATTAGAGAAAACCCACCTACCATAGGTGATCTCATGAAGGTGCAAGAAACTCTTGCCAAGAATCAGATTGACATGGCTAACATATGGAAAGAGCTGTGAAATTATCTCAAAACTCTCACTGACAAGATGTCAGAGAAAGCTCAGAAGAAAGGAAAAGCCAAAGAAACATCTCCGGATGTTGATCCTGAAGTCACTCCAGTCCACGTAGTTGACGATGATGAAGTCCATAAGGCTACACAAAACCCACCAACAAAGGAGATTGCCGGCTTCATCACTCGTGGAGATCTGGAACGCTTTATGGAGGATCGAGGAAAAGGCAATGAACCATCTGTCCATCATCATCAACCTCCATGCCTTGATGCCACGCAAATAATCCCTCTCCCAAAAGGATACACTTCTCCAACATTCACGCTGTACAACGGAACAGGGAACGCTCGAGAACACGTCTCTCGATTCTTGGAAGCACTAGGGGAGCACGAACACAACCATGTCATCCGTCTGAAGTAATTCTCGAAATCCCTGACATGGAATAGATAATTTTATTACTCCGATTGTTGAAGCTAAGAGGGCTAGGGTAATAAATAATTTTATTACTCCGATTTCACGAATCTCATGGAATGGTAATAGATAATAGGGCTAGGGTTTCTCATTTTCGTTTCTTTTTTTTTTTCGTCTCTTCTCTCTCTGATAAGGATAAGAATTCCATTAGATTTACTTACAGGGAAGAGTTTTCTTCCGAAGCTTCTCTTCTCCATTAGACTACAACTCCACGAACACCAGTTACACTTGCACCACCTATTGATCTAGAAGAAGAAGGAGAAATTGTTAACCAAGGGTAAGTTTTTTTTTTTGCTTTTTTTCTTCTTCCATTTTACTGATTTTTTATTTATTGTGTTTTATTGTGTTTCACAGAACTTGATTCGTTATTTTTATTGTGATTTTTGATGACCAATTGCTTGGAATTGGATTAATTTAATTTAGGGTTTGATACAGGGTTATATCACACCAAGGAGAAGACGAAGGGAAAGGATTCAAGGAACCATCCAACTCAAAAATTGTTAACCAACGGTAAGTTCATCAAAATCTCTCATCGATTCCTGTGAAATCTTCTTCTGTTTCTGTGAAATTTCTCATTTTTGTAGGGTATTTCTGTTTGTTTGATCTTGGGATTTCTAATTCAGTGATTTGAGATGCTAATTAAAAATTTTATGTGAAAAATCATGAAACCATATTGTAAGGATCTTGATGTTTTCTAAGGAGGAAGAAAAAAGAGAGAAGTAATTGTGTCTACTCGCGGTTTAGTGCCAGCGGTTAGTTTGTTGAAACAATAATGTGAAATGATGCTTTTGTGATAGATATTTACTATGGTTGCTTACTAGAACTTCTGCTTTGCTTTGTATCATTCACTCCCTGCAAATGTGTGTAGTTTGGCACTTTGGCTTTGCTTTTGTGATAGATATTTACTATGGTTGCTTACTGAAACTTGTGCTTTGTTTTGTATCATTCACTTACTGAAACTTCTGCTTTGCTTTTTACCATGTTAGTTCTTAATTTGTTGTTGTGTTCTGTCTGGGTATGATTCATGAACATATATTCTATTCCTTGTTACTTTTTTTAGTAATAGACTAGTAGTTACTAACTGGCTAACTGCCTAACCGCCATTACTTGTTTTTGTAGCGGTACTTGGTCCTATCAACAATAATTCTACCACCACCAGTGTTGCCATGGAATAGCTTTTAAAGACTTTGTATTTGCCACCAGTGCTACTTGTTACATTTTTGCCACCACTATCCAGTCAGTGCTACTGCTACTTGTTACTTTGACTCTTTTGCTACTTGTTAAGACTACTGTTTAATTGTGTGTGTGAGTGACTGTGTCTGTCAGTCTTTGACTCTTTTGCTACTGTTAGTTGTTACTTTTTCATTTTTTCAAGACTTGGTATTTGAGACTTTTCTTTGCTAGTATTAATATTATTGCTACTGGTTAGTAAAACAGGTTCTTAATATATTATTGCTCAGTAAAACAGGTTCTTAACATGAAAAAAATTGTTTGGAAAAATTAAGGACCGGGACTAGTACCGGAATTGTACCTGGTACCGTACGTGTACCGAATGGCACTAGAACTGAGGTACAGGGTACAGGTACTGGTCCAAAATTTTGGAACCGAGGCTAGGGAGGTACATGTACTCGGTCTCGGCAAGAACCGAGCTGAACCGTACCATGTACACCCTTACAAGCATGTGACGGACCAAAAAAATTATGCCTGGCACGCCTGGGAGCGCAGGTCATAATTCCTCGATGCGCCATGATGATGATGCTAATCGGGCCTTAAAACTAAGCAAATGTACGTCCATTTTCCATTGCAAGCATGCTCATGGAGCATGATGCAACTAAATTAACTTCCACACAGTTCCAACTTACCACAGAACAAGGGTATAAAGCCTTGCCTCAACGTAGGATGAATTTCTTATCTAGCTGAGTAACTGTCATACTGCTGATCTTGTCCAGGCATAAGGCATGTCTTGAACTTACGCATAGAACATTACAGGCCTAACACCCCCTCTTCACTTAGCTTATACATCGCTGAAATCATGAATTTGTCTTGCTCATGACAAGGGTGCATCTATCAGGCTCATGTCGTACTTTCCTTAGACTTGTGCAAGCTCCACTAACTTCCATATTGATGTGGCTTACTTTCTTAGCCATGCCAATTTCACAATTAGTGCATATGCCAACTTCGTGTATCTTGATATGCAGTATGGGCATCCAGTGAATGGCATGCAACTAGCCTCATCAAGTTTGGACACAATCATCTCTTGCATCGGAATACCGAGCCAGATTATATATGAGAGGCCAAAATGGCGCAATTATCTCTCAATCAGATGATATGAGCATCAAAGTACTGGACCGGCAATGCTGCAACTCATTGCGGCTGCCAATGTACCCTTCCCTACTCTAAAGGGATCAAGCTCGAAGGGACAAGCAACTTAAGCCAAACTCGTATACAAGGCCGTGACCTAGCAATAGTGGTAATGTCGTATCCCGTATAGGTCATTCCAATACATCCAAGTGATGCATATTTCATCTGTGACATTTTTTAGAGCATAGCTCGGTTGAACCAACTAAGCGTTGGTATGTCAAGTTTGGTTGTCATATTTTAGTGAACTAAAACTCATTTAAAAAGTCGCTTGATTATGTACTAGAGTCAACTTCTTATATGAGACATTACAAGTATTGAGAAGACTTAAAGAAGTGAAGAAGTAAGGAGCTACAACGACAAAATCATCCTTCCACTTGAGGTTAGTGATATTTGACTTGAACTGTTTCATTCCCTAACGTATCTTTCAAGTCGTGCATATTGAAAACATAACTGCGAAGCATGAATGATTACACTCTACTTAGACGTATAGTATTAAGGAATACGAAGTATAACGCTTATCTTTTGAACTTCGTATATAAAACATCGACATAATTGTTTGAATACTATTGTGATTATGTATAGGTATGAGGTGAAGATTTCATCCTAGGAAACAACGTTTTACATTAGTTTAAAGGAAGTAAGTTTATGAACTTGTTTCGTGAATCGAAAGGGAAATCGCTAGGCTTATTGGTATTGTGATTCATTGCATATCTTTTGAACTACCAATATGTGTGATTAGTATAACCGCTCATGACTTGTTTATGTTCTTGGTATAACTATTCACAAGGCCTGACTTTCGTATTGGTATGACTTTTATTAGTGAACGATCTTAAGTAATCACCTGATATGGTATGATCGATTTAGTGTTATTGGTATGACCAACTCTAGGAAAAGGGGAAACGATACTATGAAGAGGTGCAATCGATCACAAAAATGGAATCTATCCTTGTAAGAGGTGCAACACGTTTTTAGTAGATAGGGGAACCGATCCTATGAACATGTGCAACAAGTTTTTAGTGAAAGGGGATCCGATCCTATGGACAGGTGCAACAAATACAATTAGTTACCATAAGTATGTGGGGAACCGATATTAGTACCTAGTCAACCGAATTTTTGGAAAGCTAGTGTGCCTATGCACAATACTCACATGAAGGTAGAACTGAAACTTGTTTTCACTACACCAAATTCCTGGATTCGTAACGGCTTATGAGCCGTTACGAATTTCCCATTACAAAGGGTCGTTACGAAAAATTCGTAACACGTAGAAGCCGTTACTAAATTTTGAAAAATTCGTAACAGAGTTAAGCCGTTACTAAATTTTTTATAGGCGTGCCACTCACACGCTTGGTCACACTTGGGTGGTAACACCTTGAGTATGCGCGTGTGCCACTCACATGCGTACCACTATATTTCCACCCACAATGAGTTATACCAGAGGATATTTCTTCCCCATGAGTGTGCGATTCACATGCGTGCTTGAGGATATCTCATCACTTGGCCAAATCGAGAATTCATTTTCAGTTTTTTTTTTCTCTTCTGCTCATGTTCTTTCCTCTCACCTCCTCTGTCTCAGGTGATGAAACCCTAGTTTCATTTCCAGAAATCTAATTAGCATAATAGAAACCATAAACAGAAATCTCTTTAATCTTTGCAATAGCCTTCAATCATCGATCTGTGTAAGTGTTAATCATTATAAGTTTTTCGATTCTTAGGGTTTCATCTTTTTTCAAATCAATATGTTTTTAGGGCTTCATTTCATCTATTTGTTAGGGGATTCATTTCAATCGATCTGTTTCATCTTAGTTTGGTTTTGTTCATCTTCTTCATATAAATCTAATTTGATTTCCTTTTTCTAATTTCCTGTTAGGGTTTGAAGAATTTTAAAGACTTGGAGAACTTTGAAGAATTTTAAAGACTTGAAGAACTTTGAAGAATTTTGAAGACTTGGAAGGTATAAGTTTCGAAAAGTTGAATTCATTTTAGGGTTTTATGTTAATTTTTATTTTAGGGTTATGCAAATTCAAGTTAAATTGTTGTGTAATGTTGGTGGTACCACTTACACATTGATTTTCTAGATTTATTCACTGGTGGTAATGGACAGATTGTCTTGCGTATGTACCACTTATTTTGAAACATGATTTTCTAAGATACCAATTAAGAATAAAAAAACGCTTAAAAATTGCTACGTAAAAGGCTATCATATTGGTGGTTGTTGTAAAGGAAATGGAACTCAGGTGAAAGAATGGGTATTTTAGAAGCTGTCAAGGAGGAATTGTTGTTGCCGTTCAAATTGCAGGTGAATGAGAAGCTGAAGATTATGAGTAGGTGACAATGCGTTTTGACAGTCAGTTGGTGGTTCTGTTGTTGCAAGTTAGAGGACGGGTCCGTGCTACTATTGCTCATGGAATTGCAGAAAAGAACAGTGAATGGAAGTGATTGGTTATGAAGCCGAAATGGGTTTGTTCGTGGATTTGAGTACTGGGATAGAATGGGTATTGCAACTACATATGGTACTAAAGTTGGTTGGCACTGGCTTAGAACTTTGTTTGAATCAGCTAAAATCTCAGTATTAGTGAATGGTGGTCCTTGTGGTTTCTTTTCTGTTGGAAGAGGACTTAGACAAGGTGATCCCTTGTCTCCTGTTCTTTTTGTAATTGCTGAAGAGGTTTTAAGTAGGAATATCTCTAAATACATAGATGAAAAGAAGATAGTACCAATGATTAACAGAAATGGTTGTCAGCCATCATATATGTTATTTGCAGATGACATTTTTGTATTCTGTAATGGACAAAAAAAATCACTTGATAATTTAATGAAGTCATTAATGATTATCGAGGCATCAGGTCAAGTGATAAATAAGATGAAGAGCAAATGTTTTGTTGGTGGAGTAAGTGAAAGTAGAAGAAGAGCTATAGCCGAGAGCATACAAATGGAACTTTCTGATTTTCCCGACAAATATTTGGGAGTGGTTTTAAGTCCCGCAGAGTTAAAAATCACCAAGTTTGGGGGATGGTAGAGTACATGCATAAAATGTTAGCGGGTTGGATGGGAAAAATGTTGTCTTTTTCGAGATAGATTAACATTGGTGAAGTCTGTGTTGTGCAGTATACCTGTTTATAATATGTCAGTGTATAAATGGCCAAAAAATGTGATAAAAGAATGTGAAAAGATTGTAAGAAATTTCTTATGGTCAGGAGATCCTGCAGTGAAGAAGCTAATTATCATTAAGTATGAAGAGATTTGTGTTCCAATCAATGAGGGTGGATTAGGGTTAAGAAGATTTGAAACCATGAATAAAGCTCTTCTCATGAAGCTTCTCACGGAAAATGAAGACAGAAGAGAAAGAGTGGACAAAATTTTTGAATGCTAAGTTTAAGGACGAAAAGGAGAATGGATAAAGTATCATAAAAAATCCTCAATATGGCCAATAAAATGGGTTATGGATGAAGTGCAGCAAGGGAGCAGGTGGCTTGTTGGAGATGGAAAAGAGATTTCAGTATGGAGGGATAAGTGGATTACTGATGATAGATTGGATGAATTATTTCCAGATAATACTTTTATTTCACAACATAAGGACATGAAAGTAAGTGATCTAATTGCAAATGGTAAATGGAATATGCCTATAGAAATGTGGAATTTTGTTTCTACAGGAGGAACTACCAAAGAATTGGAGAAGGCAAAGATAGACTAATATGGACTCTGATCCGACCGGAAAATTTTCGATTAGAAGTGCAAAGGGAGCTAATCGAAAAAAAAACTTCCTAAAGTTACTTGGGCAAATCGGTATGGAGCACTCAATTCATCCTAAAATTTCTACTAATTTATGGAAAATCCTTAGAAATGCATGTGCAACAGAAGAAAATTATAGAAAAAGGGATTTTCCACTTTTCTAAATGTTATTTGTGTGGAATGGGAATGATACAATGGAACATATCTTGTGGCATTGTGATTTTAGTGAAAAAATATGGCACTGGCTTGGAGGGATTTTTAAATTTTTACATCCTTGTAGCTTTATGGATGTCTTGAAATGTGTCCAGAAGGAAAGTTCTGCAGTGAGAGAAATTTGGTATATCTGTGCCTTTACTACAATGGTGGAGCTCTGGTTTACCAGAAACAGAGTGTGTTATGATGAGGAGGTTCCAGAGGTGAAAAGTTTCAAAATGAGAATTCTACAGTTTACAAAAGAATGTACTGTGAGGATGAAAGGTAAAATCAGGGGTACTATATATGATATGAGCATCATGACAGAATTTGGTATCAAAGGTGTGAAGGTTAAAACTACAGAGATAAAGGAATGTATCTTTAGATTTCCTGCAGAGAATCAAGTACTCATATGCTGTGATGGAGCATCCAAAGGGAATCCTGGTAGTTCTGGTTATGGTTTTGTGGGGAGATGTAGTACTGGTAGTTATCTTGGTGCAGTTGCTGGTGGCATAGGAGTGGCTACAAATTTTATTGCTGAGGTAATGGCCTTAAATGGTCTTTGGTGAATGGGCTATAAGAAGACACTATTCTAATGTGTGCTTCATCTGGACTCACAAGCGCTTTTGATCTTTTCGGTTCGGGGAAGATTCCTTGGATGGTTGAGAAGAGATGGCAAAGGATAAGAGAAAGAATAAGTAGTATCTCCTTCAGACATTCCTTTAGAGAAATTAATTTATCAGCATACAAAATGGCGAAGAAAGGCTCATCTCTTAATAGAGGTGAGGTGATTGAATTTAATGAAAAACCTCCATTCTTAGGTGCCTTGGAATGGGAAGAGCAGATTTATTTCAGGTTCTGCTAATTTTTGGGCTGAATGTATTGGGCTTAGGTGTTTTTATCTTTCTTTTTCAGTTTTTTTGCTTATTCTGTTCTGGGCTTGTCTAGTCAGATTTTTTTGTAAACTTTTTGTTTAATTTTGGTAATAAAATTTTAATGATTTAGAAAAAAAAAAAAGTTGGTTGGCACTGGAGCTGCTGTTATATGCTATTGCAGTGGTCGGTTTTGGTGAATGGTGCAGGTCAGGATGTTTATATGGAGTTGTAGGTTAAATTCTCATTAGCTAGAAGGCTAAAGATCTGTTTTCCACCTAATTTTTTAGTGTTGAACTGATGGTTCAACAATTATTTTTAGCTTTTCGTTTACTTATATGCAATCCACCGCTTTTTCTACGGCATGCATGGGGATCATGTAACATACCTGAATGTGTATAAAGCAAACCTGCAATCCGGTAAATCTCCACAATGGTGTCATAAGAACTTCATTAATTATCGTGCAATAATGGGTATCCTTTCTTTACAACATTAGAAAAGTTTGCATCTACTTATCTTTATATTATTTTACTATGAATCAGTCCCCATGTCTTGAGTGATTTAAATCTTGTCCAGCTTTGTGCTTAATTTGCTTACACCTATTGCATGTATTTAGAAAGGCAGTTACTGCTGGTTTTTTCACCAACGCATGTCGTTTGGAAGTAAGTATTTAATATTATACTAAATTTAATAAATATGTAACTGATGGATTTATGCATATATGAATATGTAGTCTGACTGGTTTTTAAATTGGCTGTAGAGTTGCCACGCTTCTGTGTTGTTGGATGATACAACTGTGTTTGTTGGAGAAAAGACTGCGGTACCCAACTTGAATTTCTGAGAGGGCTTAAAGTAGTTGATGCAATAAAATATGAACTTGAATTTGTGTTTCCTGAGACTGTTTCCTGTGCTGACTTTCTTGCTACTGCTACACGAGACTCCGTTGTTATGGTAATGCGTGCTAGTATTCACCTCTTTTTTTTTGCATTCTATCGGAGCTTTATCTCTGTGACTGAAATCTTGTCAGTGGCTTCTCCGCTAACAATGTGTGTTTTAATGGCAGTCCGATGGACCGGGATGGAATGTTCTGATGGGTAGAAAAGATAGCTTAAGTGCTATCAAAACAGATGCTAAAAACAACATTCCAGCTACAAATTCAGACTTAAACACACTCATCACCAAATCCCAAAACGTTGGAATCGACTTGACCAACATGGTTGCTCTATCAGGTGACTTTGTTTTTCCCCAACTTACCTATCAAAATTCATCACCAGATGCTAAGGTAAAACTTTGTACAATTATCCGATTTGCAGGTGCGCACACCATTGGTCAAGCTAGGTGTTCCTCTTTTAGCTCCAGTCTTTAAGGCTGTAGCACTCGGAACTCTGTTGGAAACACTCCTCGATCTAGAGTTTGTCTTCTCCAACGCCGCAAACAACAGCATTGCAACTCTGTTGCGGCTTCATCAAGCTACTAAAATCCGGTTATGTGGGAGATGATGCAATTTTTGGGTATAATTTTGATTTTTATGATGTGAAAGTGTGGAGTTATTGATTTAGTTAGATTTGGTGATTTTTGTAGGAAGGTAGGGTTAGTTGGGATGAAAAAGAATGGGTCTTTGTTTGTATGATTTTGAGGAGACACGGTCTAGGTCAGTGAGTCCATCTAACTACTTGTCCATCGATGTAACTAAGGAGGTGAACTTTGATCCTTATAGCACTACTTGTCCATCGATGTAACTAGTCTTAGTAGTTTGTGTTGGTCATGATACTATATAGTAATGTGTCTTATAGTATGATGATAGCATCTTCTTTACATATTATTCTTAGATCCTAAAAAGGACAACAATCTCGAGTGCTCAGTTACGCATACCTTGGAGACAAATCTCTCTACTAATTTGATTTAGGGCCTTATGTAATTTCACATCTAAGAAAGCCATTGCTCTGTCTTAATAAGCTTATGGCTCGCTATGATAGCTGCGTCTTCATATAATTATTTTGTTTATTTATTGCTCGAGTTCTCAAACTCTCCAGTTAATAGGGACACATTTGGCAGAGCTGAACAACTTGTTTCGGTCTCTTGTAATAATTTAATTTGTTACTTTTAAGTACAGGATCATAAGATTGGTTTCATGTACATGGATGTTGAAGGTCTGATGTAGTTTTACAAGTGGTAAGTATAAGGATTCGATATTCAGACTTGGGAAGTTGTTGATTTTAGTACTTACTTAAATAAAATACCAAAACTAGCGAATAAAATAAAAGAGAATAACAATATTGAGAGATTACTGGGAATCAGGATTTCACCAAACTCTTTTTCAGTGGTTCAATATTAATTCTTTGACAATAACAGCTCCAAAAACAATAATTATTGGCTCTTAATCTTTTCCAAGGTAGATTTTATAAAACATTAATTGTAAATGGTAAGCATGAGTTATCAAAACACCTAAGCTAAGTATAACCCATCAAACTAAATGACAACTAATTAATTTAAAATCATAATTCAAGTTATATTAATGCAAAAGTCATAAAAAGAATTAAATAGAGTTACCACAGTGATGAGAATTGGCTTCCTCCGTCATCCCAGTGATGGGGTTTAGCTCCACATGGTGAAAATACGCTCAAAATATTTATTCATGGCTCAAAAGTGTGTTTACAATAGTGAAAAGAGAAGAGTAATAAAAACAGAAAACTGCAACGTTTATAAGTGTTGCAAAGTCACTATTAAGAAACGATAAATTAAATGTGTTGCAGAATAATTGACTGACTCTATGTGTTTGTTCTTCGTGTTCTTGAGATCGACACTTCTTTTCTGTCGTCTGCAACTCTTCTTCTTCCTCCTCACCTGCTGTTGCCATAACTCCTCTGCAGCGTTTCGTTCTACACAGAAACCTCCCCAAACTCTCGATTCCCTCTCTAGAACTCGAACATATCCTTTTTATATACCCACAATCCGATTAAACCTCTCCAAAATCTTCGATACTTTTCTTGCTCTTCACGGCCAAGTCACGAGATTATTTCCTATTTTATCTCTTATACACGTCTATGGTCGCTGTGAGTTGTTCAAAACTGTCCCAAGATACAGAAGAATCGAATCAGAGAAGAGATATCCTCCATTTCTTTCACCAGAATTTCCATATTAAGCTTCCAAACCTTCCCAAGATTCTCTTACACCTCTGTTTTACGTGAAGCTTCTTTTTTGACGATTTCAAAGAACTTAACAACCCTGTTTTATCAAACCAAGTCCATTCAAACCATATCCAGCAAGAAAATCCAACAAAAACTCCACCAAAGTATCTCCTGAAATACCCGTGAATGTCTTCTCCATGTTTTGCTTCAAATGGCTTATGTAGCCCAACTGGAATGAAGAAATTGCCCATAGCATCTCTGTTAAGTCCAAACAGGTCCATTGAACCCAAATCTGGCGATTGAATCTCGTCCAAAACCTCCACAAATCCAAACCCTAATCTGCCCTGTGAAGAACACATTTTCCCGCCAATTTTGAAAATTCAAACCATAGAAGATGACCTCCCCCTATCCTGTGCGGGTCTGCCAATAGTACTTGCCTTGGAAATGGATGCCCCTTAGTAATTTGGGTACCCCTTATCTACTTTCGGGTTCTATTTATCAATTCTTCTGAGGTGTAATTATGACTTTTCTGGGGAGTCTCCAGCATACTTCCGGGGTGCCTGTAGTAATTTTCTTCCAGGACCACTTTCCGAGCCAATTTCTTCGCAAGAAATTATTTCTCCAAAAAATTCCTACAAAGACAAAATAAGTACAAAAATGGGTACTAACAATATAGAAAGTCGAGATCAAAAACACATAAATGCGTCTATCAAGGTCTAAAGAAGCTTAACAAAAACAAAGATTTGGTCAAGAAGCTTGTAAAGAAGTTCCATGCTTTTCTAGCCTTAGAGGTTGCTATCAAGCAAATTCATTGTCTTCTTGGACCTGGACTAAACAAGGCAATCATGTTTTTCTACCAAGAACTATAGTTATTTGTTCACTTGTGATTTTTGTTTACTGTTCATTGTATTTTATTTGTTTTAGATTATGTTTGGATTGTATGCCAAGTGTATATGTACCTTCCGACCTCCATTTCTTATCTTTCATGTTTAGTTTTTCTTTTATTTCCTCCAACCATTTAATAAAAAATTTAGAGAATTCTGATGTTGCATCATGTTTTCCTTGTATATTTTGTCCCTAAAGAGTACACTGGAGTTCCATGGTTTTTTTGGTTTGCTTCATATTACTATTTTACATTCTCCCCTATTAGTTTTCGTTGCTAGACATCAAAGACCAAATTGAGACTACAACATATTAATGAAGCTGTTGATTCCTAAAATAACACCACTACGATCAGTTAATATCCAGTACAATAAATGCATGTTGTAGTCGTCTGTGTGATAAATAACTATTATTTGTATAGAAGCTAGTCGGACGAGTCAACAGAGATGCGGAAAAGGAAAACAACACACAATTTTTTATTTTTTATTGATTTTGCATTTCATCTTATGTCCTGTTTGACTGTTGCTTGTTGCGCCAGTGGATGATTCATGTATTAACATGTACAGTTGTTTGCCTAGTAGCACATGTAATACTACGCTTACTAAATCATGCTTAATTTCATCTTATATAGAACTTCTTTTAATCTTGTAGCAGTTATCGAAATATTGAAGGTAGTTAGGAATTTGATGGTGGAATCTGTGGCCTTGTGCAAAATACCATGTTGAGAGCATGTGACCTCTCTGTATGTTCAGTTTTTTATGCTTCTAAATTTCATAAATTTGGTAGCCTTTCTCATAGATTTTCTGGTTTGTTTCATGTAGTATGGGTTGGGCATTATGAACTTAAAGCAGGGATTATGAAGAACTTGATGAAGAATTCTTGGCAACTAGTGTTCGGGAAGTATCTGCAAGCTTTGAGTAAGTTACTATGTAGTGTATGACCTGAACTTATAAGTGAAAATGATTTGAAACTTAATGTATTCCCTTAGAGTCTGATACTTCACAAAATATAATTTGGTATTTAGAGAATTTGAGTTCTTTTTTGATATGAATTCATTGAACGTGATGTTATGAATATATTGATGGAAAAAACTATTGTTGAGTGTGGACGATATGGAAAATGTAAAGTGTATGCATTTGGAATTTCGGTGTATTTTCAGGCCGACAATGAACTGCCGGGCAATATTGACCTGGTCGAAATTGGTCGTTATTGACTGGTTTTGACCAGGTCAAGGTTGACTGGCAGTAATTTTTTTGATGTTACGAAAAAGTTCGTAACGCCTTGACTACGTTACAATAGCTATGTTACCAAAAACATTCGTAACAGCCCAGAGTTGTTACCACGTGGAAAATTCGTAACGGCTCTCAGCTGTTACGACGGCCGTTACAAGCCGTTACGAAAGAAATGTAACACCCACTTTTGCAACAGGCGAGAGCCGTTACAACCCGTGTTAGTAACGAATTAGTTCAGTTTCTAATCTCAGAATTTGGTGTAGTGTTTGGTAGAACCGTGAAACCCATGATTTGTGATTGAGTGTTCTTAATCAATCACATAGTTCTTGAAAGTCAGATGAACCAATTCTTAACTCATTTGGAAGTGTGGCAAATCGGTTTCAAGATTGTAAGTATAAAAGAGGACTTACAAAGTAAAGATGTCGACATACTTTGAACATGTGCAGTAACGCTTATATTTTATTGTTCAAAGATATTCCTTAATAGCTAAAGGAAAATCTCATATCGAAAAATAAGTTGAGAATCTTTTAATTAAGGTTTTTAATTTTATTTTTGGAAAATGAAAATTGGTAACTAATTGGAGATTTTCTAAGAGATTTTCGGTCAATGTTTGGACAAAGCATTTACAGGAATTATGGAAACCGAATCTGGAATATATTGCATATCTTGAGAATATTTTCGGTTTTGGAAATTCGTTGGTGTCCAAACTTCATTGGTCTATAAATATCAAAGTTTGCATTTCTAGCAAACTAATCCTTAGAGCCAGCAAAACTACCTAATTGTGTTGTTACTGGTGGAGCCGCCTATTCGGAGAGGAAAGTAACCTAATTAGGAGAAATCTCTTACGACCGCTCGGTTTAAATACTTCTTTGGGATTGAGAAGCTCTATTAGTACCGTTGGTGGGAAACTAGATGATTATGGTTTATTATTAGTTTTCGATTGATTTGACTGACTAACGGTTGTTGAACTTTGATTGTATCTAGTTTGTTTATGCTTGAGAATCTTCTCTTCTGATATAAGATTCACTCAAACTAGATCGAAGTTTCGACGGGGATCTTTAGACTGTTTGTAGATCTAAAGACATCTTGTGATAATTCATTATTAACAGACTTCGTTCTGTGCGTGATTAATCACAAGAGATTCAAGTTGATTGTGTGCAGGTGTTTATTGAAGATCTAAGAAGATTTGAAGACAAAGAAGACTTTGAATATTTTTTATTTGGGTTCATAATTTTGGTGTGCACAATACTTGTTTCGGTTAAAGAGGATCCAACTATAATCAGTTTATCCTTGTGGTGGATTTGATTGATTAGTTGAGTAGATCGGCATCAATACGTTTCTTTGTGATTCAAAGTATTGATTCCAAAATCTAGACAATTGATTCGGTAATTATTAGTAGATAGATCTAAGGACCTGACAAAGGAGTTTATTGAGATAAACGGAAGACTCTTTGGTCGAAATCACATCACTTGGTTGAAAAGAGTTGATACCAAACAGATTTGTTGTTCCTTTACTATTTGGAATACGAACCAAAGGAATTGTTCCAAGTACGTGACTTATTGCAAGTTGGAGGTGTGGGAATACAAACGGAACTAGGTGAACTATAATTTTAGTTGCTTGGTCTCAACTATACGAAGTTGGTTTGATTTTGTATATCGGCTTAATCCTGAGAGTATTCAATTCTGGACAAGGTCCCGGGTTTTTCTGCATTTGCGGTTTCCTCGTTAACAAAATCTTGTTGTGTCTTTTACTTTTCTATTTCCACAATTATAAATTTTTTTATTATAATTAGAAGTAGAATACACAAACGTTAATTCCTATTTACTTGATAGTAATCCTATTGTGTTTGGTTAAGTCTGAACCTCTTATCTAGTAAACATACTTCGTTGTTGTATTGTCTCGATCTCGTATCCATAGGCGATCACACGAAGTGTGAACCGATTAGTTGTATTGTCTCGACTCAGTCCATAGACAATCACTTTCGGAGAAAGGACTTATAGGTGGAAAAGTTTTAGATTGAGGTATATTTGGGTACCCTCGTCTTTTCAATTGGTGTCAGAGCAGGCAAACACGAAAAGATCTAACAATCTTTGTTTGGTGCGATCCAACCTATAAGAAATTGAATCCATGTCTGATTCAGTTAACGTTATGCAAGAGTATGAATACTCAAAAGTTGAAGATGTTACTACTTCGTTGACTCATGATCCAGGGGTTGCGAAAACATCTATGTCTATCTCTGATGAAAGAGAAGATATAAAGAGTTGATAAAACTCATAAAGCCTATTAAATCTCTATCTTCTAAATTGTTGATATTAAAGACAGAGTCAAATATTCTTAAACAGGAGATCATAGATAAAGACATTCAACTGAATAGTCTAGCCAAAGAAAATATGGATCTCACTGTCAAACTAGAAGCTCTTGGTAAATCTCTTACTTTTGATAAAGAGACATGTCCTATGACTCTGACTAATGATGATGTTGTGATTTCTTATGATAATGAGGAAACTAAAAGTCCTTGCTTGACTTTTACAGATTGTGATAAAATCGGTTTAGTCATGTCTGAAACAGATCAAGATGATGGTAGTTTGCCTAACTACATCAAGTCAGAATAGGATGAGAAACCATCTTCTAGATCTAGTGATGATCAAACGAAATCTTGTGCAAAGGAAACTTTGAACCGATTCCGTGTTTGTGATCTTAAGGAATAAAACTTTCAGTCACTTGACATGAAACTTATACTTCTTCAACATACTGTGGTAAAAATATTGAAAGAAGTTTCTTGTCTTAAAAAACTGAAAGATCATTCACTAGTGGAAAACTGAAGTTCCGCGACCGCCAGGACAGGTCTTATCAACGAGTTAAACGACCTGTTCCAACGGTCTCTGATAGGGTCGTTGATAAAGCGTAGCTGTTTTGTAGGACCCTTAGCCGTGGGTCTCACAATAACGACCGGTTTTAAAGGTAAGGAGGTACAGACTCTGAGCCGTGGGTCGTAGATTTGAATTATTATAATATAAAAAAAATATATAGATTCAGATTTGCTGAAATGGCTGAATCAGGAATAATAAGACTACATCAAATGAAACTCAAATTTAAGTCAAATGAAACTCAAATTCAAGTCAAAGTCAAATAGAATTCAGATTAAAGTCAAATGACACCCAAACTCAAATTGAAATGAAACTTCAAATTTAAACTCAATCTGAGAATTTTATCCACTGGGATTAAAATTACACAACAAAGGATGAAATTATGAGTTCTGAACAATACATGTCCAAGCTAGCTAGTAAGTTCTAAGATCAAAAAAGTTCTAAGATAAAAAAACAACATGCTAAACTAATATAGAAAATTAAACAACAAATCGGTAACCTCCTCCGATGATGATCCTACACTTCGGTGCACCTGCAACAAAAAAGGGTTTCAATATGAGTTCACCAAAATAAACTTAGACAATAACACATACATTTTTAATAATAGCACGGTGAATCACTAATCATCATTCACTTAGTTCTCAAACAAAGAATGACAATTGGGAAATTGTATATTTGGAGAGTGATCTCACCTATTGTATATGTTGACAAACATTTTTCCCCATTGATCATAAAGTCATCTCATTGCATCGTCTCACCAAAGAAATAAGCAATGTAAAGTGTAGACAGCCATTCTGAAATAAATAATGAACAATAAGATTATTAGTCTTAACACATTCTTAAGAAAAACTCCAAGGAAATAACTTAGTTAAGAGAATCCCAACACATAACATACAGGGACGTAAACTCATAAAGAGAGTAAAAAACTTGGATGTTTAAACAAATTTGTTGCTCGGTAACAAAAACAATGGTAGGTAGGGAAGTCAAAAAGAGCTCTATGATTAAGCGATGCTATAAGAATCTATATGAGCTTATTTAAAAGCCAGATCATAAGTCACGTATAAAGAAAAAATAATTGTTGTGATAAATCTCATCTACCATGGGGTGGATTCCTAATGAATGGGACCACCCAAATGTCTTACTAAATCCTATCTCATAGTGGAATTTTACTAGATGTAAAGCACATAAAACAAAAACTAACGGGTGGCACGTGGATTTTTAAAGAAAAAGATGAAAATGAGACCTCCATTTAACACCCGCTCGTATGATCTCGGGTAAGAAATCAAAATTTTCACAATCAACCGAAATCTTTGAGCCATGTATGCATCTATAAAATTAACCTCAAGATTGAGGAGAAGTAATATGGACTTAGGGATGTCATAATTGAAATTATACCTGTACATCAAATTCCTATAGAATTCGACATCCTTTTCCGCCTTTGGTTCAATATCTCTTTCTTTCAACTTCGTAATCTTTGTTCTTCCTCCTGATTTCTACAGCTACCCATAAATTGAAGCTTGGGTCTAGGTGAATTTGGATCTAGCTTTTCTATGGCAACCGAAAATGCATCAAGTTGAAGGGTATGGTCCTGTCATATATTCTGAAAATGA
Organism: Papaver armeniacum; assembly: GCA_023531295.1. NCBI lineage: Eukaryota > Viridiplantae > Streptophyta > Magnoliopsida > Ranunculales > Papaveraceae > Papaver > Papaver armeniacum. The sequence goes on along the minus strand of JAJJWW010008294.1, from coordinate 152,403 downwards.
AAAACGAAAAACTCAGCACAGTCTTATACTATGTTACCAAACCAGAGATCTACAACTAAAATACCTCTTTCTAAATTTATATCTTCGTTGTATAATGATGTCCACATTCTCTGAACGAAATTGGGCGACATATATGATTGTTGGTGTATTAATAGGTCTTTCTAGTGGAAGCTCATGTTTGAATAATATCTCATAAGTCTCACTGACAATTGCACGAATTCAGCAATATAACAAAATCGGAAATGAGTTGCATAAAACAAAATGGAAGCCAATCAAAGTCGACGCAAGTTATCCAAACCATTAACATACCTGAAGGCCTCTAGTATCACAAGGGGGGTAAATTCTCTTCGTACGTCTCAGAATCCCCCAAAGTTTCACTATATGAGCTCGTGTCCATGAGGAGTTGACCTTTGCAAGGTGAGTGCATGAACCGAAAAACCCGTACATCGAGCTAAAAAGTGTATAGTAGATGACTTTGCAACGGGATAGCCAAATGCTGCCACAAGGGGGATAAACGTAAGGTGTTTGATCACAATAGATTAGGAAAACATTAAGCATCATGCAAAAAAACATATAAATCATCAAGAAGACTAATAATGATATCAGTGACATGCACCTAGAGAGACTACATCACCTAATTATATGAATCATATAAAGCCTACAAGACAATAACTTGCCCGCATCACACTCATATTCCTAAGAATAGTTGCCCAGCCTGAACACCTAAAGTTGAAGTTTTAGGAGGTGAATCTGATGACAGAAGTGTATCTACAACTGCAGTTTCTATCATAGTGGGTTGTGTTTGTGCTGGGAGTGGTGTAGGTGGAAAATACATTGGACCTGTAAATGGGAAAATAAACTCATCAAACATATGTCAAGCAACAAATATGTGTCTTTGGTTTGATTCATAACACTTGTAACCAGTGCATTTCTCTTTTTAAGGATTCTCTTGCAACAAAACTTCAAGTTCTAGAAACAAAACCCCTAAAAAATATTCAAAAAAACTCCAAACTGAAACACATAATTTAACACAATAGGAAATAAATGGGTTCTTGGTAAGACCAGTCGAAAGTATATTACCTAGTATGCTCTGGAGCTTAAAGTTACTAAGTTAATTGCTAGTAATTTTTAGGATGATTGACAAGGTTGCTATCAAGACTAATTAGAAGATTAATAAAGAATAAAACAATGGAGAAAAATGCAAAGATTTATACCTCAACAGAACAATATGATAGCTTATTTGTAATCCAACATTCAGCTAGCTTCCTGACAGCAACAAGAGGTGATTAAATGTTACAATCTCCATGTACATAAAGAATATCAAAAAAGACAAATAACAATTACTGAAACAAAAATGGATGAAAGATGCGAGACACAACAGGTGATGAAAGTCGGACAATTTCTGACAGAAACTATTTCCGCCAATTGTCTCTGTCAACAACCGAACCTAGATGCTCTATCAATATTCAGAGTCTCAAAATTAAGAATCATACTTTAAGCGATGGCAATAAGCTTAACGAGACCAAATTGAAACCACATGAAATACCAAAAGAAAGTGTTTTCCTAAAGTATAAATCAGATTAAACTCTAGCACAAAAACCACATGTCATAGATAATGTTTGGCTATTAGACAAGTTAAGTCTAGAGGAATCAAGGACAGTTGAATCAACTAACAAATTCACCTGGCAACTAATAAATGAACATAACAAGCCTCCAAATTCAAAGACTGAGATCATCTCTTCCTTAAGCTTCAAAATCTAAACTCAAAGCTCATTAACACAGGCCTTTAATTAATCAAATTCTCTATTTAAATGGTAACGTTCAACAAGTCACATACATCAAACATGGTAAATACATACAAGACTTTCTTTGAAACTTAAATTCTAAGCATTCAATTAACTACAAAGCAAGATAAGCAAAGGCGGACCAATCTATACATGCATTAAATGAGATTCTCGTTTTACCACTTGATCAAACATATTGTAGGCATAAGCTCAAATACATGCACCAGTTGATTCTCAAACTACTCAGGTTACCAGTTGTGAACTTACACAGTTTTCAGAACTGAGAGTTGTGACAACATCGAAGGAAAAAAAAATCAAGACCCATGAACATTGTGACAAACCTTGAAATGCAAAGTAGCAGCAACCACCTACAATTAATAACTCCAAGAACTGAAATCTGCATCTCCATAATACCTAATGAAAATCACAATAAATAAATTAACAATATTCAAGAAACCAATGATATGTATCACAAAGGTAACTAGCATCAGAATTTACCAACTTGACCAAATCCCCAAAAGATGAATCCTTCTACTCTATTTTCAAAATGTATCAATTACTAAATCTACAATATTACAGTTTTTTTTTTTAGAACAAGCATAATCAAGCAAAGCCCAAATATCCCTTCTTTGTGTAACTAACCTTTGGAGATGTTCGACTTATAAGGTATATGTTAAAGAAATGGAACACGATACTGTTTTAAGAACATGGAATCGCTTCTAAGAAATGCAGATAGATGTTATTCCTGATGAAGATCTTGAAGAAGTGCAGTTGTACCTAATTATGAAATTTGTGGAAAATCAAATTAAAACAAATAATAATTAAAACCACACAACAAAAAAAAATTAATAGAAAAAAATCGGAAAATTAAATCTCGGACTTCTAAGAACTTCAACAAAAATCGAGAAATTAAATCAGAAAAAGAAGCACCACTAACCCATGAAAATCATCGCTTTCTCAATCTCAGACTTCTAAGAACTTCAATTTCTTCTTAATCTTCTCTGATTTCTCCTCTCCATATCAACAACATCAAACCCACCTGACTTCGAATCCAGTGCAACCCTAATCGATTATTGTCATGATATCACTAATTTCATCATTTAATTCTCAAATCCGTGACTTCAATTCTCTCACCGATTCGCTCCTTCTCTTGGAAATGGCAGAAACCCCTTTTAATCATCATCTCCTTTATCCAATTCCATCTCAGACTCATAATTTCGATTCATAAACCCTAAAACACCCTAAAACAAACAGCTTTAGCAGTAATCATCCATGACATGATTATTTATTTAGATCTAGTTAGAGATTTTGATAAAACCCTAGGATGATTAAAAAAAATGGATTGAATCTGTTCCCAACAGATTTGAGATTTGTAACTAGACTAGTGAGTTGAGGGGATATCAGAAGAAGAATCGAGAGAAGGGTGGGTTTTTATTAGTTTGGTTGAAACAACATCTAAGATTTACTGGTTTCTCCATCGCCAGTTCCTTTGGTTATTGAGATGAGACCGAGTGCAGAAAAGAAGAAAGAGAAAGAGAAAGTGATATTGGAAATGGGAGAGAGAAAGAGGTATTTATATGGTCGATCAAATAATAAAATATTATCACATCTAAATCGGTTTTAAAGGGTCACGGGATCGGTAGCAGATTTAGGGCAAAATAGTAATTATTCGAGAGACCGCTTTTAATCATCTCGAATTTTTCCATAATTTTATCATATCAGAGACCGCTATGTTTGGTCAATGGTCCAGCTACGGTCATTGAGGGTCTGGGATGTGGGTCATAGAAACCTCATTTTCCACTAGTGATTCCTCAGTAGAAAGACAGATTATACCACTACCCGATAAGATCAACTCAAAAGAATCAAAGGAAAGAGTTGATAATCGCTTTTGGAAAAAGGTTCCTCCTCATCTATATCGAGACAGTCCTTGTTTTGATGAAGAACGACTCCAGAAGAAATGGAAAGAGAGAATCTCTGCCAAAGGAAACAATCAGGAATTTCCGATAATTGTTTCAGATAATCACACTGATGTGGATCATAAGGAAGTCCTTAGAATGAGAAAATCTTATGAAAATCTCATTGAAAGAATTAAGAGATATTTATTTATCTCTGAAAATTCTCACATCAGTATATCTTCTCCACATGATCATATCTCTAGAGTTAGAAAAGATCATCATCTTGGGAGAAAATATTTGGGGCAGAAATTCTCTAAGAGATACATGATCTATATATGTTTCTGATACTCATTGTAAGCTAGAGAAAGCTTACTCCGATGCAACCTAGTTGTATAAAAATTGTGCACTCTCATCCTTTTTTGTGCTCTTATTCATGGATGGGAAAGGCACAAAAAAACTGGAGCACATTTGTTTGTGTAGTTGTTTATCAGAAAAGTTGTGACACTTTATGGATAGCTGCGAATCCATGGTTGTCTGGAAAATGTTCATGACTAACATGATCTTCCAAGAATAAATTTTATTTATAATTTTCAAATTTTAATAAACCTTCCATCTTGAGAATTTCGGACAAAAGAAACAAAATATATTCTTCAATATTTTCGGATTCTCCTAATATCTTTCGGTCCGAAAGTTTTCCCTTATTAAAGGGAAACTATCTCTTGCATGTATTCTGATACCCTGATCAATCCTTTATATATATAACCGAGCATGCCTCCAATAACTCGCAGCATCTCAAAGGCTAATAAGAAGGAAGCTCGAAAGGTTGAAGATTGTCAAGGAATCAATACAGAGAGGAAGAAGAAAAAAATATCAAATATCATGTATGACTATTCTGATAGTTCAGTTGGATCACAAGATGAGTCATGCCTGTTGGCTTACAACCTACAAGATCCAACCAAAACCAAGTGGATTCGTTCTGATAGTATGATTGACTATATCCAAGGTTTTAAAGAACTAAGAACCAATCTCATAATAACGGTTCGAAATCAGGATTGGCTCAAGGATAAGATTGAGGGAAACAAAATTTGATATTTCTGATATGAAGGTTCAAGTTGAAAAGATTGAGAAACAATAATTGGTTGTATACAAGTCTCTTGAGACATGCTTTAAAAGTTTGAACACTGAAGAAACCTCAGTGAACAACAAGATCACCACTAAAGATTAAGTTATATGCTATAATACTTAATCCAGGAAGATAGACATCAATTTTTGATTTCTTTCAATGATTGTATTAGGTCTATTATGAATAAAACTATCTTATTATGAATAAAATTATTTGATTTATAATTTTTCTCGTGATAGTTTTTGGTTTACATAGCTTGTGCTTGAATGCTTTATCTTATTGCTATGTATGTGTATGAGATGTTTTGATTACGGTTTTCTAACCTTGATATTGGATCTCATATGTTGTGAACCCTTATGGTTTGGGTAACTTTTTGGTTTAGCAGGATTAAGTTCTATCCCATGTTGGTAAGCTTTATCAAAGGATCATGAGGGGTTCTGATTGAAACAATATGTGAAAAAGTCACAATATGTTGAATCAGTTTTGGTTTAGCATAAAATCATATGTGTTTCTTGGTTTTCAACTTTTTCTTGCAATAGTTAAAACCGGTTTTCAACCTTTCTCTGGTAAAGGTTGGTTGTTGTTATTCTTTTGTTTTGCATAAGGATGACAACATAATGATATTTCGATATCAATTCTCCCTAGAAGAAGATGCAAACATATTGGAGAAGAGGATGCGAAATTTGAGGTAATGACTTTGTTAGTTAATCGTTTTCCTGTTTAAGAATGTTATAAACGTGTAATTATGTTAAGAATATCTAGGGTGAATCTCGTTTATTACTGGGATGCCCTTATGTCTAGCCCTATAAATAGAGGCTCTAATGTTTGTCTAATACACATGAATAAGAAATCTATCTCTCTTCTTCCCTTTTACTTTGTGCCTCCTTCCCTATTTTCTAGGTTTACAACACGTTATCATGCACGTTGCTCTACCGACATCTCAAGTTGGGGTCGTTGCTTTTGAAGCAATAAAAAAATCGTCCATACAAACAAGCTCTGCTCTTATGATTTCTTTTGATTTCTTTTATGTTTGTTTTATTAATCACGATTTTTGATATACATTACATTTTTTTTTCCAAAGCTTACCGTTTTCGTTTCCATGTAGTTAGTTGGATGAGGAGAGCAATACCATATTCCATCATCCCAAATCATTACGGGAATCATTAATGGTGACGGCTTGCACAGACGCTCCAACTGGTTATAAGTGGAAGCTTGCTATTTTATGTTTAACTTTACTTGGTAAGATTATTTTTATTTATTTATTTTCTTTTCTCTCTCTCTATGTATACTAGTTATTTGGTTTGTATATCGAGAATAAGGTACATAATTGATATTACCATGTATCACTGTGTATGGGGTGATCAACTTTGTAAAAAAAAAAGTTTGATTTCCTTTCTTCTCTAATCTTTTACATAGAGAAAGAAAAAAAAAACAAAAATCCACCGAAAGATGGTTTAAAGTTTCTATTCCCTTAATGAAACTGTAATCACCGATTTTTTGTTGTTGGTATTATCGCAATTTGATTGCCTTCACGGTAATCATTCACATGCATGGTTGAAAAACCTACGTCCAATTTAATTGGTATCTTCGTCCATTAGACGAAGATCATGTGATTAATGGTTTCTATTTTTTTTATTTTTTTATTTTTGTAAGAAACCATCCATCAGCTGATTATGCGATATTCAAAACGACAATATTTTTTTTAATTTATCGATACAATTTTGTTAATTGTAAAAACCAATTGATGTGGTTTTTCCCCGTCAATTCTCCTTAATGAGATGTAAAAATTGGCATTCTAAAAACTTCTAACCAATTTTGATTACTGATTTCTATTCCTTCAAAGAAATCTTTATCAACCAAAAAGTAGATTTTTCTCTACAAAGAATATAATAATGATTTTTTTTTAATTTTTCTCAAAAGAATCATTTAAACCAATTGGAATTAAATTTCTCTATGGATCCTAAAAGGATGGGATTGGCTATTATAGTATTCACAATGCAAACACCAATTGCTACATTCCTGAGGGATATTAAGCAATTTTTTCTTCCTTGTGCTAATCTCCAAACTAAGACCGTTTAACTTTATGTTGGAATACGGTAGGACATAAAAGATCAATGAGTGCGCACCCGGCTTGTTAGCCTAAATCATTAATTAGTCCTTGTAGTGACTATATTGATTTTCATATTACTTTCTTTAAATGAAATAAAGTGTCTATAATTTCATTCTTAGGTGAATGAATATCTCGTCGGCCTTATAGGTCATTGGAGATTTATGTATTTCTTGCTCTAACCAACGAATCCATGGTTGATGTCAAATTTGTATGTCAAGAAGACTACAATTTTGAGGACAATTTCTTATGGCCACTGAAGTCATATAGTCCAACCTGGTATTGTTAAAATCCAGAAATTATTCTAAGTATATGTCCTCGAATTAATCGGATAATACTTTACGGAAATTGATTTCGTATATGAGATACAATTATTTCCGCCATAATCAGGGGGAGACTATATATACTATCAAAAGATGGTGTTAATTAACTAAAGTTATATAAATTTCTCTCCCAATAAATCAAATCCATAAATGTTGCCATTAAATAATAGGCGTGAAGTTATCTCATTTAGCTTTTTCATAAGTTAATGTCGTTTGAAAAGACAAATCCAATCACTTCTAGCAAAAATGTGGCGTTCTGCTACATGCTACAGATAATGCTCCAATAGAGTCTATCATAATATGATTCCCTTCTCATAATTCATATCTCTTCATTTGGATAATAAGAGATTATAACGCCCGTGGGCGCGCCGGTACCAATAAATTTTGAATTTTTCAAAGTATGCATACATTTGGGAATTATGTGGGATCCCAGTAAGCTATAAATTTGTCGAATATTCATTTGTATTATCTTTTGAAAAAATAAATGATGGTGGTTGTGAACCCCGACCTCTGCTGAGGAATATCGACATATGTGATTGGTTGGCATGTAATCCATATTAGATTGGATTATTATAATTTCTCGATTAACGAAATTTTGGATCCAAGACTTAACACCTTAAAATTGCCAAGCCTATTACTTACAGGTTGGTGTAGTCGTAATGCATTATACGAGAAATACGTTCGTTGTGAAAACGATTTGAGGGTTTTTCTTTTTGATCAGACCCTAGGATTGGTTCAACAAGTGTTCTTCTTATAAGACACATTTAGCGTGGTAGTCCTTGAAGGACTCGTATGTGGTCGGAGAACATATTCAAATTTGTAATCCTTGTAGGATTCAAATTATATTCTGGTAGCCACTTGACCTGATTATGTCAAGTTAACAATCCTTCATGAGAAATTTGGTACAAAACCAAAAATCCGGATTAATTAGTTGATGCTATCAACTTTATGGGTCTCTTGATGAGTCCTTAAAAACACAAAAATCCACGCTTTAGCAGCATGAATTCTGTATTTTTTTTTTCTTTCTCAAAACTGCAGTTGGAATTATGCTAGCTTAAACTCGTCTTTGAAATAGACTAGAGTTATTATTTTGATGCTTTTCTTTTGTAAAACTCATATAGTTGGGTTAGCATCCATATTGACGTCAAAAGTTGTACTCTTTTCCCTTTATTTCAGGTTTTATCTCATGTGGTTTTCCTGAAAAGGTTTTAACGAGGCAACATCTTGTTGACGTTTAATTTTCTTTCAAAATGTTGATATTTGTGCTCTCTTTTTCCTTCATCCAAATTTTTTCCCATTGGGTTTTATTGGAAAGGTTTTAGTAAGGCAATTTATTCAACATGGTGGTCATCCAAGGGGAGTTGTATAATTTTGGTTATTTGGTGGATTCCCACCATTAACTAGGTCATTCATTTCGTTAGACCACATCAACATAAGAACCCTTAGGAATTTGGATATCATTCTGATCCATATATGGTATGATCATAAAATTTACTCACCTATGGTACTATAACTGCATATTGGCACTTTGTTGAAGAAACTACATCAACCACTTTTGCAAATCATCTCCGAGAAGCTAGAAATCCAAGAAGCAAGTCCTCAATGTACTTAAAGAAGCTTGAAGACTCGAGAACACTACCATTAGAAGACTGACACAAAAGAAGACTTCATCAACTTGGAAATTTCTCACGAAAACATTGTTATCTCCAAAGATTCAAGAAATTCGTTTACCGAAATTGGCTCGACTCGAAGATTTGCAAGCCAAGATTTAACTAAAGTACTTATCAGGGGGAGTATCAAATTAGAAGGTATTTTACTAGGACTATCACGTTGTACTCTTTTTCCTTCATCAAGGTTTTTCCCACTTTGGGTTTTCCTTGTCAAGGTTTTAATGAGGCAACATTTGCGTGTCCAAATCATTTCTAAGTTTTCTCAATTGTACTCTTTTCCCTTTGATCAGGTTTTGTCCTTTTGGAATTTCCTGACAAGGTTTTAACGAGGCAATTAGCTTAGACACAATGTCATCAGGGGGAGTGTTATAAACGTGTAATTATGTTAAGAATATCTAGGGTGAATCTCGTTTATTACTGGGATGCCCTTATGTCTAGCCCTATAAATAGAGGCTCTAATGTTTGTCTAATACACATAAATAAGAAATCTATCTCTCTTCTTCCCTTTTACTTTGTGCCTCCTTCCCTATTTTCTAGGTTTACAACAAAGAAAAGCCTGAGTTTATTGCGTATATTTATTGCTTTTTCTTAACAAAATTTCGGTACAATTGATGTTTTATTCCATTATTTGTGTAGGATGTGTGTGTGATTCAATTGTTTCCAGTTAAGAAAAACTATTGTTATCTTGCTTTATTGTTTGGTATAAATCATTTAGGCTTACAAATTTTCGGTGCAATTGCGGTGCTTTAATGTCTACGTTGCTTCAATTGCTTATGGTTGAGGTGGATAATTATGCAAGTTGATTTATTTGGTTTGTATGAATTTTTTATGGCTTAACGAAAGAAAAGGTTTACGGGATGAATTGTTTAGTCCAATTCGATTCCGGATAAGAGAAACTAAGTTAATTCTGATCTTAGTTTGACTTATCAAAGTGGAGGTTTCGGTTATTCAAGTCTATTCGAATGCCTTAACAAGGAATGCTAGTTAACTAACCTAGTAATTGTCTTGTTTAAAAGTTAAAGGTCTAAGTTATATGGATAATTAGAACCTGATGAGAAAAATAGAGTTATCTTTATTTTTGTCTTATCGAACTAGCGATTGTATTTGTATAATCGGTTTAGCAAAGGATCTAAGGTGCTTAGTCAATTTTTAGTTTACTAAACTATTAGGGAAAATTGCTTCGGGCAATTGTTTCCTTGGTAACATATCAAAACAAAATTACTTTGTAGTTTCGGTTTTGATATTGGTTATAAAAAAATGGTGTGTGGAACCCTCGTGCTTAACTTTTATAGGTTTGCAAGTCTATTTTGAGATTTGTAAGATCCTTTCGGTTTGTCCTTTATTCGCTCGTACCTTTGTCATTTTGTGACAAAAAGGGGGAGAAATATATGGAGTAAACAAGTGATACTGATATTGATTTATATTGATTGGTATCACTAAGGGAAAGGACATTGGTGCTTAAACGTTTATCTAACGAAAGAGTAAAGCATAGACTAAGGGGGAGTATCATATCATATGATACTCGTAGTTATATGGACTATAAAGGAATAACAAAGACGTGTGGATTGATAAAATCTACCTATCTTACCTTTAGGGGGAGTATTAGCTTTGTTATTATAATGTCAACATCGGCATTTATGGATTGAATGTATACATGTTATTGTGCTGTTGAATTTGGGAATCAAGCGTATGTGTAATTAATTCTTGTAATTTGTTTATCCATATGATGTAAGAGTTTTGTCACTAAAATTGACAAAGGGGGAGATTGAGGGGAACCGATCCTATGAAAAGGTGCAACCGATCACAAAAGGGGAATCAATCCTTGTAAGAGGTGCAACACGTTTTTAGTAGATGGGGGAACCGATCCTATGAACATGTGCAACAAGTTTTTAGTGAAAGGGGAACCAATCCTATGGATATGTGCAACAAATACAAGTAGTTACCATAAGTATGTGGGGAACCGATCCTAGTACCTAGTCAACCGAATTTTTGGAAAGCTAGTGTGACTATGCACAATACTCACATGGAGGTAGAACCGAAACTTGTTTTGGTAGAACCGTGAAACCCATGATTTGTGATTGAGTGTTCTTAATCAATCACATAGTTCTTGAAAGTCAGATGAACCAATTCTTAACTCATTTGGAAGTGTGGAAAATCAGTTTCAAGATTGTAATTATGAAAGAGGACTTACAAAGTAAGATGTCGACATACTTTGAACATGTGCAGTAACGCTTATCTTTTATTGTTCAAAGATATTCCTTAATAGCTAAAGGAAAATCCCGGATCGAAAAATAAGTTGAGAATCTTTTAATTAAGGTTTTTAATTTAATTTTTGGAAAATGAAAATTGGTAATGTGCATTTACAAATTGGAAATTTTCTAAGAGACTTTCGGTCAGTGTTTGGACAAAGCATTTACGGAATTACGGAAACCGAATCTGGAATATATTGCATATCTTGAGAATATTTTTTCGATTTTGGAAATTCCTTGGTGTCCAAACTTCCTTGGTCTATAAATATCAAAGTTTGAATTTCTAGCAAACTAATCCTCAGAGCCAGCAAACTACCTAGTTGTGTTGTTACTGGTGGAGCCTCCTATTCGGAGAGGAAAGTAACCTAATTAGGCGAAATCTCTTACGACCGCTCGGTTTAAAGACTTCTTTGGGATTGAGAAGCTCTATTAGTACCGTTGGTGGGAAACTAGATAATTGCGGTTTATTATTAGTTTTCGATTGATTTGATTGACTAACGGTTGTTGAACTTTGATTGCACCTAGTTTGTTTATGCTTGAGAATCTTCTCTTACGATATAATATTCACTCAAACTAGATCGAAGTTTCGACGGGGATCTTTAGACTGTTTGTAGATCTAAAGACGTCTTGTGATAATCCATTTTTAAAAGACTCTGTTCTGTGCGTGATTAATCACAAGAGATTCAAGTTGATTGTGTGCAGGTGTTTATTTAAGATCTAACAAGATTTAAAGACAAATAAGACTTAGAAGATTTCTGATTTGGGTTCATAATCTTTGGTGTGCACAATACTTGTTTTGGTTAAAAGAGGATACAACTATAATCAAATTATCCTTTTGGTAGATTGGATTGATTAGTTGAGTAGATCAGCTTCAATACGTTTCTTTGTGATTCAAAGTATTGATTGGAAAATCTAGACGATTACTTCGGTTATTGTTAGTAGATAAACGGACCTGAAAAAGAAGTTTATAGAGATAAACGGAAGAGCCTTTTGTCGAACTCACATCACTTGGTTGAAAAGAGTTGATACCAAACAGATTTGTTGTTTATTTACTGTTTGGAATACGAACCAATGAAATTGTTCCAAGTACGTGACTTATTGCAAGTTGGAGGCGTAGGAATACGAGACGGAACTAGGTGAACTATAGGTTTAGTTGCTTGGTCTCAACTATACGAAGTTGGTTTGATTTTTTATAGCGGCTTAATCCTGAGAGTATTCAAATCTGGACAAGGTCCCGGGGTTTTTCTGCATTTGCGGTTTCCTCATTAACAAAATCTTGTCGTGTCTTTACTTTTTTATTTCCGAAATTATAATTGTTTTTATTATAATTAGAAATAAAATACACAAACTTTAATTCCTATTTACTTAATAGTAATCCTATTGTGTTTGGTTAAGTACGAACCTCTTATCAAGTTGTTTGTGGGTAAAAACTGATTCTGCTGGTTTTGGTAAATTTGGGAGTGTTGATGAGAAACGAATCCAAACCCCCAAAAAAATGTACTGTACCGGAGTACTTTAGATTCGAGAAATCAATCTGTACAATCCTGGCCTAAACCAAGAAATGGCCGTTCCAGTCTTGCTTTGGTCACAAAGTGAAAGAGAAGGGTTGATCTTAGGGAGGGAAGCGAAGAAGGTGTTCAGATCAGAGTAGTTAACTTTGAAGGTGTGGCTATTTTATGACTTGTATCGGAATATGGAACTGGCTTGCGGAATGTAAGTTATCGATTCTTTGGTTTTATGGATACTGTGTTGATAACACTTCTTGCGTTGTTGTTAACCAAAACTGTTGTTGTTTTGTCGAAAATAGGTAAAACCTATTTACACAAGTCATATTGAACGCACCCTGATCTCGTAGAAAGTAGGAGTGATTGAGTGATGGAGAAGTGGGGTTATGTGTAACTGTCAGAAACCACGTTCCCACTATGAAGGAAACTGGTTAGTTTACACCCACTACTTCTTGTCGCCACTAATTGCCCTCCTTTCTGACACTTTCTTATAATGGGCGTGTTACACGCCGCACGCTGTAAACCGCCAGACCAATACCCTGATGAGCATCCCCCATTTTGTGACATGTTTGATGTCTCGAGTGTTTTCATGGAAAACATGTAGCAGGTTGATATGTGTGGCAAGTCAAAGTCAGGAGACTTGCCACAGGAGAATAACACGTGATGCTATTTGGCTTATCTTAGTTGGTCACCCAAAACTTTCCACAGGCCTGTCAATTTTGTGGCGAATTTGGACGGCTGAGATCGTAACTCATGATAAAAGGTGGCCATTGATTATGGCCACATTCTGTTGGCGCCTGATGGTAGCACATCGGCGTCATTGGCACATGCCATGGTGTAGTGGCATATAGCGGCATGCAAGTGGCATAGTGGCGCCTGGCGTAGCCGTGGCATAGTGGCGCCTAGCGTAGCCATGGCAGCTATTTTGGCATATTGGTGTTAGACCCAAATATGGCTCCGGCAACATTGGACTTGTTATTATATCAAACTTAAGGACTTAGGAGAATTACTTGACCTAGTTGGCGTGGAAACTTCAGCTAAATTAGGGTTTGGCATATCGAAACCCTAATTAGCGCGCGTGGCATGGCCGCGGCACGGTGACGCTTTATGCAATCGGTGCCATGGCCACATTAAAGGAAGGGGTATTTTGCATTTCCTCCCCTGAAAAGATTGCTAATTAGCGTTTCCTCCTCAAAAAGATTGAAATTAGTGTTTCCTCCCATCGTTAGGTATTTCATCCACTGCTCAGTTAGCTGAGTCATCATCTGTGCACGCGTGGATAAAATTGTACACGTAGTTTATGATCTTCCCAAAATACCCTCGGCCCTATATCGTATCATATCAACAACTTCATCATTGTTTTATTCCCCTGATTCTCACAATTCATCATCAGTTTCACTCGGCAACATCTAAATTTTCAATCTGAGAAACAACCAAAACCGCAGCTCCTTTTTTCCAGCATACACAACACCGAATACTATCCCTACAAAAACCAATTTGCTGCCAGAATCAGTCTTAAAAGCTCAACCATCTGCAGTAATCAACAACACAACCTTCATGATTTCAATCTTGTTTCTACATCTGCAAACCAATCGAGATAACACCAACAAACCCATCTTCTAATTCATTTAATCATCATCCTTCGTCAATCATTTAACACCAAATCACGGCAGCAACAGAAGACCCCCTTCGATTCCATGGCATCATCATTCAAGTTTCTTCCAATCGAAACCCATTAATTCAACATATGAGATCCCCTCTTTCTCTAATCAATTTCTTACAACTCATCTCAATGATTCCGTACATACCATTTCCAAAATACAACCAAATTGGAATTTCAGAGGACCCTAAATATTTGGGTGTTTTTTTGTTACTGATTTATGAAATTGAATTCCGATTGACGGAAGAAGTACGAAATTAGGATTTTTTTCCCGAGATTGAGATGTTTCAGTTCAACTAAAACCAGGTGCCGAGATTGAGATGCTGCCATATTGAGATGTTTCAGTTCATATTTGGTTTGTTGCCGAGATTGAGATGCTGCCGAGATTGCACCTGAAATAACACAGAGATGCAGAGGGATGGTTGCGTAGAGAATTAAGGGTCTTAATCGCTTAATTGCTTATGCTGATGCTCGAGTGAAGATTACAAAAAGATGAAGAAGTGAAATCTATGAAATTCAGAGGAAATAAGGAGCTCGAGAAGATAGAAGAAAGGGTTGATCTCTAATTCAATGGATGTTGTTGACTGTTAGATTTAGGTTTTACTATGGCTCGATTGGAGATTCATGGTATAAGGATAATGGGTTATCTGTGTAATTGAATGGTTAGCAATGATGGTAGTTGAGAAGTTAGGGTTTGATGTGAATTTGAGATTGGTGACTGAGATGGGGGTTTTAGGTTTAATTGTATTGCCGCTGAAAATGGCTATTGAGATTGATTCAGGGATAAGAGAAGGAACTGATGGTGTTACTGAGATGGAGAGTGAGAGAACAAGATACTGAGAATGGAAGAAAGGTGCCGGTGATGTGAAAAGCAGAATAACTGAGATTTTGGTGTAATCACTCGAAGAATGAGGGGTATTTTGGGTAATATATGCGACACGCGTACAATTTTATCCACGCGTGCACAGATGATGACTCAGCTAACTGAGCAGTGGATGGAAACCTAACGATGGGAGGAAACACTAATTTCAATCTTTTTGGGGAGGAAACGCTAATTAGCAATCTTTTTAGGGGAGGAAACGCAAAATACCCCTTAAAGGAATTATGGAAGGCCATAATATGGGAATAACCACAGGCATAAGGATGGCCACAAGTGATTATAGAATGGCGCCGTTTTTAGGTTTGGCGGGTCCCACATGGCTCGTGGCATGTTGTGGGGCCAAAGTGGCGTAATTGGGCCACGACTGGAAATTAGAGTTTCGACTAATGCCACTAAGGCAGAGCCGTGTTTGGAATACCCTAATTGGAATATGTTATGGCGTTTGGCCACGAACAAGAAGTGGGTTAGCACGTTGGCGCGCTATTCATGGTACGTTGCCACGTTTGACATGCCTCTGTGGAAAAGTGGCACGTTTGGCATGTTTGGCATGCCAATTAGCATTTTGGCGAGGCATGGCATGTTCGGCTTGTAATTGTGACCATCTGGCCCAACTTTGCCTCTTTTGATATCGTGGTAGGTTTAGGGCGACCTGATTGGTCGATTAAAAAGAGGGGCCGACCAATGGGTGTGGCCAACTTCTAGTGTGCGTGTGGCGGATTTAAAGCGACCTGATTGGTCGATGGGAAAAATGGCCGGCAAGTATGGTACTAGGCACAATTCATGTACGTGTGGCGTGTTTAAGGCGACCTGATTGGTCGACGAGAAATAGGGCCGATTCGATCAGCATGGGGTGTGGCTACTTGCGAATGGCACCGGCTGGCCTATGGCATGGCCACACCTCCCTTTGTTGCTGCTCCTATTCCGCGGCTCCTTTTATTCCCTTTTTTCTAATTGTGGGTAGGAATTTGCACCTACTAATCCATGGCGGATTAATTGCCTAGTTCGCCTAGGCTTAGTTTCGATAAGCGAGGTCTAATATACTGCGCAGGGCGCAAAAGCCTAATTTTGTAAATTAGTTAGGTTAATATATGAATCTTGTGAATTATCATAAAATTGATTGAATTATATGTGTTGACACAGAGTTCTTTAAGTTTATTGCCAGAGAGCAGTATGCTTTCTGATTGAATACTTTTATGCAAGGACCTTAACCTTGATACTTGAAAATTCGTGCTACTCTATTGTGAGTGAACAAAAATTGTCATTCCATACCAATATTAAGGGTTCAGCCGGGGAACATAGCACAAAAAAGTATTCCGTGAGTCTTATATTAATGAATGAATAATATAGGCAGGGCGCCGAAATTTACAGAACATCTGGGATTGTTGTTACATGAACCATTCTGGGTAAATTTCATGTGAATATATTGAATTGCTCAATAAATGCGCCAGTGAAGAGGTTGAACACTCATCACTATTACATGGCTCTGTCTCTTTGCAGAGTAACAACATATTAAATGCGGGAAATTTACAACTTTAGCCCTGAACTAAAAACCACCATTAACACAAGTAAACATACTTCGTTGTTGTATTGTCTCGATCTCGTATCCATAGACGATCACACGAAGTGTGAACCGATTAGTTGTATTGTATCGACTCAGTCCATAGACAATCACTTTCGGAGAAAGGACTTATAGGCGGAAAAGTTTTAGATTGAGGTATATTTGGGTACCCTCGTCTTTTCAACATGGCATAATGATGCTTAAGCATCCTATGCCCCATTGGCAAGGCTACGTAACTATAAATGAGGCATAAGCATCATTTATACTCTTTTGGCTAAGCTATGAAGCTTACTTGGTGCATAGTCTGCATATGCACCTTCAACCAACTACCCCTCCCTATATATGTTTACTTGAAATTTCTACAACTTAGAAAAGGGTAGCGGATTGATATGATTTCTTCACTATTCATGGCCGTTGCCATGTATTTCTGAATAACCGGCTAAGATGGTTGTACATTCAGTTCTGGATCACAGACCAATTCCAATGTACGGCCATGATATCTGAACATTTCCTGAGCCAGGTCTAGTGAAGGGCGGTGATGGCTGTATTTCCGTCTTTGGCCCACATGCCACTCCAATGTCCAGCCGTGATGGCTATACATTGCCAAGGCCATCCTGCTCTGTCATGTTGCACCATTGTAGTGCGATATTGGCCATAGGCCAATGACCCGCGTATTGCGCCATTTTGGCACTACTATGTTTTAGGCCATCCTCCCAAGTGGCCTAATGCATCCTTTGATGCGAGATTGGCCTTTGGCCAATATATCTTACAGCTTGCACCCTCTTGGTGCCATATTTTCCTTGACCAAGATACCGAACATAATGCGCCATTTTGGCACCATATTGGCCTAGGCTAATGTTCCTCTTGACACGCAATAGAACTTGAGATGAAGCTTCATCTCATGCCATGGAGCATCTTTGAGCATGCGTCGTGCTAAAAAATACGAGGTGTTACAATATTCACCCATTTAAAGAATTTCATCCCTGAAATTCAAAACAAAAACTATTGTGGACAATCTCTTCGATTTTGGATTCCTGAGCAAAAGTCTTATACCATATGCTAAGAAATCACGCAAGGTTTCTTCAGTTTTTCATGGAGCATCAGTTAGGACCTTCTGAGCATACGTCCCATACCGCATACTCAGGAATCCAAAAAGAGTCCACAACGTTACCAAGAATCTTAATTGGGCAGTTGCCAAAAGGATATCTCAACAAGGTATCCTAGATGGCGTCATATACCACCACCCAGAAATCCCTAAGATTCACAAGGTTAAATATGTCATCGAATGACATGTAAAATCTTAACGAGGTACTGTGTGGAACAAAATCCAGTTGCCCAATGTCCCTGACGGTCATCCAAGTTGCCACCCGTAAGTGGGATGTTAGCCGTCCCGACAGCGCACACCGTTGGCCAGTTTCCATATTGTGGGAATGATTAGTCCCATTGTACGCCTACCTTTCGGAATGGTCTTATGGATATCTACTCGTAAGTGGGTGCCACTTAGGCCAGGAAAACTCACAGTACTTAAACAAGCTCAACTCGATTCGTAAAGTAACTGGTATAACCACTACAAACTCTTTTCGCGCAGAATTTGGCCTTCTCCCCAACTTTAAGATTTTCATTCAAGGAAACTAATGAGTCCACTTCGCACAGTCCCTAGAGTTATCTCGGAACTTTCTCTGATACCAACTGTGACGGACAAAAAGTCACCACAAATAGCTATAAACAAATTATCCTTACCATGGATTATTTCGACATCTTCCGGTTGAAGGAGACCAAACTAATGAAATAACAATCATCTTGTTACTACCCCATTTACTTGATGAAGATGGATATTCCCTCCACGAAAAATACTTGAAATTTGGTTGATAAAATTCTATCGGGCGACTTATAAGATGCACAATAACCAAAATCTACTCAATTTAGGACTCAAAATGTTCCCCATTACCATAAAATACGATTCGTGTCATAAAATTTGGTACTGATAAAATTCTACTATGTAGTCTAAAAAATTCCACGCTAACGTAAAATCTACTAGCATGATTCAAAATCTGGCTTGTGGCCCACCAAAAATCTACAAAATTTATTTGCGAAAGATTACCACGCTGATCCAGAATATGCAATTTGTGACCCAAAATCTGTCTTGTGGCCGAATCTGGCTTGTGATCTTATACTTGCGAGTCATATACTTCTACACCTGAAGTCTGACTTATGCCCCAAATATTAGATGAGAGAGTCATTCAATTTATACCTCTCTCGTTATCTGTCACTTGTGCCAAAATATATCAGTTACTACTTCTTGACTGATGTGTATTTAAGAAAATGTATTGGATGGGAAAAAATTCCAGAGATTATCCGGCGTAAAAGATTGGTGAACTCAATTTTAAAAATTCACTTCATCTCTCCTAATGCTAGAATCGTTACCTTAGCAAACCATTGATTCTCAACAGTATTTTGGACTATAAAACCTCCGATCGGGTTACAATCACTCTTACTCCTTTAATCCTTTGTTGTTTTGCCTCAAAATATCTGAATTTTGCTGGTATCACTAGCTACACTGATAACATTTTTTGTGGGATAGAACCAGTAAACTTGGTTCCAAACTCATCAGCACCAATTTTTGGGACCCACACTAATGGAATTTCTCTTTCCTTGGACCCACACAAACAACTTATTCTCTCTCGTGCAGTGAGAACCAAGGAGAGAGTGTGTTCATGTGATAAGTATTCAAAGGGAACAAAACACAATAAGTAGTAGTGATGATTCGAATCAAAGTATCAAACTAATCAAATATGGATCAAAAAAATCCGACCCATCTTGAAACCCACTTCCAAGTTGCAAAAATTTCATATTCAATTCAAAAAAAAATCATAAACTTTTTCTTAAAAAATCAAAACATACATTCTATTAACATAAATTTCTTGTTTTCTTTAATGTACCCCCCAAAAACTTTTAACTCCAAAAGATGTAATTTTTTTTTTTTTTAATTCAAGAACTTACTTATTTAGTGTATCCCAATCCAATATTCCAATTTAATGTAAATTCTTGGTGTACAACTGACAAACTAGAAATAATTTCTAGATTTTTAGAAAAAGGTGACTTATAATTAAGATTTTTATTAGGGTTTTCTTCCCTTTTTTTTTTTTTTTTTATTATTTTTGTTTTCTCCTCCTCTTCTCTCTCCATCTCAAAGTCTTTTAGTTTAGTCGGTTTCGATTTCTGATAGAAGTTTAGGGTTTCTTCGATTCGTATGATTTCTCAACTTGGGGCATACTTAAGTTTCGATTTTTCTTCATATTTTCCTTGATTTCGATCATACACACGATTTTGAGCTCTGATTTTAGTTTTTTTGATTCGATTAGCTTCTGAGAAGTAGCTTAATTTGGGTTTATTTTTGTATTTGATTTCTGGGTTTTCTTTGTTTTGAAGAAATTTTGAGGTTCTGAGTGTGTTCGATCTTGGTGTTGGAGGTGTAAATTTTGAAGTTGGTGATGAAATTAGGGTTGTCTGGTTGAAGTTTTGGAGTACCCCAGATTGGAATTAGGGTTGAAAATTTGGGGGGTTTGAGTTTTGTAATGTGTTCATGATGTTACCAGTTACAGGAGCTTCGAAAACTACTTGTGGTCTACTTGCTGTTTTCTGTGGAACCAGCCCTAATTCTGCAAGACATGAAGTTTCGGAGAATGGTGCGAAGTATCCTATTCCGGAGCTCGTTTCTTCGGGGCGTTTAGAGGTGAAATTTCTTAACCGTATATGGTTGTAATTTTAGTGCATTTTGTTAACTGTGGTTAACTTTGTGTTTTCGGTTTTCTCAGGTTCAGACATTAGTAAACCCGAAGGTTGATGAATTTAAACAAGTTATCAAGACAACGGAGCCGGGCATTGTGTACTTGCAAGGAGAGCAACATTCGGATAATAAAGAAATTGGTTCGTTGGTGTGGGGAAATGTTGATTTGTCGTCCGTGGAAGCGATATCTGAGCTGTTTGATTATACTTTGCCCACCACTGTGAGTGAATGATAATCTCTTTTCTTTTTTGTATCATGTGTAGAGTTTGTGTCAAGTACAATGTGGTTCTATAAAGTACTAATGTGCAGAATGCAAGTTATTGCGTCCTGAGTTTGTGGCTAGGTTGGTTGTGTTCTGGTAACTTAGTGCGAGTTTCAGAATGTTCATTTACCCGCAGGGCGAATGCACTGCATGACATTTTTACCTGAATTGTATGTTTAGGACGTATAATCCATATCCAGTCACAAACAAGGTTATATGCTTACCTATATTTAAATGGAAGTTGCACCTCCATTGTCAAGTTTGTCATTATAACAATAGATTGAGGTGTATGGATGTGTCTGCAACTCGTATAGAAAAGTGTGTTCCTGAATGGGGACCTCTAAGCGTATGCGCAGATAAAGCATATATTTCTTAATAGACCTGCTTCCCCAAGTTTGAGAAGTTTTGTAATCTTAAAATCTTGAATTTTTAGTTGTTCTCTGCATATGTTGTAACTTTTTATTTTACTATTTACTCTGGTCCTGCGGTCTTGCCATAAATCTCGATGGTCTAATAGATTTGACATATTGAAATTTGGTGAAGGTTTATCTGGAGATACCAGATGGTGAAAAGCTTGCTGAGGCACTTTACTCAAAGGTAATCTTATAATTGAAATTTGTGACTATACTTTCTTTCTTGTCTGATTAAAGAGATGTTTTGGTTCTTAAGAACAATGTTTTTTGTAATCGCTTAAATTGAAAGTGTCTCTTTTCCAGGGGATTCCTTATGTGATATACTGGAAGAGTGGGTTCTCTTGTTATGCTGCTTCCCACTTTCGCGAGGCTTTACTCTCAGTAGTACAAAGGTATTAACAAGCATTTAATCAATGTGTCATAGTTGGTCCTACCTCATTAGGATGGCGTGTTTACATACGTTCCCTCTCCCTTGGATGGCTGACTCATGCCCAAATTTTTGCTCTACATATGGTTTCATTCCTGTGAAGACATGGAGTCCTGCCGTATGATCATATTGTGCATGAGAATGATTGTGTTGTTTTTGGATTTCAGTTCATGCAGCCATACATGGGACGCTTTCCAACTTGCCCATGCATCATTTAGGCTATATTGTGGACGAAATAATCAAGTGTTGCCAGCTAACAACCAAAATAACAGTGGGAAGCTGGGACCACGACTTCTTGGAGACCCTCCAAAGGTCACTGTTCCACCAATGGAGATTGGTGCAGGTGAAGGCGAAGAAGAAGATGAAGAAAGAGAAGGAGAAGATTCTCTTCCTGCAATAAAAATATATGATGATGAAGTTAACGTGAGATTTCTTGTTTGTGGACTTCCGTGCACTTTGGTGAGTAATATGTGGTCACTTTCTAATTTTGACTGGATATGAGGAACTTGATGTCCAAGAAGACATTTTACCGAAACTCTAGCTTATGATGTTGACTGAATTTCAGGACGCATGCTTACTCGGGTCACTGGAGGATGGTCTCAACGCTCTCTTGAACATTGAAGTAAGTATGGTGTTAGATTAGACCTGCAAGGATTTTAACATTCAGTGATGCCTTTTCAGTTTCATGTTTATATTGCATCTTTTAGTCCATTATACCGGTATTGGTTTGAACTGTCCACTAAGCAAAATTTTATTGAAATCTTTGGTGATTCTTAACCAGATGCGTGGCAGTAAGCTTCATAATCGTGTAAGGTGAGTTGTCAGCACTCTTAGATGTTCTTTAATGGTAATTTATCATTTTCTTTAAACAGTGCAGTAAGCTTACCTAATTGGATGGTCTTAATGTTTTGGCAGTGCCCCACCACCTCCACTTCAGGCAGCGGCTTTTTCTCGTGGAGTCGTGACCATGCGATGCGATGTATCAACTTGCAGTTCAGCTCATATATCTCTCTTAGTGTCTGGTAATGCACAGACCTGTTTCGATGATCAGGTAACAAGTGCAAACAGCCTTTTTTCGTACATGTTTATTAAATATATGTTATATAGTCATAACAAACTTATGTTCTCAATTTAATAATGGTCAGCTGTTGGAGACTCATATAAAAAATGAAGTTATAGAGAAGAGTCAACTTGTCCATGCACCGCCAGATTCTGAGGAAAACAAACCATCTCTGTGTGAGCCTCGACGGTCTGCTGCAGTTGCTTGTGGCGCAGCTGTATTTGAAGTTTACATGAAAGTTCCAGCTTGGGCTTCTCAGGTATTTTTTTTGTCTGTCACTGTCATTCTGTGTTGCTCTCTCCAAGTATTCGGTGTAAATTCTCATTTTGTGTTTTCTCTGGGTTTGTTTCAACAGGTTCTTAGGCAGCTAGCACCACAAATAACTTATCGCAGTTTTGTTAGCCTTGGGATAGCTAGTATTCAGGGGTCGTCAGTTGCTTCATTTGAGAAGGATGATGCGGATCGCCTTCTGTTCTTTTGTGCAAAGCAGGGCAAAGATACCCATCCCGAAAATGCTGTTCCTAAATGTCTGCCGAACTGGTTGAAACCACCTGCTCCCAGCCGAAAGAGGTCTGAGCCATGTCGGGAATTAAAAATAGAGGAAAATGAAAACAAGGCGGCGAGATCCATTAAAAAGGAGGAAGATGCTTGTAGGCCCATAGTACCTCTAAGAAAGAAAGTAAAAATTGCTGCAATGAGGCCAATTCCTCATACCCGTCAGCACAAAATGCAGCCATTTGTAGGAATCCCTGAGGTTGGTGATACATTTCATATGCCCCCGCCGAAGTCCAGTTTACCACCCATTTCCTCTGCTAAGCATAATAGCGGTGGACATGCTCCAGCACATAGGAAAACAGCATCGACCTCTTTACACCAAGCTCATCAGATTATATCCTTGAATCCCATACCCCTGAAGAAACATGGTTGTGGCCGATCTCCTATTACGGTTTGCTCAGAGGTGAGTAATACTGTTACCTGTTTTCATGATTGTACAAAAACCTGTAGGTTATACCATTTCCATTTTTTCTGTTTGCCTATATCGTGTGATACAGACCAGTTAGGTATCCGTGTTGTCTAATATTTTGGTAAATTTCAGGAAGAATTTCTAAGAGATGTAATGCAATTTCTCATGCATCGGGGACATAGTCGTTTAGTCCCCCAAGGTGGAGTTGCTGAATTCCCAGAAGCCATACTGAATGCAAAACGTCTGGATTTGTTCAGCTTGTATAGAGAGGTGAGCTGATGTTTTCCATTTGGTTTGTTGGTGTTGTTAACCTCTACCATTTTTGGTGCAATTTGTGAAACTATTTTTGGGTCTAGTTTTTGTAATGCAGCGACCTTTAACTTATTTTTGTAATCCATGTTTAGGTTGTTTCGAGAGGAGGTTTTCATGTTGGAAACGGCATCAACTGGAAAGGCCAGGTTTTCTCGAAGATGCGTAACCATACAGTTACTAACAGAATGACGGTATTTGCTTCAACTTTGCCTGTCGACTGTATCTAATCTGTTTACTATCTCTTAGTTTTTATGTGTTTATTCATATTCATGTGCGTCATCCTTTTGATCTATGCCAGGGTGTTGGGAACACACTCAAAAGACATTATGAAACATATCTCCTGGAATACGAATTGGCGCATGATGACGTTGATGGAGAGTGTTGCTTATTATGTCACAGGTTTGTATTCTCTCGCTCTCTAGTTTGATGCGTTCTTCTCTCACGTCTTTCCTGAAAATCCGATTTTGGTGAACTTCTGCAGTAGCGCAGCCGGGGATTGGGTGAACTGTGGAATGTGTGGTGAGTGGGCGCACTTTGGCTGTGACAGACGGCAGGGCCTTGGTGCCTTCAAGGTAAATATACAATACAAGTACAAAACATTCTTTTGCTCAATGCGCTGTTTATCTTCTTATTTGAATTATGGATTTTTTACTTTGGGTTACGTAACAGGATTATGCGAAGACAGATGGGCTAGAGTACATTTGCCCCCATTGCAGCATAAACTACAACAGGAGGAAACCTCCAAAAGTCTCGAATGGATTTTCACAGGGATCATCAGCTGCAGTTGGCGGTGCTAGTTATTCACGGCATATGTAACCTATTCTTGTACATTTTTGTTTCTTCTTTTTTCTGGGGGGTTGTAGGTTTTTCTTTCTGGTTCTTTAGCATCATAATTGGTAAAGAAAGAGATAGATAGGACCCAACTTTTGAGTAGGGGTCAGTCAGGTCAGGTCTGTATTGTTATTATTATTATTATCATTTTCTAACTACAAAAGCTCACTATTACTGCTACTATAGGAAAATGAAACACTTAGCAGAAACTTACTACTAACTAATTCACTTTGCACTATTAGGAAAAACCAAAATTTACATGATTGATCCATGGTCTCAACTTGCCCCAGGTCCTCAAGCTCCGCATATACAAGTGCTTCTGGTAGCATGCTGGATGTGTTTAGGGAGATTATGAATCAAAAAGGAGCAGTGCCCAATTTTCTTTTAGAACGCCCACAACTTGAGATGACCCAACCTAATTGCATATAAATAGCGTACAAAAACATACATACTCGATATCCATTTCTGACTGAGTTCATGCTCGTGCTTTGTCGAGCTTGGCAGCAAAACCTTCAATGCAGCAACTAGTCCATGAGATTGAAGAACATATCTGTTAAACCATTCAAGAAAAGAAAATCTGGCCGGTTAAACCAGATCAAATCTTTAACCTTCCTAAATGCTCCCTCTGGAGAAGCCTATTTTTAGGCTAAAATGAAAAAAAGTGAAAGTATTACTTTTCCACGGAGGTAGTATAGGATTATTACAGGGTTTATAGCAGGCCAGGCCGGGCTGCTCGATCCATTTAGTTTGTAAGTTGGATGGGCCGGGTCTGTCCAAAATCCGTTCAAACATTTGGAAAAAGTAGGTTTGACCCACAGATGAGTAATATTTTTGGATCACTAAGTCGTAAAAATAAAATAAAAATTACATGCGGGAGCAGAATTCTCTACATTCTAATAGATAGACTGATATTCAGGTTCTGGTTTATGGGTACTGGACTGAATGGAATGGACCAATGCAATAACTTTGGAAACATAAGTGGTGTAAAAATGTGATGCAACTCTAGCATTTTCGCCTACAACCTCTATGGCTCTGATTTTAAGGTTTGTGATTTTTGGCATATAACATATAGCTAAAGCCAATAATGGCTTTGCTACAGAAGGCTATCCATAGTGCAATACAAAACAGAGGTTTCCGGCTGAAAAGCACCAGAAAGACAAATGCTACAAACATTTGCAACTATAAGAAACAAGGAAAAGCCAGTAGTTGATTGCTTGGTTATGAATTTGTTACATCAACATACATTTCCAGTGTAATGGAAAGCTACAATTTCAAGTGTTATCCTCTATGGCTTTAACTGTTTGACTGTTGTCCTCTCCAACCTCCGCACATAGAAGAGCTTCATGGTAGCTTGGACAGATGACCCAATCTTATTGCATAAAATAATGGTCATCTGATGCTGAAACGTATCGTAAAAAAAAAATTTGGGGTCAAAAGAGCATCAACTGTGATATTCCAGCGCAGCGCAGCTCTTGCATGGACAAAGATCTGTTTTTCCATAGCAGAGCATGCATGATATATAACAGAGATCTGTACCATTGTTGTGTGTGATTCAGTTTGGAGCCTACGAGCAAGCGCAGGCTCTCATTGATCCATTGGTTTTAATAACGTTTCTTTAGTTGTTGTAGATTCCCAACAACTAGAGATATTCAACGAATAGTACCAAGACCAATGGATCAAAGAGGAGCTTGGCGCTTGTTCATAATTTTGCAAAGCAGCAATCAGACTGGACCTAAGATCGATGAAGGTTACCTGCGTTTGCACATACAGAAACAAAAATATTAACTAATTGGGATCGTTGTTGTGATTCAGTTACAACTTACAAGCCTATGATCTCCTTGATAAAATGGTTTAGATAATTCCAGTTACAAGTGCAAGCTCACCTTGACGCAGTGCTTCCAATAACGCTTCTTCATGGTTTTCTTTGGTTGCAAAGAAATCCACCGAACAGGTCCCAGAAGCACTGGGGCAAAGGGAGTTTGCACATGTTCACAACGTTGCAAAGCTTTAGTCTGACTTGAGCTGCTAAGAAGTAACTTATAGCTGCTAGCACATAGATCTGCATAATCACATCCGCAGGCTTCCTCAGATCCAGTGCTTCTAGTGGCTGTTTCATCGCCGTTTTCTCTAGTTGTTGCAAAAATCTAACAACAAAAACTGGAAGAAAAAAATCAACCCAACAGTTCTAAAACCACTGGATCCGCGGAGCTTGCGCTTGTTCACAATGATGTAAAGCTTTAGTGTGACCTGGAAAAGCATAAGTAACTGAGACCATTGTTGTGATTCAGTTCTGAGCCTACGAGCGAGCGCAGGCTCTCCTTGATCCACTGGTTTTAGCAACGTCTCATCGTAATACTACTACTAAGACCAATGGATCAAAGAGGAGCTTGGCGCTTGTTCATAATTTTTTGAAAAGCTTTCGTCTGACTTTAGCTAAGATCACTAGTTATCTGAAGCTACCAAAACAATGAATCCTAAAAATGGATCACATGAGGATTTGCTCATACAATAAATAAAAATTCAAGAAAAAGAAAATATGCTTTTGAGAAATTAAATTCAAGAAAAAAAATCTAACCAGCGGATGGTAACATTGAAAGTTACCGCCGCAGGTTTAACTCACAAAAAAAGATTGAATAATAAGAAGCTGCAAATCCAAAATATATATAGAAAATCAAATCTCTAACCCTAATTCCTTCCTCTACTGTACTGTATAGGGGTGTACTACGGGCCAGGCCCGGATGCCCAATCCATGTAGTTTGTCAAGTTGGCCTGGTCATTGAGTATCTATGAATTTTTTTTTGGAGACGAAGGACAGGGGTCGCCCATAGAGCCATACCAAGTGCTAGGAGGAGCATGCTAAGGCTAACCCCTATGGTCTTCTAATCCAGCAGCTAGATTGGCCATTCACGTCAGTTAAGGCAACCTCCTAAGTCCTATGGTATTTCTAATCTAGCAACGAAACGCTGAATAAAACTGCGCTGAACGCTGAACCAAACAACATGGCATGATTTTATTTTCCAAATAAGTAATCATTGCCATTTCTTTCTCTACCTTTTTCCTCTCTCTCTCTCTCCCTCTTTTTCCTCTCTCTCTCCATCTTTTCCATCTCTCCATCACACTAATACGTCCTTCTCTCTCTACCAAAAATATTGCGTTTATGTCACTTTTTCAGCGCTGAATGATTGAGCGTTTCAATCTCGCTGCTAGTTGAACTGGGAGCGAATGCCAGGAGAGAAGTAGACAGAAATAGTGTTAACTTTTTCCCCACACTTTTTTCTTGATTTGCAACACTTTTTGGCCAATTTAGCAGTTCAATCTAGCCTATAGGGGTTAGCCTAAGATAGGCATGGTTGAATCAACCGTGCCTATCTTAGCATGACAACTTCCAGTTGGAGGCGATGGAGATAATACATTTTTGCAACAACATTGACACCTTGCACTTAGTATTGTGACCTGTCGGGTGTTCATCATCCTGTGTACGTTCAAGGTTGATTTAATCAGTAACTGAATTAGTACAGCTAGCTGCGCACCAATTTTGGCAAAAAGACAAGTTAATTAATGACATCTATACTTACTGCCACTGGACATGATTGCAAAGGGTAGTAAGAAGAAAACATAGTCGCCATAACTAGCTCCCATGATTAATTTGGTCGAAATGGAGAAATAGAGGAGAAGATACCAGATGGTGAAAGATTTCGAGACTAAAATAACAAAAATATTACTTGCCACAATTTTGTGAATTCTTTTCAACTTTGGAACAAAGATTTACTTGCCAAACAGCTTTAATAATTTGGTTCTTTATTTGTTGCTTCCTTCCAAGTTGTATAGTACGATACCAGCTTTGAATCAAATGCAAACTGTTTTGTATAACAGCAAGCATTATGGCTATGTTGTAAAAGGCGCACTAGGCGTAAGGCTGGCGCCTGGGGAAAAAAGGCGCCCAGGCGCCAAATTATACTACATTCCTGTTTTTTCTAAAAATAAGACCCTCGCCTGGGGCGTCTTAGGCGCTGGGCTTGGTGCCTCGCCTTGCCTAGCGCCTTTTACAACGTAGCATTATGGTGCTTGTTTTTTTGGCTATGTGATCTCGAATGTAGCAAATCCAAGCAACTATGCGCTGTTCTTAGAAAGCCAAACAAATGTATCTGACATATGGTCAACTGAATTTGTTATAAGTCCCAACTATCATTTTTATTTTGCTAATGACCCTAAATCTGCAGAATGTTGCAGTACTGGTACTGGTAGCTAGCATTCCAGTTCCCAAGTGGTGAAGTTAGGCTTGCATATCAAATAGAAAACTAGAATGCGGTTTGCAAAATCCGAATCTAGACAGATATAAATTTAAACATACATATATTCACCACCACGTACGGCATTTGCTGCTCCCTTGCGTTCTTCTTCATCTTCCTTCTCTCTCTCCTTATCTCTCGCCTTCTTACGCTCATAATTTTGATTATCTGTTGGCAACTCGTGTCGACAGTCTGGGCAGGAATTGTGCTTATCCTAACGTGCACAACACAAGTTCATTGATCAGTATGTAAATCAATAAGGAAAATCGTCAGTTAAGAAGGAATCTGAGAAATTGACCAATTTAAATAGAAGTTCTGAGAAAAGTTGAAGAAACAGATTACCAGCCAAGGCTTTAGACAAGGCGGGTGAAAGAAATGTTTGCAAGGTAAAATCGAAGTTAATGGAGGAACCGATCTGCATTATTCTTAGAGTATGTGATACGAAAATCAAACATTATGAGATGAAGGTACAAATTACCTGAAGTGAGGCTTCAATTGCAGCGGCTTCCGTTGTGAGGTTAGTAGCCAAATCTGCCATTAGTGAGGAAGCGGCTTCCGTTGTGTTAAAGCTCTCCCTTGCTGCTTGAGATATTCCTGCTCCTGCTGCAAGAACATTAAGAAGATCCTGTGCCACTAAGCATTGAGGTCTTGGTGGCTCAGTATCCACCGTAAGATGCCCTTCAAAAAGATACCTTGACGGACCTGTTTGATAAAACACAATTCGACTTAATCTTAAATTCATCATTACAGCGAGTCTGATCATGAGAATTTTCCTACAGCATAAAAATGAGTAAACTGTTAAAAAGCCCAAGTGCAGTATACCTCTGTTAGATTTTGAAACCACAGGCTGTTTCTCTTTCTCATGCAAATGTTCACGAGCTCTAGCAATACAAGATTTCAAATGCTGCCTTTCAGAAGATTCAGTAACAAGACGCTCGGCTTGTTCAAAAAGTTCTTTACCAGCAAACCAGAACACAGATGCTGTATATCTAGTCTGTAAAACTGTAGCAACACGACAAACCACGGTATATATCTGCAAATATAAGTAACGGAACAAATCAAAATACCGAACTCAGGTTGACGTTTAAGTCGATGCAGTTCCAATTATATAGTATTGGCAGTTCTCAACGAATTTCATAAAGTATGTTGTTACTAATGAGACACACATGTATGCCACCGCCTCTATCTAACCACCATCACTTCTATCTAACAAGTGTTTTGCATCACCGCAACACCACCTCCATCTAACTAGCATTTCCACCACCACGACCACCACAGCACCAACTTAATCTAAGTACTTTCACCACCACCACCACCACCACCTCTATCTAATCCCAGTGTCACCTCAACCACCTCTATCTAGCCACCATTGTCATAACCACCATCACTTGTATCTAACAAGTGTTTTGTACCACCGCAATGCCACTACCATCTAACTAGTATCCCCACCCCACCACCACCACCACCGCCACCATTGTATCAGGTCAATCTAACTACTTTCACCACCACCCCTCTTTCCTAAGTATATAATTTCATCCCTAATCCCCCCAAGTTCTCATAAAATTCAACAAAATTGTATCTAAATATCATGAATTTAAGCTCCAACAATTTTCTAATCACAGAATCGAAAATTGCTCAAAAAAGTTCAAATTTACCAGAGAAAATCAATTAAAAAAGAAACCCATCACTTGACTTACCAGTTTGCGAAGAGATGGAGAAGCAGAGGGGTAATTTTCGATCATCAAAGATTTGATGTTGGAAACAGCTTCTTCAAACATTTGTCTTTTCCCAATTTGTTTCTGTAAATCCTGTAATTTCAACTTCAATTGATCCTCTGAAGAAGACGCCATTATCCTGATTGATTGATGATTCAATTTCTAACTAACAAAACAAACCCTAACCCTGAATTTTGATTTTAATTTTTGATGTGTTCCTCCTCTAGGGGGCTTGTTGGGTAATTGAAAGAGGACAGGGCCGTACCAGACTATTTAGGGGCCATAGGCAAAAACCAAAACGGGTGCCTAAATTAAGTTTTAGGGAACTTAGAGCAACTGCAGTGGTGCGACCATAACCAAAGAAAGAAAGAAAAAAAAAAACTAAAATTTGGGTTTAGTCCGTGTTGTAACGTTAAAGGGAGGAAGACTAAAATTTGGTCGTTAAGCGCAACTTTGAGTTACGCCCCAATCGCAATTTCCAAATCTCGTCCCATTTCTTTTTTTTTTTTTTTTTTTTTTATAATATTGTTGGTGCGCAACTCAAAGTTGCGCCCAACTTTCTTTTTTTTTTTTTATTGGGCCGACCGAGCGAAGCGAGGGAGGACCTTTATATGGTCACTTTTTTGTCAATAGTAAGTGATCAATTGACACAAAAAGATTGGATTTTGGTGTCCCAAATTGGTTTCAATCGACAATGAAATGACTAAAGAGCCCCTCCATGTTTCAATTTCTCACTAAAATTGGCGTAAATATAACAAAAACGATGGGTAATCACGTAAATTTCGTGGGCGTAAAAGGACACGGAGGTTGGAAATGTTTTAATTATTGAGGGGCAGCTTAGTAAAACGAGAT
This sequence comes from Papaver armeniacum, assembly GCA_023531295.1. Classification (NCBI taxonomy): domain Eukaryota; kingdom Viridiplantae; phylum Streptophyta; class Magnoliopsida; order Ranunculales; family Papaveraceae; genus Papaver; species Papaver armeniacum. The sequence goes on along the minus strand of JAJJWW010008294.1, from coordinate 120,737 downwards.
GTAAAGGTTAAAGGGTCGAATCCGACCACCTGCAAATTTCAGTTTTTTTTGTTTGTTTTTTCCTTCAACTTTCTTCTTCTTTCTCCTGCTGATGCTTGAGTGAATAATCCGTAGAGATCAAGAACTGAAATCGACGAATTTCGGAAGGAGAATTTGATTTGGGTTTGATTGATGTTGGTGAGTTTAATGATTTCGTCGACAGAGATTTGAGAGGAAATTAATTAGGGTTTCGGTGGTATTTGATATTGAAGATGTGGATCTGAGATGTTCGATTGATGGAGATTTGAAGTAATAAATCAAGGTAGAAGATGGATCTGGTGGTTGAGAAGATGGGCTTAGATTGAATTTGAGTTTAATCTCAATATTGAATTAGATCGAGAGGAAGTTGTTGCTAATGGAGTGAAGAGAAGAAACAAGTTGGAGGATGTGCTAATGCTCGAATTACGTCGATTTGATGGATCTGAGATAGAGGAATTGATGATAGAAATTGGAAATTGTTGGGTTTGTTGTGATGGTGGTTTTGAAGAAACTGCAAACCGGTGATGTCAGTATGTTGGCTCAATGAGTGTTCAAGGAATTCTGAAGCTGATGATGACATTTGAGTGATTGAAACTAAAGAAGAAGAATTAAAATGGGTGTTGATATTTGTTGATTGAGAGTCTTCTGGAAAATGCAGGTGAACAAATTCAGAACTCTGTCATGTTCACCCAGTAATTTTCTTTTTTACATTAATGTATGTCTAATCAATTCTGAGTTTTTCGTTCCTTCAAATTGAAAGCCATTTGTAGTTGAAGCTTGGTAATTTAGAATTACTGGATTAATGCTTTTTGGAAATTTGTCACTGTGGTGTGTGGTTTTATAATTTGGGATTTTGGAAATTTGTCGCTATGGATCTTTGTGTGAATATAATTTGTGGTTTTGTAATATCTGGATCTTTGTGTGGTTTTTGGAAATGGCTGATTTTATATATGCTTCTACTTCTAATTATGGGAAACTGAAGCCATTGTAGAGGTGGAAGGTACTCGTGATGAGTTGGAAGCAGTTGAAGAAAAAGAAACCCCTGCCTTTGCAGTCGATCCTGCCCAGGTGAGAATCATTCTGATGCCTAAAGTTGTGGTTACTTTGGACTAAGTAATAGTTAAAACTTTGACAAGAAATTTGAATCATTTGACTCCGACAGGTGGAAAATGCGAAGCAACGTTGCTTGCCAAGTGCTTTAAATTACCCTATGTTGGAGGAGTATGAGTTCCGAAATAATATGGTGAGTGTTGTTTAACTAGGATGTGGTGTCATTTTTAGTTCAGCAGAAGCTGCTTAGATAGTATACATTTCACCCAGTCTACCAGTTGAAATGCTTTGCTTATTTGGACAATTTTACGCTCTATGGCACCATCGGCTTGTTTAAGTTGATGCTGCTTTTGGAATGCTAGTTAGAGCTGACCTGAAATGGAACTAAAGCCTCAAGCACAACCACGACCTTACCAGGAAAAGAGTCTTAGTAAAATTTTTGGAAATGGTGAGGCATCTATTAGATGATAATTATATTCGTAGTTATCCATGAATCATTTATCGTGGGTGTTTGGAACTAGTTTAGATACCCCATCCTTGTGATCAGTAAACTGTCATAAACTTCTGGTTCTTTGAGTAGATGCATCATGTATTGTATTTAAAGCCTAACCAGGTTCTTGTTTGAAATAGGTAAAGCTGGCATGGCTATCTGATTTTTCACCTTCAAAAGTTTCTAATAGCAACAAATTTCAGGTGGAGCAAGATCATTGTTCTCCCTTGTGGAGCAGGAAAGTCATAAGTTGGAGTTTTTGCAGCTTGACCGAGTACGCAAGAGTAGCCTTTGTCTCGCAACAAATGTTATTTCTATGGATCAATGGGCATCCGCATTTCAGTTCAGCTTGTGGTCTCCTATTGGAGAAGATCAAATATGCATCTGATAGTAAAGAGCGATTCCGTGGTAATGCTGGTGTTGTTATGACCACATATAACATGGTGGCATTTGGTGGTTAGCGATCTGAAGAATCTGAGAAAATTATTGAAGAGATAAGCAAGTCGGGATTACTTCTTATGGACGAGGTAATATCTTGGTTTTACTGGTGAACTTCAAGCTATCTGATTACTTGTGTCCGATGATATACTACTTTTTTTTGGAAGTCATTTGTGTTTTCACGGCCAAGTTCTCTATGAAATTCCTTATTTTTTTTCCTGCAATTTTGGATCTCTAGGTGCATGTGGTTCCTGCGCACATGTTTCCCGAAGTCATCGATATAACAAAATCACATTGCAAGCTTGGACTCACTGGTGGGGGTTGTTTTTAGCACATGTATGTATTATCAGCAGAAGCTATTTATTGGTTCCACCGTCCTTACATTGAATATTTTGTGCTCTCCTGTATTGCAGCAACACTAGTGAGAGAAGATGACCGTACTACGGATTTGAATTTTCTTATCCGTCCAAAATTATATGAAGCCAACTGGTTGGACTTGGTTAAAGGACGGTTTATTGCAAATGTCCAGTGTGCTGAAGTATGGCGCGCGATGACAAAGGAGTTCTTTGCTGAGTATTTGAGAAAAGATAACTCCAAGGAAAGACAGGTCCTCTTGATACTATCCAACTGCACTCTATTTCACTGCGTACTTGAGACTATGGCAGCAAAATCTAACTTGAGACCTGATGTTCCAAAAAGCAATGGGCGAAATCCAGTTCCTGATGATAAGCTTCAGCAAGTTGGGAGAATGACTGGGGACACTGCTCTTGAGACACTTCTGCAAAAAGTACGATCAATGGACTTGAGTTCATTTTTTCTGGAGGAATACCTGGAGGAACTAAATTTCTGATATGGCAGTATCTTCAAAGTAGTACTCTATGATGAAAAATTGCTGCAACAGATGTACTTGTATGCAAATACAGAGAAGAATATAAAGAGTCTTTTAAACAGCAAGGAGGTCATGGTATGCAAATTATCCTTTTTCTCTTTTTGTTGATATGCTTGCCATCTTATTATATCATATCAATCTTATTATATCAAATACACTTCAATTTTTTTGCAATAACTTTAACTTGGTGTCGTTTAGTCAAGTTCTTCGGTCGGCCCTCCCACCGTGGCAACGGTTGTACTAGTTATTGATGGGGCGCAACTCAAAGTTGCGCCCAATTTTTTTTTTTATTTTATTATTGTTGGTTTTTTTTTTTTTAATTGTTGGGGCGCAACTTTGAGTTACGCCCCATCAGGCGCAACTTCAATTTACGCCCGACTAAAGACCAGACTAAAGACTAAATATGGTCTGGGTTTTGGTTATAGTCCGGTCTTTGATCTTTACTCCGTCTCCACTGCGTCTGTTTTTTACCAAAAAATTTGGTTATACTCCACGACTGTGGATGCTCTTAGGCGCATGCCCAAAAAGAATAATATGCTTATTGTCAGGTCCAAGATTATTTATAGTTTCCGACTCTGTGACACCCATAATTATATGAAATTTTGAAAATGTCTATATAATGGGTTATGCATCCTAATTTTTCTGGGATATAATTGGCAACGCAACTTGGATATAACATATCTAAAAAACCGCGACTTGGAAGTTTACAAATTTTATATCGTTTGGAAAGCTTCGTAAGAGAGCTACACAACGAGTACAAACAACAATACCAAATTTAAGTTTTTTTCGAAAAAACCCGGAGACGATTGTTCTTTTAAGCAAAATTTTCGAAAATTTGGTACATAACCATTATGCAGCCACCAAAAACGATGCATAACACATTATGCAGACACAACAAAAGATGCATAAAACGTTATGCAACCATATTTTGGTTCATGCATCTATTAGTTTATGCATAACATGTTATGCATCCATTTCCTTGGATGCATTAAAATTATGCATCAATATTTTTAATTCATTGCTTACAAAAATATGCATGCATAATGTTTTATGCATCCATTTTCTCGATTGCATAACATGTTATGCATATATTATTGTAGGTGCATGACAAGTTATGCAACCTTTTTTTTGTTGGTTTCAATATTAATAAAAAAGTAGCTGGAAAACGTGTTATGCAACCATACTCTGGACTGCATAACAAGTTATGCAGCTATTATTGTAGATGCATGACAAGTTATGCAGCCTTTTTTTTTTATTGGTTTCAATACTAACAAAAATATTGTTGCATAACATGTTATGTAACCATTTTCGGGACTGCATAACAAGTTATGCAACAAATTTTGTAGATGCATAACAGATTATTCAACAATTATGAACAACACCAACACCAATACATCCTCCCTTGAATCGACACAACACCTTCAATTACCGCTGCTTTGAACTTCATCCCCATTCACGCCAAAGATCAGTTGCTACTCTAACCATTAAAATTAATCAATTCGATTTTTAGATCAGACTCATTGATTCAACACCACTACTAACAGATGCTATTAAACCGCCAGTTGATACAAGGCTCAACTAAATAAGCAATCACCCAATCAAACCACATCAAAACCTAATTTTGCTTGCTACCAGAAACATCCAAAATTCCATTGGTTGATCACCACTGCCTACAATTGATCCTTCTTCATGACTCATCCAGTATTGCTTGCCCCAACTCCATTCACGATTCTGGTTTTACCCAAACAGCTAGCCTTGCTGCCACTGCAAGAACAAATCGATTTCCGTCCGTCTATTTGATTTCCTTATCAGTTGTATCTCTGCTGCCACAACCCATCATGTAATGACTCGTCCCTCCACCGATACTATCCTCACTTAGCCAATGTGGTTATCCGGAAGTGTGGGGTTTTCAACGGGCATCGCTGCGGTAATCCAAGGATGGGTGACCATCCGGGAAGTTTCGCAGATTACCGCAGCGATGCCGTTGAAAACCCCACACCGCTGGAGATAAACCGCAGCTGCTAAGTGGGGACAAAGATTTGGGAGGGATGGGTCATTAAAAATGGTATCAGAGCCGACGACGGTTCACATGCCGAGGGTGGGAAGGTACGCTGGACGGGGTTGGTCCAGGTGCTTCTCATGAGTGGCAGGGAACGTCGGATATATGTTCTTGAAAATATATTCTGGAGCCGAGGACGGCTACAATTTAAGGTGGTGGTATTGTAACACCCCGATATTCGACAGTGGTTGGCCGAATGGAATATAAGTAATGATTTGTCTTTTCCTATCACCGAGGCCTGATGAGTACACTTGATTGAGTTGTGGGAAAAAACATTTCAGTTAAGCGTGCTCGGCCGGGAGTAGTCGGGTGACTTCTCGGGAAACTGCTGCTGGACGACCGCAGTAGTGTCGTTAAAAATCCCACGCTGCTGGATAACCGCAGTGGGTAAGTGGGAACAATATCGGTGTTAGTTGGGATACAACTAGGGGGTCGTTCGCTTGTGCTCGGGTGGGGGATTATGCCAGATACTGCTCTCACAGGAGATAAGGAACGTCTACATTATACCGAGGCCTTTTCAGTTCGATTGGCTCCAGAGTTGGCAGAAAACTATGCTGTTAAGCGTGCTCGGGCGGGAGTAATCTAGTGATGGGTGACCATCTGAGAAGTTTCTGCAGGATTACCGCTGCGATGCCCGTTGAAAACCCCATACTGCCGGATGACCGCAGTGGCTTAGTGAGGATAGTATCGGTGGAGAGACGGGTCATTACACATCAATCTTCATGCCCCAGATCCCTACAGATCCATGGTCGTTGCTGATGTTGCTTCTTAGTTCACAGCGTAAAGAAATGTGAACGACAGCTGCTTGTACTCGGATTTGAATCTGTTATGATAGGAACAAAATATGAGATCGTCCATGGAGATGGTGGTGAACTTCACTAGATGCAAATCTTGCAGACTAGATTCTTTTCCTGAGCATAACAATAGTGATTGGTGATCAACTTCAGTAAACTATTAATTTCTCGGTAAAATTGCTTCAATGAAATCGGTTGTCTTCTTCTTCGCCATAAACAACTCGATCTAAGAAAACGTTTCAATCATTCTTCGCTGCAAATAGAAAATTAATTCAATGAGTAATGCAAAACATGAGATCTAATGTCATCGCTAGAAATTCATATAACTTCAATAAGGAACTTCCAAATCTACTGAAGATTTTTTTGATTAAATGGGTTTGTGATGAACAATCCGTAAACATTAAATTTATTACCAAAACTTTCTTTGAATCAAAGTTTAAGAATGAAATCAGACTCTTATCGAAGAACAATCAAAGTTTTCATGAAATAGTTTCCAAAATTTTCGTTTGAAAACCATCAGATATGAAAGCTCAAAGTAAAGAGAAGACTTAAAAAAAGGATTCATCCTTTTAAAACCAATTGTTGATGTAGATCATCTCCATCATTGTTTATACAACTTCATCAATAAATTCTATTCACTTAATTAAGACACTCATCTAACAGAATCACTAGCAGATGAAGAACATGGAAAGAGAAGAAGAAAGAAGAATAACTTTTCACGAAGAAAATAATTTTCAAAAAAATGGGTTTGCTGATAATTTTTCACGAAGAAATGGGCGCATCCGTGAACTTTTGCGACGGTGGGTTTGACAATACAAAAAATCTGAAAAATGGGTGTGGTAGTAGTTTCCACTTAATTTTTTTTGCTCATTGTTTTTAATAAAATGATAACACAAGTTGCATACAACAAAATTTGCAAATAGAAACGATTACATAAATATAACTATTCTACTAAAAATTGACCTCTTAAAGAACTTTGGAGTTACTCTACTCATTTTCTTTTCTTAGCTTTGAAAGAACCACCTTAACATTTTGTTTTTCTATGGGTCATAGCACTTGGTAGTTATCCCAAATTTTGTATTTTTGATAAAAGTCTTGTATTCTGTTACTTTAAAATCTACACAGGAGAAAGCAAGATATCAATTTCATATGGATAGCATATCAACACATAAGCAACATCAAAAATTCAGAAGTCCTTGTTCAGAAACTCCTTATGAGAATACTGTCTCTTTAGGTGACCTTTGACTGTAATTTGTAAACGGTCGTAATACGTCCAAAATGTTACAGCTTAAATACCAACATTGATCTTGCTTGGATTCCAAATGCGCTTTCATTTCTCGTTCAATCCAATATATACATCATTTGAACAACCAATTCCAGAATTTGCACCATTACACCATAACATCGTAATTCAAAGAAGAATTAAGCTCGAAATTAAATAACCAAAATAAAAAAAACTAACAAAACAACAGCATGTATCTTGGGTTAGCCCAGTGGGCCAGGAACCGGATTCTCAAGTAGGATGTCAGCGGATCGAGTCTCCGCTCAAGATTTTGGAGATCTCATGAAATGCTCCTCTTATATGTAGTGAAATATGTAGATACTTATACGGGTTATGACGGGTAGGATACGAAATAGGGCAATCCGATTGGCTGGGTTGGGGTAGGGGCCTAGGCCCGGCTTTCGTATATCAGAATTGAAAAAAAAAAACATTGTATAATTCTTTCCCCTCTTTTTACTATTATAAAACTCTAACCAGCGATTCACTAAAATTACTAATATCTACTGCTAATCTTAAAAAATCAATACTCATATCAATAATGTCATGCAGATTTTAAACATAAATTAGAAAAAAAGAAAATGGAGAAGAGAATGTCATGAGATGCAGAGACAAGTATTCCGAGAACGATGAAATCAGTTTGTGTTAGGTTTTTAGTACTTATAGAGCTAGTATATATATCAATAAAAAAGTTGCGGGCCCTTTGCATCCGAGGGCCCTATGCAGCTGCCTATGTGGCCTGACTACTAGGTACGGGCCTGAAAGAGGAATTTTCTTGCTCAAGGAGCGAACTTATTTCTATTTTCCCCCAATATCTATCTTTGAGTGCGTTTATGTGAAAAGAAGCAAGCAAGTGTGAACTGTGAACACCCGCGCCAATTGGGACTTACAATCTAACTCGGATCCGAGTAAGATGTCAAATATTTGAGTGGTATAACTTAACGATATTTGAGTTAGATGTAATAAATCGGATTCAAACATAATAAGTTGGATTTAGACGAGTTAGTTCAACTACAAAAAATAAAAAACCTATTAAAGGTTCAAAATTTTTTGTAAAATATGCGCAAAGAAAAAGATTTATTATGTCTATTTATATTATATAAGGGATAATGGTATTTTTCTATGTGGACAGGGGTCTACAGTTTGGACATATAAAGGACGGGTGTGATTGATCCACTATATGGATATATATTTTTAACCCAATGGATGGAGATCTACATTTTGTATACATAAACGACGGTTGGGGATTTCTTAAAATTAAGTTTGATCCTTTTTCTGCCCAATGGACGGAGGTCTACATTTTAGGCTCATAAAGGACGGTTGAGATTTTCTCTTGAATTAAGTTTGACCCTCTAATCCGTCTCATGTAGTCATGTCTGCTACTGGCTCAATAGTGAGGCCCCAATGGCCATTAAAGTTGTTGTTATTAAAATCCCATTTATTATTTTGAAAACTACTACTAGACTCAATTCTTAGATTTTTTTTTCCATGAAACCCACGGGTGAAAAACTTCACGCGCGTACCCATTTTATGGGTTAAAATTTTCCACGTACCCATATTTTCTAAAATTATTTCGTCGCTTTTTCTTTCTGGTTTTTTTTTTCTTTGTGACTTCTTTTTTTCTTCGTCGTCTCTTTCTTATGATTACCTTTTTTTTCCGAGAAAACATGGTAAAATTAATCGAGAATAATCATGTTGTTGCCGTTAATTGATAAGATTTTTGGAAGAAGATTCAAAGTGATTCTATTTTAAGGTTTTAAATCTGTGATGTTATTTCAATTTTCAATGAGTAAAGCTGATTCAATGGTTTTTTAGGTCTAATTTCATCTTTTTTGCGTGAAGTTATTATGATTTCGTTGCGTTTCGATTTGGTTTTCCGAGAGGTTATTGAGAATAAACCCTATTTGTTTGATACTGTAATTATGATTTGGAGAACTAGGGTTTATGAGAAATTAAGTTTAGGTTTGAAGAAAGGTAATGGTCTTGGTGGGTGTATGTGTGGTGTCCTGAATTTGTGATTTGAATTACATGGAAGATGGCAAATAACAAGAAGATGATGTTGTTATGGCCCAGGGGAGTTCCAGGAGAAGAAAACGAAGAAAAACGAAGAAGAAGAAGATGTTGTTATGACTCCTAACATGTCATGCAGTTGAGAAAATGTCTGCGTAACCTGTTATGCAGTCGAGAAAATGGATGATAATGCATTATCCGACATCTTTTTTATTAGATGTGAAATAGAAAATTGTTGCATAATCTTTTATGCATCGAGAAAATGGATGCATAACCTGATATGCATCCCAAAATATAGCTGAATAATGCATTATGCATCAAAAACAATGGCTATATAACAGTTATGCAGTCGAGAAAATGGTTGTATAATTGGTTATGCGTCTGTTTTTTATGTTGGATTCAGGTATATATAGCCTTTTAGTGGCTGCATAACCAAAATAATAGATGCATGACAAAAATACGGATGCATAACGTGTTATGCATTTTTTGTGGTGTATGCATATTGTGTTATGCATCTTTTTTGGAAGCTGCATAACGAATATGCACTCAGTTTTCGAAATTTTTGCCTAAAATAATGATCACCTCCGATCTTTTCGTGAAAAACAAAAAATTAATATTGTTGTTTGTACTCGTTGTGTAGATCTCTTTAAAAGTTTCCAACGAGATTAAACTTGTAAAAATTCCAAGGCACGTTTTTTTATAGATATGTTATATTCAAATTTCCTTACTATACCCTTAAATAAATATGGTGCTGTTGATGGTGGTTTTAGCTTATGGTCAAAATCGTAAAACTATGCACCTGACATGACGTCACTATGACCATTAGCGTATTTATTAAATTAATCAGTATGCTTACGTAAGAATTACTGGGGTACCTTTTTTTTCACGGGTCGGGTTCCACCTGAACCCTTAACACTAACTGACATCACATATACCAAACCCTATATTCTCATGCTACCGCGCCAAGGCATGCCAAACATGCCAGCCGTACCACTGCGCCAATGACATGCCATGCCAGCCGTACCACCGTGCCCATGGCAAACCATGCCATCCAAGTCTCCCCGCCAAGGCATGCCAACCATGCCAGCCGCACCACCGTGCCAATGGCAAACCATGCCAGCCACGTCTCCGCGCCAAGGCATGCCAACCATGCCAGCCGAACCACTGTGTCCATGGCAAACCGTGCCAGCCACATCTCCGCGCCAAGGCATGCCAACCATGCCAGCCGCACTACTGCGCCAATAGCAAACCATGTCAATCCAAACAATACATTGCCTTGGCCCTAGCCATGCTAGCCGCACCATATGCCAAACGGCATGCCAAACCCTTGGCCCCACATGCCAAGCCAAACCGCACCTTGCCTTGGCCCTTAGCCATGCTAGTCGCACCATGTGCCAACAGAATGCCAAACCCTTGGCCCCACACGCTAAGCCAACCGCACCTTGCCTTGACCCCCTAGCCAACCTAGCCGCGCCACCATGCTGGCCTTCCCTATGCGGCTACCAAAACGAAGGCGTGCGACAATTAACTGTCGCCCTTCAATCCCAGGAGCAAATCCTAGCCGCCCAAGGTTACCAGAAAATGCATGGTAACCATTGGGCCGAAACCCTAGTTTGGCCACGCCAAGGCATACCATGCCAATGGCATGCCAACCTAGACGCGCCACCATGCTGGCCTTCCCTATGCGGCTACCAAAACGAAGGCGTGCGACAATCAATGGTCTCCCTTCAATCCCAAGAGAGAATCCTAGACGTCCAAGGTTACCAGACAACGCATGGCAACCTTTGGCCCGAAACCCTAGTTTGGCCACGCCAAACCGCACCAAGGCATACCATGCCAATGGCATGCCAACCTAGTCGCGTCACCATGCTGGCCTTCCCAATGTGGCTACAAAACGAAGGCGTGCGACAATCAACGGTCGCCCTTTAATCCCAGGAGCAAATCCTAGCCATCCAAGGTTACCATACAACGCATGGTAACCTTTGACCCGAAACCCTAGTTTGTCCACGCCAAGGCATGCCAACCTAGCCGCGCCACCATGCTGGCCTTCCCTATGCGGCTACCGAAACGAAGGCGTGCGACAATCAACGGTCGCCCTTCAATCCCAGGAGCGAATCCTAGCCGTCCAAGGTTACCAGACAACGCATGGTAACCTTTGACCCGAAACCCTAGTTTGGCCACGCCAAACCGCGCCACCATGCTGGGATTCCCTATGCGGCTACCAGAACGAAGGCGCGTGACGATCAACGGTCGCTCTTCAATCTCAGGAGCAAATCCTAGTCGTCCAAGGTTACCAGACAATGCATGGTAACCTTTAACCCGAAATCTAGTTTGGCCACGCCAAACCGCGCCAAGGCATGCCATGCCAATGGCATGCCAACCTTGCCGCGCCACCATGCTAGCCTTCCCTATGCAACTACCAAAGAACGAAAGCGTGCAATGATCAACGGCTACCTTTCCTCTTAAGATGCAAAATCTCGACCGTCGAAGGTCACCAAGCTAGCAAGTCTCCCAAGCTCGACTTGCCAGGCAACAACAACATGCTACATGTTTTCCACGAAAACATTCGAGACATCAACACATTTCACAAACTGGGGGATCCTATTTGGGTATTGGTGTGGCGGTTTACAAAGTGCGGTTTACAGCGTGCGGCGTACACTACGCCCGTTATAAGAAAGTGTAATAAGAATAAGGAGGTTAGTAAACATGGGAAGTAATGGTGAAACACTTTATTTTATGGAACATCAATTCCAAGCGTGACCGGTCATCACCTCCTCACATTTACTCACCCATTTATCATTTTCTTAATGAGACCGGAGTACTTTTCACTTCGACTTGTATAAATAGGTCTCACTTATTTCCACCGAACAACAAGTTCAGTCAGGAGAAATACAACACTCAGAAACATTTTGCTAGCTTTCCATCTGTTAGCTTCCCATTTTCTTATACAAGTCGTGAAACAACTACTCTTCCAGAATCAACCTAGTATCAACACTTTCTTCGCTTCCCTCCCCAAAACCAACCCATTCTCCTCCTCTTTGTGACCGAAGCAAGTCTGGAACGGCCATTTCTTGGTTTAGGCCACTAGTGGAAATCACCTCTTTCGCGACCGACAAAGCAAGTCATTTAACTCGTATCTATGACTTGCTTTGTCGGTCGAAGAAAGGGTCGTTGTTTGAGCGTCTTTTTCAACTATGACGTATCTCTGGGGGTCGTTGATAATCTTATATCAACGACCGATTATAACGGTCAAAACTTTATGACTGTCTTCAATCAGTCATGGATATAAATCTTAATATAAAAAAAAAATAGATTCAGATTGGTTGTCTGGCCTGACTGAATCTGACTAAATCTGAAATCAAACACAAATGTAACTCAAATGAGAATCAAATGAAACTCGAATTAGAATTCAAATGAAACTCAAATGAAAACCAAATTCAAATCAAATAAAAATGAGAATCAAATTAAACCTGCACACAAATAATCATTCAACTTAACATTCACTAATTAATTGATTTTTCAAATTACACAAAAAGGATTAAAATATGGAGTTCTGACCAATGTAATCTTACAAGAGAAGTAACTAAGTTCAAGGATTCGGTTACAAAATGAACTAAAAAACTATTGATTAAACAACAAAATGATAAACTCTCGATGATGATAATGAACTTAGCTCATACTTCATAATGGTATACCTGCACAACAAAAATAAGTTCATCCATCACCGATTAATGTTGGGAGGTCACAATACTCAAGAAAATGATTATAAAAACAATAACCATGGCATGCACATTATCAAAGCTTGAAATAGACATTTCGACAACTTTATTAATCATCAACTAATAATCTGAAACATCAATGACTCATATTTATGGGAATAGATAGAAATACATACTTGTGAAGTAATCTTCATGTGTAAATGAAACCTGTACTAGGCTTTAAAATTAGAAGAAAAAGAAATCTTGAATTTGCACCAATACAAGTCCTAGCTAATAAGTTCTTAAAGACAAGTGTAAATATGAATACCCTTGTTTACTATGTGCTTCCAAATCAACTTTCTTCACCGGAGCCGCCTCACAAATAGCAGAGTGAGGCATTTGTTTCCCTTCTTTGTTTGGCTAAACTACCTGAAAAAGAAACAAGAAAAACCCATTAAGAAATGGAACCATAAGCATCGGAAATTACAAAATTTGAACAACTCAATCAACGAGCATCACAGATAATGGAATTAACTTCACAACAGAGAAGTCTAATAGATTACTTTATAGATTATACAAAGGTAATGTTTGAAAAGCAGACATTTGACTAGTACACAAATGAGCATAAGGAAGCATCATATCATTTCAGAGCAAACCCACTACTGAAGCAATTAACACCATCTGTGTATGAGAGAAAAATAGACGGATATTTTCTGCAACTCTAACTAACATGATACTCTTTGAGCACAGAATGTGTGATGACACCAAGGAGGTCTTCAAAACTGAGCCAAGTGCATAATAGGCGTGACACGCGTCATCTACAATAATCAGAAAGGATGCGAAAATGGAAGTTTCATCATGCAATAATCACCTCCCAGCAGTTATACAAAAGAAACCAATAGTAAGAATCTAATCGCTTAACGCATTCAAGCAAAGTCTAACGGCCTTCATGCACCAGTGACAATTAGTTACCAGACATAACCACTAAAGTATCTTGCAAGGCATGAATATGATGCTTAAGTATTCTTCAAGGCATGCATATTTTCAAGTATAAAATCTTCAACATAGTGCAATAAGGACAAATTAACATCTCAGGAACTAAAAAAATTTTAAAGCTAAGCACTCACTTTACTTTGCTGCGAACCCTGTCTATGTCAAGTATAATTACAAAATTTCGAGCACGACGCTGGATTCCAGTAGGACTTATCTGCAAGATTTGAGATGAGACTAATCACAATGGTGAACTGAGAATGGAAAAATGGTTGCAGATAGCTTAGCTATGAAAGGGTAACTTCCAAGAACCACAATAGATAAAGCCTTCAAACAAAAACACAGTCACAAAGTAAATGAAACCAATTACCACAATTGAACAAATGAACTTCAAATCTTATACAAAGAGTGCTACTTGAAAGATGGACAAAAACAGGAAACATGAAATATGCCATTTTAAGAAGAAAATAAAGAATAATATTCAATTTCAATATCGATGAGCTAAGATGTAAACAAGGACCAGGAAGGTTACCACTCTAATTATGAAGAAGTGTGTGAAGAGTGCAAGAAAAGCTTTCCAGCTAGTAAGATATGGAGAGAGTGTTACTCTATCGAGTACTGCTCTCACCTTTAGGCTCTTTGTATATCTCGCCCACTCTAACTAATCTCACCCAACCATAGAACAAATTATTTAGTTTCTCCAAAGAGATGCGTAACATGCAAAATGAACAAACACAAACCATTTCAATTTTTCGAGCTATTTAATCAAGTATTTTAGTAGAAAACTATGCCGAGCCAGATTAGAATGACCCTTAAATGAAAAACATGCCCTATAACTTCATCTATTGTTACAATTTACAATTAAAGGTTCTCCCTTTATTAGAGTTCAAACTGTGATTGTAGAAACAAAGAGTAAACTATGAAGATTTCACCTACCCGTTCTACTTCGACGTTGTTAATGCCAAAATGGAAAGTGTATCGGCTAGATATTTCTGCATTTAAAAAGAATAAGTGAAACAAATAAGTTATCAAATAATCCAGATAAGTCATCTAAAAAGGATAAAAGGACAAATTGCACCTTTAACTATGAATCTTCCAAAACGGAAAATCATTTACTAGGTATTTCGCACTTAAAAAGAATAAGTGAAACAGTATAAGTTATATCAAATAATCCTGGATAAGTCAACCTAAAAGGATAAAACGAAAAACCGCACCTTCAACTCTGAATATTCCATTGTTCGAAAGTCTCTAATGTTCCATAATGTGAGCGGAGAAACTTAAGTGGTTTTGTAACAGTACTCATTGAGCTAGTCGAGGTACGAATTTCCTGCCTACAAGATACAAGTACAATTGAATTCAAAATTGGACAACTGGACATGATAGTTAAATGTTATAATTTGAAAACAACTATACCTGATGAGTGAATGGCTTGCGAACTAGTCGTTTTCCCCGCCGCAGATGAGAAATCAACAACCATTAACAACTTATTCACAATAACAACTTGTTTTCTAATAAAAAAAGAGCTCATTCAAAACTGTTAAGCACTTAAGTTACTTTCACAAAACTACACATGCTACTCAAACTCCATTGAGTACCTCATAGCAAACCACAGGGAAAACAAACGATAATGGACCTCACATTGTAACTCTGGCTTGTTTTACAGACTTCAGACATGCAATCCTAGATATAGTCCAACTATTGTTTCACATTGACGTCCATCATTACCAAAACCCATTCATAACACTGCTACTAAGCTAACAACCATTTACATAGTACAAAGAGAAAGAGTGACCTCAACTGTAAAGAATCATCTCCATCGCCAACGAAATTGACATCATAAGCAGGTCCATCATGCTCTTGTAGTAAAATTGGTTTATCGACCAAAGAAAATCCATACAAATTCCTTCACATAAACAAAAATAAAATAAAAATACTTACCAATTCCACTAATTTCATTATCAAAAATCTGAACTTTGAGAAAACCCAATACTTACTTTTGATTTGTATTCTTGCTAAACCAAAGATTACAAAATAACAAAAAAATAAAACAATAATTTTTAAAATAGCATATAATCCATTAAAATCCAATCTAGAATATGTAAAGAAACTGGAAATTTCAATAAATATATAGGAATCATAATTGAACTCAACCCACCAATGATACCCATTTCATAAAATACTTCAAAATCACCACCCAAACTGAAACAATGAAATTCCTTCTCAATTACCACCCAAACTGAAGCTAGGTAACTTTTAATCAAAAAATACATTCTCAACCACCACCCAAACTGAAACAATATCAACTCATGATATTAGAAAATCCCTGAAAGCCAAACTGAAGAAACAAAAAATAAACAACACAGACAAGCAGTGTAACGAGCAATCTTCTAGTAAATTATTCCATTAAAAAAAAAAAATTACCTGACCTCATAAAATAGACAACAGTGTAACGAGAAATTTTCTTAGCAAACTGACCATCTTCTGCTTCATCACAACCACCACACCATCATCATCATGAATCACAATAATAACCAGATGAAGCAATCCGCACCCTAATCAAGAAAAATAATACTTTAATCGAAGAAAAAGCAAGAGCTTGAAAATTAACCCTAACCCTAATATTAAAATTAAATTTCTGTAATTGAAGATGATAAAGAAGAATGAGCATTAGATAATTACCCGGTTGATAACTAGAAGAATTTTACAATTGAAAGCACAGACTACCATTGAAATCAATTATTTTTTGAGGGTATTGACTTGTACTCCACCTTATGGATCTGGAGACTTTGTAGAAGAAGAAGATGGAGGCCGACTGAGAACAAATAACGAAAGAGATGAGAGAGGAAGGCAATGAGCAGACTCGATCTCCATTAAACTTACAGAGAAGGACTAAGAGAGAGATAGAGGTGAGGAATTCGGCTATGAAAGAGGTGAGAGAGAAGGAAAATGAAACATGTGAGAAAGAGATAAGGTTATCTAGGTTTTAACGTGGAGAGAAGATATTTAATCACAGCCGTAGATCAGTGATTAGGTTCAATCTCGAGAATATAACCACAGAATCATCTAGGCTCAGTCGTCGCGACATCGGTAGTTGAAGAGGGTTAATACGGTAATTATTCAACGACCGTGTTTAGCCATTAAAGAATTTTTTTTATTTATTTATTAAATCTATGACTGTCTTGACCGGTTCACGGTCAATTGACCGCCATTGAGGGTCGGGGCTGTGGGTCAATAAAACCCCATTTCCCACTAGTGGGCCGTATTTGTAAAGATTGATCTCTCGAATCTAAAGTACTCCCTTGCAGTACATTGTTTAGGGTTTAAATTTGTTTCTCACCCACACACCCCAAAATTACCAAAATCAGCAGAAACCATTTTCACCCTCAAACAATTGGCGACCACAATGGGAGATTGATCTTTCGGTTACAATGTCAATTTTCGACCATCAATCTCCTGCTTCGACCCAGATATCAAGATGGTAGAAGCAGGCGATTCTCTCAGGGATCGACGACTCAGTTACCAAACGACCCGATTATCAGTCTTGACACGGCGAGGGATGACTGGGACTGCCTAGAGATTAAAAGCGAATGATCCAACCATGGATCGACGACTCGATTATCAGATGAGACGACTGGGGATATTCCACAATCACGGCGGTGCTTCCCATAAAACTCGGTCTTACACCCGGAAGGTTCCCTTTTCATCAGGAGAGACCTGAAAAACCGAGTAAGTCTTAACTAGACAAGATACATGGTTTGTTATTTCAAGTTTTCACAGGAATAATAAAACCGATAGCCATGTTATGTTTCACCCCATGTCATCTACCAACACACGGTTCCATGGTTTTCCTGGGATGTTTGCGTCACTTGCAATCGTAACCAAGACAACATCATTCCCAAAAACAATCTATTCCAAAACAATTCATTCCAAAAGAATAATCCAAAATCCTCAAGGTAATATTTGTCTATCAACCCAAGAAATCCAAGAAATCAAAACCATAAACCAGGCGCTTTGTTTGCCATTCAAAAAAAAAAACAGTCACCTACCCGTGCGTGCCTACTTTGCATAATAATGATTACCCGTCACTATTCACGAGGTAGCCGACGTTACTACGGTGATATTCGAAGAGGAATTGTTTATGATGAAGTATTTCTACAAGTTTATGAAAGGCATACCCATGGCTAGGGTTTACACCAGTTCAGAAGAAAAATATTTCTACAGATTTATGGAAGGCATACCTATGGCTAGGGTTTGCACCAACACAAGAAAACAAGAGAACAAATTGAAAGAGAAACGCTGGAGTACATAGATGGAATATGCTTGCCCACTTTATTGCTACCACGCTACCGCTAACACCAGGACGTGATAACAAAGATACGAGATAAAAAGGGGAACCAACCCCTTTCATAAGCATAATACTGTTTGATCTACGTAGGGAAAGAGGCAACTGGGCCCGCAAGAACAAGTCTGCGCCACGCCACGCCAGCGTCGTGCCAAGCCCGCGTCGTGCCAAGCTAACAGTTTGCGCCATGCCCAGCCAACATTCTGCTCCATACCAAATCCAAGCCAACGTCCATGCCAAGCCAGCGTCCACGCCAAGCCAGCGCCCATTCCAAGCCGATCCAGCGCTAACAGCTTGCATCCTTCCAGCGCTAACAACTTGCATCTTTACAGCAGCTTGCATCCTTCCAGCGCTAACAACTTGCATCTTTACAGCAGCTTGCATCTTTCATCCTTCCAGCGTTGCTCTTGAACTCCCAGTAGAAGGGAATCATCAATCTAATTTCATCACACGTTAAGATTCAGGAACGACTTCTCCAAAATCGAAGCAAAGAAAATCAGCAACCCCCCTGAGTTAACAAAGACTCTTTTCCTGTCAGGAGATGCATGATTTCTGGGGACTTCGCCCGCAAAATCGTGCAGTCTATGATGAAAAATTTATATGAGATTATATATTTACCCAAGGAACAACGTCAAGACATATTTGCAGCCCTCAACCGCACTGCATCAGGAAAGCAGCTGTTTCCAGTCAGGGAAGCCGTTCCCAAACCCCAACCTCTCTTGGAAAGCATGATCGATAGATGGAACTGGGGACTCCAAACCACTGTTCACTTGAGAGATGTCGAGTTTGACAGAATGCTAAGTGACGCAGTCTCCGGCTTCAACATTGTAACCGTCAAGGCTCTGAGAGTTCCAAGGCGCCGTTTCGACATTCTATCCAGAAGTGGCTTCGCTTCAACGTTCTCCAGCAGCGGCTCCGCTTCAACGTTCGCTTCAGCAGCCGCTCCGCTTGAACGTTCGCTCCAGCAGCCGCTCCGCTTCAGCGTTATCTCCATAAGCTGCTCCAGGATCCGAAGCAATATTGGGCTCCTTAAGTTTCAACGTCCTCTCAAGAGCCGAAGCCGCTTCAACACCACTCCTTCCTGTAAAGGGTCGTGCTACCACACTCCCCATGTCAAGGATCATGATCGCAGCCAGCCAATCTTCGCAGTCATGGCCACCTTTTGATCCATCCCGCCAAAACTCATGACCAAGGACAGTTTGCTCGCTTACACATCCAGCCCATCCTTTTACTTCCATGGATTCCCATACAATTCTAGCCAACCTACTTTGTTTCCATGACAATATAGTCTCTTCTGATTACATTTGC
The DNA here is from genome assembly GCA_023531295.1 of Papaver armeniacum. Taxonomy (NCBI): domain Eukaryota; kingdom Viridiplantae; phylum Streptophyta; class Magnoliopsida; order Ranunculales; family Papaveraceae; genus Papaver; species Papaver armeniacum. The sequence goes on along the minus strand of JAJJWW010008294.1, from coordinate 101,372 downwards.
TACAAAAAACTATTGCCACTCATTTTTTGATACCAGACAGAGCTTCACCGCAGCAGCAATCACTACAAAGGTAACCCGTACTCCTCCATATTTTAGTTTCACGTGGAAGAAGTAACAAAATCACCAGTACGAACGAACGATGGTGATGTCTTTATCATGGTCAACCCACTGACCATACAAGATGGAAATATGTAAACCATACTTGGGGATTGAGGATCTACACGAAATCCTTTCACTATCAAAGCTCAGAAGACACAGTCAACCAAAAGGCCATAACCACAACAAGGTCATCTACTCTTCAAGGATGTAGCGCAAGAATATCATCACCTCTCTGTCTAGAAGACTCCTTCAACACTTTACGAGGACGCGGCGGATCCCAAGCATGCTCAGAGGAAAACAACTCCAGAAACGAAAGAAAAATGCGACTGGGGACTGCTCATCGCAGTCCATCCCGACGACCATTTTAGACTCATGAGATAACTCCAGAGACGCGGCTGAAACAGTTTCTTGAAGAAACAAAGGGAGCCACGATAAACAATATAACTCTCTCATTCCTGCCTCTACGCTATCCAGAATATTTCGCCCATGTGCGTTCTAGCGTCACATCCATAAGAGTACAATAAGCTTGGACATGGATTCAAGGCGATGCGAAGAAAGTAGGCTACACATGGGGACTACAAGCATGAGACGCTTTCACTCCCCTCAACCTGTTTATTTCTGATTTCAACATCATCACTGCCGAAGTTTTACGAGCCGCGGGAATTTCTCAACATGAAGCCGTACATGTGCATCGAAGACTCCAAAACACGCCACAATGATACATTCACATATTCGGCCATGCCATCGGATCCAACATGAGTATGACTGGGGACTGCTCACCTCATCCCATTCCATACGATAGCCCAAGATTCAGAAGCCGGTTCAAAGAATATCTGTGGGAACAAAGTCCTTGAAGACTTGATAGCGGAACATCGACAATATAATGTCTCCTAACTCATCTATTTCATCTTATGGCTTCGGAAGATTTCTACCATACAATCATCCACATCATATCATCATCGCTATCAGAAGGGTCAGACACTGAACAACTTAAAGTCAAGGATGGACCGACGACGCAACCACAATATCCAAGATTAGCCCTGACATAATCGTTACCGAGCATATATTCCATCCATCCATCCCAAGAATGCAATGAAGTTTGGTAAATTTTGGAATCCATTGGATAGACACTGCAAACGAAAGCACGGATCCAGACGATCAACAGAAAGCAGAAGAGGATCGATACCTCTTTTCATGCGGGCGGAGTTTCTAAAGTTTGAACATAATAAAGGTTCCTTCTTGATCCATGAATAGGAATAGAGGACTGGGTGCAACTATGCCACCTCGGGCCCGCAACAACCCTCCTTATTTCTCTCTGAGTTTTACTGTTGGGTTGTTTTCGCCTCCTAGACGAACTCAAAACCTAAATATTCCGAGATAAGAAATTCGTTTCCGGTCAAATGGAGGGGCGTACCGTCAAATTCCGAGTTCGTATGAGAATTCTACAACGATTTTAGTAAGGAGGCATTAATTAGGGTTTCGGCATGCCAAACCCTAATTTAAGCAAGTTGCCATCATCCCGCGGAATTGAAGCCAGTCGTCATCCTTCCACGAAACTGAAGCAAGTTGGCATCGTCCACGAAACCGGCGGTATAACATGAGGAGGAAAGCTAACACCTTTCGTATGAACGTGATGCTTTGGGATTTGAATAAGGAAAGGATTTCCTATCTGGGACACGTATAGAAGGAGACAACCAGGCTGCGATAGCAAGCACTTCACAACGCCAAGCAGTCCACGCCATGCAAAGCCAAGCCATCGTCCATCCCAAGCCAATACAACGTCTGCGGCTCCATCCCAAGCCGATCCAACAACTGCGGCTCCCTTCTTATACAGTACAACGTCCGCAGCTCCATCCCAAGCTGATCCAATGACTGTGGCTCCCTTCCTAGCCAGTACAACGTCTGCATCTCCATCCCAAGCCGATCCAACGACTGCGACTCCCTTCCTAGCCAGTACAATGTCTGCGGCTCCATCCCAAGCCGATCCAACGACTGCGGCTCCCTTCCAAGCCAGTACGACGTCTACGGCTCCATACCAAGATAGGTCAATACCAACGGCTTACCAAGACAAGCTAGCAACGCCAACGGCTCGCTAAGCCAACAACTCCGCGTTTCCTAGTCTAGCCAAGATGATGCATGACCAAGCTAAGTCAAAGCCAATTGTTTGCATCACTGCCAACAAACGCCTCAACCACTCCACGGTCCAGCCAACAACGACGCGAGTAGAATTTACGCAGGGCCGCCATGCATGAGGATCATGAACTCTCCTTACCTCTCGAAAAAGGTTAGTCGGACCTTCCTGACCATCTTTTCACGACCTGTCGTTTCGATTTTTGTCCTATCCTGTCACCATCTTATGCTTACCTCGCAACAATGCTCATGTTCCGAGCTAAGCAGGGGACTTAATGTTGATAGTGGTTTTTAGCTTACAGTCAAAATCGTAAAACTATGCACCTGACATGACGTCACTATGACCATTAGCGCATTTATTAAATTAATCCGCATGCTTACGTAAGAATTACCTGGGTACCTTTTTTCACGGGTCAGGTTCCACGACAGAACCCTTAACACTAACTGACATCAACTATACCAAACCCTAAATTCTCATGCCACTGCGCCAAGGAATGCCAACCATGCCAGCCGCACCACTGCGCCAATGGCATGCCATGCCAGCTGTACCACCGTGCCCATGGAAAACCATGCCAGCCACGTCTCCGCGCCAAGGCATGCCAACCATGCCAGCTGCACCACCGTGCCAATGGAAAACTATGCCAGCCACGTCTCCGCGCCAAGGCATTCCAACCATGCCAGCCGAACCACCATTCCAATGGCAAACCGTGCCAGCCACATCTCCGCGCCAAGGCATGCCAACCATGCCATCCGCACTACTGCGTCAATAGCAAACCATGCCAAGCCAAACCGCACCTTGCCTTGGCCTTAGCCATGCTAGCCGCACCATATTCCAAACGGCATGCCAAGCCCTTGGCCCCACATGCCAAGCCAAACCGCACCTTGCATTGGCCCTTAGCCACGCTAGCCGCATCATGTGCCAACGACAAGCCAAACCCTTGGCCCCACACGCCAAGCCAACCGCACCTTGCCTTGGCCCCCTAGCCAACCTAGCCGCGCCACCATGCTGGCCTTCCCTATGCGGCTACCAAAATAAAGGCGTGCGACAATCAGAGGTCGCCCTTCAATCCCAGGATCAAATCCTAGCCGCCCAAGGTTACCAGACAACGCATGGTAACCATTGGCCCGAAACCCTAGTTTGGCCACGCCAAACCGCGCCAAGGCATGCCAACCTAGCCGCGCCACCATGCTGGCCTTCCCTATGCGGCTACCAAAATAAAGGCGTGCGACAATCAGAGGTCGCCCTTCAATCCCAGGATCAAATCCTAGCCGCCCAAGGTTACCAGACAACGCATGGTAACCTTTGGCCCGAAACCCTAGTTTGGTCACGCCAAACAGCGCCAAGGCATGCCAACCTAGCCGCGCCACCATGCTGGCCTTCCCTATGCAGCTACCAAAACGAAGGCGTGCGATAATGAACGGCCGCCCTTCAATCCCAGGAGAAAATCCTAGCCGTCCAAGGTTACCAGATAACGCATGGTAACCTTTGACCCGAAACCCTAGTTTGGCCACGCCAAACCGCGCAAAGGAATGCCATGCCAAAGGCATGCCAACCTAGCCGCACCACCATGATGGCCTTCCCTATGCGGCTACCGAAACGAAGGCGTGCGACAATAAACGGTCGCCCTTCAATCCCAGGAGTGAATCCTAGCCGTCCAAGGTTACCAGAAAACGCATGGTAACCTTTGACCCGAAACCCTAGTTTGGCCACGCCAAACCGCGCCAAGGCATGGCATGCCAACCTAGCCGCGCCACCATGTTGGGCTTCCCTATGCGGCTACCAAAACGAAGGCGCGCGACGATCAACGGTCTCCCTTCAATCTCAGGAGAAAATCCTAGCCGTCCAAGGTTACCAGACAACGCATGGTAACCTTTGACCCGAAATCTAGTTTGGCCACGCCAAACCGCGCCAAGGCATGCCATGCCAACCTTGCCGCGCCACCATGCTAGCCTTCCCTATGCAACTACCAAAGAACGAAAGCGTGCAATGATCAACGGCTACCTTTCCTCTTAAGATGCAAAATCTCGACCGTCGAAGGTCACCAAGCCAGCAAGTCTCCCAAGCTCGACTTGCCAGGCAACAACAACATGCTACATGTTTTCTACGAAAACATTCGAGACATCAACACATATCACAAACTAGGGGATCCTATTTGGGTATTGGTTTGGCGGTTTACCGCGTGCGGCGTACACTACGCCCGTTATAAGAAAGTGTAATAAGAATAAGGCGGTTAGTAAACATGGGAAGTAATGGTGAAACACTTTCTTTTATGGAACATCAATTCCAAGCGTGACCGGTCATCACCTCCTCCCCTTTACTCACCCATTTACCATTTTCTTAATGAGGCCAGAGTACGTTTCACTTCGACTTGTATAAATAGGTCTCACCTATTTCCACCGAAACACAAGTTCAGTCAGGAGCAATATAACACTCAGAAACATTTTGCTAGCTTTCCATCTGTTAGCTTCCCATTTTATGATACAAGTCGTGAAACAACTACTCTTCCAGAATCAACCTGGTCTCAACACTTTCTTCGCTTCCCTCCCCAAAACCAACCTTCTCCTCCTCTTTGTGACCGAAGCAAGTCTCGGAACGACCATTTCTTGGTTTAGGCCGGTTTGTGCAGATTGATCTCTCGAATCTAAAGTACTCCCTCGCAGTACATTGTTTAGGGTTTAAATTCGTTTCTCACCCACACACCCGAAATTACCAAAATTAGCAGAAACCATTTTCACCCTCAAACAGATGCATAATGAGTTATAAAGATTTTTAATAGTTGGAAAAATAACCAAAATGCCCCAATCCATTAACTTTTCCATCCAAGCCGGTTAAATAGTGAATTTTCCACACATGTGACATCACACATGTGAAGAAAGTCAATAATAAACCTTCAGGGTTAAGGTTTAAGGGTTTAGGGTTAGAGTTAAGGGTTTTAGGGTTCAGGTTTTCAGGGTTCAAGGTTTAGGGTTCAAGGGTCGTGGTTGTGGTGGTGGCGGCGGCGGTGGTGGTTTTGGTGGTGAGGATGGTGGTGGCAACGATGGTGGTGGTTCTAGTAGTGGTGTGGGACTGGTGGTAGTGGTGGTGGCGGCGGTGATAGCGGCGACGGTGGCGGTGGTGGTTAAGGTGGTGGTGGTGGTGGAGGTGGCATTTGCGATGGTGGCGGCGGTTGTGGTGGAGGTGGAGGTGGTGGAGGTAGCAGTGCGGTGGTGGAGGTGACGGCGGTGGTGGTGGCGACGGTAGTGGCGGTGGCAAAGGTGATGGTGGAGGTGGCGACGGTGGTGTGGTGGTGGTGGTGGTGGCGGTGGTTGTGGTGGAGGTTGCGGTGGCGTCGGCGGCAGAGATGGTGGTGGTGGCGAAAATATGACACATGTCGCAATATTAAGGGTTTGTTATTTTATAAGAATAAAATACTCCCTCTGTTTCTGGAAAAGTGATGCTTTCACTTTTCCATTTTAGCCTAAAAATAGGCCAAATTGAAAAAGTGAAAGTATCACTTTTCCAGAAACGAAGGTAGTATCAACTTAAAAAAATGGGGTTAAAAATGACTTTTCGTCACATGTGGGAGATCACATGTGTGCAAAATTGACCATTTAACTAGCTTGGATGGAAAAACTAACTGATTGGGGACATTTTAACTTTTTTTGAAAATATGGGGCATTTTCTCAAACGAAGCCCCAAATTGGGGCATTTCAACTCTTAGCCCTTAATAATTTCAGATAATTTTGAGTATCACGGAACTGAAAAATATTTTGGGCCTGACAACAAGAATAATATATATTTTTTGGGTCTGCATACCGACCAAAAAAACAACTTAAAAACGTAAATAACCCCAAAATACCCCAAAACCTAAATGGTAAAACCTTTTGAGGAAAATGGTGGATCCCTGGCTGAATGCCATGAGACCCGGCGTAAAGAGAATGTGAGGAGCGGCTTTAGTCCATCTACACGTTACGTTTATCTTTTTTTGAATACATTTTTGCAGCAACATTGACATCTTTTTTTGTTAATCGGGCATTACTACCTGATTTTATCGATGTCTGAATATTAATATCGGTGTTACAACATCCACATCCACAGCCTGGTGCCGATGGAGATGGGCATGGACATGGAGGAGTTGGTGGGGATGGAGATGGAGGAGGTGAAGGTGGCGGTGGTGATGGAAGTGGAGATGCAGGTGGAGGTGGTGATGGGGGTGGAGGCGAAGGGGAAGGTGGAGGTGGTGATAGGGGTGGAGGTAGAGATGGTGGTAATACATTCTTGCAGCAACATTGACACCGCATGGTATTTGGAGCTGGTCCATCAAACGGTGCGCAAGTTTAATCAGTAACTGAACTCTGCCAACAATTAGCTGCGCACCAATTTTGGCAATAAATGCAGCAGCCTTTTGTGGGACTGTAAATTTGAAATCTCCATTTTGACAAACCTAGAATGATGTTTGTAAAATTCAAAACGAAACGATATACTTGTATTTAAATGTCACAAATTACACCAAAGTTCACAATAACTTGAAGATACCGTAAATATCCATCAGCCCGCTAAAATTAAACATACATAAATTCACCACCACGTAACGCATTTGCTGCTCCCTTGCGCTCTTCTTCAGCTTCCTTGTCTCTCTCTTTCCTGCTCTCATAATTAAGATCATCTGTTGGCAACTCGTATCGACAGTCTGGGCAGGAATTGTGTTCATCCTAACACGTATACAGAAGTTTATTGATCAGCATGCAAATCAAAAGGGAATATCCGTTGGACACGAATCTGAATCCAAAATCGACTAATTTAGATGTAAGTTTTCAAAGAAGTTGAAGAAACAGATTACCAGCCAAGGCTTTAGACAAGGCGGGTGATAGAAATGTTTGCAAGGTAATTCCTGCATCTTGTCATCAACGACCAATTCCTCTTGGCAAACGGAGCACTTTGTGTGAATTTCCAGCCTTGTCAATATTTCTTCTGTTACAGTGATTACAGGAAGCTTCTTGACAACTTCTTTACTAGCTGGTGGTGGTCTTTGGGGTCCTCCAGCACCAATTACCTATGCAATCGTCACAAACAGAGGGATCAAATGACATACAAACATATCCATAATAAAGGAAATGAACAATACTTATGTAGTTACGTACAATATACAGGAGCCCTTTAACCCCCAAACAGTAATATCAAAGTCAAGGGTGGAAATGATCTACATTACTCTAAGAATATGTGGTACGAAATCAAACATTATGAGATGAAGGTACAAAATACCTGAAGTGAAGCTTCAATTGCAGCATCCAGGTCCGGAAAGCCTTCGCCCAATTGCATGTTAGTAGCCAAATCTGCCATCAGTGAGGAAGCAGCTTCTGTTGTGTTAAAGCTCTCCCTTGCTGCTTGAGATATTTCTGCTCCTGCTGCAAGAACATTAAGAAAATCTTGCGCCACTAACCATTGAGGTCTTTCTGGCTCAGCATCCACCGTAAGATGCCCTTCAAAAAGATACCTTGATGGACCTGTTTGATCAAACACAATTCGACTTAATCTTAAATTAATCCCTTACGATGAAGTCTCATGAGAATTTTCCTAGAGCAACAACTGTTAAGAAGGCTAAGTGCAATATATACCTCCGTTGGATTCCGAAACCTCAGGCTGATTCTCTTTCTCATGCAAATGTTCACGAGCTCTAGCAATACAAGATTTCAAATGTTGCCTTTCAGAAGATTCAGTAACAAGACGCTCGGCTTGTTCAAAAAGTTCTTTACCAGCAAACCAGAACCCAGGTGCTGTATATCTAGTCTGTAAAACTGTAGCAACACGACAAACCACGGTATATATCTGCAAATGCAAGTAATAGAATATCATCAATTTACCTTTCAAATCAAAATTCCAACACAGGTTTACACTCAAGTCTATACAGTTCCAATTACAGCTTATAATTTTTGCATTTCTCGTAGAATTTCATAAAATATGTTACTAATAAGGACCACATGTACGCCACCACTGCCACCACTGCCACCACCACCTCTATCTGATCACCACTGACTCATCTCCACCACCACCTCTATAGACTCTATCTAACCACCATCACTTGTATCTAATAAGTGATTTGCACCCCCTGAACACCACCACCATCTAACTAGTAGTATTCCCACCACCACCACCACCACCACCACCACCAGAGGATCAGCTCAATCTAACTACTTTCCCCACCACCCTCTTTCCTAACTATATAATTTTTCATTCCAAATCCCCAAATTCTCATAAAATTCTACACAAGTATATCTACATATCACAAATTTAAGCTTGCATACAGGTCAACTAGACATTTGCACACAATTTGGCCCTAATAACATACAAAATTTTGCCCTAATTTCAATTTTCCATTCACAGAATCGAAAATTGCTCAAAAAAATCAAATTTACCAGAGAAAATCAATAAAAAAAGAAAACCCATCAATTTACTTACCAGTTTGCGAAGAGATGGAGAAGCAGAGGAATAATTTTCGATCATCAGAGATTTGATGTTGGAAACAGCTTCTTCAAACATTTGTTTTTTCCCAATTTGTTTCTGTAAATCCTGTAATTTCAACTTCAATTGATCCTCTGAAGAAGACGCCATTATCCTGATTGATTGATGATTCAATTTCTAAAAGAAACCCTTGATTTTGATTTTTGATGTGTCTCTCTAGATGGCTTGTTGTTGGGTAATTTAAAGAAGGAGATTTTCTTGCTCAAGGAGGAAACTGATTTTTCTATTTTCCACCCAATTTCTACTCCCTCCGTTACTTTTTAATAGGCAGTTTCATTTTTTGAGAAAATTAAGGAAATTATGAGAACTAATCATTGAAAGTGGTCCTCTAGACACTTGTCAATAAAAGAAGTGAAGTGAGATGGTCCCTATGACACTTGTTACCCAAAGAAATAATTGAAATGGTCCACATAACACTTGTCATTAAAAAGTTAAAAGAAAAGTGAATTAAAAAATTAAAGTAACATTTGACTTTCCCAATTGGGAAACCAAATTTATTTTTTTGTAACATTTATTTATAGAAACTGGCCTATTAAAAAGTAACGGAGGGAGTATTTTATTTATGTTTCTTCAGTAAAAAGATATGTGAATGTGAACAGAAACCAACAAGTGTGAACATTGGCACCAATTGGGGCAAAGCCCCGGTTGCCCAGTGACTCATTACATCTGGATCCAACTTATTAGGTTCGACTCAAAAATTATTGAACTAAAAGATGTCTCTCTCTGTACGACTCCTCCTCTCTCCTCCCTACCTGATTTCTAGATGTTTCTTCCTCCTTTCCGGCCTTTTCTGGCCGTTGCTCTTGTACTCTTCTTCTATAACGACTATTTTCAACCGGAAATTTGCTAATTAAGCTTTTCTTTCTGAATGCTCCTCCATTCCTTTTCTATTGCTAATCATCATGAAATCAATCCATTGTTGCTCCTGTAATTGCTTCAGCTTTACCACAAATCACTCAAAAACTACATGCATCTCTAGGGCTGCACAGGAAACCGGCCGGGCCGAGCAACCGGACCGAAACCGCTGAAACCAAAGCCGAACCGAGCATAACCGAAGATCCAACGGTTGTCAGCGGTATTGTAAAATCATAACCGTAAGATCACGGCTCGGTGTGCGGTATCAGCTGGAAAGCCGGCCGAGCCGAGCAAAAAAAACCGAGAATTAATATAAATCGTAGATCTAGATATCTATCTAATCCTAGCCGTCAGCTATAGATATATATATATATATATACCTAACCCTAAATATCTCACATAGAGACTCTCATTCTCACTCGATCCATTCCTCTTCTTCCCTGTATGAAACCCTAAAGCCAGCCACCAACACTATCATCTAAATCTTATTCTTGTTCTTCGTTACTTCTTCTTCTTGTTTTTATTTCTTCTTCCTCCTCCTTTTGATTCTACAACAACGGTACACCTGCAACACCACCATCACTGGCATAGCCACACCATTAGTACACCACTTGCTACACCACCATTATCAGCACCACCCAACTGGTTAAAGGTTGAGGATTGATTTAGTTTTTATAATTTTGATTCATTTGAAGATTAAATTAGGATTTTAGGGTTCTTAAAAAAGATAGATTTCTTAAATTAGGTTAAAGAAGATGATTTCATTTAATTTCTTTTATATGGTTTGATTCCCCTTTTTCTGTTTATCTAAATTGTTGTAACACTAGAAAATCTGATTTCATGTAATTGCTTGAAAAAAAAATTCAATTTCAACACAACTAAACCCTAATTTATTTTTGCTTAATTTGTTGATGTTGATAGTAATCATGATTAATATTGTCAGTATCATGTATGATTACTATGAAAATGAATTGTTATTATTCTTTTAACATGATGAATCAAATGGTTCTTGATTGTATAAAGCAACAGCATATAACCGGTAAAAACCGCCGTAAAAGCCGAGACCGGCCGATCCGACTCGGACCGATTTAAAACCGAACCGTTGCATAGTCGGCTCGGCCACGGTTTCAGATTTGAAAACCGACCCCTAGTCGGCTCGGTGGATGGTTTCGCCGGAAAACCGTGCCGACCGGCCGATGTGCAGGCCTAGGCATCTCAAGTATCACAGGAATTATAAGTTCTACATGCATCACAATCAATTTTAGCAACTATGTCAACTCTGTCATCTTTAGAACTTTATCATTACCTACTCATTACAAGGCTCAATTTAAAAATTCTATTGGAAACACTACCATTAAAATCACCACAGAAATATCAAATCCCTAACCCTCCCCAAATACTTCGAAATTCTGTGTTTATATACACTCTGGATATTTTCTTAAATCTAATATGCACTGGATTAACAATGCTACTATTCTATCACAATATTTTCCTGAATCAAAAAAATCCCACAAACATAAATCATGCTCTCTATTTAGAAGCAGCTCCTAACCCCTATGCTAAAAAATCCACAAAGCTCGATTCTCTTCAGTACAAAGATAGAATCTACTGGAGCATTCTCAAACCCAAACTTCATTATAACAATCATATTCAACCAAAACAAATCATCATCAGATTAACCAAATTCAAATTCAAGAACAACAACAATCCTTACATAAACAATCAAACATAAAGACATAGAAATTGTTCCAACAAAACCCAAATCATCAAATCATCTAGTCCAAAAAGTTTAAAGAGCAACACCCATAACCCAAATAAACTTCAGTCCAATCCCAATTTAAAGACCCATACTAAACATCAGATTGAAATTAAGCAAGAAAGATTGCAAATTCTCTTACTGAGAAAAGAGAAGAGTCTTGCTTCGAGTACCCTGGCTGACGCTCCGAGTCCGACTACGAGTCATATGTATAACCGGTTCAATAGAACACCTCTTTGGAATCGGAGTTTGCTGCTTATCCTCAAGATCCAATGCACCTGTGGTAGAACCATTGAGAGACATTTCAGGTACATTATCCGGAGTAGCAGGCACATTCATCTCAGGGACTAACTCTGGATAATTTGGATCGAAAACTGGATCGGTGACTGGATCGGTATCTGGACTTCCGTTCCCTGCAAAAATAGCACAACCAATCTTTCTGGTGGCTGGACAGAGAGCATCCATTACTGGAAAGTGCATAGACTCATCATGGCGCCAAGGCTGACTAGCCAACTGACGTACCACAAACCTCTCATCAGCAGAGAGAGTAATGGATCGGAATCCAACCCTACTCAACCCATATACCAAGAATCGATCGGCAACAACAACAACGCCCTCATGCACCTCAAAGGGCCCAAATTTAGGATGATAAGCATACAAGATCCATTCTTCCTTAGAAACCATCTGAGGATGCTCAGAAGAAATGGGGATTCCAGTAACATACCTTTTTTCAGCATCTCCAAACTTACTTGGTGCATGTCGACTACAACCCCCTTCTGGAGATTCAACATTCACGTCCTTAAAAGGGTTATTAGTATCCTGATTAATAGGTGCAGGTTTTGTTTGATTGAAAAACTGACGCAGACGCTCAACTGGAGATTCCATCAGCAACTCATGAAGAACACCTGGTGGCCCTTCGTGTTGCAAACACTCCTCGACCTTCACATCAACATTGTGCTGCAGATCATTCAAATACCAGGCGAAACTCTCCTCAAAACCGGGCGATTCACATCCTTGAGGAAAAGCTATGCCATATGGCAAACAATCAACAGAATACTCTCGAGGATACCAGTGAATTTTGGGTTCAATATCAGCCTCAACCATCTTCCACTTTCCCTTTCGATCAGATTTTTTTCAGCATCAACCATAGTAAAGGATTTGACAGATTACTCAACAGAATAGAATGGAGGAATATAGAAGGACTGAATAAGAAATTAAAACATTGTTTAACGATTTAGAAAGACTTTATAAGGATTTTCATCGCCGGGTGTTGGGTCTTCTCAACTTTAATTGGCGACGGTTCCCAAAGAGAAATCTTTTGCGTCTCCAATACTCTTATTCTTATCTCTGTCGTTTCAAATTTCCCGCAACCAGGGCATCATTACCTTCACCCTAAGATGATTAACTGCTCTTACGTTTGGCTAACTAACCCCTCATTAAATTTCAAGACAGATGGAGAGTGGAGGAGGGTCTTCACTACACTTGGCGCAAAGACAAGTTTGGTGCATGTAACTACATATTCCTATGCACGCGCCAAGCACACGTACACGAATCAAACAATTATAAAGCTGAATAAACTCAATCACTCATCTGATTGGTGCTCTGACTCTACACTAGTCATCCTCAAGATTGTCTCCAAATCTGATAATCACAGACATCAATTAAGGCTCAGTATACCTCTCTCACACTGGCATATTTTACTCATTATCTTGCATATTTATGTCCTTAATCCGTCCTTGCAGTAGGATAACATATTAACAGACTTAAACATTATGCACAATAGCTGTCAATATCCCATGCATGCCCATACTAGTACTTTTGATAATAATTTAGAAACACTTACCATATATAGAACTAACAGGTTAACCAAATATTATCATAAGCATATTTCGTATTGCTCTGGAAATTGGCTTATTGACAGGTCTTTCTCACAAGGTTCTCCAGTAGTCAACAACACTAACTTGGTTAGCAAAGATAAACAACACAAGGCACTGGAATCATTTAGATAGCACATGGTGCTTGTACTTCATCTCTGTTAACATTTTGATTATAGAGCATCATCCTTACCACCTGCAACAAAACAACAAAACGTACCCTAAGTATACAACATTCCTACACCAAAAAATTCAAATTAAAGTACTTAGTTCCAGTACTAATCATACCACCATTCTCTCATTCACCCACATCACCACCACCATCACTAAAACTCCTTCCATGGCTTCCTCCTCAGGAACTAAATCCTCAGATCAAGTTGAAAACCTAGTAGAACAGATGAACTCTTCACTAAACATCCCTGAAGACCTTTTTCCTAAAGTTTTTATCAATTCTAAGAACACTCTACCTAAAAAGAAAGAAGATTGGAAATGGGTCTTCATTGGCGGATATTATAGCAAAATATCCTATGAAACCAGAACTATCTCAAGGTTTATCAACTCAAACTGGGAGCTCAAGAGAAATGCATAAGTGAACCTTTGGAAAAGGAGAAGGAACTATTACTCTATCAAACTTGGCAGCATAGAAGACTACAAAGTTTTCAGAAAAGGAGGTACCAGAGGAATTTTTGACAAACTTATAGTTCTAACTGAAGTTCCTCCTCCTGGACCTGAATTCATTAATGAAGAAAACTTCTACAAAGTTTGGATTTGAGCACTGGTGAAAAGAGTTCCCAGACACGTCATTCCTGATATGAGCAACATTCTCAAACCAGCTGGAATCTTTCAAGAAGCTAGGAAAGCTTATGGCAGGGATGAAGATGAAAAAAATCTAGAAGTTCTCCTAACCATTGATGTGACTAGAGCTTTAAAATTTGGTATTGATGCTTATGAAACTCCTACCATCTCCTACTAGCTTGAAATGTCATATGCTTTGAATGGCATTGCCTTCTGCAAAGTCTACAGAATCCTAGATCATCCTGGCCCTTTATGTGAGGAAAAGGAAGAAAATACTCAAAATGTCACACAAAATACCCATCCATCCAATCTCAATAATTCATATCCCTCAACATCCAACACCCCTAATAGCTCAAATACCAGTAGCCCTCAAACCATTATCAAAAGAAGGAACTACTCTGATAAAGATACTGCTGAGAAGTTTGCAATCAAAATGAGGCTATCACAAAGACAAATCATCCTCAAGAATAACACATAAGAACTAGATGGTCCAAAGGATTTTATCATCTTTAAAGCTGGTCTGCACCAACCCATTAGTGGAGAAGTTCCAACTACTAACATTGAAGTCATAGATTGTCAATAAAAGCATAAAAAACTCATTGAAAGTAGTAGGAATAAGGATAGAATGATGAAAAAGAAAGGCATCAACATTAAAGCAGCTGCTAGGAAATATCATCCAACTACTGAGGCTGGAGTGGAGAATACTATCACTCCTTAGAATATTTTCCCAAAAATCAATAATGCTAATCAATACCCAAACAACACTAATTTAGCTCCAACTGTTTTTGAATCTCTACCTTCCCTGTCTAATATACAAAATCAAAACAATGAATATTTCAACAACCACAAGAAGTTGCTCTGGGAAATAAGAAAGAATTCAAACTCAAAGCAGTAGATACTGAAATTCATCCTCAGCTTATTGTTCCAAAAAGAAAACTCTTCATCCCCCCAATTTCCACTGGAAATCTTCTCCATCACTAGAACCAAACTCAACCTACCAAGAATAGAAACACTCAAACAATGCAAATGGAGGAAGACCAACTGAATGATATGACTATTGGCAGCCTTGAGGGAGCACAAAGGTTCTCTTGCTATCAAGATTGTTAGGAAGCTAAGAGATATTAAAGTCAAATTAAAGAAATAGAACAAGGAAATATATGGCAACATCAAGACAAACCTTGAAGACAGTCTACAACACTTGGAATGGATCACCAAAAATCAATTCAACAATAATAGAGGACATGCAATCAGAGAGGGTAAGAAGAGAGTTGAACATTGGCAGAATATTCAAGAAAGTTTTTGGAAGACTAAAAGCAGAGACCAGCTCATCAAGCTTGGAGATAAAAACACCAACTTCTTTCACATCTCTTCCAAGAAAAGATACAGAAGGAATAAAATTGTTTCAATCCAACAAGAAGATGGCTCTTGGCTACATAATAGTAATGAGATAGCCATATGCTTCACCAATCATTTTGCTACTATGGCTACTGCTGAACCTATAACAATCAATCAATCCCTCATAAATCTCATCCCCACCACTATCACCAACACCGAGAATAATAATATTTTAAGGATACTTGATGCAGTGGAAATCAAAGATATTCTATTTAGTATGGAGAGGGGATAAGGCTCCAGGTCCAAATGGTTTCCCACCAAATTTTTTCCAAGCTAACTGGGAAGTTGTAGGTGAAGACATCATCAACATGGTCCAAAACTTCTTCACCTCTGGTTGTCTTCTTAAAGAGATGAATTCTACTTTCATTTCTCTCATCCCCAAAACTGATAATCCAACTACCCCATCTCAATTCAGACACATATCCTTATGTAATACCACTTAAAATTGTATCCAAACTTCTTGCTCAAAGACTCAAACCTCTTCTACCCAAACTTATATCCCCATTTCAATCTGCTTTTATACATGGTAGACAAATCTCTGACAACATAGCCATAGCTCATGAACTTATACACCATATGAACACCAGAAAAGTGAAAAATGATCTAATGGAACTATGGGCATTAAGATTGATATGACCAAAGCTTTTGATAGGGTCAACTGGGAATTTCTTATCAAAGTTATGACTCAAATGGGATTTAGCACTCAATGGTGCAACCTAATTCATCAATGCATCTCCACCACCAACCTTGCTGATTTGGTTAATGGTTCTCCTGGAAATTTCTTCAAACCAACTAGAGGACTCAGACAAGGAGCTAGATCCCCTTTCACCTTACCTATTTTTATTCTGCATGGAGGCCCTCTCTAGATATCTAATCTATGCAGAATCACAGGATCTTATACATGGAACAAAAATTTTCAATAAAGCTCCTGCCATTAATCACCTTCTCTTTGCAGATGACTGCATGATTTTCTTCAAAGACAATATGGAAGAATATAACAATCTAATCAAGATTTTGGTCAATCCTCTGGATAGTTGATCAATTTTGCTAAATCAGGAATCTTCTTCAGAAAGAACACTGCTCAAGACATTGCAGACAACATATGTGATGCCATGCATGTTCAAAGGATCAACATTACAGATAAATACTTGGGCTCCCCTTTATTCACCAATAGAAGCAAAGTTCAAGCCTTCAAGCCTTATGTAGATAAATTAAAACATATACTTGCTGGTTGGAAAAGTTATTATGATCCAAACTGTCACCTCAACCTCCAGTATTTACCAAATGAACTGCTTCAAGATCCCAAAGAGCACCTGTAAAGAGATAAATGCTATACAAAGGGACTTCTCCTGGAACAAAGAGCGAGATAAATCTAAAGGCTTATTCTACATTGCATGGGATGTTGTCAACAAACCAAAGGATCTAGGGGGATTGGGATTCAAAAAATATGGAATATTTCAATTTATTTATGATTTAAAAAAATTGCATGGAGATTAATTGAAGAACCAAACTCTCTCTAGAGCAGCACTATGAAGGCATCTCATTATCCAAATCAAGAAGTTATCAGAATGGACACCAAGCCAAATAATACTGATTCTTGGATATGGAAAGGAATTCTGGAAGGCATTTCTTGCATTCAAAAATATTACATCTGGAAGATAGGGGATGGCAGTAATATTCACATTTGGGAGGATATATGGATTGATAACTTAACTGACATAATCCAAAAACACCCTCAATGCCCTTCAAGCCTCAAAACAGTCAATTAACTATTTATTACCCATGGACAGTGGGACACAAATATCCTAGATCTCTGGTTTATTCAGGATATTCAAAACCTCATTAACCAGACACACCATAATCCTAATTTTGAAGACACTATAAGGTGGAGCTTAACTCATACAAGGAAATTCACTGTCAAATCCCTATGTGACAAACAAATTAATGATAAATATGCTAATGATACTCTCATAGCTCCTTAGAAGGAAATCTGGAAACTTGACACTACCCCAGCTATTCAACTCTTCACATGGAAGTGTGCTCATGGCATTCTACCAACCAATGCCAAGTCATCTAGCATCTTGAACTACATTGATCCCATATGCAACTTCTGCAATAATGCTCCCGAACACATCACTCATGTTCTCTTGGCCTGCCCAGCTGCCTCTGATGTTTGGGCAAAACTCTTTGGGGAGAATCATCAACTTTTTACTGCCTACAGATCCTTCCATGATTAGTTCAACAGTTGGTTTCATTCTAACAATCCCATTGCTAGCTGGAATGCTACATTTGCTACTATTTGTTGGTTCATCTGGAAAGCTAGATGTGATTTGGTCTTCAGGAACATAGGCCCTATTGCTGCTGCTACTACTCTGAAAATCACTCAACATCTATGCACCTTTAGTAGAGTGAATCATAACCCAGGGCATATTCTAAATAATCTCTACTACCAGGAGAATAACAATGATCAGAACCTAAGACTTAGTAGTCTGATCAGAAATAATAAAGAAAAATTTGGAATCACGATTAGCATACACATCTTGGAAGTAAACAATAACATGGCTAATAGTGATTTACCATCTTATACTAACTTTGCTTTTGTGGCACTGTCTTTCTTAGGTCAATGTGTGGGAGCAAGGAACATCAAAGACACTACAACTGGACTCAGCAGAACAGGCAGAGCAAGCAGGGGAGCTCAATTAGCACTGACCTGAGGCAAGGAAATGCAAAAGACCAACATTGATTTTGCAGCAGAGGAAGAAGAAATATTAATTACAAGCCATTCAGACAAGATACCGACTAGAAGTTCTGGAAAGATTTCAGGGAGGTCATACTCAAAGTGATGACAGGAATTTTGAAGCAATTGACTTTTTCTTAGGCAGGCTTATCAAGCTAGCTCCACGACAAAACTCTATTGCTGCCAACTTAGCTAGGATATCTAGCCATTCTCCTTTACTTCAAAACTTTAACTGGAAAGGTCCAAATCTTCATTTACTTTTGACAGCTTTATAGTCTATTCCAAACCCTGTTACTAAGGATAACCGTAATAACTCTAATATTATTTTGAGGGGACATCTTGGTGCTAGACATAGCCCAGATGATCACTTTGGTGTACCTTTGAGTAGGTAGCTCAGTTGAGCTTCTCTTCTCTTTTTTCTATTAAAAAAAACTCAAAAATTATTAGTTAGTAGGGTTACAAATTTTTTTGAATCCAGTTAGATATGAGAGTGAGTCCAACAAGTCAGGTACAAAATCATACCTAACTCAAATAGTCACAAATCAAATATATATAACTAGTCAAATCTCGAATCAGACATCAGATAAATGAAAAAGACGAACGATCCGACACTGGCCGAGTCAGATGCTGAGTTAGATTCAGATTGCAAGTCAAACTCAAACTAACAAGGTGCTAGTTTGTTTGAATCTGACTCGCGATTTAAAATTGAATTAACGGTTAACTCGAACCGAGTTTGATGCCAAATCATTTCTTTTGTTTGGTTTTACTTTTTTGTTTCAATTTTCTTAATGACAGACTCAACTCATACATCTAAGTCAATCGGTATATTTATGTCGGGTATATTGGGTACATATCTGACCGGACCGGGGACGGGCCTAGCAAGGAGTTAACCTGGGCTATAGCCCGTCCTTAAATTTGTCCCAAAAAAGATTTACTATAAAATTCTTTTTAAAAAAATATTTTTAGCCCCTTGTAGTTCCACGTATTTAATTTTCCGCTCACTTAAGAGATATATAAAAAGCTAAATCTTACTGTAAAAAAAAAAAACATTCTACTCCTTAACACAATTAATTTCTCTCCGTGATCCCATTTTGCTATTATTTTTTGTGAACTACGCGTTTCATCAAAAGAAACCATTTAAAATTTTGTTAACTACGCATTTTAGCTCTACCCAAAAAAAAATCTTGGGTCCGTGACGTCCATCCTTGAACCGGATTCAAAAAGAACAAATCCATAATTTTTGAGTCAGATTTCTGATAGTCAAATTCGACGAGTCAGTCGAGTAAGAAAAACAAAAAAAAATACAAACAACACAGCGTCAAATCAAAACTTTATGTAACCCTGGATGATTGTAGGTTGGGTGAGGTGATAAAAGAATGTGAAATCAAATGTTAGGCTTGGCGGGTCTGCAGTTACCGGGGAAAATACATATCCACTATTCATGGTGGGGATTGCCGCTTGCCCCCTGGGACCCCAACCTCCGAAGGGGAAGGGAAGAAGGGTTGTGACTTGCGAAGGTTCCAAGTTGCAACCCTCCATGAGGTCCTGTGACTCCTGTCTACATAATAAACAGAACATTCTTACAAACAATTAGCATACCAGGGCAACAGTTAATCAGGAACAAAAGAAGCCAAAACAGATTTATTTACTTTTATTTACTTCTAATTTCAATCAAATACACAAACATCCACAAAATACATGTAAATGTACATGTACAGTATATGGTATGCATGTATACAGAATGAACAAAAAAACAAGATCATCTCAAAACTAGTTTTCAACAAAGCCTACAATGAATCAACTCAAAACTAGGAATCGAAATCTAAAATGTCAGAAAACAAAGGGAAAATCAGTTTCGTGTACTAACTAATCAATTCTGTATACTCTTGCGTTTGCCACGTCTTCTTGTTTAACAGCATCTCTGTTAAACCCGTTGTTAACAGTGTTTTGTCTCTGCATTGTGTTCCCATTGGAAGAAGAATTATAACCATTTGAATTGGCACAAGGTGGGTTGTTGTTGGGAGGAAGATGGCCATTGGTGAAGTACGGCTTCTTTTTCTCGGATGAGTCTGGGCTTGATGCTTCTTTCTTGGATGAGAGAGCTCCTGCAAGAGCAATGGGCATGAGACAGAGACCTTTGGTTTGAAGAAATTGCATAGCTGCTGTCACATTGGATTCCATCAGCTTCACCAGTTCTTCTTCAAATGCAGCATTGTCTTCGGAATCTGATTGATCACCTTCTTGACCAGTTAAAACTAGATTACCCGAGCCCTAAAAATGACATTATTCTGTGATTAGTTATCGGACTAAATTATGGATATCCTGTCACTCAAATCTTTATATACATCTCTATTTTACAGAATAAGTCCATATGGTTCCACAATGTACCGATAAATGTTCAGTCGAATTAAAATGTCTTTCTTAAATCAACGGTGTGTGCTGATCCTAAGAAGAAGAGCCGGGGAAATTTGGAAAAATATAGAAAGAGAAGGGGATGGTACCTCAGGTTGACCTTCTGTAATGAGGGGAACTACTGCACCTGCGGCTCCAAGCCTGCTCATGCTTAAAACCTAAATTGTAGTATGTCAGTAAGAATTGGTGCACTTGTTTAATCAGCTAATGTTTGAAGTAGGCATTTGTCTTGACCAACTCTTTTACCGTACCTTGACTTGAAGCTGAAGAAATTTGACGTATTCAATGATTTCATCGAGCATTGATGATTTATCAGCCTGCACAAACAAGCATAGCATTAGCAACATCATCATATAAGTACACGGGATTCAATAAGATTTAGAACAGAAGAGTAAAGGGTTTACCCTACTGGCATTTGGAACGAGTTCTTGCAAATTCTTCATCCTGTCGGCAATTTTTTCTCTTCGAAGCTGTGCAATTTTTACATGGTTAACACTCAACAATCTCAGGTTTCGAGGACTTTAAGATTTGAAGGCAACAAACTGGTTCCAGTTTCGGAAGTTTAAAAGTAAACCACAACCTAGATACAGCTTTCTTAAAATGTATAAATCAGACAAATACAACTAACCCGTTCAGCGATACTGTGTGGATCAGTTGCCTGACCCCTGCGTGCCCTTATGCGTGGCTTTATGCCTCCACTACAACCACCACCAGGAGTAACAGACGAGTGCGGAAGCTGAGACGCAGGATTCTGGTCTGTAAATTGAGAATTGGGATTTCCTTCACTCAATTGTGGCAACTGGGTGACAACAAATATAAAACAAAAAAATTATTACAACAACGAAAGTCCGTAAGCGGAGACCAGATAATAGCTCTAGAAATTTGTTGAGTAGCTCTTAGAAAGGGGGAAAAAATAAACTGAACCAAAGTATATCAAGCACCTGCATCTGAGAATGATGCGCAGCCGTTCTTGCCGCTGGAATTTGATGATTCGCAGTAAAAGAGGGCAATATGTTGTGTAACTCCTCCTGTGCCTATAATATAGAGCCAACACAAAGAACATAAGATGAAATGGATGCACATATAAATTTCTTAGCAGGCCAATGAGGAAATGCAAATAAAATTACGAACTTACAGATGTCGATGAATTGAAGTTCCTGGCATTCAGATTTTTATCATCCCCAATCCTGAAAGCATTTGCATCAGTCTCCACAAAATCTCCTTGCAAACCAAACCCTTGTAACTTATCTTGCTCAATAACAGGGGATAAAGAAGGAACACCCCCATATGATGGTGCATTCCATAACTGCGGAATTGAAGTGAACGAGTGAGACTCTCCAATAGGATGGATCCCTGATGTTTCAGAGTCGTTACTTTCAACTGAACCAGATTCTGGAAGCGCACAGGGTGACTGATCTGAACCACTTACAACAGGAACCAGCTCAGGGGAGCTATTGCTCAGTGAGCCAAGGGTTGACGGACACATATTCGACTGCATACTCATGTAGCTGGAATTCATGTTGCCAGCATTTACCAATTCTGCTCCGTATAAGGACTGTGTATCCCGGTTGAAAACCTCTCCTAGCAATTGAGGTTCATCAATAAGTAAATCATTGCCGAAACCATAGCTAGCAGCTAATTTTTCCATACCATGACTTGAAGGAGGCATGTGCATTGGTAAATTCTTCTCACCCCCTCCAAACATTCCTAAAGAATCAGTTAAAAGTCCATCATTTTGAGTAAGACCACTATGACCCCAAGATGACCTTTCTACAGCACTAACATCTGACCATGACGAGGATGAGAAAAATTGGTCAAGCAATTCATCCATAATAACCGTACTCCTAGTAAGACTCAAGCTTGTTTTCTCAAGAAACCAAAATTATTGAGCATAGATACTCAGATGACGGTATAAAGGAACAACCCCTTCTTCTCTCAGCACTCAGCTCCTACCTAAAGCAACAAACAGATTATACGGCTCTCGTTAGACATAAGTCAGTCTAAATAGCTTAAAAAACATCATAAAATTGCATAAATCTTCGAAATGTCTTTCATACTAAGCCTGCAAGCAATTTAATCACTCATTCAAATTATCGTCCCACACAGACATAATCAGTACAATCACAGGACATCAGCAAATAAGTATCCACTCATGATTTATCCGATATCTCAACACAACTCAGAAAAATACCAATGACCCCGCGAAGCTCCACACTAAGATGGCAGTTCACTTGACTATCATTCACTCCAAGCTTCCGGGGTTTTATAGATTGGTAATTCATACATATTGACAAGAAAACACCCAATTTTACAATACAATCACCAGCAATAGGTCATATCTTAATGCAATATCCCTAAAGAAACCTTGATTACCATCAAAAACAATCTCCATTAAAAATGACAAAAATCCAATCCTCCATTGACAAAATCATTGAAACCAACCCCCCCCCAAAACAATTCTTCAAACACAACATAAGCAAACCAGATATGAACATATTGAAGACAACCCAATGCTACAAAATCATTAAAACACTCAAAACATAAACAAATTATTTCAAGAAATCCCCACCTCCAGAATTACACCTAAATCAACAAAATCATAAAAAATTAACCAAAACCCAGACATTAAAAACAATCAAAATCAACAAATATCAGCTAATCATTCATAATAAAACTTACAAAAATGAAATTTTACTCTCTTTTCACTTCATGCAAATCCTCCCAGAAAACCAAACACAGTAATACCATTTTTTTCCAGTTTCAATCACTACTTCATAAGAAATTCCAGAGAGCAGGAGATAAACAGAGAGAGAGAAGGAGAAATAGTTATTACTTACAGTGTGAATTCACTTCAGACTTCAGAGCATCAAGAGAGAAATGGAAGAAGAAGAAGAAGAAGAAGAAGAAGAAGAAGAAGAGAAGAGAAAATTTCAGCTTTTTTATTTTTTGTTAAAAAAAAACCGCTAAATTTATTAGGATATTTATTTGTTTTTTTTATTTCCGATTTAACGTTATTAAATAATAAATCCACGTGTCTACCGATGATTAGTTTGCTTTTAATTCTAGTGAAACCGTTTTTGTGGAAAACAAATAATTTTCTCCTGTCACGTAGTACTATGTTCAACGCTTTATCAGCAAATAAGTACTTGATATGACGGAATTACCCCTAAATGTGGTGGAATTGAAAGGATTGGTTAGGGGTAAAATGGGCATTTGGTGGCAGTTCGGGTTAATTATCCGGATAATTAGGAGGGGTTTCGGTTAATTAGAAGGTTTTTGTAGACCTTGTCAAACACTACGTAGGGTTTAACAACTATAGTTTAGGAGATTAAAGAAACATGGTAATTGAAATCATCATGATCTTTTAATCGAAACCCCATTTTTTAACCGAAACCCCATTTTTTTCTCAAACAGCTATTTCCTCCTATGAGATAAGTAATGGCATGGGATGAATAATGGGTATACAACCAAAGTTAAACAGGAAAATTGATTTTTTTTTTTTTCTTTTCTATGAAACAGAGAACTTAGTTACGGATGAGTAATGGATTTAACTTCCCATCTAAGTATATTTTTTCAACCGTCCAAGGAAGAAGAAAGATTCATGTATTAAGATTTTTCTTTCTTTCAAGATTTGTGATTGATGGGTTAATTATCACTAATTGATCAAATTAAATCCATCACACGGATTCTGATTTCAGTTGTGATGTTAAAGAGAGAGAAAAGAAATAAAAACCAAAACTGGTTTTAACCGAATAAAGCTCCAATGAAAAGAGCCGGAACGTGCACCCCGGTTTTGAAGGGGTGCACAAAGTTGGACTCTGATCTTTTGATTTCGACTTGTGATACTTCATTAGATGGACGGTTATGATTAGGAGACTTTGTATTCAACTTGAGTATAATACTTAGGGCTGCACATACTTCGGTACGGCCCCGGTTCTCCTATGGAACCGGTCTCTGTACTTGGTGTTGACCGGTACTGAAATTTGAGGACCACTACTTGTACTGGTGTTGTACCGATATTCCGGTACCG
Source organism: Papaver armeniacum (assembly GCA_023531295.1). NCBI lineage: Eukaryota > Viridiplantae > Streptophyta > Magnoliopsida > Ranunculales > Papaveraceae > Papaver > Papaver armeniacum. The sequence goes on along the minus strand of JAJJWW010008294.1, from coordinate 76,790 downwards.
GTTCGGTACAAGTCCGGTACCGGGTTTTTTGCCTGAAAAATAATACAAGCTCCTAAAAAACAACAATTCTAATTTTCCATAAGTTTAACGTTTAACATCACAAAATAAGTTCATTATGTTCAACATTTCCATAAAAAGTTCAACATTTCCAGAAGTTCATAATACTAATTAGATTACTCAAGTACTTAAACTGCATCGCTTTGTTCAGCTGAACCAAAGCACCATTTCCTCACCAACTCATCCATCCAGTCATCAAAGCACCATTTCTTCACTGAGCCACTACCTAGGTCAGAATGGCAACCAACATTCCATTTCCTAAACCTGCAACCACCAACTCCTTATGTACCTTCCTGTCTGTAACAAACACATATACCATTCAGTTCTATCCCCACAGTTCATACTCAGTATCCCCACATCAACAACTGCAAAAAAAGCATCATTTCTTAAGAGATTGCAATCAGTACTACTTTCATATGCATACAAAGAAAGTTGTTTCTACTCCTATGTATAGTTATTGTGTCCTGTCTCGAGCAAAGTTTTCAAGAATAAACTTAAGAAAGTTGTTACTTAAGAGAACAACCTTAAAAGTTAAAACAGACTACACAGAAAGTTACCAACCTTCTTGTTGGGATGTCTTGGACATCTATTCGGATGCTTTCAAATCCAACAAAGTACCATTTACGTCATTGTGAGCAGAGATATTGTCTATGGCAATAATGACATTCACCAACCGACCTCTACGAAATTGAAACAAAGATGTGCACATCAAATTCAAAATAGCTAACAGTAACAAACACCTTTTGCTCCATTAAGTCAACTGACCTCTACGAAATTGAAACATTCTCATACATCAGTCTCCATTCCTACCAAAACACACAAAATTACCGCACCAACCACTACAACAATTCTTGCTTTCATGTCAACGAAGCCTCCTATTGTTAGCACTACTAAAAAAACACATACAAATTGAAGTTCTGCTCAAAGTAAAACAAAATCAGCTTCAACAATCAAACCCATTATAATTAATCTTGGAATTATTATTTATAACAACATTAAATATATCAAATTTTAATTCCATGCTGCAGTCTAATTTCAGAAAAAGGGAAAAAAACAAACCTTAAATTCAAAATTCTCAATTTCAAGAACCCTATTTTCAAAAACCCTAATTTTAGAAATCCTATTTAGTCACTGAATCATGTTAAATCATGATTAGTCAAAAAAAAAAACTCAAAACAGAATCATTCATGTGTCGAATTTTACAAAAACAGCCAAAGGTTTTGATAACTTACTTGTTTTGACAAAGAAGAAGAGCTATTTCCAAAACCTAAAGAACCACCGTCAACAACGATCTAACTGTGTACAAGCGTCTCTCAATCAAACTCTCCTCCTCTCTGTCTCTCAATCAAACTCTCCTCCTCTCTGTCTCTCCCTGCAGCTACGAAAAAAATGAAGAGCGAATTTATCTTCACCTAGTCTTTACCTAAGATTGACGACTTAGATTAAAAATAACCCAAGATCTGGACGGCTAATAATCACCGGTACATATGGTCCGGTTCAAGTCCGGTCCTCCCCAAGAACCGGTGTCGGTACCTGTCTAGGCCGGTTCTCAAATCTCAATACCGGTGTATGTACCGGCTAGACCGGTTCCGGTTCGGTATTTCCGGTTCCACTCCGGTCCAGGTCCTCTCAAACGGTTCTTGTGCAGCCATAATAATACTGTACCTTATCTGCTTGGGTCTGACTTGTTTATGGTTCATATCAAGTCAGATGTCGGATAGTTTCGTTTTTGACTGACTCATCTTAAACATCTAATTCGGAAGTATGGGAGTGAACATTTTGGACACATTGATTTCCTGGCCAAATTGGGGTATACCCCAGATTAATTGGGGTATACCCATTTTGTTCCCAACCATAATAGAGGGTTAAGGAGTGTCTAATATGTGTAAAGTTACATAATTACCCTTCTCCTAATAATAACCAAAACACCCCTTTTGGTTTTTAGATCAAAACCTTATTAATTTCTTTCTTTCTCCTTTATCATCAATCTAATGATCAATTCCTTTCTCCTACTCTATATTTCATCGTTTTCAAATGAAAAAATAACGTCGATTATGATTTTTTTTATTGTCGATTAATCCTTTCAAACTTATTCTAGTACTTTGTTTTGTTATTTGAATGACAAATTAGATCAGAAAATTTGAAATTGTTGAATTGTAGTTACACAGTCGGCATGTTATTTGTTTGTCGAGCATGTCGACTTTTCATATTTATTTTTAGTCATCAAGCTTATAGGATGAACAACATGCCGACTTTTCATATACTATTTTATTCGTCAAGGACCTCAAGGTTATAAGATGAATATCATGCCGACTTTTCAAAGAGTTTTGTTTCTGAAAGTAATATTTACAGGGTCGGCACGGTATTCATCCTTATACCTTGCCGACTAAGAACTTGAAAATTTGAACCTTGTCGACTATATTTTAGTCGGCAAGGTTATGAAATTAAACTTTGCCGACTAATTATGCATTTGTAACACCTTTCTCTGTATGTCAAAAATCCTATAATCGACAAGGTAAAAAATCAATAAGATGCTGGCTAGTGAAACATTTACAACAGTCTCCTGTGTCTCAAAAATAATAAAGTCAGCATCTTCTTAATTCACCGACCTTGCCGGTTGGATATAGTCGGCATGTTATTCATCTGTAGACATTGCCGGCCAGAGTTAGTCGGCATGTTCTTCATTCGTCGACCCTGCCGACTTTTCATAGTTTCAGAACTGAAAGTGTTGATTTCTTCTCTAATTTTGAGTATGATTTCACACATCAGCTTTGCAATCCCCTTTTTAGAAGTGTTTGGGTAGTATGTTTTCATTTCCGTTGCAAAAAAAAATTCTCAAAACAAATTTTTTCATCAAAAATCTTCCCACACGAGTTCAATCAAAAACAAAATTTGATAACTTAAATTAATAATTTTTAATCTACTTAATTAATTCATCTAAACTCAATTAATTAACCTAATCAGAATTTTTAGTGTTAATTAAACAAGGGTATATTAGCCATTTAGAAAATACAAGGTTAAGGGGTGGCCTGTTTTACTTCAAAATAACCTGGCTTTTGTCTCATTAGGTATACCCCAATTAATTTGGGTATACCCCAATCAAGCCGGGATTGATTTGGATTCAAAAAATTCAATATATAATGAGTGACAGTTACATTCGGATTCAGATGAGTCAGCAGAGAAAAGGAGCTTATAATAAGTCGAACAGAACTTATAAAAGTTTTTGCTAAAAAATGGTGAAATGCTCAAAGCTTAATATATATGGTGATGTGATAAGTTATTAACGGTTGGGTCATGAAATTCATCGGAAAGAATTCATTTCATCATCCCAAAATTGTCAGGTCAAATGATAAATTATTAACTTCGAATTATAACGTTCACCTCGAAAAATTTAAAAATTCAAGATTATCACCACATCACAGTTGTAAGCTGCCAAAATGTAGGTGGGTTTCACCCTAATGAGATCGTTTTTGTTTCGCAGAACACGATAACGATTTGATATTATTGACCTCTCAACCCATTAATTTGCAAAAAATGACAATCAAAATTAGTCTTTCGCCGGTGTCACTGTAGTATAGTGGTAAAGTCATTGGGTGATGATACCAGTGACCTGAGTTCGAAACTCGTCAGCATCAAATTCTTTACTGATCAAAAAAATAAATAAATAAAATAGATTAGTCTTTCGGGAGCTCCATTACACAAAAATTGTCGACCCCACATGACAACCATAAGACTTGCATTAGAGTTGTTGATTAACATTGATTCCAGCTATAGCACACTCAAACAAACCCTCCTAAACAGAGGACATATAAAGGCGATTACTAGCAAAGTAAGTGTAACCTCTCCACGGAAACCACTATACTAACTACTAACCCCTAGAGATTAGGTGATCTTTCCCCTTCATTTTATGATAACAACCAATTAAAAAGATCATTGTACCTAGATGTGTTTTTTCTCATTCTTTTAATGGTTTTTTGGTACCTAATACTCAATTAATTATTAGTTTTTTCTCATTCTTTTAATTAATGCAACTTAATAAGCTCAAATAATTGATATTGAGAGGAAACTGCCTAATACTAGCTACAACTAATAATGCGTTCTAAAGGGAATGAATTCCTCAAATTTATACAAAATTATTGAGATGGATTTTAGCTCTATATAACAATAAAATGTATATAAATAGAGAAAAATGAGACTTAACTATTGACAAAATGAGCATAAATGTCTTTTTTCCAGAAACGAGAGTTTTGGTTTTGCTGGTGTTTTTTAAGCTGTTCATCTTGAAGGATTCTTCGCTTTTATAGTTTCTTTCTCAATTGTAGTAAAAAAGATATAGCTGGAGATGACATGAAATTGAATGATTCCTAAAAATCATAGAGATGGATTTTAGTTCTGAATTAATAAAAATAAAATCCATAAAAATTGATAAAATGAGACTTAATTATTGATGATAATGCGAGTAGAGATGTCTTTTTCGAGGATCGGTTTTGGTAGAGTTTTTTTTTGGGTATTAGACGGATTCTTTGCTTCTATAATTTCCTTTTCAAATGTAGTAACAAGATACAACTGGAAAATGACATGAATCCTAATAGTTGCAAAAAAGACCAAGCAAATAGTAGGATCTCTCTACAAGTTTGATTCTACTGCTAGGTGCGATATGGGAAGCCTATGAGTCTATGACCGACCACTTTTTTCTTTATCCATAACCAGACCAGAAATTTGCTTAAATTGTTTTTTTTCCGTAGGGGTTCATAGTGCCATACTGCTTGGTTATTCGATAAGAGTTGCTACTCATAGTTTCCTAAATCTAAATCCTTAGGTTGCTTAGGTATATATTTCCCAATTTCCCAAAAGCAGCTCTATAGTCATATCCCATCTGTGCTTCTGCTAAGGCTGAGTGTAGTGGATTAAAACATGACAATGAAAGCGACATCTCACTGTGGCTAAAAGCTTTAAACAAATTCGTTCCCTTTCTCTCTGCTCGAAATCCGGGAAGGGTAGTGGGGATTTCAAAATAGGCGAGGTTTAGGACATCGCCAGAAAAAATGAAAAAGTAATGAGTTAATCCTCGCTTACTCTTTAATTATAATAAAAAAAATAATAAAATATATTAATATCAGATTTTAGGCCCACCTTAAGAGTTTTAAATAAATAAAACACTCTTGGGCGAGGATTGCTTCCTCGCCCAAATCTAAATTACCTCCCTCACCGCTACATTCAATCCTCACTCCAACATGATGTGGCGACACTGTGCAACCACTACCTTACATCCTCCACTACACTTTTAAGCTAGTATAGTGTTAGAATATGAGCATCCAACTCAAAACCAACTGGCAATGAGTGGAGAGGCCCTAAGAGATTATAAACCGCATGATCTTAGATAACCCAACAATGTGGGACTAATAATCTCAACAGTATGGTTCCCAATTCTTGATCTACAGCTCACTCAAAAGCGTGTTATGCCCTTACTGTTGGAAAGGACATTGTCCATCTGCAGTTTCCACTATAATATGTCATTGATATTGATATAGATCATCTTTTAAAAAAATCAATGAAATTTCATCCCCTTTTAAGATGAAAATGGACCAAGGTGCATGGAATTTACAGTTTGTTAGGGCGTTGACTGAACTTGAGCTTCAGGAAGTTATTATGTTGTTGCATGTTATAGGCGACCCTAATGCTACTCTTGTGAGGGTAATAACCCGATAGCCACGTGTCAACATCTCAAGGGATGGTTTCATGATGAGATGATGAGATAGGAGCATCGAATCATAGTCTAAAAAGGTGGTTTCGTCTGAATCGAGACGCCTGCTACAAGGTTACATGAATGACGCGTGTGAGGAGTGGTCTAATCGACTCAGACGGTCAAGTCTAAAAAGAAGGACTGCATTTAATGATTAATCATAAGAGACGTGGGCGAATCTACATCGTATCAGAAGACTCGGGCGATCTATACTATAACTCGATGATGATGCAACACGAGGTTCCCCAAGGAAGAGCAACACGATGACGTACAGGACGAGATGACTCGGAAGGAGAACCGGGAAGGCCATCACGAGGGATAGTATAGAGCTCGTCCGAAGTAATGAGAAGATGTACGATAGCTCCACCAGCTCGGCGAGACCAGGCCTTCACGAGTCTAATTTGCCTATAAATACCAGTCCATGTAGAAGGAAATGGACATATAATCTTAGATGGTCTTTCTATAGAGAATTCCTGAGAGAGATCTAGATAAGGAGAGAGTGAGAAATCTAAGTGATATTTGTAACTCTTTCAAGGGTAAGACCTTAATCAATAAAACATCTTCTTTCACGTGGACGTAGGTCTTTATGGCCGAACCACGTTATATGCTTGTGTTAATCTTTACTTTCATGTTCTTTACATCTTGTGTATCTTGAATCTTGAATGTTAAGTAGTTTCATAGCCTTTAGATTTACTTGGATGTAGTCATCAGAAAAGATGCAACTACATTTTGGCGCTAGAAACAGGGAGGTATGAAGATCTAATTTACTTCCCTAATAATAGCTTTATATTATTTTCATAATCTCTCTAAGAGAAGTGGATTTGAAACCACTGTGTAGTATTCTGTCAAATTTCATGAGTAGATCTCGGACATAACACGATCCACACGATCAGTGAAGTCCTGAAGACCCTCAGAATCAATAGATCTACATCTTTTTTTGTTAATTTTCTTCAAAATTTTCGTTCTTTTAAGATTTCTTATACCTTCCTCAAGATGCTCAGGAGAGTTGAAAATCGGAGTGAAAATGAAGTTTTAAACACTTCAAAACAGCACTCAAACGATCTCCTCCATGAAAGAGTTGGGAAGAAGTTTAGGTTAGTAAACTTCATTAGAGAAAATCTCATCCTATGAAAGTTGAAAAGACGGGTTATTCATGATGTTCTTCATCTTTTAAGAAACTCAGGATAATCCATAATCTTCTTCTTAGAAATTTAACTCTAAGTCAAGGGGAAAGGTTATTGAGTACATAATAATTCATCAAACTCAAAATTTGTTCAAAATCAAATTTTTAAAGATGATGAGAAATATTTCCTAAAATAGGAAAATATGCTCAGTTCTCATAACTTGGATTTTCCTAGTAAAGGTATGACGTGTAGAAGGAGGTACATTTCTCGAAAAAAGAGGCAAACAAAACACCTTTTTCACTAAAACTTTATGCAAGTAGGTAATGTTTTGACATCTTCACATGTCTCCAAAATTTACTGAAAAATCTTCTTGTATTAACTGTCCAGTATGAACTATGACTTAGTAATTGCACATGATCTGCAAACTTAGGGTCCCACTTTTCTAGAATAAATGACGAATTAAGCATTATTGCATATAACGCAGGTAAGGTGATATTGACGAGATGATCCGCTCGCACGAGCCAAGGTGAAACTGGTGGAGCCCAACCTGAAGGACTAGACGAGATAGAGATCGGTGAAACTATGCACAACGGTGTACTCCCAGGAGAGGGAAAACCCGATAATCAATATCGGGAAGGGTTAACTGATAACTCTAGCTCTAACGAAGAGGAAAACCCCTTCGAAAGAAAGGGCGATATCCATCTAACTCAACTAGGAGGGTTGAATCGTTTGCCAAGGAAAACAGTAAACAATGAGGTAAGGAAGGACGACCCTTCTTCCCTCAGCGATACCACTGCTTCTATCGCAGCCATCCTGAAAGCACAAAAGGCGCAGGATGAGAGAATGAAAAATTTAGAAAGACGTAACGGGAGGCTAGAACGGAGGAATCGCAAGCTAAAACGCAAAATGAAGAAAAAAGTGCCACTGACTACCATAGAGGAGATCCAGACGAGGAGAATCCTTTCGAGAACCTATAAGACGACGAGCGAGTCCATATTCCTGACATATCGAAATAGGAAACAGCGGATCGCTTTCCTAAGGGAAGTAAAGGAGTTCTAAACCAGGGGGATAGTCCGTCTGAAGGATTGTCCGATGTCAATCCCAAGCATAGATGAGAAAAGAATAAAGAAGACGAAGTTAAGACCAACTGTGTGGCCGAGAACCTCGCAACCACAAACCCCAAGCGAGGGGAGACGTCGAAGTCAACTCGTTCCAATATAGTATCGTACGTCGAACAATCGGACGAGGACTCAGGGCGATCAAGATATCGCCGCCCAGAAGCTTCTTTCTCGCCCGAAAGAGCGCAAGGAAGAAAGAAGAAGGCCGGGAGAAGTCATATTGACGATCAGTTACAAGTCCGACTCTGCCAACCTGAAGCGATGTGCAGAGAGGCCACAGAAAGACAAGAAGGAAAAAATTTGGTAGAAGTAATGCAAAAGGCTGGACAGTCTCCCTTATCGGAGAGTCTATTGGCCCAACCATTTCCAAGGAAATGTTCTCTCCCAACATTTGCATTTCCCTTCAGTGGGACTGGCGATGCAATCGAACATCTAAGATCCGACCGCATGACACTGAATAAGTGGAAACATTACGATGTAGTAGTGTGTAAGTTTTTTCCAGACAGCCTCAAGGACGAGGCCCTAGTGTTGTTCAATAACTTGTCGAAGGAGTCGGTTAAGTCATTTGTACACCTATCTGAGTTATTCCTAAAAGAATACATTCACAACAGCCGAGTCAAACCAGAAATCAACATGTTGTTCCAATTAGCTTGAGGACCAAATGAGTCGCTCCGCTCTCTGGTAACTCGCTAGAGAAAATTGTGCGCCGAGATCGGAAGAGTCCCAGAGGCTTACGCGATCTTGGGATTGAAAAACATTCTAAAAAAAAACAGACCCCATATTCGTCTGCATGTACGAAACCATGCCACCTTGTCTGGGAAAACTCAGGGAGATTCAAGAGGATTGCATATCCCTTGAAGAGCTCCAAGACGGGACCTATGACAAATTGGTAAGAGGAACCAATAGAGGGGAAAATATGGTAGAACCACAGAACCCTCAGACACCAGCCCAAGGAGCAGGGCGACCCCACAACGGGTCCACTCAGTTCGATAAACATCTAAGTGGAGGATGGAAAGGGCGAGACCAAGCCCAACAAAAGAAAGGAAAATTTATAGACCCAGTCTACACGAATTTAAACGCCCCCATATCCGAGATCTTCAAGAAGATCGATGGAAAATGTAAAATCACCTACCCATGGAACAGAGGATAGCAGCCCGACCGCGCTAAGAACATAACAGATTTCTGTGAATTCCACCAATTCTATAGCCACAAAACAAACTCATGCGGAGATCTGAAGAAACTGTGCAAGAAATGATTGACGAAGGAAAACTTCAGGAGTACATCGCGCAACCAGCGATCCAACCAACCACGGGAGCACCCGTACATCGCGTATAAATACCACGTGAGGCACAATACTTAGGATGCCATATGATATCGCACTCAATTATCATTGTTACCACACCTGAAGGAAGTATCACAGGGCGTATTCACAAAAGAAACTTTGAAGGTGACGAAGTATTCAGTGTAGCAAAAGAACCCCCCATGGAGGAGTGGATGAAAATGCCCATCAGTTTTTCAGCCTTGGAGGCACCTGATGGAGGGCGAAACCACAACGACCCACTAGTGGTCACGATGGATATCGCACTCCCCGAACACGAGGGCGATGAAGAAAAGCCTAAGGTATTTCCATGGGCCATGCCTAAAATACTGATCGATAGAGGAATTTTTGTCGAAATCTTATTTTACGAGACGTTTAAACAAATGGGTCTTAGAGATGATTGCCTAATACCATCTACCTACAACATATTTGGCTTCAATGGCTCATCAACCCGCCCAAGGGGCGAGGTGACACTAGAAATCCGTGTGGGAAAAATCCTCACTTTAACTACTTTATGTGTAGTGGATGTACTTTCACCCAACACGGCCATTGTCGGGTGATCTTGGGTCCATAGGATCAAAGGAGTCGCCTCGACCTGCCACCAGAGGTTAAAGTTTCCAACACCCGATGGGATCGCAGAGATCACCGGAGACTCAGGCGAAGCTAAGTACTGTTACAACATGGACGTACAGAACGGCGAAAACAAGGTAAACTCCCCAAAAGCAAAGAAGAAAAGGGCCAAGAATGTTTAAAGCCAGGCTGAAATCGATACTTACATAGCAGTAACAAATGAAGCGAGGAGATCAGGCGATGTACCAGCCTCGGACAATGTCCCAACCTCGGACTTGCCCATGGAGCCCTTATAGCAATTACAGAACCTCTTCGATGTTGGAGAGCTTAGGTCAAACTTCTCGACCTCTGAACCTACAAAGGAAGTAAATATCAGAACATCCGAAAACCCGGGTATGGTTAAGATCGGAACTCTCCTCGAAAAACAGGAAAAAGAAAAATTAGAACAAGTACTAAAAGAATATTCTGATATCTTTGCATGGCACATGGAAGATATGCCAGGAATAAACCCGGAAGTATGTTGTCATCATTTGAAAATTGACCCAAAGCACAAGCCCATGAGGCAAAAGATGTGAAAGGTGGCACCAGAGTATCACGAAGCGATTTATAAAGAACTAAAGAAGATGGAGGCATCAGGAATCATCCGAGAAGTACAATATCCGATATGGATATCTAACATGGTGATAGTACCAAAGAAAAATGGAGGAGTGTGAATCTGTATAGACTTTAGCGATCTTAATAAAGCCTGCACTAAAGACAAATTTCCACTCCCCAATATAGATCAGCTCGTAGAAGCTACATCTGGATACAGATTGTTATCCTTAATGGACAGATATTCGGCCTATAACCAAACCCCCTCGCTACATGTATGCAGCGGTACCTACAACTCGCTAGGCATTACATTGGACAGATACCCAACATTACATTCCGACATTTATGTAGGAATAATAATAAACACGCAGATGCCCTAGCTTTCATTCCTTCCATGACAGCAAACCCAGAGGCCACAACAAGATTGAAAGAGTTCTAATCCCTTCTATTCCTTTAGAAGGAGACATGGATATTCTCAATGTAGACACAACAAGCCAAGAAGAGGCTTTGTCTCGAAGACGATCGGAGGACCCCAATCATAAAGTACCTAGATAATGGCGACCTCCCAAGCGATCAAAAGATCGCACACAAAGTGATATCACGATCAGGAAACTACCAGCTCAGCGACGGTGTACAATATAGGCAGTCATATCTAAGACCCTTATTTAGATGTTTTTCCTTTGATGAAGGCCAAGAAATATTAAAGGAAATACATTATGGTTACGCAGGAAACCATATCGGAGGCAGATCTCTAGCTCACAAAGAAAGATTACAAGGATAATTCTTGCCTCGCATGAACGAGGACTCAAACCAGATGGCGAAATCATGTTTAGAATGCCGAAAATTCGGCAAAATAAACATACACCATCAATGGATTTAAAATATGTCTTAAGCCCTTGGTCATTCGCCAAATGGGGAGTCGACATCGTTGGACCCCTACGAGCTGGAACAGGGCAGAGAAAATACTTAATCGTGGCCACGGATTACTTCACAAAATGGGTAGAGGCCTCAGTCCTCAGGCACATCATATACCACGATGTCTTTAAATTTCTCTTTGAGCACATCATATGTCGATGTGGTATCTCGGCCTCCATCTTATCAGACAATGGGGCCCAATTCCGAGGGAAGAATATCTCATCTTTAACTGTTTCAAGATTAGGAAGAATAAATCCACACCTATCTACCCCGAGAGCAATGGTAAGGTAGAGGACACTAACAAAACTATCGCTGACATGCTCAAAAAGAAGCTATATATATGGACATGTGGCTAGATGGTGTGAGCAATTACACAATGTTCTATGTGTTAGAGCATTGCTCGGTCGAACTCGCATGTGTTGCTATCTCAAGCATGTTTTTCAATGTTAGTGATCAAAACTATAAGTCTTGATTTCTAGCCTATGTAGCTAAAGGTCTCGGACTAGGATAGAAAGTGTGGTTGATCTCAAGAACTCCATGGAAATCATCATACAAGACGAAGGACTACTCGAGGAACCGGTGGAACTTCATCGACTATAAGGTACGTGGAGACTTGAACTTATCTGTCACTCAAAAGTCTATTTACTCTATCTCCTACTCTTGAGACAAAAGTTGTTTAGACGTATTATACACATTTGCTATTTCGAGCCGAGTTTAACTCGCCTATCTATTTCTCGAAATATGTGTTGGTAAGCTTTCGCTTTAACCGAATTCATCTTTACCTATTGACGAAAGTCATGATATGTTTCAATCACTTTGGAAATTGCTCTGACGAAAAATGGTCTATGAATAACGGCTATATAGCGTTCTCTGAGAATATTTCAATGAGAGTTTAAATTACATAACCATTGGTAGGATATAAGCATTGTTGCGGAAACACATATATGTATAAGTCCTTATTCCTTGAACCAAAGTTTGCGAACTTTGTTGATCAAGAGAAATGGAAGTGGCGCAAGCCAAGTCCGCAAACTGGCGGAAGTTCTCACCCGAGAATTTCTGCTGGAGTTTGTGTACTCCTTCCATGAGCTTAAGTCCGCGAACCCAGTCTGTGAACTTGAGTAGGTTATATTTAAAACCGGTTGTTCTTGAACTAATGTTTATATAAACTAAGGAATGCTTTTGCAAACCGTGGCTATAAAGTTCATGAACAGATTCGAGTGAATCAAACCGTTTTTGCTTCGATTGTGTCTTGTGTAGTTACATAAGATCTAAGCAATTGAACAACTATCTAACTAGTTCATTTGAGTCATTTGAACTAGTTATGGTGAAGAAGAATATGGTTGATAAAAGAGTGATCATATGGCTAACCATTTGGTTGACTATTGTTGAACCAACAAATGTTAATGTTTGGGTACGGTTTATAAACCCAAAATTGAACATTTTATTTGTGTGTAACAAGCTAAGTTTTCGATCCAACGGTTGAGAAATATTAGCTTGAATCTAATCATGTTTTCATCTAATGGTGAATATTGAATGCTTTGTTACCAAGCTAACATTGATTGCAAACCCTGATTTGAAGGACTATATAAGGGAGAACTCTAGCAACTGGGAAACCTAATCCCCACACTTTACATGTGATACTAGTTTGCTAAGCTAGAGTCAATTCTCCTTTAACCTTTGGTTTTCTTCTTCTAAAACCAGTTAACGACTTAAAGACTTCATTGGGATTGTGAAGCCGACCGATACAACTTTTCTTATAGTTGTGTGATCTCGATCTTGTTTTTTCTATCGTACGAGTACAATTGAAATAATTTGCTTGAGATTTATATCTCCGATAGGCAAGATAAAAAGAAATCACAAACACTTCGTCTCATCGTTTGTGATTCCACAATATCTTTTTTAGTTAATCGATTAAGATTATTGTGAGGTGATCAATAATACTAGGTCGTTCTTCGGAATATAAGTCTGGGTTATTGATTGGTTCTGTTCACCTTGATTTATCAAAATACGGAACAAAACTCATAGGTTTATTCGTGGGAGACGGATTTATCTATTCTCAGAGACTTTTCTCGTGTGATACATATTTTTTTTTATTAAAGTCTTCGACTTTGGGTCGTAGAAACTCTTAGTTGTGGGTGAGATCAGCTAAGGGAATCAAGTACGTAGCATCCTGTTGGGATCGAGGCGTCGAGCATAACTGTACCTTGGATCAAGTGTGAGATTGATTGGGGTTCAACTACGGTCCAGGACCGAAGTTAATTTGGAGTAGGCTAGAGTCTGTAGCGGCTTAATACAGTGTGTGTTCAATCTAGACTAGGTCCCGGGGTTTTTCTGCATTTGCGGTTTCCTCGTTAACAAAATTCTGGTGTACGTGCTATTTCTATTCTGCATTATATTTGTTTATATAATTAAAATATCACAGGTTGTGCGTTGTTCAATCAATTAAAATATCCGACCTTTTGGGTTGCTGATTTAAATTGATTGACACTTGGATATTGGTCTTTGGTACTATCCAAGTTCTCTCTTTGATAAAGACTCACATATTTCTATTTGCTTGAGTAAAGATCAAATCGAGAGATTGAGATATAAACTCTTTGATATACTTTTTATCTAGATAGAGTCTGACTGTCTAGTTGATTCTCTAGAAAGTATATTGGAGTTAAACCATACAGATTGCTAAGATAAATATTGGGTGTGGTTGTTAGACCCCCGCTTTTCCACTATGGGCATATCAGACCATCCGAAGAGAAGCAACAGGGATGACCCCCTTCGCTCTCACTTATGGCACAGAAGCGATCATACCAACTGAAGCGATGATCCCAACAACTAAAACCGAGGCTTAGGAGAAGAACCTTACCTCGGACACGATACTCTCTAATCTAGAGATCTCGAGGAAAATCGAGAAATATCCCTCCAAAGAATAGAAAATTACCATCAGAGGTTAGCCCGAGAATACAACAAACGTGTTCATCGGAGGCAATTCAGCTTATGCAATAAAGTCAGGCGCGAGATCCCGCCATACCAGCGCGAGTAAAGAAAATTTGCTCCCATCTGGGAAGGACCACTTACGGTCATCGCCAAGGCAGGTGATGGAGCATACAGATTGCTCAAACCTAATGGGGAAGAATTAGAACACCCATGGAAAGTACCTCAAGCAATACAATGTTTAAACAGCCTAACACTTATAAGGTCAAACTATGAAAATAGGGCCTAAATCCCTACTTGTAAAAGGTCATGTACTAAGGGTTTACAAACCCTCTTTTGAGAATAATAAAATTACTCCTTTTGTGTACTCGTTTCAATTTTCTTTAGTTATTTATTTCATTTATGTTTATTTATTTGTTTCTTTGCTCGCTAGCTTGCAATTTTTTACTTTAATTTTTTGCTTAAATTTTTTGCTTTATTTTTTCTTGCATTTGCATATAGAATAATCGTACCATAATTACATTATAACAAAAGCCCATCAAGATCATGGCACGGTGCTAGCCACACTTTCCATTCTACAACGAACGATGCGCGTACAATACATAAGCTGCCCGTAACGGATACAGACCTAAGGCAATGTCATCTATCCATTTGAAGCAAGAAGAAGCCGGAGACACCTTAAGCTACCTAAGACGAAAACAGACCTAAGGTAATACCATCACGATCACAAAATCGGATGATGTCCTGTCATAACAGGAAATATCCAGAATCAGGGTACTCGCCTTTGGATAAGGCAAGAATCACTTGACCGAGATATCGCCCTCCAAGCAATGGTTAAAAAACAAGTGACTCAGCTAAATTGATCACTTAGCCCATGGGCAAGTATAACCTAAACTGGACACTATTAAAAAACCAAGCCCATGAAGGCATAATAGTATGGAAATGTGTTGTACTGCAAAATCCTACACCGTAAGAGATGCCAAATCCAATTAAGGAACTGATCACTCCTTGGCTTTGTCACCCATGATCGGACCAACAGTGTACACAAAATATCCCTGAAGTCCATTATAATAAACAGGTTATACGGAATAACTCAGTAAGAAATAATTATCATCCATAATACACAAGGTAGCGCCTCGAGAGGAGCACGAGGACTTGCTACCAACAACCTTACATCACCCCAACACGAGGGCATAATAACCAAAAAAGGACCAAACGAGTTCTCAATACTACAACTAAGTAAAACGAATGAGCATCAAATGACGCCTTGGCAGGAGCATCTCGCTTGGTATCCACCCGATCTTCGCCCTCGGCTAAATTAGGAGCATCTACATCATCCGATTGGGGCATGTGTGATACCAATATCGGATCAACACCGCCACGAGCAGGAGCAGAACCATCAGTATCCCTCTCTTGGTGCACGATACACATGCCATCAGACGCTAAGATATAAAACAGGGGAAAGGTATATATACCCTAAAATATTAAGAAAATATTTTATACCTCAAAGATCCTCAAGCGGCTCGGGCGATCCACATTCACCATTTGTAAGAAAGAATAATTTGCATAGATCATGGATCTTCGAAGGACACGGCTCATCTAGCACCAGCTTAAAACACAAAAACTTCTGTCATTTGTCGAAAGGGAAATCCACACAGCAGCAGAAAGTGTTTCTAAGCTAAACCGCGTGCAAAAACACACACTATGAAGTGTTTCCAAGCTAAACAGTGTGTAGAACCATACAATATGAAGTGTTTCCAAGTCTAACCGTGTAAACAGATACAACGGCGGATGGAAATCTTCCATCTAAAAGACCAATCCACTAGCAAACAAATCAATTTCCTTGAACCACCAATGAGGCTAAAGATGATATGCGAACAGATAGGTCTTTCCGAGAAAACATCGGTGATGATCTAGAGATTAGATCAAGAAGAACCGATAAATCAAACAAATGAGAGGGCATACCATCATGTTCAAGAAAACATGAATAAACACCTCGCCGCTATGGAGGACGAGGAGGAAAACGTTCACCAGGCATAAAAAACTTTTATGAAGAAGGCTCTGAACTTTATAGAAGGGAATAAGAGAATGAAACTCAATTCTCCACCCTAAGAGGAATTTTATAAGAATAAAAATCCTTGGAAAATCAACCAACATTTCCAAACCCAAGAAAGTCAAGGCGCAATACATAAAATGACGGGAATCCTGGAAGACCACCATAAAAGAAAGAGAAAGACATTTTTTATCTTAAGAAACCTGCGGACAACCAACCTGGCGCCACAAGTCCAATGGGTGAAAGCATACTAAAAAGTGCAGACGGGGCAAAAAATCTTACACGTGGCGATAAAGACGGGGCGGTTACGAAGTTTTCTTCCCATCATGCCCCTGGAAAGTTGTAAAGAAAATGAGCAAAATGTGAGGGTAATTGTTAGAGCATAGCTCGGTTGAACCCACTAAGCGTTGGTATGTCAAGTTTGGTTGTCATATTTTAGTGAATCAAAACTCATTTTATGAGTCGCTTGATTATGTACTAGAGTCAACTTTGTATAGGTTAGCTTGAAAGTATTAGGATATGTGACATTACAAGTATTGCGAAGACTTGAGAAAGTGAACAATTAAGAAGCTACAACAACAACATCATCTTTCCACTTGAGGTTAGTGATATTTGACTTGAAATGTTTCATTCCCTAACGTATCTTTCAAGTCGTGTATATTGAAAACGAAACTGCGAAGCATGAACACTCTAGATAGACATAGTATTAAGGAATACAATATGAAGTTAATTGCTTAACCATTAAACTTTGTAGATAAGACATCGACATAATCGTTTAAATGCTATTGTGATTATGTATGGATATGAGGTGAGGATTTCATCCTAGGAAACAATGTTTTACATGTGTTTTAAGGAAGTAAGTTCATAAACTTGTTTATGAATCGAAAAGGAAATCACCAGGCGTTATTGGGATTGTTATTCATTGCATATCTTGTGAACATCCAATGTGTGTGATTTAGTATAACCGCTCACGACTTGTTTGTGTTCTTGGTAAAACTATTCACAAAGGCCTGACTTATGTATTGGTATGACTTTTATTAGTGATACTGATCTTAAGTAATCACCTGAGATGGTATGATCGAGTTTGTAATTGTGTAGGACCGAATCTGGTTAAAGGGGAGCCGATCCTATGAAGAGGTTCAACACATCACAAAGGGGAATCGATCCTTGTATGAGGTGCAACAAGTTTATAGCAGAAAGGGGAACCGATCCTATGGACATGTGCAACACGTTTTTATGCAAAGCGGAACCGATCCTATGGACATGTGCAACACATATAAGTTAGATACCATATATATGTGTGGAACCGATCCTAGTCAACCGAATTTTGGGAATCTAGTGTGACTATGCACAGTACCCACATGGAGGTAGAACCGAAACTTGTTTTGGTAGAACCGTTAAACCCGTGATTTGTGATTGAGTGTTTCTTGATCAATCGCATAGTTCTTGAAAGTCAGATGAACCAATTCTAAACTTGTTTGGAAGTGTGACAAATCGGTTTCAAGGTTGTAAGTATGAAAGAGGACTTACAAAGTAAGGATGTCGACACATTTTGAACAAAGGCAGTAATGTTTATCTTTTATTGTTCAAATTTATTCCTTAATAGCTACAGGAAGGAAATCCCAGGATCGAAACATAAATAAGTTAAGAATCTTTTATTTAAGGTTTTTAATTTTATTTTAGGAAAAACGACAATTACTAATGTGCATTTACCAGTTGAGATTTTTCAAAGAGATTTTCGGTCATTATTTTGAATGAGCATTTCCGAAATTATGGAAACCGAATTTGGAATATATTGAATATCTTTGAGAATATTTTCGGTTTTGGAAATTCCTTGGTGTCCAAACTTCCTTGTCTATAAATACTTGAAGTTTGCATTTCTATCAAACTAATCCTTCGTGGCAACAAACTTCCTCGGTTGTGTTGTTACTGGTGAAGCCGCCTATTCGGAGATGAGAGTAACCTAATTAGGCGAAATCTCTTACGGCCGCTCAGTTTAAAGTCTTCTTTGGGTTGAGAAGCTCTACGAGTACCATTGGTGGGAAACTAAATAATTGCGGTTTATCTTGTGTTTTCGATTGATTTGATTGACTAACGGTGGTTGAACTTTGATTGCACCTAGTTTTTTATTCTTGAGAATCTTCTCTTCTGATATAAGATTCACTCAAACTAGATCGAAGTTTCGACAAGGATCTTTAAAATATTGTTAGTGTTGATCGCTGTCGTATGCGTCAAAAATAATTTCACTTTCCTATAGTATATGATAAGAAAGAGTTCGTTTCCACAGAGAGGCGATTGTAGTTATTACGTATTCAATTTCCTTAAGTAACCAATTGGGGGGATTTCTGATTTTTAAGTAAGCAATAAAAGTAAATTAAAAGCAAAGTAAATTGTAGAAAGTAATCAATAGAGAAAGATATTGGTCAAGGAATTCATCTTCAATCCTAGACATGTGTTTGCATATATGATTAGAATTACGATTTAATCTCTTGTATTATCAAAAGCCTAGAGAATCAAGAGAGCAAGATAATCTATTAATTTCCTAAGTTCATCAACACACACATTAGAGATGCGTATGTGAATTCTACCTATAGGATAACCTAACGCCTTGCGCTAATTAAGTTCAATTCCTAGGAGCATTAAGTTTCAGAAATAAGCTAATCAATGCAATTGTCATGCATTGCGCATAACAATTCGGACAATGGTCAAACTCTACATATGATTACGAGAGTGTATCACTACAAACCGTAAACATATTATGCTACTTGTATTCAGGGTTATCGCTCGATGAAAAACCCTACAATATCTATGGACTAAGATGCAAGTTCAATTAATTGGCCACTTAACTAATCAAACATCATAACCCTATCACAATACATCAATCATGTGATCATAAAAACAGTAGAGATGTGAACGATAATCAAGAGAGAAAACTAATACATAAAGCAAACACAAATTTTAGAAATAGGACTACATCCTTAACCAATAATGAAAAATTTAGCTACTCATAGCTATGGAGTTCATCACAAAAATATCAATTGAATAAAGAAGAAGATGAACAAAAGCAAACCCTAGTTGCGTAAACAAAAGCGGCTCTCCCAAGTTCCAAGAATAAGATGTGTCTCAAAAGTTGTAGAATTCTTCTTTTATAGCTTTTCCTTTCTTCCAAAATTAGGTCAAGTCTTCAAAGTCCATTAGATAAAAATCCACCAAGCCCATAAGAGAGAGAAACCCATGTAGAAAATAAGTCCAAAAATATGTCGTCGGAAAACTTGTATTATGGCCGGAAATCGGCCGGAGAGGTGCCCGGAAAACGGTTCCGGTGACCGGCAAAGTCCGCCCGGTCACCGGTCAACGAGTCGGATCGGCCAGGTCAACCGAGTTAGCACACTGAGTCGAACCGGGTCAATCACCGAGTCAGAACGAGTCAGTGAGCTAAAATGAATCAGGACTGAGTTAGACATGAGTCAGATAGTCAGGTGAACTGACTAGGCTAACTCATCTGAATGAGATCTAGGCCAAAGCTGTTGCTATCTTGAATACCCCCTGTCTTGTGTTGCACAACCATTGCACATCACCGGTGCCCATTCGACCATGACGGCTGCTCATCAAATTTTACCAACCCGCATATTCATCTACATACACCTCCACTTTGCCAATGCAAAGTCGCCTCTAGCTCGTCCATCACCGCTACCATAACTACTCCATCCAAGCGTCCATGCCATCTCCCATCGACTCAATCCCGGCAACAACAATATCATTCCCCTGCAAATCGTTCTTATTGCCTCAAAACCACAACCGCCCGAGATCCAGCTTGCACCCATTTGCTTCGAGTTCATCTCGAGCCATCAATTATTTTTGTAACCCCGCAATGACCTAAATCCATTCTCTGCCTCAGTCTTGTGTTCAAACTGCACAAGAAACACCAACAGCTCCTACATCTCACTGCACAGCCTCCTATTCCTGTACTTCCACAGTCTGCAATGCCACATGACTCTGCCAATTCCCTGCAATACACCAGCTCGCCAATTCCATCTGTTTCTCTTGCAGCCTCACCTGCAATATCTTTGTAGCCAGCTCCAGATCCACTACCATTCTTTTATCACTAGTGCCTTTATTACTCTACCAGACCATTCAATTTACGACACCTCAGAGCCACCTAAGCTGCAAGCTCTGGCTTACATCTTCTACAGACCCATTCCTGTAACTTCAGCTTCTTCACCTGCAATACCACCATCTTATTGATTCAACCATTCAATCCCAGTTCAAAGAGCCAATTTCCTGTGTCTGCAATTCATGAAAACCATCAGCAACATCATCAATTGCAGTCTATTTCAACCACCTAAGCCATATTATACCAGCTCAACCACAATACTGAATCTGAGGTCAACCCATCAGAACTACCCCCTTGTTCTTGCTGGCAAACCATCACCCAGTTGTTTTCTTCTCTTGGTTCTTCTGTAATCATATAACCAACAACTCGAACCATTCTCTGAATTCCCTGTAAAACAATTCCATCTTCTTGTTCAGCATCAGTTACACCTTGTACATCTCCACCAGCTCAATGGCAAAAGAAACCACTAGTACTCCCAGGTGCAATTTAGCTCAGCCTGCTTTCATAAAAGCTTCAATTCTCAAATTCAATTCCACCATAAACCCAATTGCAATGAGAACCCATCAATTCATCCTTACTTCTCAACCCATCAATAGCCACGAAACCCATTTCCATCTTCAATTTCTTCTTCTCTGAATGTTTTTCAATTCACAGAAATCTCATTTCTACATCTCAGATTCAGACAACAGGAACCATTTCTCGTTCTCCTTCTTTTCTCTAAACATCACTAGGAGCCTAATCTCCATGAGCCCTCTTCGATCTCTGCATCACATCAGTTCAATTCTTCACCAAAATCAAACCCATCTTCGTATTCACAGCAAAAATTCAAAACCCCACTTCGATTTCCATCACAGCTTCGTGATTTCTTCAACTCCAAATCTTCTCTGTAACTAGCTGCAACGTCTTCATGTTCTTCACTGATTCCTTATTCATCGAATCCTAATTCAGCCATGAACCCCACTTCTCCTTGCTTATCAACAACCCACAGCTGGAACAAATTCAACTCCAGAGAAACCTAACTTCTGTTTCATTTTCAATTTCAGCACTAACCTATCCATCAATCACATAACCAGAGGTAACACACCGTAACCCTTCAGATTTGAGCGAGAACCCTCTCGGATTCTTCGATTCTTCACTGGACCTATTATGTGCGGCTATATCTCTTAGTTTCAGGTGTAGCACTTGAAGCAAGGACGACTAATAATGAGAACTGAATTTTAGGTATATTGTTGGAATGGGGGTGGATATAGCCGCCCAGGTGGAGAAGATAAGGGATATCCAGGATGACTTAAGGCACCCCATGAACTGATACGAGCCACCATAAAATGGCAACCCCTCATCCTCTACTGTGCTCTTGATAGCACATGCATACGAAATGACGCTTTCGCCCTTTTTGCTCAAATTGAATGATTTCCGCTTCTTTTCCCCCGTGCGACTCCAGAGTACCTAATAACTCAAAACCACGCATAGAGTACATAATTCACAAGAAAAATAGCAAAGAAATTGTAACTATTATATAGTAAATTAGGTGTTTTAGAAACCTATCAAGTGCTAAAGACGATCTTGTGATAATCTCTCCGTTATGTGCGTGATTGATCACAAGAGATTCAAGTTGTTGTGTGCAGGTGTTTATTAAAGATCTAAGAAGATTTGAAGACAAGGAAGATATTGAAGATTTCTGATTTGTGGTTCATAATTTTTGGTGTGCACAATACTTGTTTCAGTATAAGAGGATCCAACTATAATCGGTTTATCCTTGTGGTAGATTGGATTGATTAGTTGTGTAGAACGGCATCAATACAATTCTTTGTGATTAAAAGTATTGATTGCAAACTCTTAACAATTACTTCGGTAGTTGAACATAAGATAGATCTAAGAACCTGACGAAGGAGTTTATTGAGATAAACAGAATAGCCTTTGTCGAACTCCTATCACTTGGTTGAAGAGAGTTGATACCAAAAAGATTTGTTGTTCCTTTACTGTTTGGAATACAAACCAAAGGAATTTTTCCAAGTACGTGACTTATTCATAGGCCGACAGACGGAACTAGGTGAACTATCGGTTTAGTTGCTTGGTCTCAACTGTATGGAGTTGGTTTAATTTTGTGTATCGGCTTAATCCTGAGAGTATTCAATTCTGGACAAGGTCCCAGGGTTTTTATGCATTTGCGGTTTCCTCGTTAACAAAATCTTGCTGTGTCATTTAATTTATATTTCCGCATTATAATTGTTTTATTATAATTAAAGTAAAATTACGCAAACGTTAATTACTATTTACTTGATAAGCAATCATATTGTCTTTGGTTAAGTCCGAACCCTTTTATCAAGTAAACATACTTCGTTGTTGTATTGTCTCGATCTCATATCCATAGACGATCACACGAAGTGTGAACTGATTAGTTGTATTGTCTCGACTCAGTCCATAGACAATCACCTTCGGAGAAAGGAATTATAGGTAGGAAAAGTTTTAGCTTGAGGTATATTTGGGTACCCTCGCCTTTTCAGTACTTACCCGATAGCCACATGTCAACATCTCAAGGGATGGTTTCATGATAAGATGATGAGATAGGAGCATCAAATCATAGTCTAAAAAGGTTGTTTCGTCTGAATCGAGACGCTTGCTACAACGTTACATGAATGACGCATGTGAGGAGTGGTCTAATCGACTCAGACGGTCAAGTATAAAAAGAAGGACTGCATTTAATAAAGGATCAGAAGAGACGTGGGCGAATCTACATCGTATCAGAAGACTCGGGCGATCTATAGTATAAACCAATGATGATGCAACACGAGGTCCCCAAAGAAGAGTAACACGATGACGTACAGGACGAGATGACTCGGAAGGAGAACCAGGAAGGACATCACGAGGGATAGTATATAACTCGTCTAAAGTAATGAGAAGATATACGATAGATCCGCCAGCTCGGCGAGACCAGACCTTCACAAGTCTAATTTGCCTATAAATACCAGTCCATGTAGAAGGAAATGGACATGTAATCTTAGATGGTCTTTCTACAGAGAATTCCTGAGAGAGATCTAGATAAGGAGAGAGTGATAAATCTAAGTGATATTTGTAACTCTTTCAAGGGTAAGACCTTAATCAATAAAGAAAACATCTTCTTTCCCGTGGACGTAGGTCTTTATGGCCGAACCACGTTATATGCTTGCGTTAATCTTTACTTTTCATGTTATTTACATCTTTTTTATCTTGATTCTTGAATGTTAAGTAGTTTTATAGCCTTTAGATTTACTTGGATGTAGTCATCAAAAAAGATGCAACTACAATTCTCTCTGCTGCTAGTGATGATATACATTGGAGATATGGAGATAGAAAGGGTTTTTCAGTTGCTTATGCTTACTAAGCTTTGGAAACGAAATGTTTTATCTAATTTCCTGACAAATAACTTTGGAATCCTAAAGTTCTAGTGAAGGTTTCTTTTTTGGTTTGGATGTTATGCTATAATGGTGCTCACAACGCAGGTATTATTCAGGATGCCAATTGTTTGTTGTGTGGTATTCATGAGGAAACTAATACTCATTTGTTTTTACATTGCAAAATAACTTTTGAGGTTTGGTCATACTTCATGAATAGTTTTGGAATCAGCTGGGTTTTGGAAAGTGATGTTAGAAGAACTTTGTGGGAATAAGGTAACAATAAGAGTAAGAAGAGACTTAAAAGTCTTTGGGGATAAAGAAATAACAGGCTTTATAAGAATGTGAGTAGAAGTATTAAACAGATTATCGTGGAAGTAAAAGTTTTGTTCGCAGGAGATCCAGACCGATTTTTTTTCTGATCCTTCAATAAAAAGATTCATTGTCATCATCAAAAATAGGAGGTAGAACCTTGATTATAGCTTCGCAGTGACAACCTTGATCGAATGTGTAGAATAGGTGGGAGGTTCAACCAATCCTGAAAGACCACTCTTTCGTCTAAGGGTGCATAACCTCCGCACCGAGAATTCGGAGATGGGCGGGACACTATGAGGTGAGTAGTTTATCTGGCTTTTCAATTGGATTAGACACAAGAATACTTTTTCAGGTTTCACTTTGTCCTCCCTTATTTATAATTGGGATTGAAAAGGTGGGGGTACAAAATGCACCACCAAGTTTTTTTAGGCAACCTGTATTCCGAGAGTTCAACTTAATGAATCCCAATCAAGGAATTATATGATAATCTTATATCTCCATTTCTCACAATTAGAATGTTTACAGAACTAAGTTTGTGAACCTAATTATGTGTGATAGTGCTTGGACGATCCCAAAGATCAATATCCAAGAATCAATCAAGTCTTATCCAACAAACAAGGATGGATATACCTACTTTGATTGATTAACTTACAACATGTGATATTTCAATTATAAAGATAAACAATATAATGCGAAAAAAAGAAATAACACAAACACCAGAAATTTTGTTAATGAGGAAACCGCAAATGCAGAAAAACCCTGGGACCTAGTCCATACTTGAACACCAAACTGTATTAAACCGATGCATACACTAGCCTACTATCAGAACTTCGGACTGGAATGTAGTTGAGACCGAATTAAACCTTCACAACAATTCAGTTACAGTCTCACTCCTTACGCCTCCTTAATCCCAGCAAGACTCCGGGCAATTGATTCCCTTAGCTGACATCCTTTATAGCCTAAGAGTTGCTTCAACTCAATTGAAGACTTTAAACCAATATTCCTCCTACAAATAAGCCTATTTGTGATTCCCGTTCTGATCAAGGTGAGGTAGGAAATCGACTGAAATAGAGAAGTCTAGCAATCCTCAAAATCCGGATTATGACTCCCGAAGAGTATCCTAGATTATTATTCACCTCACAAGTCGAAATTTGTTGAATCACAAAGTCCGAGACGAAGATACTTTGTGATTTCTATCTATCTTGTTTGAGTGAGAATCTCAACAATCAAAACAAGATCATGATAATCGAACCATCAAGATAAAGATAGTTGGATTTGGCTTCACGAATCCCTAGATGAAGTCTTTGTAGTCAGTAAACCTTAGAACGGTTTGAAAGACATGACGACTCTAGTTTACAACTAAGACACACAAGAGTAGTGTTAGATATTCAAAGATCCTAGTTGTTTGAAGTTCTCCTTTTATAGACTCTCAAGGTCAAGGTTGCTTTAGGTTTAAGCTAAGATAGCTTTGGAACCAAGCAATCAATAATCACCGTTAGATGAAAAACTTGACTTGAGATTAACATAACAGAATATACACTCTGGTTAGGATGAACCGTAACCAAACCGTGTATAATGACATGTTCATGAAGATTAGCCGAAACTAGCCAATTGAACAATAAGCTCAACCATTTTCATATAACACTTTAAGACTTTTCTTGAATCACACATATGATCCAAAATGTTTAGATAGTGGTTTTAGAGAGTAGTTCAAATGCCGATTATCTCATAGAAATAATTATGATGCATCTGAAAATATTGACATGGTTAGTACGTATACCTGGTACGTGTACTGTACCTGTTATTGAGTATTTCTGTCATGGTATGTGTACCGGGTATGGATATCCTTAAGACAAAAACGAGCTCAGGGTCTTACAGATCTTTTATGGTTTGCATATTGGGTATGCGTACATTTTAGGTTCTGAAACCAGCAGATCTTTTCCGTTTTGCATACTAGGTATGCGTACTTTTCCTAGTTCACATCGACAGACTTTTTATGGTCTGGATATAGGGTATGCATAGCACAAAATCGTTGCTGAATTATAGTTACGCTGGTTGATAGGTGTAGAATACACCGTATTTACTATCTAGTAGTTACGCTTTCTTTGCTATTTTTCTTGTGAATTATGTACTTTACGTGTGTTTTTGAGTTATTAGGTACTCTGGAGTCGCACGGAGGAAAAGAAGAAGAAAGTATCCAATTTGAGCAAAAAGGGGCGAAATTGTCATCTCACAGGCAAATGATATATGGAGCTGACCCAAGGTTAAGGGGCAACTCTATTAGGAGGAATATTAAACGACAACCAGCATTGGTTAGGGGGCTACTAGCTGTGTAGCCCTTATCAGAAGCTACCTAAGTGGGAATAACCAACCCTACTTCCATAACAAATCGAGAGAACAATTCTCTCAAACATTTTACATCTGAAAGAGTTATAGCCGTTCGAGGTATTAATGGCAGAAACTGGGAAAGAGAGATTGAGAAGAATTGTTGGAGTGAAATCGAATATGTGAGGGCTGCCATCGATTCACAACAAGGATGGCAAGATTAGAGCTGTAGAGGATTTACTGAGGAGAAATGATTCGATTGGAATTGTTTTAGGGTTTGTTTTGAACTGAAATTGACAAGGAATGGATGATTGCGGGGTTAGAGGCATTGGCTCGGATTCTTTGGGATTTTGGTCGAGTGATTGAAAGTTAGGAGAGACCGAATCAAGAGCGAGATCGAGAATGAAACCGAGATGGTGAGAAGAAGGAATCGATGATTTGATGCGGGTCTGAAATGGTTTCTTTTGATCGAAATCGAGAGAATGGGTCTCGGGTGATTGCAAGTCCGGTTGAGTTGCAGCCGAACGGAATTGGATCTCGATTTGAACTCGATTGAGTTCGATGTGTGTTGGTTGTTCGACCGAGTAACTAGGATGTGTGGCTGCTTTGGTGGTTCCATCGGTGAGGCGGCGATTTGAAGCACCAGATTGAAGTGAAGCTGGTGTGTAGCAGCTTGTGGTACTATTGCGGAGTTGCAAGTGGAAAGACATGGAGGCGGTGACACAATGAGAGTTCCCTGGTGCTGGTTGTATGCAACAGTGGGGGTATTGGAGCTGTAATGAAGCCACATATATGATGAAGGAAGTGGTGATTTGCAATGATGGGTATGACTCAGTGGAAGTCATGAATAGATGCAGGGGAAGTTGATGTTGGTTATTGATTCTGGCTGTTTCTGATGAGCAACAGATTGACTGAGTTGGAGCTGAGGAACAAATGGTGCTTGTGGATGAGGCTCTGGTGGTGGATTTGAAGAGCTGTTGGTTGCTGATAAAGAAGAATTAGAAGTTTCAGGTGGTATGAAGCTCAAACTAGGTGACTTTGAACTCAATGGTGTAATTCCAGGTGATGGCAATGGCTGCAGGTTGGAGCTGAGACAATGTTGAGGGGTTGCAGTGCAGAGTTGAGTAATGGCAAAGGAGAAGCTCAGGGCAAGTGGACTGAAGGGAATGCTGCTGAGTGGAATTTGGGTTGCAGTGTGAGAGAGTCTGTTCTGGTGCAGGTGCAAGCAGAGCTGTGTTTTGAGATGGTAGTGGCAATAGCTATGTCTGATGAGAAGTGCAGGCTGTGGTTTCTGATGCTGCAGTTATTGGCCAGAGAATGATGTTGTTTCAAAGTTACAGTGAGTTGATGCTGTTGAGTTATGGAGGCGTTACACTGAACTAGAATTACAGGGAGTTGTGAGCTGAGAAGATGCAGCTGCAGGTTAAAGAGGCAGCTGGAGTGGAACTCAGGGGAGCTTGCAGTTTAGGGGATGAGCTGAGATGCTGGTAATGGATTGTGGTACTAATGTGCAGCTGCAGAAGGTGATGTTTGAAGTTGTTGGTGCTGTGAAAATGGGTCTAACATGAGCTGGTGCAGGAAGCAGCTGGAGATGGCAACTGGATAATTAATTGAGATGAAGGCAGGTTGTGGCTGAGTTGCAGGTTGAATTGCTAGCCTGAGGTGCAATGGCTGGGTGGTCTTGAGTATGTGTGTGAGTTCAAACTACAAGGGAAGAGCGTTGGTGCTATGCATTGCAGGTGGACTGGCTGTGCTGCAGAAAATGGGAGTGATGTGATTGTTTGGTGGATTGCGTTAACAGGGAAGAATTGAGACTGAGCTGAGAGTGCAGGCAAGAATGGAACAGGTCTGTGTTGCTAGGTATGTTTGCAAAGCAATTGAGAAGAAGCTGGTGATGCAGTTGTGGAGTTGGAACTGAGCTGTTAATATAGTTCAGTGAAGGTGATTTGCAATGAAGTAAGTGGCAGCTGGGGATTGCTTCTGAGATTGGAGGGATTCTGGTGAAGCAATTGAGCTGAAGGTTACAAGGCAGGATAGATTGTGCAATGCAGGGCCATTATGGCTGGGTGCACAAGGATTGTGCATCTCAAATTGGCTAGTGCAAATGGCTCATGCCAAGTCTAGTCAGTCCAGTCAGACCTGATTCCATCTAATTCAACCCTGACTCGTCTGACAACTCACACTCTGACTCGGTGATTGACCGATTCCTGACCCGAGTTGACTCGCCCGAGTCAACCCGTTGACCGTTGACCGGGCGGACTTTTCCGGTCACCGGAGCCGATTTCCGACCACTTCTCCTGCCGATTTCCGGCCACAATACCAGCTTTCCGGCAACGACTTTTGGGACGTATTTTCTACACGGGTCTCTCTCTGTTATGGGCTTGGTGGATTTTTATCTATTGGACTTTGAAGACTAGACCTAATTTTGGAAGAAGGGAAAAGCTATAAAAAGAGGAATTCTACAACTTTTGGAAATGATCTCATATCTTATTCTTGGAACTTTGGGAGAGCCGTTTTTGGTGGCATAACTAGGGTTTGCTTTTGTTCATCTTCTTCTTTATTCCATTGATTTTTTTGGTGATGAACTCCATAGCTATGAGTAGCTAACTTCTATATTATTGGTTAAGGATGTCGTCTGATTTCTAAAACTTGTGTTTTGCTTTATGTATTAGTTTTCTCTCTTGATTAGCGTTCAATTCTCTACTGTTTTTATGATCACATGATTGAAGTATTGTGATAGGATTATGGTGTTTGATTAGTTAAGTGGCCAATTAATTGAACTTGCATCTTAGTCCATAGCTATTTTAGGGTTTTTCATCAAGCGATAACCTTGAATACGAGTAGCATGATATGTTTACGGTTTGTAGTGATACACTCTCGTAATCATATGTAGAGTTTGACCATTGTCCGAATTGTTTTGCGCAACGCATGACAATTGCATTGATTAGCCTATTTCTGAAACTTAATGCTCCTAGGAATTGAAATTGATTAGCGCAAGGCATTAGGTTATTCTTTAGGTAGAATTCACATACGCAGCCCTAATGTGTGTGTTGATGAACACGGAAATTAATAGATTATCTTGCTTTCTTGATTCTCTAGGCTTTTGATGACACAAGAGATTAAATCGTAATTCTAATCATATATGCAAGCACATGTCTAAGATTGAAGATGAATTCCTTGACCAATATCTCTCTTCATTGATTATTTTCTACAATCTACTTTTCTTTTAATTTACTCTTATTGCTTACTTAAAATTCAGAAATCCCCCCAATTGGTTACTTTAAGAAATTGATTACGAAATAACTACAATCGCCTCCCTGTGGATACGAACTCTTTCTTATCACATACTTTAGGAAAGTGAAATTATTTTTGACGATACGACAAATGATCAAATTTTGGCGCCGTTGTTGGAGGCACACACGGCTAGTTATTAAGTTTTTAGTTTCTTTTTACAATTTCTGCTTTCATCTTTGCTTTTAGTTCTTTGTCTTGTTTCTCACTTGTTTACGAGAATTGTTTTCAGGTGCCTAATCTCTGGCTTCTAAGGATTAGAATTATCCAAGGTGCGGGATAGCTACTCGAAAAGGCACAATACTCCAACCAAGGCGAAACACAACGGACGAGCACGAGTTGGAAGTGGGAGAAGAAATTTTCCAACAACAAGAAGAAGAGGCAATGGGTGATGCAAATCATTCACTCAAGGAGTTAGCTTCTCATAAGCTTGATACACAACAGGGGTGTATTCAAACAGACTCAACTTTTGAGATTAAGCCGGGGTTGCTTAGAGAATTACCAAAGTTCCATGGCATGGTGAATGAAGACCCAAACAAACATCTTATGGACTTCCACACCATTGTCATGGCTATGCTTCCACCGGATGTTAAGGCGGATGGTGCAATGTTGAAAGTGTTCCGTTTCTCTTTAATGGATAGTGCTAAGGATTGGTTATACTATTTACCGTCCGGAAGTGTCACAACATGGAATGGGCTGAAGAAACTCTTTTTGGAGAGATATTTTCCTGCATCCAAGGCTACTCAAATTCGCAAGGAGATTTGCGGGATGAAGCAAAACGTGGGAGAATCCTTATATGAATGTTGGGAACGATATAAGAGATTGGTTGGAAGCTGTCCTCACCACCAATTCAGTGACGCTATGATCATCCAATACTTCTACGAAGGACTCCAATCAAGTGATAGGAATCTTCTTGACGCTGCGGGTGGTGGTGCACTAGTTAATAATACGGTGGCACAAGCTAGAGAGTTGATTGAAAACATGGCAGCGAACTCACAACAATTCTTGAGTCGTGGTTCGGATGTGATTCTAAGAAGGGTGAGTGAGGTGAGTGAGGTTGAGGAACTTCGTCAACAAATGGGTAACATGAACGCAATGCTTCAACAAGTTGCAGCCGCGGTGATACCAAGTTCCTCTCAATCTTATGAAGACGAGCAAGCTAATGCGATCTTTCCAAATCAACAAAGACGGTATGATCCCTACTCCAACACTTACAATCCGGGATGGAGAGATCACCCCAACTTTAGCTATGCCAATAAGCAAGGAGCGGTTCAACAATCTAGTTTCAACAACCCGAGTGGATTTCAACCTCAACAACAACAATTCCAACCGAGACAACAATTTCAACAACAACAACAACCTCAAACTATGGGGTCTAATATGGAAGAGTTGCTGAAATCTTTTATGCAAAGAACGGAGAGTTCGGTTAAGGAGTTGCAAACTCAAGTTGGTTCTATGGCTATGGAGTTGAATCAATTGAAGGCAAAAAATGGTGGGAAACTCCCTTCTCAACCTATCAACCCAAAAGAGGGTGTTAATGCAATTACATTGAGAAGTGGTACACAACTTGTGCAACCCGAAGTTGCTGATTCGGGCACGGTGGAACCACCTAAGGAACCTGTTTTGGAGGAGAAAACCGAGGATTCTCCCCAAACTTCTGAGGTACCTATTCCTAACTCTAAAACTCCGGTTTCTACTTATGTTCCTCCTCTACCTTTCCCTCGCAGATTTGCAAGTTCTAAGAAGGCGGAACTAGAAAAGGAGATTTTAGACGTTCTAAAGAAGATCCATGTGAACATACCACTCATAGATGCTATCAAGCAAGTTCCAAAGTATGCAAAGGTGTTGAAGGACTTGTGTACCAATAAGCAAAGGCTCAAAGGTAATGAAGTGCTTAGTGTGGGGGAGAATGCTTCGGCAATCTTACAACACAAACTCCCACTTAAGTGCAAGGACCCGGGTAGTTTCGACATTCCCGTCACAATTGGTAACACAATATTTAATAAAGCTATGTTGGACCTAGGTGCTTCCGTTAATGTCATGCCTGCGTCTATGTATAATTCACTTGATCTTGGTCCTCTTAAAAAAGCTGGAATTGTGTTGCAATTAGCCGATCGTTCTAATGTCTACCCAATGGGTATTGTTGAGGATGTTCTTGTGCAGGTTAATCAACTTGTATTTCCAGCGGACTTTTGCGTGTTAGAGATGGATGAAGTTTCACCGGACTCGTCTCTTCCATTGCTACTTGGGCGTCCCTTCATGAAAACGGCGAAAACTATTATTGATGTTGACAAGGGAACGCTAACTATGGAGTTTGATGGAGAAATAATACGTTTCAACATTTTCGAGACGATGAGATATCCTAGCGATGTCCACTCTTGTTTCTCCATTGATATGATGGACACATTGGCGCAACAAATGTTTGAGTTGAATGGTGTTGATACTTTGGAAACCGTTCTCACTACTCCTATTGACAATGGTTATGCGTATAGTGATGAGATGAAAGAAACCATTGGTTCTCTTAACTCACTACCGGAAAAATAAGCAATTAAGAATGTTTCATATGCGTCTTTACCTTGCAATAATGAAAAACTTGTGCCATCTATTGTTAAACCTCCAAGTTTAGAATTGAAACCTCTTCCAAGTCACTTAAAGTACTTGTACTTGGGTGACAATGAAGATTTACCCGTGATTGTTTCTAACGAGCTTAATGAATTACAGGAGCAAAAACTTCTAAGGGTGCTAAGGAAGTACAAGACGGCCATAGGATGGACAATCGCCGATATCAAGGGTATTAGCCCTGCCGTTTGTATGCATAAGATCCGTGTGGAGGATGATTCAAAACCTACAAGGGAAGCGCAACGTCGTTTGAATCCTCCCATGATGGAAGTTGTGAAAAAGGAGATACTCAAGCTTTTGGACGTGGGTGTTATCTACCCCATATCCGATAGCAAGTGGGTAAGCCCGGTACAAGTGGTACCAAAGAAATCGGGTGTGACGGTGGTGGAGAATGATAAGAATGAACTTGTCCCAACTCGTGTGCAAACCGGTTGGAGGGTTTGTATTGATTATAGAAAATTGAATGCCACCACTAGAAAAGATCACTTTCCTTTACCTTTTATTGATCAAATGCTTGAACGTTTAGCTGGACACTCTTACTTTTGCTTTCTTGATGGCTATTCAGGTTATAATCAGATTGTGATAGCACCGGAGGACCAAGAGAAAACCACTTTCACTTGTCCTTTCTACTTTTTGCTTATAGAAGGATGCCTTTTGGCTTATGCAATGCTCCGGCTACCTTTCAAAGGTGTATGGTAAGTATCTTTTCGGAATATGTTGAAAACATAATCGAAGTGTTCATGGATGACTTTAGTGTCTTTGGTGATTCATTTGACCTTTGCTTCAATAACTTGTCTCTAATCCTTGAACGATGTGTTGAAACAAATCTTGTGCTAAATTGGGAGAAGTGCCATTTCATGGTAACTCATGGCATAGTTTTAGGCCATATAATATCTTCTAAAGGCTTGGAAGTCGATAAATCTAAGATAGACCTTATTCGTGCTCTAACCCCTCCCACTACGGTGAGGAGATACGCTCTTTTCTTGGTCATGCGGGTTTTTATCGTAGGTTCATCAAGGACTTTTCCAAGATAGCATCACCACTTTGTACCCTATTGCAAAAGATGTGGTTTTTAACTTTGATGAGAAGTGTGTGGAGGCATTCAATCGTTTGAAAGAACTTTTGATTTCAGCCCTATCATTAAACCACCGGATTGGAGCAAGCCTTTTGAGCTCATGTGTGATGCAAGTGACTATGCGGTTGGTGCGGTGCTTGGGCAGCGTGTGGGGAAGATACCTCATGCTATCTATTATGCTTCTAGAACGTTAAATGAGGCCCAACAAAACTACACAACCACTGAAAAAGAGTTATTAGCCATTGTTTTTGCTTTAGAAAAGTTTCGCTCTTATCTAATTGGTACAAAAGTTGTTGTCTTTTTCCGATCATGCGGCACTTAGATACTTGCTTACAAAGAAAGAGGCGAAACCGAGGCTCATACGATGGATATTACTCTTGCAAGAGTTTGATATTGAAATTAAAGACAAGAAAGGAATTGAGAACACCGTTGCGGATCATTTGAGACGACTTGCTGTGGACAAGGAGACTATCCCGTTGTGTGAGAGTTTCCCGGATGAGCAACTATTCTCAATTGCCTTTGGAGAACCATGGTACGCTGATATTGTTAATTACTTAGTGTCTAAACAAATCCCAAAGAACTTGTCTCGTGCTGAGAGGGACAAACTTAAGAAGTTAGGAAACCAATACATATGGGATGATCCATATTTATGGAAGCATTGTAGTGACCAAGTAATACGTAGGTGTGTTCCCGAAATTGAATTTAATTCTATCTTGTCTTTTTGCCACTCATATGCTTGTGGAGGACACTTTGGGAGTAAGAGAACCGCTCTCAAGGTATTAGAATGTGGTTTCTTTTGGCCAACTTTGTTTAAGGATGCACATGCATTTTGTATCACATGTGATAGGTGCCAAAGAACCGGCAATCTAGGTGCTCGAAATCAAATGCCGCAAACTATTATTCAATTTGTGAAGGTTTTTGATGTATGGGGAATTGATTTTATGGGCCCTTTTGTCAATTCTAATGGGAATTTTTATATTTTGCTTGCTTGTGGATTATGTCTCGAAATGGGTGGAAGCTAAGACCACCCCAACTAATGATTCTAAAGTTGTTTTGATTTTGTGCAAGCTAATATATTTGCAAGGTTTGGAATTCCAAGGGCTATAATTAGCGATGGAGGTTCACACTTCAAAAACAGGTTCTTGCAAAGCTTGTTAAAGAAGTACAATGTGTCGCATAGGATTGCAACTCCCTACCATCCGCAAACAAATGGACAAGCCGAAGTTTCCAACCGAGAGGTGAAATCCATTCTTGAAAAGACGGTGAATCCTACAAGGAAGGATTGGAGCATGCGACTCAACGATGCTTTGTGGGCGTATAGAACCGCATATAAAACACCTATTGGGATGTCTCCTTTTAGGCTTGTGTATGGTAAACCTTGTCACTTACCCGTGGAAATTGAGCATAAGGCGTTTTGGGCTATTAAGTAATGCAACATGGAGTTAGATGGTGCTGGAAAGCAAAGGAAGTTACAACTTCAAGAGTTAGAGGAGATTCGCAATGATGCATTTGAAAGCTCACGGATTTACAAGGAAAAGACGAAAGCTTTTCATGATAATATGATTTCTAATAAACAATTTTGCATTGGGCAGAAAGTGCTTTTGTTTAATTCTCGTTTGCAATTATTTC
Source organism: Papaver armeniacum (assembly GCA_023531295.1). Classification (NCBI taxonomy): domain Eukaryota; kingdom Viridiplantae; phylum Streptophyta; class Magnoliopsida; order Ranunculales; family Papaveraceae; genus Papaver; species Papaver armeniacum. The sequence goes on along the minus strand of JAJJWW010008294.1, from coordinate 41,637 downwards.
CGGGTAAATTAAGGTCACGATGGATCGGACCTTTTATTGTGACTAATGTGTTTTCTCATGGTGCGGTGGAAATTCGTAGTTTAGCTACGAGGTAATGAACTTAAAGTGAATGGGCACCGGTTGAAACCATATTATGAGAACTTCTCTTCGGATGTTGTGGAAGGAGTTAATCTTGTGGAAGTACTCCCTCTGGAGGAGTCATAGAAAGCAAGGAGATAGTCGGGCTGACGACTTTAAACCAAGCGCTAATTGGGAGGCAACCCAAAGGATGAGTATTTCTTGTCTTGTATTTATTTCTTTTCTTGTTTTTCGTTTTTCTTGTTTTGTTTTTACTTTGGTTTTGCTGATTTTCCGTTAGGATTTCCCACCTTGACTTTCTTTGGATGATTCAATTACATTGAGGACAATGTAAAGTTTAAGTGTGGGGGAGTGGTTTATGTTGTAAATTTTTGCAATTTTTGCAATTTTTTTTTTTTTTTTGTGAACTAGTGAATAAGAAAACTCCAACTTATGGTTAGTTTAGAGTCACATAGTATACATGTCGCTAAGATTACATCGAGAATCTCACAATAGTGACTGAACTTAGAGATGACAGAGAACATGATCGGGTTTCTTAATTGTATGAGAGTTAAAGTTGGATTTAACCATGCCGGTGGCAAATAAGGTGCAGGATCAATTCGGTATTAGAACAACGTGATCCCCTATAGTGGAGACTACCCATGTTACATAATGTGAGGCACCAACCTTCAATTCTTTGTACTGTCTAAATTTGTGCTTTTAGAGTGTGTGTCACCGTACGTAAATTCCGGGCAGAATGGTGAGCTGTCCAATTTCCCACCATAGAAGCACTATTTTGATCTCTTGAGTGCTATTTTTATCAACCATGTTGGTGACATCGAATTGCTAACTTACATACCACTTGTGATCTTGTTCGCAGTTAGCACCATCCACCTTATCTCTCTACACCAACAGGTCCATAGAAACACCATCATCATCAACAAGAGGAGCATCACAAATTCGAAGGAAAGTTGAACACGTTCGAGGTTTACAAGCAACGATGAAAATGAGCAGATTTGATTCAAGTAAAGCAACAAAACAGGGGCAGAATTTTTATAAGTTGAAGACTATAATACAAGAGCGGAAATTATCAAGGATGAGAATTCGAGAAGTCTATGATATCAAGACATATAAGTTGTGAAGATTCAAGCGGTAAAGTACTTACACCATGGCATTGTACTTACATCTTTATTTTATTTTATTTGTATTTTACTTTCTCTTGTCTCAAATTAAAAAAAATATATATATATAGAGAAAAAATAGAAAAAAAAAAAAAAAAAAAAAAAAAATAAAAAAAAAAAAAAAAAAAAAAGAAAAAAAAAAAAAAAAAAAAGAGACAAGAGAAAATTTTTAGGTTTGTTAATAGTTTTTATTTTGTTTTATTTTTATTTTGTATTTGTTTTATTTTTTATACAAAAAAAAAAAAAACGAAAATTGAAAATATAGAAAAAAAAAAAGAAAAAAAAGAAAAAAAATTTGGGATTGTATAGTTTGTTTTTATTTTTTGTATTCTTTCAATAAAGCCTATGGAAAGAAGGAATATCTATAATGACGTTTCCAAATGACAAGGAATTTGAGGAAAGAATCATATTGTCAAGATTCTACGAAGTTCGAGAGTTATCATCAAGAGTTGAAGACCGAAGACGAAGATGAAGACACCGATAGAAGACCGAAGACGTTTCTATGGATGCTGTGAGAGTGGTGCTAGTTGCACGCCGAACGGATTCACTGTAAGTAAGCATATTTCCACCTTCGTTAAATGGTTGATTTCCTTTCGAAGAGATCGTCAGAAAAATGGGTTTTCAAAAAAAAAAAAAATATATAAAAGATGTGGGTTTTCAAAACATTCGGGGGGTTTTACCTTCCTACCATTCAACGTGTCTCAGGATTCTCTCTTCATTCCAACCTGGACACATGTGTGACCCATAAAGAGCTGTTTATCATTGAGAGCAATTCATAAAACCCTTTCTTGTGAGGCAGAGTCGAGACTTTTGATCACTCCGAACCCGAATTTTAGTCGAGAAGGGATAGTTATCTCTCTCTCAACTTTTAAGAATGAGATTGTGTTCATTTATGTGTCTAACTTCTTATGATTAGTGTGCAGAATCTCTATGTCTTCTTAACGCGTTGGATACTATCATTACGGAGAACTAGTAAGTTGGAAATAGGTTTTGTGGGTATATCTCTAGTAAACCCTCACGAGACTATAACTCGTCCACTAGGGACACCTAGGGGTTTAAAGGCTTGTTATTTATGCTAAAAGTGACCGTAGCCTCGACGACACGGAGTTGTTGTATTTTATTGTTTTGTTTGATTTGCTCGAGGACTAGCAAAGTCTAAGTGTGGGGGAATCGATAGGTGTAGAATACACCGTATTTACTATCTAGTAGTTACGCTTTCTTTGCTATTTTTCTTGTGAATTATGTACTTTACGTGTGTTTTTGAGTTATTAGGTACTCTGGAGTCGCACGGAGGAAAAGAAGAAGAAAGTATCCAATTTGAGCAAAAAGGGGCGAAATTGTCATCTCACAGGCAAATGATATATGGAGCTGACCCAAGGTTAAGGGGCAACTCTATTAGGAGGAATATTAAACGACAACCAGCATTGGTTAGGGGGCTGCTAGCTGTGTAGCCCTTATCAGAAGCTACCTAAGTGGGAATAACCAACCCTACTTCCATAACAAATCGAGAGAACAATTCTCTCAAACATTTTACATCTGAAAGAGTTATAGCCGTTCGAGGTATTAATGGCAGAAACTGGGAAAGAGAGATTGAGAAGAATTGTTGGAGTGAAATCGAATATGTGAGGGCTGCCATCGATTCACAACAAGGATGGCAAGATTAGAGTCAGTAGAGGATTTGCGAGGAGAAATGATTCGATTGGAATTGTTTTAGGGTTTGTTTTGAACCTGAAATTGACAAGGAATGGATGATTGCAGGGGTTAGAGGCATTGGCTCAGATTGCTGGGATTTTGGTCAAGTGATTGAAAGTTAGGAGAGACCGAATCAAGAGCCAGAGATCGAGAATGAAACTGAGATGGTGAGAAGAAGGAATCAGTAGATTTGATGCGGGTTTGAAACAGGTTTCTTTTGATCGAAATCGAGAGAATGGGTCTCGGGTGATTGCAAGTCCGGTTGAGTTGCGGCCCGGGAACGGAATTGGATCTCGATTTGAACTCGAGATTGAGTTCGATGTGTGTTGGTTGTTCGACCGAGTAACTAGGATGTGTGGCTGCTGGTGGTTACCACGGTGAGGCGGCGGTTTGAAGCACCAGTTGAAGTGAAGCTGGTGTGTAGCGGCTTGTGGTACTATTGCAGGTTGCAAGTGGAAAGACATGGAGGCGGTGACCTGAATGAGAGTTCCCTGGTGCTGGTTGTATGCAACAGTGGGGGTATTGGAGCTGTAATGAAGCCACATATATGATGAAGGAAGTGGTGATTTGCAATGATGGGTATGACTCAGTGGAAGTCATGAATAGATGCAGGGGAAGTTGATGTTGGTTATTGATTCTGGCTGTTTCTGATGAGCAACAGATTGACTGAGTTGAGCTGAGGAACAAATGGTGCTTGTGGATGAGGCTCGGTGGTGGATTTGAAGAGTCATGTTGGTTCTTTGATAAAGAAGAATTAGAAGTTTCAGGTGGTATGAAGCTCAAACTAGGTGACTTTGAACTCAATGGTGTAATTCCAGGTGATGGCAATGGCTGCAGGTTGGAGCTGAGACAATGTTGAGGGGTTGCAGTGCAGAGTTGAGTAATGGCAAAGGAGAAGCTCAGGGCAAGTGGACTGAAGGGAATGCTGCTGAGTGGAATTTGGGTTGCAGTGTGAGAGAGTCTATTCTGGTGCACGTGCAAGCAGAGCTGTGTTTTGAGATGGTAGTGGAAATAGCTATGTCTGATGTGAAGTGCGGTGTGGTTTTACGATCTTTGCGGTTATTGGCCGAGAGAATGATCTTTGTTTCGAGTTACAAATGAGTTGATCTTTGTTGAGTTATGGAGGCATTACACTGAACTGGAATTACAGGGAGTTGTGAGCTGAGAAGATGCAGCTGCAGGTTAAAGAGGCAGCTGGAGTGGAACTCAGGGGAGCTTGCAGTTTAGGGGATGAGCTGAGATGCTGGTAATGGATTGTGGTACTAATGTGCAGCTGCAGAAGGTGATGTTTGAAGTTGTTGGTGCTGTGAAAATGGGTCTAATATGAGCTGGTGCAAGAAGCAGCTGGAGATGGAAACTGGATAATTAATTGAGATGAAGGCAGGTTGTGGCTGAGTTGCAGGTTGAATTGCTAGCCTGAGGTGCAATGGCTGGGTGGTCTTGAGTCTGTGTGTGAGTTCAAACTACAAGGGAAGAGCGTTGGTGCTATGCATTGCAGGTGGACTGGCTGTGCTGCAGAAAATGGGAGTGATGTGATTGTTTGGTGGATTGCTTTAACAGGGAAGAATTGAGACCGGCGAGAGTGCGAGGCAAGAATGGAACAGGTCTGTGTTGCTAGGTATGTTTGCAAAGCAATTGAGAAGAAGCTGGTGATGCAGTTGTGGAGTTGGAACTGAGCTGTTAATATAGTTCAGTGAAGGTGATTTGCAATGAGGTAAGTGGCAGCTGGGGATTGCTTATGAGATTGGAGGGATTCTGGTGAAGCAATTGAGCTGAAGGTTACAAGGCAGGATAGATGGTGCAATGCAGGGCCATTATGGCTGGGTGCACAAGGATTGTGCATCTCAAATTGGCTAGTGCAAATGGCTCATGCCAAGTCTAGTCAATCCCGATCGGACTGATTCCATCTGATTCAACCCTGACTCGTCTGACAACTCACACTCTGACTCGGTGATTGACCGAGTCCTGACCCGAGTTGACTCGCCCGAGTCAATACGTTGACCGGTGACCGGGCGGACTTTGCCGGTCACCGGAGCCGATTTCCGACCACTTCTCCGGCCGATTTCCGGCCACAATACCACTTTCCGGCGACGACTTTTGGGACGTATTTTCTACACGGGTCTCTCTCTCTTATGGGCTTGGTGGATTTTTATCTATTGGACTTTGAAGACTAGACCTAATTTTGGAAGAAGGGAAAAGCTATAAAAAGAGGAATTCTACAACTTTTGGAAATGATCTCATATCTTATTCTTGGAACTTTGGGAGAGCCGTTTTTGGTGGCATAACTAGGGTTTGCTTTTGTTCATCTTCTTCTTTATTCCATTGATTTTTTTGGTGATGAACTCCATAGTTATGAGTAGCTAACTTCTATATTATTGGTTAAGGATGTAGTCCGATTTCTAAAACTTGTGTTTTGCTTTATGTATTAGTTTTCTCTCTTGATTATCGTTCAATTCTCTACTGTTTTTATGATCACATGATTGAAGTATTGTGATAGGATTATGGTGTTTGATTAGTTAAGTGGCCAATTAATTGAACTTGCATCTTAGTCCATAGCTATTTTAGGGTTTTTCATCAAGCGATAACCTTGAATACGAGTAGCATGATATGTTTACGGTTTGTAGTGATACACTCTCGTAATCATATGTAGAGTTTGACCATTGTCCGAATTGTTTTGCGCAACGCATGACAATTGCATTCATTAGCCTATTTCTGAAACTTAATGCTCCTAGGAATTGAACTTGATTAGCGCAAGGCATTAGGTTATTCTTTAGGTAGAATTCACATACGCAGCCCTAATGTGTGTGTTGATGAACACGGGAAATTAATAGATTATCTTGCTTTCTTGATTCTCTAGGCTTTTGATAACACAAGAGATTAAATCGTAATTCTAATCATATATGCAAGCACATGTCTAAGATTGAAGATGAATTCCTTGACCAATATCTCTCTTCATTGATTATTTTCTACAATCTACTTTGCTTTTAATTTACTCTTATTGCTTACTTAAAATTCAGAAATCCCCCCAATTGGTTACTTTAAGAAATTGATTACGAAATAACTACAATCGCCTCCCTGTGGATACGAACTCTTTCTTATCACATACTTTAGGAAAGTGAAATTATTTTTGACACATACGACAGCGATCACTGGTACGTGTACTGGGTACATGTACTGCGGCTCTGGACTTGTAACATTTCTCCCAGTATGTGAACCTGTATGCATACTGTCCTGTATCCAGATTAACAGTAGTTCTATATCACTCTAATAATCAATTCGAAACATTCCTGAATAACATCAATGACACATATCACTGTTCCAGACTATTTTCAAATGATTAAATCTTGAATCATAATTAAGTTACAAACAATAAATTGTTCCAAACCAAATTCATCGAGTATCAACAAATGTTCTTAAGCTTAGTCATATTTCGAGAACAATATTAAAGATAGACTTGACTTGACATTTCTACTATGCATATATTGTCTAATTTAGGCATGCGACAATGTCTCATAGATACAAAGGTGAAAATTTGAGAAATAGGTGGTTCAGTCTTCACTTACCTTTTGATATTTAAGTTCTCCAATGCTCTTGTTGATCTTCGCCTTCAAACGGTATAAAGCAGTGATATCCGATTCTCAACCACACACTAATCTGAAACTAACTAAATGTAGACGAGAAATCAAGATATAGTTTTGACAACTAGATTTGACAACAAGCTTGAGATACCAACACTTGTGAGTTCGACCGAGCAATGCTCTAACAGGGATGCTGTAACTTACACATCCATGTAACTTTTCTGGTTCCTTTTTCATTTCTTTAGTGATTCAGAACCATTTTTAATTAAATTTGCTCTTTGTCGTCATTTTTTTATTATTATTATAGGGCTGACGCCCCAGCTACGATATGGTCGGGCCACGTATCATAAAGTAGAAAATAAAGTCCAAAGGACCAAAACAGTTTTATTACACAATTATTTAACTATTTTTTTTGTTAACTTCCTATTTTTTCTCAAAAAATGGATTTTTTTTTGCGGTGATTTAAAGGGCCATGTTTATAGTTTTTATACTGTCAAAACAAGAAAATGGGCCACATACATTGGCCCGACCACATCGTAACCGAGGCTTTGGGCTGAGCACTTGACTCATCCATAAATGGATTGGACACGGATGCCTTCTTCACTGGAAGTTGGTAGGTGCTGTAAGATCCATTAGACACCCACACTCTTTAAGGTTCAATGCTAAATTTGAATTTTGTTGTTACTGTGTTGGAAATCAGATAATGGATTGGACGGAAATGATAATTTTGATATCTATACTGGGTGGATTAATTGTGGTTGGGATGACGTCATCCATCCGATCCCATCCGGTCACTCTCATTTGAAAATTAAGTTTATGGACTTCGATCTTCTAGAAAACCTGGCTAAATTGGGCCTATCCCAACTAATTTGGGCCTACGACTACAGGATAAAAAAGATTATTAAGAGATGAAACTATCAATTTATCATTTATCAAATACTAATACTACAAATGTGTCCCCATTAAATCCTAGTAATAACACTAAAAACTAAAATCAAAATCAAAATTAAAATAAAAATCATAAAACTAAAAACTTAAATCAAAATCAAAATAAAATTCATTTTCATCTCCATCTCCAACCGATTATTCTTCTCTTCTTCTCCCATAATACGAACCATCTTCGATTGTCACAGAAGCAAATGAAATGGCACGAATCAAGTAATTTTTTTAGCAATCCAATCCCATAAATTAGGTTTTAGCAATATGAAATCACTCAAAATTCGATTTTTTTTGAAATCAAAGTGTTCTGGGTTTATTAGAATCGGTTTATGTCAATGTACTTATGAACCGATTTTATTTAGATACGGATTTTGTTCATGCCCACAAAAACCGATTATACTGAATGTGTATTCTGGTTGGAAATATTGACCAAAATCGTTCTATTTTAATATCCACATAGCCCGTTTCTGGTATGGAAGAGAACCGTTTTTTTCTGTATGTGTTTTTGGTTGGAATCAGATTATATGTATGTCCACATAACCCGATTGTACAACCTTTGGTTTCTTAACCGCTATGCCCATAATCGGATTATTTAAGGGTCCACATAAATCGATTGTTATCGATGTTCTCCAAAATCGGTAGATATGGTACACCTACATAAACCGATTCCAGGGTTGATGTGATGAACATCAACCACAATCGGTTTATGTTGATGCACACATCAACCGTTTCATTAACCATTTTTGAATTTTTGCACAAATCTTGAAATTTTTATCTTTATGTTATAGAGCATGAAATTTGGAATTGAACGCAAAAGAATGAGGTTATTCCAACATCGGACGAAGAAGTTATAAGCAAAACAGTTTCATGGAATGCCTAGATTTACAATCGGTTTATGAGGGCATTAACAAAAAACGATTCTGGCTGAAAAAAATCACAGAAAAAACTCATGAAATTACAATCGTTCTATGTTCTAAGTATTATAAACCGATTCTTACAATCGGTTTATGTGAGCATGAACATAAACCGATTCTGGACGAGTTTTTCCAAAAAAAAAATTGTAAAAAATAAAAAAAATAAATCACGTTTTGATGAAGAATCAAGATTAGTTATTTTTAATTTAATTTGATTAAACATCAATTAATCACCCGATTAACACTAATTAATCAATGGGTAAATTAGCCATTTTTTAAAATAATTGGATAAGGGGTACTTTTTTATACTTTTAAATGATCTTTTTTGTCTTGTAGTCGTAGGCCCAAATTAATTGGGATAAGCCCCAATTTAGCCATGCTAGAAAAGATTTATGAATCGATTCAATAGCCGAGGCAGAAAATCTCTTACGAGGAGGCAAATATTTTTTTAGGATATAATCAAAAAAAATAAGGAAAAAAAAACATAGAGTAGCTAATTTTAAAACGAATTAGGCGAAAAATGGACTTGGAAATAGTAGACAACTGCCTATTCTTACCATGGGTTGGCTCGCCCCTGAATCAATTATTTTTATTAGTCTAGTAGTTGAATAATTAAGTGAATGTGAATAGAAGATTCCTAGTTATGTTCTCAAACATCCTCATTACAACATCCTACAATTAATTATAGGAAGTAAAATCCTAGTAAAAGAAAAACATGTTGAAACCATGACATTACATAAGAAACAAAGAAACAGAGTAATGCTACACATACCGTGAGATAATCCTGTGGATTCTCCCGGTAGAGAGAAACTTTAAGGGGCCCACATAGAGATTTGCAGGGAGTTGTTAAGGGTGGGGTCCACCCCTTTTTTACATTCACTTGTTATCCACCACGCGATTATCTCCCGGTACACCAAGCATTATTGAAGAAATACCTCTAACACTTTAATATTGTGCACTTGTCCAGTAAATATGTTCATATCCAAAGTTTCATAATGTCATTACCTTGAAAAAGTTTGATAGATGAAAACTCCAAAGTTGATGGTGGCCATAAATATTGTGGGCCTAGGTAAGGGCCCACAAAAGTGTCCAACACAATGGAACCAAATGTAGGTAAGAGTTTATTTTCATTGCAAAGAGTTTGGTTTTGTATTGAATTTTCCAAGTACTAATTGATATATGTGAACAAGTGGTTGTCATTCATCGAAATGACTATTAACCCTTAACGGGGAGCAAATGGGTCTACCAGCATCAATATCATCAGTGTACCCTTTGACCTACACATACTAAATGATGTTTTCTAGTTTGGTGCTCTTTTTCTTTACAGTATGAATTGGACACCCATGGGTCCGTTTTGAAGAAACCCATTATCAGTCAACTTTAAGATAATGATGTATTCCATGAAGAATGGGTTAAGAGAAAAGCTATACTGGTAATCAAGAAGATAATCCAATACCATTAATGAAAGAGTTAAGCAAAGCCAGCTGGCTAGGTTAATTTGGTTCAATGATGGCAATGCGCAATTAGGATATATAAACAAGATTAGAAAATTACGCTTAATCGTTATCGACTTCATTAATGAAAGTGATTTTGATTTGTGCGGGTATGGTTATCGATCGCTTAGCTTAAAGGGTTCGTACTAATCCAATTAGATTATAAGTATTAATTTTGTCATGGAGATATACATGTATGTTTGCTTTCATTTTACATACAATGACCACCTGATAAATAATAGAAGAGTAAAATTTACTCAAAGTATAATGCAATTTATATTTTCACCATTATATTTTGCTCTTTGGTACACATGCATTGAACACTAATAAAAACAACTATATCATTGCAGTATACATATAGAGGGAGGATCCGTGGACACTCTTAGATGAACACTATCATAAATGATTTGCTTCATTTTCTCTGGAAAACTCAAACGGCAAATTATTTGAATCTAATATTCCGATGATACATTCCTTTTATAAAACTTAAACATTCCTACCAAAAATGAGCACAATTCGAGACAAGTAAAACCACCATCTACCCTTTTGAATATCAGCCGTTAAAATTTAACGGTTGAAATCAAGATCGGTAGATGGTGAGCTTTGCTACCTCGAATTGTGCTCATTTTGGGTAGGAATGTAGAGTCCTATAAGAGGAACTTATCGTCGAAATATTAGAATTAAATTCATTGTCGTTTGGGTTTTGCGGAGAAAATGGCGCAAATCATGTATCATAGTGTCCATCTAAGAGTGTCAATGGATCCTTCCTCGTATGGTATAATATCTAACTTAACTCAAAACATAAAAATGTGCAAACACGATTACTAATCCTATAAGTGGATCCTTAGGTTGACATCCGAGAGCCTGTCAAACAACTACTGGGGTTTAAGCTAAGTCCTTTGGGCTAGATTTGGATGCTAGATTAGACAAAAAACGTTGCAGATTAGAAAAAAGTCTTGTCTATTTTTTAACACTAATTCTCTCCCTAGATATATCTCGCATGTGAACTAGTAGCCAGAAAGTTTCGCTGAATGGTTCAGCGCAGAGAAAATCAAGTTTTCGCTGTTTGGTTCAACTTAGATTGATTTATTTTTTTGATCCGGCGGTTGAGATGGTTGCGTTGTTCCATTCAACACGGCCACGGGGAATAGTTCAGCGCATCTAGATACTAGATTAGAATTGCCATAAAACTGAGAAGGTTATTCTAGCTTCAAATCTAGATGCTAGATTAGAAGACCATAGGACTTTGCCTCACTTTCATCATATTATACCTTTAAGAGCACTTAAGATTATCAAGTAGTTTAGCAGCCAACATAAGTGATTAACATTAATCATCAAAAGCAAATAACATTAAAACACATCAATGATATGACTGACAACAAATTAAATGGACCAGCAAGCTAGCTCCATTGTTTTCTTTGAACCTAATAATCTTTTAAGAAAGCAAAGATCGAAGAACAAATTAAAAATAAGAATTTGAATACAAAGATTAGGTTTTGGAATTAGAACATTAATAGTATATCATTGAGGAAGAAAGTCATGAAGACTTTCGAAACCCACAGCTGATGTCCCTTGATCAATAATTCAAGTTCATTCTTATCTGCAGAACACTTTTATAATATCAGTAGACTCTCGTGACCAAGTAGAAACTTGCTTTTGAATTTCTCATGGCCCTCCCTCCTCAATGTTAATTTCTCTTTTCACTTTGCTTTTTATCAGTCTTGTTACGGTTTCTTCCTGTTTGTATACGGGGTGTCGGCACATATATGACTCCGAATCCATTAGTTCCTAACTTAGCGAGTCCTCCAAGGTGTTTGAATGTCGAGGTCTTTTTTTTTTTTTTTTTGAAGCATGAAATTTATTAAATTATTAAATTATTGAATGTCGAGGTCCCTGTAATATATATATATAGTAATTATAAAGTTATTGGAATATCAGTGACTTGAGCTCGAAAATTGTCAGTATGTACCAATAATAATAAAAAAACCTTCGAAACAACCTTCCAAGGTGTTTGGATATGCACATGAAACATAGTTTTATTTGATTTATTTAATAAAGCTAAAAAGAAATAAAAGATACTCCCTCTGTCCGTCTTTATCTGTCCTAATTTCTACTTTGAAATGTCCATTTTTATCTGTCCGCTCTGTTTATAGACATACTTTTCCCTTAAACTATCAAATATACCCTTTATTTTTATAATCATAAAATTATTTTTAATATCCAAATCTTAAATAATATCACCATATTTATGGAAAAAAACTTACTCAATATCTTTGTATTAATTGTCATTCTTTTTTTTAAATAAAAACATTTATGAATAGTTTTAAAATTCCTAATAAACTTCTACTTATTTTAACACTAATAATTTAGTTTTGGTAATAATATAATATTAAATATGCTAGTCAAGGGCTAGTCATGACAGTTTATAGGATTTCCTTAATATCTTGACTTAGTCAAAGCGGACCATTAATTTAGGACGGAGGGAGTATATAGGAGACTTGGGAATAAAAAAAGAAAAAAAACAACCTCCTCCGGGGTGTTTGGAGACTCATGAGAAACAATTCTTCGATTTAATTAAGCCAAAAAATCAAAAATTAGGTTAGAAACCAAAGCTTAAAAGAAGAAAATTGGTGAAGTAATTTTTCTTTTACAAGAGACACGATTGCACATCAGGCGTGTAGCCATAGTCATTTTCCATACATCCAATATGGATATAGACTATAGAGGTACCGGCGGTGTGTGTCCATATGAAAAGAATCTTGAAAGTTACTTTCACTGTACTATCAACAATCATTTATTACTTCTTTTTATGTAAAAAGGAAAGGATCAATCTTACCAAGATCTTGATTATTCCCGTCTTTTACACAAATTTAATCGAGAGATGACATTTAATTCCCGTCTTTTAGGTACACTGACTAGATAAATTAGCAACACTCACATGACAAAGAGATGACATGACATGACATTCAATTGGCGGTCCACAAGTAAAATAATTTGTTACTCGTTATGAGACATAGTAAAAAAAGATAGGAACAACATTGTGGCAGCGAAAATTATAAGTACACCATTTATATGCCCTCCTTCTTTGTTTCATTATGTACCCTAGCAAGGTAAGGCCAAGTATTATGGGAGGGGTAATCCCGGAAGTGCTACACTTCCCCCATTGATTTCCCCCATGAGGTGTCAAATTTCACCTCTTGATCTCTTAGATTGGAGTTAACAGGGCCCTTTTGTGTGGTATTAGGCCACTATCCCCATGACCTCTCATGGTGGAAGATTTTGGTGGACTTGAGTGGGGATAGCTATCATTTTTGGGGTAATCCCTTCCCAAACCCCTAAATGTGGGGAAGGGAGATGAAGGCAACCTCATTATGGTGTACATTTATCCCTTCCCTACATTCCATGAGTTTTCGTGTAAATAGTACCATACGATACTCGGTTAACATATTTTTTTTTTTTTTTTTTTTTTTTGTTGTTGGAGTATTTGTATAGGTAAAAAAAGATAATTTCAAGTAAAAAAAGGAGATATAATAGGTAAAAAAGAGTTTTAGTAAAAAAAAAAGTGTGAAAAAGGAAAGTTTTAGGGTAAAACTTGGAAAACCATAAATGGATACTTAGTTTCGGTGTAAAAAGTCCAGATACTAAGTATCCGTTTTAATTGCAAAATGGAAACTGAGTATCCGTAAAGCATAATTTTACAGCCATTTCCCTTCCCTACTACCTGGATCAGATCTGATCCACTTTGAAATGTAGGGAAGGGATATCCCTTCTAAGTAGGGATATGGGAGACCATAAGACTTGGTTTTTTAGATTTTTCCCTACTAATAGGGGATAGGGAAGGGATAACCCCTCCCATAATGCTTGGCCTAAAATCTTTGGGATTTATGATAGGTCCTAGACTGAAAGTCATGAACCAGTAAATTTGCAACACATAAACGACGTAATATTTTGGTATAGAAAAAAGATGTGGATGTAGTATTTTATTTTCGGTTAAGTTCTTAGTGATACATTTTACAAGAGATTAGTTCTTTGGATCAACGTGGAACTAAAAAAAAAAAACATAGAAAAAACATGCACACTTGAAGAAACAAGAATACAATGGTTCAACAATGTGCTTACCTCCACAAACACCTATCCGCAACTCTTGTTAATAGAACTTCTTAAAGAGACTTGAACACTCAACGATTGTGAATCAATGACAAAATTATAATCACCAAGGTGTTGTTTATGATTCTCAAATAACTCTCTAGGAACAAAACATTGTATTCCCTAAACTCTCTCTTGAGAATGATTGTAAGAACTCTCTCCGTATGAATTTTTCTATGGCTTCCACACCTATTTATATACGTCACAAACTTGGGTTCCAAGTATATGAATTCTAGGAAACTGAACATAGCCAAAATCAGGAAACCCATAACTTAGCTAAATAAGAAAACTCCTAGAAGATTATATATTATTCTTGAATCTTCTTAAAACATCGACAATATCTAACAAATCTCCATATTGCAATTGTTTTCACTAAACTTGGTTGATTTTTAAACAAGGTAATCACATACTCAAACACCGATGGGTGCCTCAACAACGAGCAATTTTGATCAAGCTGAGATACCTCTCAAACTTGACCTTCGTCAACATATCTTGTGGATTATCATCAGTATCAACCTTTAATAGAAGAGTTACTCCACTATCAACCACTTCTATAATTTTATGGTAAAGAACATCAATATACTTGGTGTATGCATGAAAAACTTGGTTATTTGCTAGATGAATAGTTCTCTAAGTATCAAATTAAGTTCACAACAACACTTCTTTATGTATTCTCTAAGTCTCCAACTAAACCATGAAGCCAAAATGCTTCCTTAAGAGACTTTGTTACGTAAATATACTCTTCCTTCGTAGTAGCCAAAGATGCAAATGATTGTAACATAGACCTCCAACTAATAGGTCCTCACTTAACGTAAAATAATAACCCAAGTAGAATGACACTTATCTCATTCACCAGCATAATATGAATCAATAAATCGACAGACCTTCAAACTCTGCTCCTTTTCATCACTAAGCCAACATCCAAGGTCCCTTGAAGCTACCTCAAAAGTCTCTTTATCGTGTACAATTGTGCTCTCTCGGGATTAGTCATATAACGACTAACTGAACCAACTGCTTGTTCAAGATCTCGACAAGTAAAAACCATAACATACATTTAAGAACTTACAGCATTAGCATAGGGAATCTTTGACATAAACTCTTTTTCCTCAGTTGTGGTAGGACACAACTGACTAGATAACCTAACTGTAGGCGGTAATGGGACACGAATAACTTTGGATATATGCATTCCAAAGCGATGAACAATCTTATCAAGATAGGATTTTTGAGTAAGACAGATAACCTTCCATTTGATTTATCTCGGCTAATCTCCATTCCTAATATCTTCTTACTCGAACCTAGATCCTTCTCATCTCAGACTTCAAAATCAATTTTTCCGTCAAAAAATCAATTTTTGATTTGCTTTTGGCATCTACGAGCATATCATCTACATAGTGTAAGAAATAAACCAAATTTTCATCAAGAAACTTCTTAAAGTACACACATTGATCGTACTCACTACGAGTGTACTTCTGCTACAACATAAATGTATTAAACCTCTTGTATTATTGTCTTGGTGATTACCTCCATTACAATGATATTTGAAGTCGACACACATAATCTTTCTTACCAACAACTTCATAACCAATGGGCTGTGTCATGTAAATGTTTTCCTCCAAATCTCCATGAAAGAAAGTATTATTGACATCTAGCTAGTTGCTCGAGTTCTAAGCCATACTATGCCACAAATGCTAAAAGGACTAGGATGGAAGTGTTCTTAACAACCGGAGAGAAAACTTCATTATAATATGTACAAATAAAAACTCCATATATTGATACTCCATATATTAATAAACTCTATATATTAATAAAAAATCATGGTCCCAACTTGGGCCAGTTACAAATAGTAATAAACTCCATATTTTAATATTAATAGATTTTTCTAGTCCCATCTTAATGAATTTACCTCCATATACTAATAAAATCAACATAATAGGAAAATTATAGATTTTGTTACATCAAAATTTAAGATGAAGGAAAATATTTATCTATAGTTGCTTGAGAAAAAGATGTAATTTTTTGGATTGTTATGGCATCTTTTGATTTGCGTATGCGTAAGACCTCGTTGATATGTGCACCATCTTGTTAAAGCCAAAACAATTCCAACTTGTCGAGCATGTTTAAAGCTTCTTGGCATGAAACTTTTGGTATCTCCGTACTATCATCATCGGGATTTTCTCTCTCCGCTTCTTGTCTAATTCCATCGATTATTTCTTCTTCGGTTGAAGCATATACGACTTGTTGCTCATTGGGATGATTAAGGAAGACGTCCATATTCATTTGATTAGTGTAGTGCAACTGTTCAATTTGATTACTCATAATTATCTTTTAACCATTTCGCAAGATCTTTTTGCGTCCAATTTGGATGTGATTTTTTCTTTTCACACAATTCTATATGAATTTTATCACTCATATGAGTTCTTTTCCTAACATTGGATGACATTTTGATTTGGTCGAGAAGAAGAGAATATTAAAAATAATGAATTATCTTCTAATATATCTAGTACTATTTATAGTGTAGAGAAAACTTTAAAAATTCTTAATAGGATATATTATTCAATATATTAAAGGATATTCAATATATAATAAAGGATATATTATTCAATGGGATATATTTTCAATATATTATTCATAAAGGATATATATCCTTCACTTAAAGGATACATTATTCAATATATGTATATACATTATCCAATATCATTTACATACTTTGACATAGCAAAAAAAAAAAAATCATCTTTTTTTTTTGGTATACCTCTCTATATTAATAAACCCCATATATTAATAATTTTGTAAAGTCCCAAAGTTATTAATATATGGAGTTTTTACTGTACCTTTCCTTGTGCATATCCCTTAGCCAGTAACCTTGCCTTGTATCATTTACCATTAACAATATCCTTTCATCATTTATTGTATAGACCCACTTGTATCCAATCTTTTTTGGACCCTTTGGCAACTTAACAAGTTCTCAAATGTTATTTTTACGAAGATACTCTATATCCTAATCCATGGTCGTTTTCCTTGCCTTCTTAAAGGTAATTAAATTTCTCATCTTCAAAAATAAATCTTACGCATAATCATCAAAACCATAACGAGTTGGTACACTAACTTCACGTCTCTCACATTCGGACACCAAGGACGAAACATTATCAACTTTTTAATGAAATGCTCCTTTTTAGAAACCTATACCTCTAGGAACTCTTAATTTGCTACATCAACATCCATTCATGTTCAACACGCTATTACTCTTATTTTCAATTTGAGAGTCCCAACCTGCAAACTTCTTTGAATCAATCATCGCTTTCTCATTAAAAGTCACATCATGACTAATTATGAATTTATTCAATTATGGGCACCATAGACGATACCATTTCACACCTTATGAATAACCTATGAAAATTGTCTTCTTAGCCTTAACACCTAACTTATCTTCTTTGACTAGGCAACGATACCTATTCAAATTAGAATAATTCACAGAATTACCAGTCCATACCTCCATAGATGATTTGCAATGAATAACTATTGATGGTGATCAATTTACTAAATACCATGCCGTACAAACTGCTTCATCTCACCAAATCTTGTCCAAACTTGATTTGACAGCATCCACCATGTTGTCACAAGTAACGTTCGATTTATTAGCTCCGCTACTCCATTTTGTTTTGGTTTATCTTTGACTGTAAAGTGCCTAACGATACCTTATTCCTCACAAAACTGCTTCAATAGATCTTCGATGGGTTCACCGCCATTTAGGGATGCACAAGGTATGGTGCGGCCCGATTTTTTGCCAAACCGAGTACTGGTACCTACCTATATTCGGTTCTTAAACACAATACTTGTATTTGTACCTGCTTCAACCATCCTGAGAGAGAAGGAAAAGAGAAATATTATATTTTCACTTCAGTTCAGTTAAATTTAGTGAGAAATCTTATGATTTTGTCTTCTATTCGGTATAAAGAAACAAAACTAAAACACTGTGAGAACTCTCAAATGTGATCTCTCAACTCAATTCATAAACCCTAGAAATAGTTATTGTTATGTGTATACAGTATGAAAAAGATCTTTTAATGGTGGCGGTGAGAGGTATTTCAAGTTTCAATGTGTATTGTTGTGTTGAGATTGTTCCGAAAAGAACACAATGTTTAATGGCGAAAGTGAAAGGTGTTTATTGAAAAGCGAATCACTTTTCATCATGTTATAATATCGAGAATTTGAGCTTTGTTTGAAGCAGTAGGCGATTATTCTCTTCTTCTTCGGACTTCAAATTTACTGTGGAGAATCATTTTCACTTTTTATTTGTTCACTCTTCTTTTCATGGTTAATATCACTGTCAGTATTTTGGAGTTTTTATTAATATAAGTAAGTGGTGATGGTGGTGGCTGCAGTGAGTAAGAAGAAAAGAAATGGTTACCGACTGTGAGAGACAAAGAGAGTAAGTAAAATAAAGTAAAATAGAAATATAAGATGTTCGGCTAAGATAACAAATTTAGAATAAATCATTGGTTAGGATTAACTAGTTTTGCGGTACCGGTACAGTCAGGAATTGGTTTAGAACTTGTACCCATACCTGCTACCTAATCTAACGATCATGAAATTTGATACCATCACTTGAGCTTATGAAATTTGATACCGTCCGTTTTGGCTTGGTTTCGGACCAACTTTTTCGGTTCGGGTCAGTTTTTTCGGTTTGAGGCGGTTTTTGTTCGGCCTTGCCGCGGTTATCGGAATGTATCTTTTTAGCAGCACGATCATGTTGTTTTTGGGAGCGATTTCTACAACTATATATATCATATGCAGTCCAGTTGCACTTATTCATACACCCCTATGTGTCATCTCCATCTACCATAGATTTCTTCCTCACCCTACCCCACCTGAGAAAAAACAGGGGGTCCGCTTTAAAAGTGAGCCAATAAAACGCTTACACATAGGGGTGTAAAATTTTGGGGTAAGAAATTCGGGGGATTTCTAGTATTTTCGGTTATTCATATGGGATCCTCTTACACCTTATACTGCTGTTCCCCTTACATTCTTGCTTCCCTACTAACGTCCAAAATTGTGGGTTACTCTGTTTTTCACACAGACCTTCACGTGATAACATTTTAATTTATTAAATATAAAGTTAATAGGGATTCTTGTTTTTGACGCATATATTTCCAAAAATATCAATTATAAAAACCCACACAGATCTTAATCCAACGGTGGATGTGGAATACAACCCTATAGATTGCTTGGAAACGACAAAGACGACACGAATACGAAACGTTATAAAAAGTTCAAGAAAATCTCGAAAGTAGAGAGACATTCTTATTCTAACGCACTAAACGACGACTAAATAATATTTTCATTAAATAATTTTTTATATTTTGAATCTTGATCACAAAGGGTAGTTTTTGGCTTCGTAATGTGATTCAGGTGAAATTTGGGAACTTCCGGCACTACAAGAAAATCTACGTATTGCTACATCATGTATCGTCACACCTTTAATATAGGCGTTGTAGAAGTAAATTTCTAGTCACAGATTCACAGTACTTTTCAGGTGCAGCTAAAAGCTATAATTTACTGCTGTAAAATGAAATTTTTGCCACACAACTGTAACAACAATATGAAAAGAGTGTGGCAAAAAACTATAATCTTTTGTTGAGGCAATAAAGAGTGGGTGCAGCAATAGACTTCTTGCTATATAGATTATCTCGGCACTAGTAGGGATTTATGCCATAACCAATGAGTGCTACAATAAGTTAAATTTCTAGTAGTAATTTTGTAATTTTATTGCTCTTTGAGAATCTAAGTTGTGATAGATATCCTTACGTAATCGGATGGACAATCTATTTGGATGAATGAATGCTGATTTATCGTCTCAAATTTTAGTACACTAAGTACAGGTTAATAAAATTTGCTAATCTTTGTAGTTTATAGGTTATCTCGCAATGCCTAAAAAAATTACCGCAACTAGAGCAAAGGTTATGGGTAGTGTTACTCGATCAAATGAAGGAGGGGAATACCATTTTGATCAAATTAGACCCTACTGGGGGTCTTCCACCCCCCAAAACTTTCGAGCACTCGTTCAAGTGAAAGAGTGGTCGGTAATGTAACACTAGACAAGGGACAGTCCCCCGTCAGGAAATAAAGCTACACGGGGGACTGTCTCCCGTAGCCGCTTACTCGGCCCTTGTCAAATTCACCGCAAATTCACTACCGACTTACTTTGACATAAGGTAAATCCAACACCACTTTTACTGTGACAATTAGGCATCAAATTTACTTTTCTTTTTAAAGAAAAAGCAGTCAATTTCACTTTTGGTAAAATGTACTGCACCTTTTTTACCCTCACTAAAATAATGACATAAAAAGACACAAAATTCACAGACAAAGCTAGTACAATCCATAACACCACTCACTTTGTTACTAATATGACCATCAACGCCAACCACACATTGTCTCCTCCTCCTCCTCCTTCTTCCTTAATAAATCTCCATCAACACGCACATTCATGAGCAGCAGCTTCTCTCTAATGGCTGCATTTCATCATCTCCATACAACATTACCTGTTCTCTTATTATCTTTATTCACCATTAAAGCATTTTCATTCACAGTTCTTGATCATCAAGACACATACATAGTTCAGATTCAGCATGATGAGAAACCATCCGTTTTCCCTACTTTTAAACACTGGTATGAATCTACACTCAACTCTGTCTCTTTATCTATAGAATTATCCGAAAACAATAAGAACGAAAAACCCGAGTTCAAATCCCGTTCGCATCAGAATAATATACACGGTGGTGAAAGTACTAGTACCAGTGATAAAATTATTCATACATATGAGAAAGTGTTTCATGGATTTTCAGTGAAGTTGACACCATTAGAGGCAACAAAACTCGAAAAAGTTCCCGGTGTAATTGGTGTGATACCCGAACAAGTACGTCAAATTCAAACAACCAGATCGCCACAGTTTCTTGGGTTAAAAACTAAAGATAGTTCTGGGTTGTTGAAAGAATCTGATTTTGGCTCTGATTTAGTTATTGGGGTGCTAGACACCGGAATTTGGCCGGAACGGAAAAGTTTTCATGATAGAGATTTGGGTCCGGTACCGTTGAGATGGAAAGGAGAGTGTGTAGCCACAAAAGATTTTGGTCCACATACTTGTAACCGGAAATTGATCGGAGCGAGGTATTTCAGTGCGGGGTACGAATCGACGAACGGGAAAATGAACGAGAGTTCCGAGTTGCGGTCGCCGCGGGATACCGACGGCCACGGTACCCATACGGCCTCGATTGCGGCGGGGCGATATGTTTTTCCAGCATCAACTCTTGGGTATGCTCGTGGTGTAGCTGCAGGAATGGCGCCTAAGGCTCGCCTAGCTGTTTATAAAGTTTGCTGGACTGCTGGTTGCTATGATGCGGATATCTTAGCGGCTTTTGACGCCGCGGTGTCGGATGGCGTCGATGTGGTTTCTTTGAGTGTTGGCGGAGTTGTCGTTCCGTACTATCTTGATTCGATCGCAATTGGTGCTTTCGGTGCTTCTGATCACGGTGTTTTTGTTTCGGCTTCGGCGGGGAATAGTGGCCCTGGAGGACTCAGTGTAACAAATGTTGCGCCTTGGGTTACGACTGTCGGTGCAGGTACAATTGATAGAGATTTTCCAGCTCATGTTCAGCTTGGTAATGGGAAAATAATTCCGGGGATGAGTATCTACGGTGGTCGCGGGTTGTCTCCGGGCAAACAATATCAGCTAGTTTATGCTGGCAGCGGTGAAGGTAGCGGTGGTGATGGATATTCATCTTCATTGTGTTTGGAAGGCTCCTTGGATCCTAAATTTGCAAAAGGGAAAATCGTTTTGTGCGACAGAGGTATGATTTCCAGGGAGACGAAAGGCGATGTTGTGAAGAAATCCGGCGGAGTTGGTATGATTATAGCGAATGGCGTCTTTGATGGGGAAGGTTTGGTTGCAGATTGTCATGTTTTGCCAGCAACGTCAGTTGGAGCTTCAGGTGGCGAGGAAATCCGGAAGTACATCGCGTCTTGCACGAAAACTCGGACTAAGCCTACAGCTACAATACTATTCAAGGGTACTCGGTTAAGAGTTAGGCCGGCTCCGGTCGTTGCTTCGTTTTCGGCTCGCGGTCCTAATCCTGAATCGCCTGACATTTTGAAGCCTGATGTTATTGCACCTGGTTTGAACATACTTGCAGCTTGGCCTGACCGTGTCGGTCCGTCCGGGCTTGCGAATGACAAGCGGAGAACTGAGTTCAATATACTTTCAGGTACTTCCATGGCATGTCCTCATGTGTCTGGTCTGGCTGCTTTGTTGAAAGCGGCGCATCCGGAATGGAGTCCTGCTGCAATACGGTCTGCTTTGATGACCACTGCATACACGGCTGACAACCGCGGCGAAACAATGCTTGACGAATCTACGGGCAATACGTCGACAGTTATGGATTTTGGTGCAGGTCATGTTCATCCACAAAAGGCTATGGATCCTGGTCTAGTCTACGACATTTCATCCTACGATTACGTCGATTTCCTCTGCAACTCGAATTACACGGGGCGGAATATCATGACGATAACCCGGAAAAAAGCGGACTGCAAAGGCGCAAGAAAAGCCGGTCACAGCGGCAACTTGAATTACCCTTCCATGACTGCTGTTTTCCAACAATACGGCAAGAGAAAAATGTCGACACACTTTATCCGTTCCGTCACGAACGTTGGTGACGCGAAATCCGTTTACCGTGTCACAATCAAACCTCCAAGAGGAATCAGAGTGACAGTGAAGCCAATGATTCTTGTTTTCAGGAGGATGGGCCAGAAATTGAATTTTGTCGTCAGGGTTGAAGCAAGAAAAGTGAACTTAACTGCAGGGAGTTCGCTTGTGAGAAGCGGTTCGATACATTGGAAAGACGGTAAACATGTCGTAACCAGTCCCATTGTGGTTACAATGCAAGAACCACTTTGAGATTTTTGTCTTTTAAGTTTTTGCAGTAATGGAACCACGTAGTACAATAGATATAGATATATTATGTCTAAGAAAGACAGATGCATCTCTGTAGTAGAGAGTGTTTTGTCGTTTGAGTATTGGCGCGCGCAGCCAGTTTGCGCTGGTCGATGATGCTCGGTCTAGTTTCTACGAACGGTCAAGGAGAATGTAATGGAGGTTTTTCTATTTCAGAAAAATCTGATCAGTGAAGTGAAGTTTGTGCATAGTAGAGGAAGATGAGTTTTTGTTGTACACATTGCAAGAGAAAAATTCTGCATTCTCCTACTGCACAGCATCTGCTCCGTAAAACAGGCAAATTCCGTCAAGGCTAGCTGCAGTGTTAACGTGATTAATTGGCCTGTCTTAGGCTCATTTTCAAGCTTGAGCTAGCTAGATTGAACAAAAAAATGTATAAGCATGGTAGTATTAGAGAATGATTTGGGCCCATCTGCAGAGTTAGCTACTTGGGCCCAAAAGTATTTTAGGTCTGGAATAAAAAAAATGATAGTAACATTTTTGCAGAAACGGAGAAATTAATTCAGTATAGGCTATCTGAATCAATGATCATCTATTCATCAGTTCTCCCCATGTAACATATTATGTTCTAGCTTCCTGGCCTTTCCTCCTTCCTCTTTGGATTCTGCAAATGACATTATCGCTTTGAGACTCCATCTAATTAGCTGTTTTAGGCCCATTCAATGCTATGGTGCAAAGATTGATACGGATTACAGTCTTGTTTTACATTCACATGGCCATGTCTATACAAAGTACAAAGTGATACCAGAGTTTAGAATAACAAAATGTTTGAAGGTACACAAGTGTTGTCGACGTCTTCTCGTGATTAAATTAAACATAATTGGAATTCTATTTCAACTTGTCTATTGGATGAAGGTTTGATTACAAGCTGTTTATTTGTTAAGAATGTAAAACACTTCATGTGGTCTGTTTATGCTCTTTTCTTGTCATTGCATGTATTCAAAGTTTTTTTTTTTTTTTTTTTTTTTTTAAATTAGTAATTAACTTAATTCGAAAAGTCACTAATTGATGATCAAGGAATTTTCTGATTAATTTTTTTTTAAATTCCTTAAACAATTAACAACTTGTTTGGTGGTGGTGTTCAATCCCAGACATCAACTTATTAGAAAGTAAGCTTTAGTTTTCTTTCGTTCTTTCATTAGACAAACTCAACCAGAAATTTTGGTATGGATTTGTTGGTAAGTGGATACAGTTTTGGTGGGCAGGGACAATTTTTTTCCACATATGTGAAGGTAATCTGTACTCGGAGCGGTGGCGGAGAGCGGGGTTGGCTCTAGCCCCCAAAAATCTTATTAACCATCCAAACACCCTCCATTTGAACCCAAAAACAATGGGTCAACAATGATATTTGATACTGTTTACATAAGACTGTTTCATATTAATCTAATCGGATTATTTCCCTACGGGTAGTACCCCAAGCTTCGCTGCGATCACTCAGAATATTTACTCCTACTCCTCCGCAATGATGGAAGATGCTCCGACACAACAAACGGAATATACTCCTACACAACAAACGGAAGAGAGTGATTATGCACCTGCAGATGACGAGGATGTATTGGAAGGGCTTAAAGTGATCATATACAAAATAGATGAAATTCATGGGCCAACTGAAGAGGAAGACACCACCCAAGACGATGATTCTGAAGCGACGCAGAGCCAAAGGAATCAGTGTGACTCTACTGGAATATCAGTGAGGTATAACACAAGGTCAATGAATCCACCAAATAAAATACACACCTCAAGGTAAAGTGAACAAGGGGAAGAAATGGAAAGAAGAAGAAGAAGAAGAAGAAGAAGAAAAAAAAGAAGAAGAAGAAAAAAAAGAAGAAGAAGGGGGGTGGTGGTGTTGAAGAACCGAAAATAATCAACCTTGATGATTACATTGATGTGACGCCATCGAGCCAATAAAGCTGAAGAATCCATAAAAACTCAAACTTTGGAAATCCTGCACCGAGGAACAAGAAAAGGTCCTTCATCCATTCTTTGAGAAAACGACAGAAAGGTATGTAACTCTGTAACAAATTGCTTGTTTATTTATAAGCATAAACAATCAAAGTTGATGCCATGGAACATTTGCGAAAAAACGATTGTAAATCCAAGTTACACTTAGAATTTGTAATATGTTATGTCAAGATAATAATACTTCAACAATAATATGTTGTGTTATGTCAGGGAGTTAACCTAATCTTTACAAATGCAGTGCGAGAGCATGTAGCTTTTATTTCAACAATGACGTGGAAGAGATCGTCTATGGAAAGCATATCCAAGCTCTAATGGATGACCAAAACATTAACAGCGAGATTGTTGATTACTACATCAACATGCTGCAATCAAAGATGCAAGATCCAGCTAAGCCGGACTACTACGGGAAGAAGCACTTAATTCTGTCTACAAATGCTTATGTAAGTAACGAAAACTCTTAATCTGTCTTTTCGATAACTTGTTACATCAACTTATTTAGTTCTATATTATCATAGTTGACATCTTATTTAGGTGAGATGAAACAATTTAGTGTGCTAGGAATGGTTCAAGTATACATGATGAATAAATGAATGAATTATTGGTGTTATCTTATATCAAAAATAAACTAATGTCAAGAATATGATGCAGCAACAGATGAGGGGCGCAGTAGCTACCAAAGATGCCACGAAAGTGGAGGAATGTAGGCTTCCAGATAACTTAAGGGAGAATTACCCAGTCAATGGAAATGACACATTCCTGCTCATACCAATGTGTCTCCAAGATAGGAATAAGAAACCATTCTATTGGGTGCTGCTTGCGTTAATAGGTGGAAGATGGTTAATTTTCAACACCATACATCACAACAAAGGATACAACGAGCAATACTCTCTGTCATGGTACAACCATTGGTGATATCCCGAACAACATGAGAAAAAAAGATGTTGAGACAGGTGAACCCGTAACTTCACATTTTGAGCACTACCAGGTACCACAACAAAAGGGGTTGGACTACGCAATCCACCTCTGCTTATTAATAAAAGGTTTGGTAAAGCGTGGGCACTTTCTTTGGGATCTAAATGATAAGATCATCGAATATCATGAGAAGATTAACAAGAAAAGAGTGAAGATGGCTTCCAGGATGTTGGCAGAATTTGATACATGGAAACCATCTTTGGAAATTACTGACACACCCGAAGAAGAGAAAGAAGAAAAACAACTTACCGACTCAGTCGAAGAGGTTAAGGAAGCACAACAACTTACCGACTCGGTTGAAGAAATACTCAATATACAAGATTCTGTTGAACCATTAGATTAGTGCAACATACTGTTCATGCTATAACAAAAGAAACATCTTAGGTGAAATTTAACATATCCTGGTAAGTAAAATGTAGGTCTGCTCATTGGAAGTTAGATTGAAAAGACATCTTATAGTTACTGTAAAAGAAATTTTTGAAGGTCTGTTTATGTTCTGAAACAATTTGGATGATGTGTTTAGTACTGGTTTGTTATGAATTAATATTAGTATTAGTTTGCTTTACTGATTTCTATCCATATTTATAAATGAATGGTTTAGTTATCAAGTGAATGAATGTTGGTAGTAAAGATTGCAGGTATGCACAGCTAATGGAGTTAACTTGTATATACAGATAAAACCATGCAATTTTTTTCTTTTTATTGAGCATCAACAATGGAAGTTGATCCATTTTTGGGATCAACAATGGGAGTTGATCCCAAAAATCAATGGGTCAAAAAAATAATTGATGAATAATTGATTGGTTTCTCATCAAATGAATGAATGTTGGTGGTAAAGATTGCAGGTATGCACAGCTAATGGAGTTAACTTGTATATAAAGATAAAACCATGCAATTTTTTTCCTTTCATTAAGCATCAACAATGGAAGTTGATCCAGTAATAGGGGATGAACAATGGAAGTTGATCCCATGATTTGGATCAACAATGGTATGTTGATACTGTTTACATAGTACTTTTTCCTGTAAAAAAAAACAGTAAACCTGGAACCTGCAAATTGACATAAAATGACAAGAATAACATTCATGTTTATCATCCAAGGACTAGCATAAAAAGGTAAAAAAAAAGTTCAGAAAAATAGGGAATCATTCACAAAAACTTCAGAACAACATCCTCCTCAAAAAGTTGATCATCCTGGAATTAGACTCCTTGCGAAACACTGGTGCATGAGGATCCAAAGGAGCTCTGTGACATCTATGACGGTAGTGGAAGGCAAGTCTGCCACACTGGCCACACTTCCTTTTCTTGCGAACTTTCTCTCGAGAACCCATTTATCTTGAAGTAGTTGGCCTTCCAGCTGACGCTCGACCACCATTGGAAGGCAACACATAACCATCCTCAGAAACTTTACGCGGCCTCTCACTATCCGGAATAGGATATATAGGACGATCATACAGACCTCTGTAGAACTCGGTGGTATAATACGGAATAATGTACTTATAAGGTTCATCTGGCCCAATCTGAAATATTGATTTCATCGAATGGGTACAAGGGAAACTATGCTTCTGCCACCAATTGCAAGTGCATGTTTTAGCATCCAAGTCGACTGTGTGCTTTCCATTAGGAGAGATGATCTCAAAAACTTTATCACTTGGTTTTCGGAACTTGTAAAAACGGCAGTCGGTCACCCTCTTGTTGAGCCTAGCCTGCATCCGGGGAGTAAGCTTTGTAGTCCACTTACTAGACTCCACCAACCTCTTGTAGTTCTACTCCATTACCTTAGCACGAATATAATCAATAAGCTCAAGTGCTGGAAGCCGCTTATCATGCTTAATCACACTGTTAAAACTCTCAGCAATGTTCGATGTGTTCTCACCAAACCTTTCTCCTAGAAATGCATGAGCAGCCCAGTTCTGGAATGGAATCTTTACCATCCAATCAATAACTGAATCAAGCTTCAGATTGCTCATACTCTTGGAATCAACATAAAATTTCTCCTTTGTTAACGCAGTGTAGCACTCTTCAAGCAACTTCACAGCAGTTTGCCTACTCTTGCCCTTTGGAACCGGAATATTCCTTTTCATGTGGTACAAACAGTACGAATGGTGAGCCTTTGGGAAGA
Source organism: Papaver armeniacum (assembly GCA_023531295.1). NCBI lineage: Eukaryota > Viridiplantae > Streptophyta > Magnoliopsida > Ranunculales > Papaveraceae > Papaver > Papaver armeniacum. Next base: position 13,576 of record JAJJWW010008294.1, on the reverse strand, counting down.
TCACAGGGACATGCTTCAAAAGGCCAGCTCCATAGTCTTATATGATGTTCAGTTGACTGTCTTCACTGATAATACCCTTCAAATTGGTTAAGAACCATTCCAAACTCTCACAGTTTTCGCAAGGTACAATACCAAATACAACTAGATAGGTCTCTACAAATAAAAAAAAAAACCAAAGATTCAAAAAGTGACCCACAAAAACTGAAATCCATGAACAAGTTATGGGGTGAACGACAAAAATTATGGGATCAACAACAAAAAGTTATGTAATAAACAACTGGAATTATGGGATCAACAACAAAAGTTATGGGATCAACAATTGAAATTATGGACCAACAACAAAAGTTGATACAAAAAAATCGGATCAACAAATGGAATTATGGGATCAACAAAAAACTTATGGGATCAACAATTGAAATAATGGATCAACAACAATAATTATGAGATGAAAAAAAGTTATGTGATCCATAGAATTGAAATCTAGGGACATATCAGACTATATTGTATAATTCAACAAGGAAAGTTGAAACACTTAATAATTAAAAAAGAGAAAAAAAATTAAAAATCATACATTGGTTACCAGTTTTCCCACAAGCAACCATAAGACCGCACTTAAACTTCACAGTGAGAAAAGTACAATCAATAAATAACATCGAACGACAGTAATTATTGAAACCAGTAATGGAAGCTTCGAAAGCAACAAAAAACATCTGGAACTGCTTCGTTACACCATCATACTCAAAGTTGACGACGCTTCCAGGATTATAACGTTCAATTGATTCTTTATACCAAACAAAGTATGAATAGGACTTGATGTCATCACCCCAAAGAGACTCTTTAGTGAACTGTAAACCATGGTATGCCCGACTATACGTGAGATCAATACCATATTCAAGATGGAGCAGATCTTTGGCATCATTTGCAGTCTTCTTCTTCTTTGATGCTCGAAATTCATCTATTAAGATATCCTTCAGAAAAGACTTCGTCTGACTTTTGTTGGATCAAAGAAGCTAAATCACATGAATCCTCTCCGTGAAACTTCTTGCACTGAAACACACCTTTAGTATTGGCAAACGAGAGATGCATGAAACCTCCAGCTACAATTTTGACTTTTCTTGTTCTTACACTCCAAAATGTAACGTTTCTTGTCACTCATACATAGCTGAGTTTTGTAACCACTCTGAAATTCATACTTCTTAACTGTATAACGACAATCTTTAACACTTTCAAAAACCTTCCCTACTCTGGTTAAGATGTTGGCCCAAGCATCTGACTTCTTGGGGACCCTTTTGATCAAAGATGAATCATCCGTAAAATCTTCAACAACAGCCACCTCTTTGTTTGAAACACAACTTGATGATGACGAAGAAGGAGCAACAAAAGGAGAAGGAGGAGCCCTTCAATCCCAGGAGTAAATCCTAGCCGTCCAAGGTTACTAGACAACGCATGGTAACCTTTGACCCGAAACCCTAGTTTGGCCACGCCAAACCGCGCAAAGGCATGCCAACCTAGCCGTGCCACCATGCTGGGCTTCCCTATGCGGCTACCGAAACGAAGGCGTGCGACAATCAACGGTCGCCCTTCAATCCCAGGAGCGAATCCTAGCCGTCCAAGGTTACCAGACAATGCATGGTAACCTTTGACTCGAAACCCTAGTTTGGCCACGCCAAACCGCGCCAAGGAATACCATGCCAATGACATGCCAACCTAGCCGAGCCACCATGATGGGCTTCCCTATGCGGCTACCAAAACGAAGGCGTGCGACGATCAACGGTCGCCCTTCAATCTCAGGAGCAAATCCTAGCCGTCCAAGGTTACCAGACAACGCATGGAAACCTTTGACCCGAAATCTAGTTTGGCCACGCCAAGGCATGCCATGCCAACCTTTCCGCGCTAACATGCTAGCCTTCCCTATGCAACTACCAAAGAACGAAAATGTGCAATGATCAACGACTACCTTTCCTCTTAAGATGCAAAATCTCGACCGTAGAAGGTCACCAAGCCAGCAAGTCTCCCAAGCTCGACTTGCCAGGCAACAACAACATGCTACATGTTTTCCACGAAAACATTAGAGACATCAACACATATCACAAACTGGGGGATCCTATTTGGGTATTGGTTTGGCGGTTTACAGCATGCGGCGTACACTACGCCCGTTATAAGAATGTGTAATAAGAATAAGGCGGTTAGTAAACATGGGAAGTAATGGTGAAGCGCTTTCTTTTATGGAACATCAATTCCAAGAGTGACCGGTCGTCACCTCCTTCCATTTACTCACCCATTTACCATTTTCTTAATGAGGCCAGAGTACGTTTCACTTCGACTTGTATAAATAGGTCTCACCTATTTCTACCGAACAACAATTTCGGAGTCGAGAGCAATACAACACTCAAAACATTTTGCTAGCTTTCCATTTGTTAGCTTCCCATTTTTTGATACAAGTCGTAAAACAACTACTCTTCCAGAATCAACCTAGTCTCAACACTTTCTTTGCTTCCCTCACCAAAACCAACCCGTTCTCCCCCTCTTTGTGACCGAAGCAAGTCTGGAACGACCATTTCTTGGTTTAGGCAGGATTTGTACAGATTGATCTCTCGAATATAAAGTACTCCCTTGAAGTACATTATTTAGGGTTTAACTTCGTTTCTCACCCACACACCCGAAATTACCAAAATCAGTAGAAACCATTTTCACCCTCAAACAATTGGTGACCATAGTGGGAGATTGACCTTTCGGTTACAATGTCAATTTTCAATCCTCGGTCTCATACTTCAACCTAGATGTCAGGACGATAGAATCAAATGATTCACTCAGTGATTGACGAATCAACTACCAGGCGGCCTGATTACCAGTCGTGACACGGAAAGGGACGACTGGGAACTTTCGAAGGTGATAGAAGCAAAAGATCCGCTTAGGGATCTGCAACTCATTTACCAGGAGACTTAGTTACCAGACACGGCAAGAGGTGACTGGGGACTTCCAAGATGATAGAAGCAAACGACCCGCCCAGGGATCGACGACTCGGTTATCAGATGACTCAGAGACGACTGGGGACTTTCTACAATCACGGCGGTGCTTCCCACAACACTCGGACTTACACCCGAAATATTCATTTTTTGTCAAGAAATCTGAAAAACCGATTGATTTGCTGCTTACACTTCCGATTCAGACTTTAGCATACCAAAAGACCATTGTTCCAAAATAATCCAAAACTCTTATAAAAAGCAATCGCCTATCAATCCAAAAACCAGAAAAACCGAACCATAAACCAGGCGCTTTGTTTGCCTTTCAAAAAAAAAAAACAAAACACAGTCACCTACCCGTACGTGCCTACTTTGCACAATAATGATTACCCGTCACTATTCATGAGGTAGCCGACGTTACTACGGCGGTATTCGAAGAGGAATTGTTTATGATGAAGTATTTCCGCAAGTTTATGAAAGGCATACCCATGGCTAGGGTTTACACCAGTTCAGAAGAAAAATATTTCTACAGATTTATGGAAGGCATACCTATGGCTAGGGTTTGCACCAACAAGAAAGCAAGAGAACAAATTGAAAGAGAAACGCTGGGGTACATAGCTGGAATATGCTTGCCCACTTTATTGCTACCATGCTACCGCTAACACCAGCATTCTATGATCCATCCTGCAAGCCTTCCAAGTGCCGTCTCTACCGTCCCACGGACTGAAGCCACCAGCGCTATCATCACCGCTTGGTAGCCAAAGTTCCAGCACCAACAGTCCGCGTCCAAGACAATACCAGACGCGCTCACCAGACGTGCTTACCGGATGCGCATGCCAGACGCACTTACCAGGCACACATGCCGCACGCGCATGCCAAAAAGCATGTGCAAGCCATACCGACCACAATACCACACCCTGGTCAGCACCAACAACTTGCAACCTTCCAGCGCAAGCTTCTCTGCTCGACAGCCGATGCACCAACAACCTCCATCCTCCTCAATGCCCAATCCTTCCTTTCGCGTCTCAGCCGCATCCAAGTCGCACCAAGTCAAGCCGCGTACAAGCCAGCGCCCATTCCAAGCTGATCCAGTGCTAACAACTTGCACGTTTACAACAGCTTGCATCCTTCCAGCGTTGCTCTTGAACTCCCAGTAGAAGAGAATCAGCAATCCAATTTCATCACACGTAAAGATTAGGAACGACTTCTCCAAAATCGAAAGCAAAGGAAATCAACAACCCTCTTGAGTTCATAGAGACCCTCTTCCCGTCGAGAGTCACATTTTTTGAGGACTTCACCCACAAATTCGTGCGAGTCTATAATGTAACAGTTATGTGAAATTCTATATTTCTCGAAGGCGTAGCTTCAAGACATATTTGCATCCCTCAAACGCACTGCATCAGGAAAGAAGTCAAGTTTCCAATCGGAAGTCGTTCCCAATCCCCAACTTCTCTTGGAAAGCGCGATTGATAAATGAAACTGGGACTCCTAACCAATGTTCGCGTGAAGGGTGTCCAATTTGACATCACGGCCGATTGACGCAGCCGCTCCGCTTTAACGTCCTCTTGATCCGAAATCAAAGCTTCAACGTTTGGCTCTTTTTTCAACGTCCTCTCCAAGAGCCGAAGCCGCTTCAACGCCACCCCTTCCTGCAAAGAGTCGTGCCACCATACTCACCATGTCAAGGATCATGATCACAGCCAACCAATCTTCGTAGTCATGGCCACTTTTTGATCCGTCCCGCCAAAACTCGTGATCATGGACAGTTTGCTCGCTTACGCATCCATCCAATCCTTTACTTTCATGGATACCCATACAATTCCAGCCAACCTACTTTGTTCCCACGACAAATGTGGTCTCGTCTGATTACGTCTACTACCAAGAGATGTTACCGCTTATTTTTTGAAACTAGCCAGAGCTTCACCGCAGCAACAATCACTACAAAGGTAACCCGTGCTCTTCCATATTTAGTCTCACGCGGAAGAAGTAACAAAATCACCAGTACGAACGCACGAGATGGTTATATCTTTGTCATGGTCAACCCCCCGACCTTACAAGATGGAAACGTGTAAGCCATACTTGGGGACTGAGGGGTTTACATGGAATCCCTTCGCTATCAAAGACTCATGAGAAAACTCCAGAGAGACGCGGTGAAACATTTTCTGAAGAAACGAAAGGGAGCCACGCGTCACATCCAGAAGAGTACAATAAGCTCATATCAAATCCCATAGACATGGATTCAGGGTGATACAATGAAAGTAAGCTACAAATGGGTACTACTAGCATAGGGCGCCTTCACTCCCCTCAACCAGGTTATGTCTCATACTTTACGATCCGCAAGAATTTTTCAACATGAAGCCGTACATGTGCATCAAAGACTCCAAAAGCACGCCACAAGGATACATTCACATATTCAGCCATGCCATCGGATCCAACATGAGTATGACTGGGGACTGCTCACCTCATCCCATTCCATATGATAGTCCAAGATTTAGAAGCCGGTTCAAAGGATATCTCTGGGAAAAAATTCCTTGAAGACTTGATAGCGGAACATCGACAGTAAAATGTCTCCCAACTCATCTATTACATCTTATGGCTTCGGAAGATTTCTACCATACAATCATCCACATCATATCATCATCTCTATCAGAAGGGTCAGACACTGAACAACTTAAAGTCAAGGATGGACCGACGATGCAACCACAATCTCCAAGATTAGCTCTGACATAATCGTTACCGAGCATATATTCCATCCATCCATCCTAAGAATGCAATGAAGTTTGGTAAATTTTGGAATCTACTGGATAGACACTGCAAACGAAAGCACGGATATAGACGAGCAACAGAAAGCAGAAGAGGGTCGATACCTCTTTTCATGCGGGCGGAGTTTCTAAAGTTTGAACAGAATAAAGGTTCCTTCTTGATCCATGAACGGGAATAAAGGACTGGGTGAAACTATGCCACCTCGGGCCCGCAACAGCCCTCCTGATTTCTCTATGAGTTTTATTGTCGGGTTATTTTAGCCTCCTAGACGAACTCAAAACCTAAATATTCCAAGATAGGAAATTCGTTTCCGGTCGAATGGATGGGCGGACCGTCAAAATCCGAGTTCGTATGAGAATTCTACAACGATTTTAGTAAGGAGGCATTAATTAGGGTTTCGGCATGCCAAACCCTAATTTAAGCAAGTTGTCATCATCCCACGGAACTGAAGCCAGTCGTCATCCTTCCACGAAACTGAAGCAAGTTGCCATCATCCCACGAAACTGGCGGTATAACATGAGAAGGAAAGCTAACACCTTTCGTATGAACGTGATGCTTTGGGATTTGAATAAGGAAAGGATTTCCTATCTGGGACACGCATGGAAGGAGACAACCAGGCTGCGATAGAAAGCACTTCACAACGCCAAGCAGTCCACGCCATGCAAAGCCAAGCCAGCGTCCATCCCAAGCCAATCCAACGATTGCGGCTCCGTTCCTAGCCAGTACAATGACTGCGGATCCAATCCTAGCCAGTACAACGTCTGCGGCTCCATCCCAAGCCGATCCAACGACTGCGCCTCACTTCCTATCCAGTACAATGTCTGTAGATCCATCCCAAGCCGATCCAACGACTGCGGATCCCTTCCTAGCCAGTACAACGTCTGCAGCTCCATCCCAAGCCAATCCAATGACTGCGGCTCCCTTCCTAGCCAATACAACGTCTGCGGCTCCATCCCAAGCCGATCCAACGACTGCGACTCCCTTTCAAGCCAGTACGACGTCTACGGCTCCATACCAAGCCAGGTCAATACCAACGGCTTACCAAGACAAGCCAGCAACGCCAACGGCTCGCTAAGCCAACAAATCCGCGTTTCCTAGTCTAGCCAAGATGGCGCACGACCAAGCCAAGTCAACGCCAACTGTTTGCATCACTGCCAACAAATGCCTCAACCACTCCACGGTCTAGCCAACAAAGCCGCGAGTAAAATTTACGCAGGGCTGCCATGCACGAGGATCATGAACTCTCCTTACCTCTCGAAAAAGGTTAGTCGGACCTTCCTGACTATCTTTTTACAACCTGTCGTTTCGATTTTGTCCTACTTTGTTACCATCTTATGCTTACCTCGCAACAATGCTCCTGTTTCGAGCTAAGCAGGGGACTTAATGTTGATGGTGGTTTTTAGCTTAGGGTCAAAATAGTAAAACTATGCACCTGACATGACGTCACTATGACCATCATCGCATTTATTAAATTAATCAGCATACTTACGTAAGAATTACCGGGGTACCTTTTTTTCACGGGTCAGGTTCCACGGCGGAACCCTTAACACTAACTGACATCACCTATACCAAACCCTAAATTCTCATGCTACCGCGCCAAGGCATGCCAACCATGCCAGCCGCACCACTGCGCCAATGACATGCCATGCCAGCCGTACCACCGTGCCAATGGAAAACCATGCCAGCCACGTCTCCGCGCCAAGGCATGCCAACCATGCCAGCCGTACCACCGTGCCAATGGCAAACCATGCCAGCCACGTCTCCGCGCCAAGGCATGCCAACCATGCCAGCCGAACCACTGCGCAATATCATGCCATACCAGCCGCAGCACCGTGCTAGCCACATCTACCGTGCCAAGGCATGCCAACCATGCCAGCCGCACCACTGTGCCAATGGCAAACCGTGTTAGCCACATCTACCGTGCCAAGGCATGCCAACCATGCCAGCCGCACCACTGTGCTAATGGCAAACCGTGCCAGCCACATCTACCGCGTCAAGGCATTCCAACCATGCCAGCCGCACCACTGTGTCAGCCACATCTCCGCGCCAAGGCATGCCAACCATGCTAGCCGCACTACTGCGCCAATAGCCAACCATGCCAAGCAAAACCATACCTTGCCTTGGCCCTAGCCATGCTAGCCGCACCATATGCCAAACGGCATACCAAGCCCTTGGCCCCACATGCCAAGCCAAACCGCACCTTGCCTTGGCCCTTAGCCATGCTAGCCGTACCATGTGCCAACGGCATGCCAAATCCTTGGCCCCACACGCCAAGCCAACCGCACCTTGCCTTGGCCCCCTAGCCAACCTAGCCGCTCCACCATGCTGGCCTTCCCTATGCAGCTACCAAAACGAAGGCGTGCGACAATCAACGGTCTCCCTTCAATCCCAGGAGCAAATCCTAGCCGCCCAAGGTTACCAGACAATGCATGGTAACCATTGGCCCGAAACCCTATTTTGGCCACGCTAAACAGCGCCAAGGGATGTCATGCCAATGCCATGCAAACCTAGCCGCGCCACCATACTGGCCTTCCCCATGCGGCTACCAAAACGAAGGCATGCTATAATCAACGGTCGCCCTTCAATCCCAGGAGCGAATCTTAGCCGTCCAAGGTTACCAGACAACGCATGGTAACCTTTGACCCGAAATCCTAGTTTGGCCACGCCAAACCGCGCCAAGGCATGCCATGCCAATGGCATGCCAACCTAGTCGCGCTACCATGCTGGGCTTCCCTATGCGGCTACCAAAACGAAGGCGTGCGACAATCAACGGTCGCCCTTCAATCCTAGGAGCAAATCCTAGCCGTCCAAGGTTACCAGACAACGCATGGTAACCTTTGACCCGAAACCCTAGTTTGGCCACGCCAAACCGCGCCATGGCATGCCAACTTAGCCACGCCACCATGCTGGCCTTCCCTATGCGGCTACCGAAACGAAGGAGTGCAACAATCAACAATCGCCCTTCAATCCCAGAAGCGAATCCTAGCCGTCCAAGGTTACCAGACAACGCATGGTAACCTTTGACCCGAAACCCTAGTTTGGCCATACCAAACCGCGCCAAGGCATGCCATGCCAACCTAGCTGCGCCACCATGCTGGGCTTCCCTATGCGTCTACAAAAACGAAGGCGTGCGACGATCAACGGCCGCCCTTCAATCTCAGGAGCAAATCCTAGCCGTCCACGGTTACAGACAACGCATGGTAACCTTTGACCCGAAATCTAGTTTGGCCACGCCAAACCGCACCAAGGCATGCCATGCCAATGGCATGCCAACCTTGCCGCGCCACCATGCTAGCCTTCCCTATGCAACTACCAAAGAACGAAAGCGTGCAATGATCAACGGCTACCTTTCCTCTTAAGATGCAAAATCTCGACTGTCGAAGGTCACCAAGCCAGCAAGTCTCCCAAGCTCGACTTGCCAGGAAACAACAACATGCTACATGTTTTCCACGAAAACATTCGAGACATCAACATATATCACAAACTGGGGGATCCTATTTGGGTATTGGCTTGGCGGTTTACAGCGTGCGGCGTACACTACGCCCGTTATAAGAAAGTGTAATAAGAATAAGGCGGTTAGTAAACTTGGGAAGTAATGGTGAAACGCTTTCTTTTATGGAACATCAATTCCAAGCGTGACCGGTCATCACCTCCTCCCATTTACTCACCCATTTACCATTTTCTTAATGAGGCCAGAGTACGTTTCACTTCGACTTGTATAAATAGGTCTCACCTATTTCCTCCGAACAACAATTTCAAGTCAGGAGCAATATAACACTCAGAAACATTTTGCTAGCTTTTCATCTGTTAGCTTCCCATTTTCTGATACAAGTTGTGAAACAACTACTCTTCCAGAATCAACCTGGTCTCAACACTTTCTTCGCTTCCCTCCCTAAAACCAACCCATTCTCCTCCTCTCTGTGTAATAAGAATAAGGCGGTTAGTAAACATGGGAAGTAATGGTGAAACGTTTTCTTTTATGGAACATCAGTTCCATGCGTGACCAGTCATCACCTCCTCCCAGTTACTCACCCATTTACCATTTTCATAATGAGGCCAGAGTACGTTTCACTTCGACTTGTATAAATAGGTCTCACCTATTTCCACCGAACAACAATTTCGGTGTCAGGAGCAATACAACACTCAGAAACATTTTGCTAGCTTTCCATATGTTAGCTTCCCATTTTCTGATACAAGTTGTGAAACAACTACTCTTCGAGAATCAACCTGGTCTCAACACTTTCTTCGCTTCCCTCCCCAAAACCAACCCATTCTCCTCCTCTTTGTGACCGAAGCAAGTCTACAACGGCCATTTCTTGGTTTAGGCCGGATTTGTACAGATTGATCTCTCGAATCTAAAGTACTCCCTTGCAGTACATTGTTTAGGGTTTAAATTCGTTTCTCACCCACACACTCGAAATTACCAAAATCAGCAGAAACCATTTTCACCCTCAAACAACTGGATGTTAAACTTCAACACATCAATCCCTTTCGAGATGCAGTAGTGAATAAAAACCTCAACTCCAAATCATGATTATTCACATGTGAAATTCCATCTACAGTGTAACCAAAAAGTACGAGGTCTTCAGGTACATAAGGCCAGTATTGTTTCACCACACTAATCATCTCGCTGACAGTAGTTCATTCCGAAACAGCATGCGATAAGGTCAAATTGGATAAAGTGAACTCTGCAACAGCCATCTTTGGCCTGCAACAATCATAAAAGATCAACAATACTAGCTAATAAAACATAAAAACAAAAACAAAATTTGAGATCAACAAACCAATGTTGACACCATAATATGTCAACAACCAATGTTGATCCAATAAAAAAACATCCATCAACAACCATAATCAGAAAATTATCCATGTTATTACATCAACAATAAAAGTTGATCCAACAAACCTGTTGTTGATGGTGGTTTTTAGACAAGGGGTAAAATCGTAAAACCCCATGACCTAGTGTTACCTGCAACACATTAACTAAGAGCATTTAACTCAAGTGTAAACAATTAATAGGGGTATTTTTTCAAAATACCAGATTAGGGTTTTCAACACATAACCCTAATTCCAAAACCAAGACGCATACTGCGCACCATGGCAACAATGCCAAACCAAGCCGCACCCTGCGCACCATGGCAACAATGCCAAACCAAGCCGCATACTGCGCACCATGGCAACAATGCCAAACCAAGCCGCATCCTGCGCACCATGGCAACAATGCCAAACCAAGCCGCATCTTTGCGCACCATGGCAACAATGCCAAACCAAGCCGCACCTGCGCACCATGGCAACAATGCCAAACCAAGCCGCATACTTTGCGCACCATGGCAACAATGCCAAACCAAGCCGCATATCTGCGCACCATGGCAACAATGCCAAACCAAGCCGCACCTCGCGCACCATGGCAACAATGCCAAACCAAGCCGCATATCTGCGCACCATGGCAACAATGCCAAACCAAGCCGCATATCTGCGCACCATGGCAACAATGCCAAACCAAGCCGCATATCGCGCACCATGGCAACAATGCCAAACCAAGCCGCATCTTTAGCACCATGGAAACAACGCCAAAACAAGCCGCACCCTGCGCACCATGGCAACAAGGCCATATTTCCAAGCCGCTATGCCTTTGGCCCACGCCAAATATAGCGCCCTAGGCTTGCAAGACTTGCAACTAGGTCAACATGGCCGTACGTGCCATTGGAACATGACAACACGTATCGCATGCCATATTTCCAAGCCGCTATGCCTTTGGCCCACGCCAAATATAGCGCCTTAGGCTTGCAAGACTTGCAACTAGGTCAACATGGCCGTACGTGCCATTGGCACATGCCAACACGTATCGCAGGCCATATTTCCAAGCCGCTATGCCTTTGGCCCACGCCAAATATAGCGCCATAGGCTTGCAAGACTTGCAACTAGGTCAACATGGCCGTACGTGCCATTGGCACATGCCAACACGTATCGCAGGCCATATTTCCAAGCCGCTATGCCTTTGGCCCACGCCAAATATAGCGCCCTAGGCTTGCAAGAATTGCAACTAGGTCAACATGGCCGTACGTGCCATTGGCACATGCCAACACGTATCGCATGCCATATTTCCAAGCCGCTATGCCTTTGGCCCACACCAAATATAGCGCCCTAGGCTTGCAAGACTTGCAACTAGGTCAACATGGCCGTACGTGCCATTGGCACATGCCAACACGTATCGCATGCCATATTTCCAAGCCGTTATGCCTTTGGCCCACGCCAAATATAGAGCCCTAGGCTTGCAAGACTTGCAACTAGGTCAAGATGGCCATACGTGCCATTGGCACATGCCAACACGTATCGCAAGCCATATTACCAAGCCGCTATGCCTTTGCCCCACGCCAAATATAGCGCCCTAGGCTTGCAAGACTTGCAACTAGGTCAACATGGCCGTCGTGCCATTGGCACATGCCAACACGTATCGCAGGCCATATTTCCAAGCCGCTATGCCTTTGGCCCACGCCAAATATAGCGCCCTAGGCTTGCAAGAATTGCAACTAGGTCAACATGGCCGTACGTGCCATTGGCACATGCCAACACGTATCGCATGCCATATTTCCAAGCCGCTATGCCTTTGGCCCACACCAAATATAGAGCCCTAGGCTTGCAAGACTTGCAACTAGGTCAACATGGCCGTACGTGCCATTGGCACATGCCAACACGTATCGCAGGCCATATTTCCAAGCCGTTATGCCTTTGGCCCACGCCAAATATAGAGCCCTAGGCTTGCAAGACTTGCAACTAGGTCAAGATGGCCATACGTGCCATTGGCACATGCCAACACGTATCGCAGGCAATATTTCCAAGCCGCTATGCCTTTGCCCCACGCCAAATGACCGCTGTCGTAAGCGTCAAAAATAATTTACACTTTCTTACTACTCAAAATATAAATATAGCAAGGGCAAGAAAGGGTCGATCCCACAGAGAGGTCTAGGTTGTCTAATTGTTATGGTTTCCTATATAAAACACCGAGGATTTTCGATTTTTATATGCGAAAATAAAATAAAAGCAAATAAAGAAAAGTAAACGAATCAAATTACGGATGAGAAGATATTGGTCATGGATTTCGTTTTCATTCACAAACATGTTTTCACACAATAACTAGAATTGATATTTAATCTCAACTTTTATCAAAGACCCTAGAATACCTTGATCGCAAGTATATCCCGCAAATCTCCTCATGTCATCAACAAACACATTAAAAGATGCGAATATGAATTCTACCTAAAGGAACAACCTAACGTGTAAAAGCACTAATCAAGTTTAATTCCCTAGATGCATTAAGTTCTATGAAATCAGGCCAATCAAAGCAATTGAACGTGGAAAGCGCACTAATTCAATTTAACAAAGGTTACGATTCACATATGATCATAAGAATATATCACTACAAACTATAATCATTTTATGCTACTTGTATCCAAGGAATATCACTTTTGCGTATAATAAACCCTAAACTAGCAATAGATGTGATTAGAAGTTCTACCAATTTGCAACTTGACAAAACAATCAATCAATCATAAAACAATATTTTCGTGAGAATTGCAAACGATAAATATGAGACAAAACTAATATATTGAATCAAAGAATCATGCTTTGTGAAATCCAACTATTCCATAACCAATAATAAACTTAGGTACTCATATTCAAGGAGTTCATCACAAGAAGAAAGAGAAAAGACTTCATGGTTCTAAACCCTAGAATAAAGTAGAAGAGATAATAAAACGTCCTCCAAAAATTGTAGAAGTCTTCCCTTTTGTAGTCTTTTTCTCCTTCCAAAACTAGGTTTTGTCTTCAAAGTCCATTAGTTAGAAATTCAC